>CM077662.1:12464290-13064290 GCA_039707465.1 Rhabdophis nuchalis | reverse complement strand
TTAGACTAGGGGGCCAGGCCTGTGAGAGGGAAACCTCCCGTAGGCAAAGGAGATCTAATCTTGAGTACTTAATAAATAATCAATATATTGCACGAAGGTTATACTGGCCCTAAAATAGGCAGGAACGCCAATGGTATTTACAGCAAGGCAGAAACAGTTCATAATAATTACTAAAAGATGGTAATCTGGTAAGAGATGGTATTCCAGTAAATCAGTAGGTCAGGAGAGGTCAGTCATATCATATAAAAAAGGGGGTGGAGTGGGGTGGAGAGTCATATGTAACAGTACATGGAAGTCCTGGCAGTTCGATTAGGGGAATATATTACAGCTTCCCTTGTTGTATCTCCACCGGCCTGTTCTTCTCACCATGTGGTTAGATGGTCTGCCATAGTCCCTTTTTGTGGCTCTATAGCCTCCTGATAGTCTCCAAATGGACCACAAGATCTTCAAATCGTCCATAGGGGGGGTCACCGCATGGGCTGTTGGCCGGTTCACACATCCGGACATCCTGTCTCTTCCTGCCGCCTGGGTGGAGGCCATGCAGCCAGATGGTATACCGCGTGTCAGATTATCACTCCTCCTACGACCGCTCAAGGCAGGGTTGAGAGAAGGTCACGTGGGCCGGGAATCCACTCCACATGCGACCCGATGGTAGAATTGCCGCCCGGCCCGGCCCCCTCATACCCGCCCCAACCTCGCCGGCCTACCTCAGGCCGCTCCGATCTTTCAGCTCTCCTTCATAGTCATCGAGTCCCTGTCATGGTCAGATCACTCCCTCCTTCAGCTGGACTTTCCAACCGCTACACCCCACCGGCAGAACCGGAAGCGATGAGATGGTTCCGCCCCAAGCCAATACCAGAGACCTTGACCCCCGACTGGACCGAGGACCTGGTGGCTGCCTGGAATATTGCGACCACAGGGGCCCTTTGCGGCCTCTCACTTGATGCGGATCCACCCTGGCTCCTTGGTACTCTGAGGCACTGCGGGGGATGAAGCGTCGAAGGAGTTGCCTATAGAGAGCATTTGGAGGACCACCCGCGCTGAATCTGACCGGACACTGGTAAGGTCGCATTTGAGGATCTACCTAGTGGCGATAAAAGCGGCGAAACGGAATTATTTCTCCGCACTTATCGCATCGGCAGATAGCCGCCCTGCCGCCCTGTTTCAGGTGACCTGCTCCCTCCTTCATCAGAGGGCGCGGGATGCCCCCTTGCAGGGTCGTGCGGAGGAATTTGGAAGCTATCTGCATGATAAAATCGATCAGATTCGGGACGGGTTAGCCTCCGATTGGGCTAGTTCAGACGGGCTGTTGGAGGCAGTTCTTGAGACTGTTATTTGGGAAGAGTTCGATCCTGTGACTCCCGAGGACATGGACAGGATGCTGGGGCGACTGAATGCCACCACATGTTTACTGGACCCGTGCCCCTCCTGGTTGGTACTGGCCTCCCGGGAGGTGACACGAGGCCGGCTCCAGGGAATCGTCAACACTTCTTTGAGTGAGGGATTTATGCTGACTGCCTTGAAAGAGGCGATGGTAAGACCCCTCCTCAAGAAGCCCTCCATGGATCCGGCTGTTTTGGCCAACTAGTGTCCTGTCTCCAACCTTCGCTTTTTGGCGAAGGTTGTCGAGAGTGTGGTGGCACGACAATTCCCCCAGCACCTGGAGGAAACTGTCTATCTGGACTCGTGCCAGTCCAGCTTCTGGCCGGGCACAGCATGGAGATGGCATTGGTCGCTTTGGTGGATGATCTCTGGAGGGCTCGGGATAGAGGTTGTTCCTCTATCCTGGTCCTGTTAGATCTCTCAGCGGCTTTCGATACCATCAACCATGTTATCTTATTGCGCCGGCTGGAGGGGTTGGGGTTGGGGGGCACCGTTTTGCGGTGGTTCTCCTCCTACCTCTCCGACTGGTCGCAATTCGTGTTGGCATGAGGGCAGAGGTTGACATCGAGGTCGAGGTATCTCACGTGTGGGGTACCGCAGGGGTCGGTCCTCTCGCCCCTCCTGTTTAACATTTATATGAAGCCGCTGGGTGAGATCATCCGTGGTTTTGGGGTAGAATTCCATCAGTACGCAGATGACACTCAGATGTACATTTCTACCCCAACCACCCCAATGATGCCATCGAAGTGATGTCTCGGTGTCTGGAGGCCGGGCAAGTCTGGATGGGGAGAAACAGGGTTCGACTCAACCCGTCCAAGACCGAGTGGCTGTGGCTTCCAGCGTCGCGATACAGCCAGCTGGTACCATCTCTGGCTATTGGGGGTGAATCATTGGCCCCCACAGACAGGGCTCGCAACTTGGGTGTCCTCCTGGACTCTCGGCTGTCATTAGATGATCATATGACAGCTGTGACCAGGGGGGCTTTTTATCAGGTTCACTTGATTCGCCAGTTGCCCCCCTTTCTGGATTGTGACGTTCTTTGCACGGTCACTCAAGCCCTCGTCATCTCCCGCCTGGACTATTGCAATGCTCTCTACATGGGGCTGCCCTTGAGGTGCACCCGGAGGCTCCAGTTAGTGCAGAATGCGGCCACGCGGGGGATTCTGGGAGCCTCAAGATGCTCCAACATGATAAATAAAAACAGGAAAAACAAAAGTTAGAAAATGAAGAGACGGAGACGGAGAAAGAAAAATGGAGACTTCAACCTTTTTGAATATAGGTAGCCCTCGAGTTACAGCAGTTTATTTAGTGACCTTTCAAAGTTACAACAGCACTGAAAAAAGTAATGTGTGACTGTCCTCCACCTGCATGACGGTGGCATTCATCCCCCTGGTCTTTTCCTTTTTTTAAAAAATTAAAAAGTTTTGTTTTTGAACAAGACAAACAAGACATGCAACATAAAAACCGCTTATGTTTATATTTATTCAATTTCTATACCGCTCCTATCTCCCCAAACGGACTCAGGGTGGTGCACAGGAAGTTAAAAATGACACAAGTAAACAACAATAAATACACTCACAACATTAAAATGCAATTAAATTAAGTGACCTTCCATTACATACAGTGTGCCGATTGCTTACAAGGGTTTTTTAATATATATATATTTATTTTTAATTAAACAAAATAAAAAGAAAAAATCATCCTTCATTACATCCTGTAGAAAGCGTGTCGATTGGTTCCATATAGCTCTCGTGCGTTTCTTCCACCATCATTGTTCATATTAAATTACACACTTTAAATCAAACATTCATTATATATCTTAATATCCCCATACAAAGTTCTCCTTTAACCACATTTATTTAAACTTATGCTTTTCCCTCTAATAATTCACACTCATAAACATAGCCACAAAGTGGCATTCATTGACTATTTCCAGAGACCTCCAATAGCCGTGTACTTTATAAACGTGTTCTACCTAAGAATCAGATAACACTATTTCTACTCCTCCTTTTTTAATTAAACAATATCCTTTAGCATTCCTTAATGGTTAACTAAATATATGTTTATAATATCACTAGGCTATGTCCATTATTATTTCATTATTCTTATTCTAATTGGATATTTATTAACTAATAATCCTTCAAAAGCAATCTAAGACAATCTATAAAATTACTTTCTATTTATTAATCATCAAGGGGTGACTGATCTTTTATTATCAGCTTTCAATATCAACCAGTGTCTTTCCAATAGTGAAAAAGTCTTATCTCTCTTGCCATTTGTAGCTCCCTTTTTTTTTTTTGGGTTCTCCTTTGTAAAATTCTTGTAACTGTCTTTCAGCACTTTACTATTCAAAGCAATTCTCAAGTAGTGTCGTTGCCCTCCTTCTGTCGTTAAAAGTTGTCTATCTTTGGTTATCAAATGTGTTTCTGGAAGAGTTTCTCCTCTTACATCCATCATCAGTTCTTTTTCCCCCTCTTCTTCCTGGAGAGCGAGGTGGAGTTATTCATTCATTTATTTATTTATTTAAATTTATATCCCGCACTTCTCCACAGAGGACCCAGGGTGGCGCACAGGAAATTTAAAAACATACAAAATACAAAAGATAAATATATAATTTAAAATAACTATTAAACTATGCTAAAACCAAAATAACTATAACTATGCTAAAACCAAATTTTAAAACACCCAATTTAAAACTTCCTAAAAAGTCCCCATGGGAGGTTAGGCTAGGCCGGCTTGTTGGAACAAGTATGTCTTTAGACATTGGCGGAAGAGGCGGAGGTCGGTGATGGTGCGTAATTCAGGGGGTAGGTCGTTCCAAAGGGCTGGGCCCGCCACAGAGAAGGCTCTTCCCCTGGGTGTCGCCAGCCGGCATTGTCTGGCCGACGGCACCCTGAGAAGGCCCTCTCTGTGGGAGCGTATCGGTCTAAGGGATGTATGGGGCAGTAGGCGGTCTCGAGGCCCCTCGTATGCGGGGTACCTCAGGGGTCGGTCCTCTCGCCCCTCCTGTTCAACACATACATGAAGCCGCTGGGCGAGATCATCCGTGGTTTTGGGGTGGGATATCATCTGTACGCTGATGACACTCAGTTGTACATATCCACCCCAGACCACCCCAACGATGCCGTCGAGGTCATGTCCCGGTGTTTGGAGGCCGTACGGATCTGGATGGGTAGTAACAAACTCAGGCTCAACCCGTCCAAGACTGAGTGGCTGTGGCTTCCGGCACCCCGGTTCAGCCAGATTATTCCAACTCTGGCCATTGGGGGCGAAACACTTGCCCCCGTGGAGAGGGCGCGCAATTTGGGTGTCCTCCTGGATTCCCGGCTGTCCATGGAGGACAATGTGGCGGCCGTGGCTAGGGGGGCTTTCCATCAGGTACGCCTGATGCGCCAATTGCGCCCCTTACTGGACCGGGCTGCCCTTCGCACAGTCACTCAGGCCCTCGTGACCTCTCGACTCGACTACTGTAATGCTCTCTACATGGGGCTTCCCTTGAGGTGCACTCGAAAGCTGCAGTTAGTCCAGAATGCAGCCGCGCGGGTGATTACGGGAGCGCCTAGACACTCCCACATAACACCAATCCTGCGCGAGCTGCACTGGCTTCCTGTGGTCTTTCGGGGTGCGCTTCAAGGTTTTGACGACCATCTTCAAAGCGCTCCATGGCTTGGGGCCTAGTTATATGCGAGACCGCCTCCTGCCCCATACATCCCTCAGACCAATACACTCCCACAGAGAGGGCCTCCTCAGGGTGCCGTCGGCCGGACAATGCCGACTGGCGACACCCAGGGGAAGAGCCTTCTCTGTGGCAGGTCCAGCCCTTTGGAACGACTTACCCCCTGAACTTCGCACCATCTCTGACCTCCGCCTCTTCCGCAAGTGTCTAAAGACACATTTGTTCCATCTAGCCGGCCTAGCGTAGCCCCCTAATCTGACTTTTAGATAGTTTTTAAATTTGGGAATTTTAATCTGGTTTTAGCACAGGATCCATTGAATTAGTTTTTTAAATTTTATATGATGTTTTGTATGTATTTTTAATTTTCCTGTGCGCCGCCCTGGGTCCGTTTGGAGAAGGGCGGGGTATAAATTGAATAAATATATAAATATAAATATATATAACTAGGCCCCGAGCCATGGAGCGCTTTAAAGATGGTCGTCAAAACCTTGAAGCGCACCCGAAAGGCCACAGGAAGCCAATGCAGCTCGCGCAGGATCGGTGTTATGTGGGAGCATCTAGTGGCTCCCGTAATCACCCGCGCGGCTGCGTTTTGGACTAACTGTAGCTTTCGGGTGTACCTCAAGGGAAGCCCCATGTAGAGAGCATTATAGTAGTCGAGTCGGGACGTCACGAGAGCTTGAGTGACTGTGCGAAGGGCAGCCCGGTTCAGTAAGGGGCGCAATTGGCGCATCAGGCGTACCTGATGAAACGCCCCCCTGGCCACGGCCGCCACATGGTCCTCCATGGACAGCCGGGAATCCAGGAGGACACCCAAATTGCGCGCCCTCTCCACGGGGGCCAGTGTTTCACCCCCCAATGGCCAGAATTGGAGTAATCTGGCTGAACTGGGGTGCCGGAAACCACAGCCACTCAGTCTTGGCAGGATTGAGCTTGAGTTTGTTACCACCCATCCAGATCCGTACGGCTTCCAAACACCGGGACAGCACTTCGGCGGCATCGTTGGGGTGGTCTGGGGTGGATATGTACAGCTGAGTGTCATCAGCGTACAGGTGGTACTCCACCCCAAAACCACGGATGATCTCACCCAGCGGCTTCATATATGTGTTAAACAGGAGGGGCGAGAGGACCGACCCCTGAGGAACCCCACTTAAGAGAGGCCTCGAGGTCGACCTCTGCCCTCCCGTCAACACATATTGCGACCGACCAGAGAGGTAGGATGAGAACCACCGCAGAACGGTGCCTCCCAGCCCCAACCCCCCCAGTCGGTGCAATAGGATACCATGGTCGATGGTATCAAAAGCCGCCGAGAGGTCTAATAGGACTAGGATAGAGGAATAACCTCTATCCCGCGCCCTCCAGAGATCATCAACCAACGCGACCAATGCCGTCTCGATGCTGTGACTGGGTCGGAAGCCGGACTGGCGCGGGTCTAGATAATCAACTTCCTCCAGGTGTCGCGGGAACTGTTGGGCTACCACACTCTCAACAACCTTCACCAAAAAGTGAAGGTTGGAGACCGGATGATAGTTCTCTAATAATGCTGGGTCCAGGGACGGCTTCTTGAGGAGGGGCCTCACTACCGCGTCTTTCAAGACGGCAGGTAAGGACCCCTCACTCAAAGATGCGTTGACAATGCCCTGGAGCCAGCCTCGTGTAGTCTCCCAGGATGCCAGTACAAGCCAGGATGGTCACGGGTCCAATAAACATGTGGTCACCCTAAGTTTCTTTGACAACCTGTCCATATCCTCGGTGGTAACAAAGTCAAACTCCTCCCAAGAAGGAGCCTCAAGACTAGTCTCGGACAGTCCCACAGGACCCCTGTCGATGGAGGGTAGCTCATTCCGAATCCGAGTGATTTTCTCCTGCAGATAAATCCCAAATTCCTCTGCTCGCCCTTGCAAAGGGGCTTCCCTTCCTCTGGTGAAGGACGGAGCGGGTCACCCCAAACAGGGTGGCAGGGCGGTTATCTGCAGATGCAATAAGGGTGGCGCAATACTCACGTTTGGCCACCCTTATCGCTACTAAGTAAGCCCTAATATGGGTTCTCACTAGTGTTCGGTCGGCTTCGGAGCAAGAGGATCTCCATCTGCTCTCTAGGCGTCTCTTGTGGCGCTTCATCTCCCGGAGCTCCTCAGTAAACCAGGGAGTCTGGGTGATTCGTCGCCGCAAGAGAGGCCGCAAGGGCGCGACGGTCCAAGGCCCCTGCGCCCGCACTTAACCATGCGGCCACTAGGTCCTCAGTCGAGTCGCGAGGCAGGGTCACAGGCATTGGGGCAAGCTCCCTCTGGAACCTTTCCGGGTCCATTAGAAGCCTGGGGCGGAACCATCTAGGAGTATTCGGTTCCACCTCCCCGCCGTGAGGTGAAGCGATTGGAAAGTCCAGCTGAAGGAGAGCGTGATCTGTCCATGACAAGGGAGTGATGGCTAGATCCCCTATTCCCAGATCACAACTCCACTGTCCCGAGACAAAGATCAAATCCAGCATGTTTCCCCCCTCGTGAGTAGGGCCTAAAACTACCTGGCTCAGGTCCATGGCCGTCATGGAGGCCATGAACTCCCGAGCTGCTCCAGAGGCTTCGCCCGCCGACGGCAAGTTAAAGTCCCCCATGACTACTAGTCTGGGGGTCTCAACTGCCGCCTCGGCTATCACCTCTAGGAGCTCGGGCAGGGCTGTTGTTGCATAGCGAGGAGCCAGGTATACAACTAACACGCCCAACTGCCTCCCTAGGCCCCATCTCACGCAGAGAGATTCACACCCGGTTGTCTGAGGGACTGTGGTCTCTTTCGGCTCAAGACCTTCCTTAACCATAATCGCCACTCCCCCACCCCTCCCTAGGGCCCTAGGCTGATGGAAGGCGCGGTAACCTGGTGGGCACATTTCCACGAGGGGTAAACCCCCTTCGTGGCCCAACCAGGTTTCCGTTATACCCACCAGGTCCGGGTCCCCCTCTGACACAAGGCCATGGATGAGGGGGGCTTTTTTTTTTTTTTAATAGATATTTTTATTTTATTTTCGATTTTCAAAGTAAATAACAACATATATACTGTTACATAGCCAACATCATATTATATTATTAAATATTTACATCATTCCATTTTACCATCATTTCATTTTACCATCAACACCCAGAAAACTCCCAGAGGGCTCTTCTGCTCTCCATACACCATATTTGTGCCTTATCCATCATTTTCTTTCCCCTTTCTCCTCCTCCTCCCTACCTCCTTTCTTCCCTCTAACGCCCTCCCCTTCTCTACTTCCCCTTCTTCTCTCCTTCTCCTCTCTCCCCTTTCCACTCCTCCTTTCTCTTATCCTCTTCCCCCTCTTTGCCCTCTCTCCTTTCTCTCTCTTCTTCCCTTACCTCTCTACTCCACACTCTTCATCTCATTTACTTGGTGTATTTCGGCCTCAGAGCCAGTTCTATTTTGTGTTGATGGTATTTATAATTTCAGATTTAAGGTTTATCGCTTAATTTTCATATCGATTATTACAATTCTTATATCTCAATCCCAAATCTTGCTAGTTGTTTTAATACCCTTTTAAGTAAAGCCTAATTGTATAATGACGTTCTATTTATAAAACCAAACAAAAAAGAACCAAAAACAGTATAAATAAATTTAAATAAATTTAAATATAAGAAGACCTAATCGGGTATCCATAAATTCTGTGCCTTCCAGGAGTGGTTATTATTCATGGGTAATCTCATTTTATTAATTTTAAATCTAACAATTTATCCTGTGATTCAATATCAGTATCCACAAGTCTTATCAAGTATTCTAGCTTCAATCTATTTTTTCTTTAATAATATTTTTAAATCCTATTTACTATTAATATCCCTTATTTAATCCCCTCATATCTCTATAGATTCCATATAATTATCTAAAATTTTATGTAACTGTTAATTGATTGATCATTTACCAAGAGTGATAGTATTCTATAACCATCTTAATCGCATAATTCCCCATCTATAGATAAGCAAATATATATCATTCACTAACACATAATCTTTCTATAACCATCTAAATAGCATAGTTCCCCATCGATAAATAAACAAATATATATCATTAACAAAAACATTTACCAAGAGTATTCTATAACCATCTTAGTAGCATAATTCCCCATCTATAGATACGCAAATATATATCATTCACTAACACATAATCTTTCTTTAACCCTCTAAATAGCATAGTTCCCCATCGGTAGATAAACAAATATATATCATTAACAAAAACTTTTACCAAGAGCATTCTATAACCATCTTAATATCATAATTCCCCATCTATAGATAAGCAGATATATATCATTCATTAACACATCATTTTTCTATAACCATCTAAATAACCCAATTCCCCATCTATAGATAAATTAATATATATCATTATCAAAAACATAATCTTATTATAAGCATCTATAGTTATTACTAACAATCAATTAATTAATAATCCTTGATGGTAATTTAAACCCAGCCTAATTATTACTCATCAAGGGATAAAAGTTCCTCTTTTCAGCCGTTGTCTCTCCAAGGATGAATTAAATTTGCCTCTTTTAAAGTCCACATTCTCCATCGACTTTTTTTCCTCTTCTCAAGTTCTTTATAAACTTCCATTGGCACATTGTGATCCTGTATAGCTGTACAATCATAGTGCTGACCAATTGTTTCCCTCAAATTTGATTTATTTTCAAATATCAAGTGTATCTCTGATGTGATTTCCTCTGTCTTTTGTTCTCCTTTTCCTTCCTTTTGCCAGACAGGTTGAAATTCAAATTTCTGATGAGGTCTTGATCTTATCTCCTCTCCTGGATCTTCTCCCTTGTCTTCAGTTAAATCCAGTCCACAAACAGCCTCATTTCCCTTTTCTTCTTTAATTTCTCTAATCTGTTCAATTTCTTCACTTGGTGTAATGTCGAGTATTGCACGAAATTTTTTCAATTCCCTCAAGATTTCAGCCAA
Organism: Rhabdophis nuchalis; assembly: GCA_039707465.1. NCBI lineage: Eukaryota > Metazoa > Chordata > Lepidosauria > Squamata > Natricidae > Rhabdophis > Rhabdophis nuchalis. The sequence goes on along the minus strand of CM077662.1, from coordinate 13,054,279 downwards.
AAGCTCCTGATTTTCTGCAGTGTATATATCTATGTGCGTAGACATTTTGGCGAATCCACAAAAGTAGCTCCAATTACCTTGTTAACACTTAGCTTATCTCTGTTAGTTTGTTTCTAGACAATATTTCCAGTAAATCTATTCATATATGTCCGCCCACTGTTTTTCCAAGAGCGATACGATGTATGAAATAGTTTAAATAGTTTCAAAACGTTTCAGTCCTTTTTGTTGGAAGGAAAACAGAGACAAAAAAAAAGATAAGATATAGTCCTTATTTAAGTTTAAAGATGCGCAATAGAGTGTCCAAATAATTATAGGATTGTGGAAGTGCTCCAAGTTTCAAAGTTTTGAGTGAAATAAATCAAAAAGACAGAAAAAAAGAATTAGAAAAGTCAGTCATAATCCAATCCTTTTCAGCGCAAACATAAGTAACTATTATCAGTTCAGTCGGCCATTTCAAAACATTCTGTGAACCTGAGGAATTTCACACTTCAATTTAAGTTCGCAGCTTATCTTTAACTTCAAAGCTTTGGTAAAAGAAAAAGGTTTCTTAGCAGAGTGTTTCAGAGACAAAATAAAGTACCTTCCCGAAGTATTCCAGCAGATTTTTGCTTTCTTATTTCAAAGATTCTCCTTCGCCTTTGGTCCACCCTCCAGAAAGGGGGGGGGGGGATGCGATTCGTCTCCCTTCAGAGATTTTGCTTCGTGTCAGGCAAGGATCTTGCGTGGTCCCTGCACCCAGCGAAGATTTATCTCCTAATCACCACCTCTCCGGGGCGGCTTAGATTCCTTATGGAATCACGGGGGAGGCGAATTCCAGCCGGGTCCCTGCAGTTTAGGGAGCCCGGTTGTGTCGGCTCGGGAGGCTCCGCCTTCTTTTTGAGGAGGGGGGCTTTCTGAACCACGGACCTGGAGTTGCATAACATCAGCCTAGGGCCCTGGGTCTGTGATTCCTGCCCACCTAGTCTGCGATGGGAGAGCGGAGAGTTGGAGCACGTGACCGCCTGAATCCAGCGGCCACGGTCTTCCAACCGATGATGACCATTCCGTCTCCCTCCGCCCCTGCCCCTCCCCAAGACCGAGTCGATGGAAAAAGCCACCGTGGAAATGACCCCCCCTCCCCTTCCTCCGTTTCCCTACTTCCAAATTCAAATTCTTCAGTTTCCCTTTTCAAAATTCCCATCTTTCTGCTTTTTCCACTTTTGATCCATTAGCAAAATCCTCTGTTATCTTTATCTTCAACTGAGAGGGGCATCTCTTTATCTTCTACATTTCCTTCCTTCTCTTTGAATTTTGGGACCACCAACTTTTCATGTTTTGTTGCAATAAGAACCAGTTTTCCCAGTTTTTCATCCATTCTTTTATATCCTTCCAAAAGGTTTAGAATTCCAGCCAGGAAATTCTGGTATTCTGAGGTGTCCTCATCTGGGTATTGAATCATGTTGCCAAAAAATAATAATAATAATAATAATAATCCCCACTACCACCCTGGTCAAAGGCCTATTTTATCTCTTCTTTTCAAATTAATTTATGTCACTGGTTTTGCTGTACTCTTCAATGGGGAAGGGTTCTTTCCCTTCCTTTAAACAATTTTCAAAGAGCACCTGTAAAAAACAATTCATGCCCTTGAGTCTTTATCAGTTCCATGAACAGACTCTAAGCCCTTCATCCCAGTAATCAACATTCTCCAAAAAGAAAAATACATTGTCTCCACAGGTTCAGCCTCTAACCTCCGGTGGCAGTGCTGCTACTTTTCACTTTCTAATGTGTCTCTCTTTGTTATGAAAAAAAGAAAAGAAAAAATGTTCTTATTGGAATTTTAGTAGCAAATGGGTTGCGGTTGAGGGGGGAGGTTGTGCCTCCCTGCCAGTCCTGGGATGCCCTGCTCACCCTCTGCCCCCCGCAGGAGCTCCGTGAGAGCAAACGCCGTCATGAGACACGCCTGGTGGAGATCGACAATGGGCGCCAGCGGGAGTTCGAGAGCAAGCTGGCCGATGCGCTGCATGACCTCCGCGGCCAGCACGAGGCCCAGGTCAAGCTCTACAAGGAGGAGCTGGAGAAGACCTACGCAGCCAAGGTAGCGTACCCAGAGATTGGACTTCCCCTCCTATCCTCCACCAGCCAGCACCCTTCTGCTGCCCCCCCCTTTCAGATGCTCTGGAGTCCAGGGAAGGCCCCCTGCTCTCCCCCACTGCAGCCTTCAGAGGTTCGAGGGTTTTTTTGGGGGGGGGCGCTGAGGCAGGATTGGGGCCTGGCCAAGCTCTTAGCCTTGGGGGGGGGGTCCCCACTCCTGCCCTGCAGAGCAGCCTGAGCAGCCTTGAGGACTGGCCCCTTTGCAATAAGCCAACCTCGGCTGTCTCCAGAGCCTCTTTCTGACCTTTGCAGCTGGAAAACGCCAAGCAGTCGGCCGAGAGGAACAGCAGCATAGCCGGGGCGGCTCACGAGGAGCTTCAGCAAACCCGGATTCGCATCGACAGCCTGTCCGCCCAGCTCAGCCAGCTGCAGAAGCAGGTAGGGGCCTCATGGAGGAGGTGGGGAGGGGGCTTGCTCCCACAGCCCTTCGGTCTCCAGACTCTTTGGCTCCGTCCGCAGGAAGGGCCCTCCAGCCACTTCAGCTCCCTTTGTGACTCCTGGTTCTTGGGGCCCCTTTGAAGGTTTGGGGGTTCTGGTGGTCCTGGAGTTACAACCATTTGTTAGTGACCGTTCAATGTTACAGTGGCCCTGAAGAAAAGTGACTTAAGAACAGTCCTCACACTTACGACTGTTGCGGTGTCTCTACAGTCACATGATCAAAATGGGGGCACTTGGCAACAGGAATGGATTAATTTATATATTGATATATTTATGTGTCTATGTATTTATATATTTATATTTATATAATATAATTATAATCATGTATTCTAAGGCAGACCTTATGCTACTGCGAGAGTCCCCGCTCTCGCAGGTCTGGCCCTCCTCTTTAACGAGGGCCCGCCTTGATGAGGGATTTATTAATCCGGGGAGGTGGGCGAAGTGCGGCCTTAGGGGTTTTTTAGTTAGAAATTTGTTGTTTATTTTAGGGGGTACCAGGGAGGGTGGAGGGTGTAGACAGGTTGAGACTAGTGAGAAGGGAACGGGCCGAGCCAGCAGACTACGGAAGGAGGCGGATAGATCCGCTAAGAGGGGGGACACACGGGTCATTTCCACGGAGGGCCTACCCATCGAGAGGTTGGTGGGGAGGGGCAGATCCGATGGGAGACAAATCCCATCCTCCCGGTTGGGGGCACGAGGCCGATGGCTGCAAACGGTCAGGTACCACAACCCCCGCAGGCTAGGTGGTCAGGGAGTACAGAGCCAGGGCCTGCGGCTGATGTTTTGTAACGCCAGGTCCGTGGTCAACAAAGCCCCCCTCGTCCATGACCTTGTGTCAGAGGGGGAGCCGGACCTGGCAGGAATTGCGGAGACTTGGTTGGGCCACGAGGGTGGACTCCCCCTCGTTGAAATGTGCCCACCAGGTTACCGCGCTTTTCATCAGCCCCGGGCCCTAGGTAGGGGTGGTGGGGTAGCGGTTATTGTTAGGGAAGGTCTTGAGCCGAGAGAGACCATTGTGCCGCAGACTACCAGTTGTGAGTCCCTCTGCGTGAAGTGGGGCCTAGGGAGGCAGTTGGGCTTGCTGGTTGTATATCTGGCTCCCCGCTATGTAACAGCAGCCCTGCCCGAGCTCCTTGAGGTGATCGCTACGGTGGCAGTTGAGACCCCCAGACTTGTAGTCATGGGGGACTTTAATCTGCCATCGGCGGGCGAATCATCCGCGGTAGCTCGGGAGTTCATGGCTTCCATGACAGCCATGGACCTGACCCAATTAATTCAAGGCCCCACTCACGAGGGTGGACATACACCGGATCTCATCTTTGTCTCAGGCCAATGGAAGAGTGATCTGGGTATAGGGGATATAGCCATCACGCCCTTGTCATGGTCAGACCACTCACTTCTCCGGCTCGACTTTCCAACCGCTGCCCCTCACCGCGGGGAGGCGGAACCCGAGTCGCCTATCTGGTTCCGCCCTAGGCGCCTGATGGACCCTGATGGGTTCCAGCCAGCGCTTGGGCCACTTCCTGTACCCCTGACCCGCGCCCCGATGGAGGACCTCGTGGCCGCATGGAATACTGCGACCACGGGAGCCTTGGATCGGGTCGCGCCCTTGCGGCCTCTCTTGCGGCGGCGAGCCACCCTGGCTCCTTGGTTTACCGAGGAGCTGAGGGTGATGAAACGCCACAAGAGATGCCTAGAGAGAAGATGGAGGTCTACCCGCTCTGAATCTGACCGGACACAGGTAAGAGCCCATTTACGGACTTACATTGTGGCGCTGAGAGTGGCCAAACGTCATCATTGTGCCACTCTCATAGCATCCGCAGATAACCGCCCTGCCGCCCTGTTTAGGGTGACCCGCTCCCTCCTTCAACAGAGGGTGTGGGAAGCCCCCCTACAGGGCAGAGCAGAGGAATTTGTGTCTTATCTGCAGGAGAAAACCGCTCAGATACAGAACGAGTTAGCCCCCATTGCTGGCCCAGTGGAATGCCACGGGGCGGATCTTGTTTGGGAGGAATTTGACTCCGTTACTTCCGAGGATATGGACAGGTTACGTGGGCGACTGCGAGCCACCACATGTTTACTGGACCCGTGTCCCTCCTGGCTTGTACTGGCATCCTGGGAGGTGACACGAGGCTGGCTCCAAGAGGTTGTCAACGCTTCCTTGAGTGAGGGTTCCTTGCCTGCCTCTCTTAAAGAGGCTATGGTGAGGCCCCTCCTGAAGAAGCCCTCTTTGGACCCAGCTTTACTATCCAACTATCGTCCTGTCTCCAACCTTCCCTTTTTGGTGAAGGTTGTTGAGAGTGTGGTGGTACAACAGTTTTCCCGTCACCTGGAGGAAGTTGATTATCTAGACCCGCGCCAGTCCGGCTTTCGGCCCGGGCATAGCACCAAGACGGCATTGGTCGCGTTGGTGGATGATCTCTGGAGGGCCAGAGATGGGGGTTGTTCCTCCATCCTGGTTCTATTAGACCTCTCGGCGGCTTTCGATACCATCGACCATGGTATCCTATTGCATCGGCTGGGGGGGTTGGGGGTGGGAGGCACCGTTTTACGGTGGTTCTCCTCCTACCTCTCTGGCCGATCGCAATTTGTGTTGACAGGAGAGCAGAGGTCGACCTCGAGACCCCTCACATGTGGGGTGCCTCAGGGGTCGGTCCTCTCGCCTCTCCTGTTCAACACATATGTGAAGCCGCTGGGTGAGATCATCCGTGGTTTTGGGGTAGAGTATCATCTCTACGCTGATGATACTCAGCTGTATATATCTACCCCAAACCACCCCAACGATGCCGTAGCGGTGATGTGCCAGTGCCTGGAAGCCGTGCGGATCTGGATGGGAAGTAACGGACTCAAGCTCAACCCGACCAAGACCGAGTGGCTGTCGTTTCCTGCTGCCCGATTCAACCAGCTGATTCCATCTCTGGCCATAGGGGGCGAACATCTTGCCCCTGTGGATGGGGCGCGCAACTTGGGTGTCCTCCTGGATACCCGGCTGTCCATGGAAGATCAAGTGACAGCCATGGCCAGGAGGGCGTTTTACCAGGTTCGCCTGGTACGCCAGTTGCGCCCCCTATTGGATCGGGACGCCCTTCGCACAGTCACTCATGCTCTCGTGACATCCCGACTGGACTATTGCAACTCTCTCTACATGGGGCTCCCCTTGAGGTGCACCCGGAGACTTCAGTTGGTCCAGAACGCAGCCGCGCGAGCAATAATGGGAACCCCTAGGTTTACCCACGTTACACTGCTCTTGCGCGAGCTGCACTGGCTACCTGTCGTCTTTCGGGTGCGCTTCAAGGTGTTAGTTATCATCTTCAAAGCGCTCCATGGCTCGGGACCTAGTTATCTGCGGGATCGGATCCTGCCCCATACATCCTCACGGCCGATTCGCTCCCACAGAGAGGGACTTCTCCGGGTGCCGTCCACTAGACTTTGTCAGTGGGCGACACCCAGGGGAAGGGCTCTCTCTGTGGCGGGCCCTGCCCTCTGGAATGACCTTCCCCCCCGACATTAGAACGACCACGGACCTCCGCTCCTTCCGCCTAAAACTAAAAACACATCTTTTTCGCTTGGCCGGCCTAGGGTAGTCTCTTTTAAGGTTAGGGGATATTATAAGAGATTTTAGCGCAGGGTTATTTGTTTAATCTATTTTTATTTAGTTTAGTCATTTATTTATATTTGTATTTTTAATTTTGTACTTTGTTGATTTTAGTTGTTTTTAATTCCCTGTGCCCCGCCTCGAGTCCCTTCGGGGAGAGAGAGCGGGTTAGAAATAAAATTATTATTATTATTATTATTACGATGGTTGCAGCTTCCTGGCCTCACCTGATGACCATTTGAGACCTTCATGGCTGGCTTCAAACAAGCAGAGTCAATGGGGAAAGCCCAATTCACTCAATGAATACATGATTCACTTAATGACCGTGGAGATTTGCTTAACAAGAGAGCTTGCAAAATGAGGCAGTGGACAGTGGGGCCGTATGTAGAAGACTGGCTCTGGGGACCAACGTCCTATTGGCCACCTTACAGGCCCCCCTCCCTCTGGGAGGCCCCACTCTTCCTTCCCTGGGGGAGAACATCGCAGCCTTGCAAGCTAGCAAGCAGGGGGGGGCACTGCCCCCAGACCCCCCCTTGCAATCACTGGGGCAGGCCTGCTGCAGGAGGAAACCCTGCTTGCCCTCCAGCCTTTTGGGGTGGGGTGGAAAGGGATTGGGTATCTGGGGCAGGGCGCTGCTCGCCCCCACCCCGTCCAGGCTCCCACCCCTCTCTTGCCTTCCTCCCCCCCCAGCTGGCAGCCAAGGAGGCGAAGCTGCGGGACCTGGAGGATTCCTTGGCCCGCGAGCGGGATACCAGCCGCCGCATCCTGGCAGAAAAGGAGCGGGAGATGGCCGAGATGCGGGCCCGCATGCAACAGCAGCTGGACGAGTACCAGGAGCTGCTGGACATCAAGCTGGCCCTGGACATGGAGATCAACGCCTACCGCAAACTCCTGGAGGGCGAGGAGGAGAGGTGGGGGCCTGGGCAAGCTAGGCAGACCACCTTGGCCTGGGGGGGGGTCTTCCCCAAGCTGGGCAGCCCCCCCCCACCACCACAGGCAATCTGGGACCTTCCGGAGGGTCTGCTGGGAAAAGGTGCCCCCCCCTTTAGGTTCCAGGAGACGAAAAGCCTTCGGGTCAAGATCTGGGGTCTGCCTGGCTGCCCCTCCTGTGGGGGGAGCGTTTGGGGGCTCTTCTGGGACGGGTGGGGCAGAGACCCTTCGGGCAGCAAGATCTGCTTGGCCTGAGCGCTTCTTCCCCTGGCACCGAGGGTGGGCACTGCAGCCCTCCTGACGGCTGTGGGGAGTGCAGGGGCATCCCTGGGGAAGCGGCCTCTGCCTCAGCCCCCCCCCGTCTCTCTTTCTCCCTCCAGGTTGCGCCTCTCCCCCAGCCCCTCCTCCCAGAAGAGCGGCTCGCGCATCCGTGTATCTTCCTCTGCGCAAAGTTCCAGCAAAAAAAGGAAGCTGGAGGATGGCGAGAGCCGCACCAGCTTCTCCCAGCATGCCCGGACCAGTGGCCGCGTAGCCGTGGAAGAGGTGGACCTGGAGGGCAAGTTTGTCCGCCTGAGGAACAAGTCCAATGAGGTGGGTCCTGGGCAAAGAGGGCTGAGGAAGCCATTGGCTCCTGGGGTGGGGTTATGGGGGGCGTAAACTGGCCCTGCCCCCAGTTGACCTTTGGAGCTGCATGAGGCAGCCGTGTCTTTGTAGGGTGGAAGTCCCCAAGATCCTGTTGTGCAGCCTCTGCCTCTTTTTAAGGTGGCCCCCTAAAAGCTTTGTGCCCCCTTAGGACCAGTCGCTGGGAAATTGGCAGATCAAGCGCCAGAACGGAGAAGAGGCACCCATTTGCTACAGGTTCCCTCCCAAATTCACCTTGAAGGCCGGCCAGCTGGTCACGGTGAGCAGCAATGGTGGACTTGGTGGGCAGGAACAGTGGGGGGGGGGGTGTCCTGGACGGGAGAAGCGAGGTACCAGGAAGAGCCCCTCCGTCCCTCTGGTGCCCATGCCAGCCGTGGGGAGGTTCTCTTGCAAGGTTCATCAACCTCTTCTCTCCTTTCTCCTGCAAGATCTGGGCTGCTGGTGCGGGGGTGTCCCACAACCCCCCCACAGACATGGTCTGGAAGAACCAAAGCTCCTGGGGCTCCGGGGACAGCTTGCGCACAGCCCTGCTCACCTCCAGTGGGGAGGTAAGGCGGCTGGGATTCGGGGATTGATTGGGTGCATAGCCCCACGGGGCATCTCCTTGTGAAGACTTCTATGTGGGTGGACCGTTGGGAAGGGGACAGAGCATTATTGCATTAATTAATTCATTCAATTAACCTAACTCTAGATTGCGTAATTCACCCCCCTGTCCAGAGTAAATCTGGGTGGCTTATAAATACAATAAGAACAGAGATAGAAAAACAGTGAGCAATATAGGAGTTACAATTACAAAAAAATAGACTATTCTGGCTGCACAATTGTAAAAAGGCTGGGGGGGGGGGCTATGCTCCTCTTTGCCCCTCTTGGTTTCCTCTTTTCCTCATCAGGTGAATCCAGGCTCCTCCCCTAATTTTGTTGCCTAAAAATGCCCCTCCCCCTAAATCAAGATGGAGCCTTGGTGACTCCTTTAATTCCCTTTTAATTTTAAGCAATTCAGAGCATGCAACAATAATTATATATAGAGAGGGTGTGTGTGAGTGACATGGGACCCCCAGGGGTTAATGAGGGGGTGGAGGGCCACTGGAGACCTCCTGGCCCTTCCCCCTCCTGGGGTAACTCAGGGCTTGGCTGAGGGGGGTCCTGGGGGGGTTCCTGCTTTCCTGGCTCTTTCCCTCCCAAATCCTGCTCATTGCTCAGCCCCCTCCTTTCTCCCTCCCTGCAGGAGGTGGCCATGCGGAAGCTGGTGCGCACGGTTGTTGTCAATGATGAGGATGAAGAGGATGAGGAGGATGGCATCCATGGCCACCATCACCAGGTGAGTCTTGGGGGGAGACGGAGGGGCCTCCTGAGGGTTCAATGGGGAACCAGCAGGACTCAGCAGCCGTCCCGGGTGTGTGTGTGTGTGTGTCCCAAATGCAAAGGGCTTTGGCTGTGGGGCCAGGACCCCCCTGGGAGAAATTCTTCCTCTGAAGCGGTTTGGATTTTTTGCACCATGTTCTGCCAAAATTTTGCTTTGCTTGTTAGTCTGCAAGGGAGATAAAGAGTCCAGAGGCCCCCAAGGACAAGGACATCCCCAGTTTTAACCATTATTTTAATTATTATAAATATTGCAATATTTCTACCAATAAAGGGGAATATTTCTTGTTCAGAGTTGACACCAGGGATTCTTGGTGCTCTCTGAGTTTGCTTGCTTTCTTGCAGAGGTTTCAAGCAAGCTCAGGCAGCACCAAGGATCCCTGAAATGTTTCTCTACCTCTCCTTGTTTTAAACGAAAGGACAAAATAAGTGTAGCAAAGCCAGTACTGATTAATTTATTGTTTTATTGATTAAATGGACAGGCCATCCGTGCCACAGGCTCTGTCAACTCTGGCCAAACTTTCCCTTTGTGTGGAGTGGATGGAAATGAGGTTAGGTGATCTCGGGAATCACGGGATGGAATTGTCTCCAGCATCCACGGCTACTGGAAAAAATACAGAACAATCCTCTCTTAATCAGAACTTCAAATCGGAAGAAGTTTTGCCTTTGGGTGCATTTATTTATTTATTTATTTATCATATTTATATGCCACCCTATCTCCCCGAGGGGACTCAGGGCGGTGCACAGAAATCATAAAAACAGTACATACAAAAAACAATTTAAAATAGATTAAATTTAAAGGTCTGTGGTAAACTTTTAGTTAAAACCTTATTAAAATCAATGAAAACTATACCATTAAAGCTATGCCAGGCTGGCTGCATAAAATAGATGTGTTTTTAGTGCCCAGTGGAAGAGGCGTAGATCCGTGATGGTACGAAGGTCGGGGTGGCAGGTCGTTCCAGAGGGCAGGGCCTGCCACAGAGAAGGCTCTTCCCCTGGGGGCCACCCGCCGGCATTGTCCGGCAGATGGCACCCTGAGGAGGCCCACTGTGGGAGCGGACAGGTCGAAGGGAGGTATGTGGTAGGAGGCGGTCCCACAAGTAACCAGGTCCCATGCCATGGAGCGCTTTAAAGATTGTTACTAACACCTTGAAGCGCATCCGGAAGGCCACAGGCAGCCAGTGCAGCTCGCGCAGGAGAGGTGTTACATGGGAGTATCGTGAGACTCCCAAAATCCCCTGCGCGGCCACATTCTGGTCTAGCTGGAGCCTCCGGGTGCACCTCAAGGGAAGTCCCATGCAGAGAGTGTTACAGTAGTCCAGGCAGGAGATGACGAGTGCTTGAGTGACCATGTGTAGGGCGTCACGATCTATATAGGGGCGCAACTGGCGTATCAGGTAAACCTGATAAAAAGCCCCCCTGGTTACGGCTGTCACATGGTCATCCAGAGACAGCCGAGAATTCAGGAGGACGCCCAGATTGCGAGCCCTATCCACGGGGGCTAATCACTTGCCCCTGATAGCCAGAGATGGGGCCAGCTGGCTATATCGTGACGCCGGAAACCACAGCCACTCGGTTTTGGACGGGTTGAGTCGGAGCTTGTTCCTCCCCATGCAGACCCGCACAGCCTCCAGACACCGGGACATCACTTCGACGGCATCGTTCGGGTGGTCAGGGGTAGAGATGTACAGCTGGGTATCATCAGCGTACTGATGGAACTCTACCCCAAAACCACAGATGATCTCGCCCAGTGGCTTCATATAGATGTTGAACAGGAGGGGTGAGAGGACCAACCCCTGAGGCACCCCACACGTGAGGGGCCTCGACGCCAACCTCTGCCCTCCTGCCAACACAAATTGCGACCGGTCGGAGAGGAAGGAGGAGAACCACCGTAAAACGGTGCCTCTCAACCCCAACCCCTCCAGCCGGTGCAATAAGATACCATGGTCGATGATATCAAAAGCCGCTGAGAGATCTAATAGGACCAGGATAGAGGAACAACCCTTATCCTGAGCCCTCCAGAGATCATCCATCAACGCGACCAATGCCGTCTCTGTGCTGTACCCAGGCTGGAAGCCGGACTGGCGCGGGTCTAGATAGACAGTTTCCTCCAGGTGCTGACCCGAAACGAAGGTTGGAGATCGGACGATAAATAGCCAACACTGCTGGGTCCAGGGAAGGCTTCTTGAGGAGGGGTCTCTTTCACGACAGCTGGTAAAAACCCCTCACTCAAGGAATGACCTACCCCCCGAACTTCGCACCATCACGGACCTTCGCCTTTTTCGCCAATCACTTAAAATGCACTTTTTCCACCTAGCTGGCCTAGCTTATCTTAGCTTAGATTTTAGCTTAGATTTTAGATTAGATTTTAGATTAGATAAAATTTTAATTGCATTTGGTAGGGGATTTTAATATTTTTAGTTAACATTTTAGCACAGGTTATCTAATTTAATTGTATTTTAACACTCTATGGTATTTATTGTTGTCTGTTGTGGCTTTTTAATTTCCTGTGCACCGTCCTGAGTCCATTGTGAGATAGGAGTGGTATATAAATCAAATAAAACCCAAACTCAAGCGTTCACTATTTCCTGGAGCCAGCCTCGTGTAACCTCCTGGGAGGCCAGTACTAGCCAGGAGGGACACGGGTCCAATAAACATGTGGTGGCATTCAGCCGCCCCAGCAACCTGTCCATGTCATCAGGAGACACAAGGTCGAACTCATCCCAAAAAACGGTCTCAAGACCTGCCTCCACCCGCCCTCCTGGGCTAACCTCATCGGAGGCCAATTCGTCCCGGATCTGAGCGATTTTATCCTGCAGATAGCATCCAAATTCCTCTGCTCGACCCTGCAAAGGAGCTTCCCGCGGCCTCTGTTGAAGGAAGGAGTGGGTCACTCTAAACAGAGCGGCAGGGCGGTTATCTGCAGATGCGATAAGAGCGGAGAGATAATTACGTTTCGCCACTCTTATCGCCACAAGGTAGGTCCGCAAATGCGACCTTACCTGTGTTCGGTCAGATTCGGAGCGAGTGGATCTCCTAATTCTCTCTAGGCATCTCTTTCGGCGCTTCATCACCCTCAGCTCCTCAGAGAATCAAGGAGCCAAGGTAGATTGACGCTGAGAGAGAGGCCGCAAGGGCACATCCCGATCCAGGGCCCCCATGACTGCATTATTCCAAGCAGCCACTAGGTCCAAAGTCGAGTCGCGGGAAAGGGTCACAGGTATTAGCCCAAGCTCCATCTGGAACCTCTCCCGGTCCATCAGGCGCTTGGGGTGGAACCATATCGATGTTTCTGGTTCCACCTCCCCGTGGTGGGGTGTAGCGGTTTGGAAGTCAAGTCGAAGGAGAGAATGACCTGTCCATGACAGGGGTGTGATGACTAATTCCCTCAATCCAAGATCATTTGTCCACTGGCCGGAGGCAAAAACTAGGTCCAGCGTGTATTCACCGGTGTGCATGGGGTCCTGAATTAGTTGGGTCAGGTCCATGGCCGTCACGGAGGCCATGAACTCCCGAGCTATCTCCGATGTTTCGCCTACTGATGGCAGGTTGAAGTCCTCCATGACTAACAGCCTGGGGGTATCAACCGCTACCTCGGCTATCGCCTCGAGAAGCTCGGGTAGGGCTGCTGATACGTAGCGGGGAGCCAGGTACATGATCAGCAAGCCCAGCTGCCTCCCAGGGCCCCACTTCACACACAGGGACTCACAGCCAGCTGTCTGCGGCACAGCGGTCCCCCTCGGATCAAGATCCTCCTTTATGATAACCGCCACCCCCCCCAACCCAACCCTGGGCCTGCGGCTGATGGAATGCCCGGTAACCTGGTGGGCACATTTCCACGAGGGGCACTCCCCCCTCATGGCCCACCCAGGTCTCCGTGATACCCACCAGGTCCGGCTTCCCCTCCGACACCAAATCGTCGATGAGGGGGGCTTTGTTGACCACGGACCTGGCGTTGCATGACATCAGCCTGGGGCCCAGGCCTTGTGATCCCGGGCCTCCTGGGTTGCGAGAAGGGCCATGGGGACCGGAGCGCACGACTGTTAGCAAACAGCAGGTGCGCCCTCCGATGACATGATATGGTCCCCAGCTCATATCATTGGGGGCTTCAGACCACGTTGCCCATCCATTCTAGCCTTCAGCTGGTTAACGTGCTCCCATTTAACAGGCGTGTCAATATAACAAGCACGGTAAAGAGGGAAATGCCTTTAGCCTCAATTCCAGTGAGGGCTTTTATTTCTGGAGCAATTAAATGTAAGGTATATTCTATGTTTGTAAAAGTCACCGTAGGCTTCAGAGGAAGCCAGGGTCAAAAGTAGGAACCTGATAGAAGAGAACCATTTAAGTTCAGGGTTTAAGTGTGGGGCCCTTGGAGCTCTGTGGGCTTGGGGGTTTTCTTACAGATGATGCTTCAGGACCCAATTGGGTAACATCTTCGGTGCGCTGATCAAGTTCCCTAGTTTGGTAATGAAACACCCAAGTTCACAGAGCACCAAGGAGCCCCCGGCTACGACTCCAGCATCTCCAGCCCCAGACGGGGTCTCGGTCCGGATGGCGCCAAGCTCTGCTTCTTCCCCTCTTCCTCCCTTCTCCAGAGCCACTGCAGTGCCAGCGGAGATCCGGGCGAGTACAACCTGCGTTCTCGCACAGTCTTGTGTGGCACATGTGGGCAGCCGGCAGAGAAGTCCTCCGGGGGCACGAATGTGGGCACCAGCACCATGTCGACCGGCTCCTCCTCCTCCAGCTTGACCATCACGCGCAACTACCGCAGTGGAGGCACCAACCTCGGGGAAAGCCTCCTGCCCCGCTCCTACATCCTGGGCAGCTCCACCCCACGCCAGCAGGTCAGTCTGGGGCGGCCCAGCGGGGGTTGTATGATCCTGGGCCGGAGGAGGGGGCTTTGTGGTGGGAGCTCTTCCTCCTGTTGCTGGGGAACGGAAGGCACAGATCGCTGTGTGCCAGTCCTTCCAGGAAGGCAGAGAGATGGCTGTGGGCATCCCAGGGCTTCCTGGCACTTCCTGTGCCACGCAGGGCTCCTCAGCCAGGGCATTTTGGAAAGGCTGGGATGGCCCCCACTGAACAGCAGTTGGGGGGTGGGCTGAAAACCCCCATAGGCTGCACTCTGTGGGAACAGTCAACTCCAGTTGGCTTTGTGCCCAGGCTTAGTGTAGGCGTTGTCTGGCATGGAATACGGTCTCTGGCTTGAACAGGGGTGGACTAGAAGACCTCTGAGCTCTCCTCCAGCCCTACGTTCTATGAAACCTTCTTGGGGGAGGGTGTTTGGGCATCATGACTCACCCCCTGTGGAATTGCATGGCTCGGGATGGGGGAGGATGGGGGGGGGCAAGCACCTCCTTTATGCAGGAAACTCCCGTGTTGAGGTTCAGCCTAAAGCAGGGATGGGTAACATTTTCCAGACCGAGTGCCCAGACCATGCGCACTCAAGAATGCACCCGTGTGCTCTCAAAGCCCCCAAATGCAATGTGTGGGTGGCCACCATACATGCACGCACACGTCCCCTGCATGCATCATGTGCCCCATACATGTGCACACCTCCTCTGCACATGCCCTGCCCCGCTGCACATCCCACCCCTGCACATTCGCGGCAGAAGACCTGGTGGCCGGCTGGAAGCGCATGCGCATGTGTGGCGGAGCTGAGCTGGGGCTTGGCCACAAGAGGGTGCTGCGTGCCACAAGTTAAGCCATCCGGGGCCTAAAGCAGGAGGACAGCCCTTTGTGCCCGTGTGTCCATGCAGTGGGCAGAGCCAGCCTGGGCATCCAGCACAGCGCCCACAGGCGCCCATCCCTCCCCTCCGCCAAGCCAAGGGAAGTGGCTGGGACCGCTCAGTGGCTGCACTGGGGGGGAGGCTGTCCAAGATGCCCCTGAGGTGGGGGTCTTTTTCTGCAGGAAACTTTGCCCTTTGGGAAATGGCTTTGGCGACTGTCTCCCTTGTGCCTCCCTGGCATTCAGGAACTTCTGCAGATTTTGGTCGCAGGGATCAATTTGGGGGCAGAAATGGGGCACACAAAGAGAGTCTTCCTCTGGGCAGGGAGGTCCATGTGTGTCCCTGCCCCATAAGCCCTTTGGGCCTTCAGCCATGCCTGCGTCTCCCACAAGTCGCTTGCTGGCATTCTGAGGGAGGCCCGATTCTGGACCGGCCCTGACTCTTGAATGAAGGAGACATTTCCTGGTTGTGAGAAGAATTCATCAGAGCTTCATCAATGGAGGCTTTTAAGAAGAGATCGGAGGGAGGAGGGTCTCTTGCTTGAGGAGGGGGGTTGGGCTAGATGACCTCTGAGGTCCCTTCCGACTCTACGTCAGTCTTCTCTCTCTCCCCACTTAGGGTCCTTCAAACTGCAGCATCATGTAATCGTCCGATGTTCCCGACATGCAGTCCAAGCCTGTTTTATGGAGCTCTCTGTCCTTTATGTGCTCAGAAAAAGAGGAAACCATTTTTTAACAAAGTTATTTTCTATGCAAGAATTTATACTTTATTATATATCTCTATATATCTTTCTCTCTATATAAATATGCTAAAGATGCTTCAGGGTTTTTAAGGGGGGGGGGGGGTTGGGGAGGTATTTTTTCTATCGGAAAAGTTTAAAAGGAGCCAAAGAGGTTAATGTATTAATGCCAAAAAGAAAAGAAGTCCTGGAATTTTAATGTTTTTCTTCTAGTAAGGGGGAGCCGGCAGAGGGCCATGAGCCGTGTGGGTCTGCTTGAATACCAAAGTTTTCTTTGAAAAATGAAAAAAAAAAACCACAAATTTTTTCTCCTCCTTCTGGGCCTTCTGGGCCAGTGTTTGTCAACTTCATCAGCTTTAAGAGGGGTGGACTTCATCTCCCAGAATTCCCCAGCCAGGGGAGCCAGGGGGTTTATCTTAAAGTCCCAGAGGTTGTGAAACACTGCTCCAGGGTAAACTCTTCAAATTTGTTGCACTTAACCTTCTCCCTATGAGGGGTGTTGACCACTAACTAACCAGGGTTAACTCCTGCCTTGCTTCCCAGCGATCCATGCACTTGAGCAAAAGAGCCCAGCTCTTCTGAAGACACTACAAAGCCCAGAGTTGACCTTTGTTTACATTTTGAAAATGGGAGGGAGACTTTCGTAGGGAAACCGTTGGGGGTTGCAATGATCCTTGGGGGACGCCCCCTATTGAACCTACGGTTCTCAGCCCTGGCAAGTTTCAGGCGGAGGAACCTCAACTCCCAGAATTCCCCAGCCAGTATGGGGGACTGCGGCATCCTGGGAGTCGACTTTTAAAATTGCCACGGTTGAGAAATGTGAATTTAACCTCATGTCAGTCCTCTCCCACCCAAATCAGGTTGTTTAATACCTGCATTAAAACACTTTAGGAGGTGGAAGTTCAGGGATTCTCCAATGAAAATCCACATAGCCCTTACTTTAGAACTTCAAGAATGTCTGCTCTACGTCGTCCTCTGTTCAAAAAAACCCGGAATCCACCCCCCCTCCAGTTCCATTCAGGATGACTTTGTACTTTTTAAACGAAATTTGATTTCACTTCCCCTGCAAAAAAGCTGGTCCATTGTCCAAATCACTTCCCAGTTTTAGGGTGGGGGAATTAAGTTTACAGCCACTCTTTGCTTCGAGGAATGTTGAGTAGAAATGTTGAGTAGAAAAGTTGGAAGGAGCCTTGTTTTCGAATGGGGCCTTTCTCTTCGGAAGAAGATCAGCTGCCTTAGATGCTTCTTGGCCTGCTTTGCTACTGCAGCAATGATGACCTCTCCCCCCCCCCCACCCAATCCTATGAATGGCAAACGGTGCCTGAGCATGTCTAGAGTGCCTTGGCACGTGGGGGGATGTAAAAGTGGTCTCCCTCTGCCTGCCAGGGCAACGCCTGGGCTTCAGGCTGCCTTCCTGGGACTTGGGGAAAGTGCCTTCAACTGCCTGCTGTGGAATCGGCCGAGTTTCTACCCCAGGGGGAAAATATGGGTCTTGGGCCTCCTCTGAAGCAGAGCTGGTGCCTTTTGGCTGTGGGGTGAGGGAGAGGGGAGGCCCCAGCTGTGCTTTCCAAAATGGGCCCCACTCTGCTCCAGCAGGAGGACAGGGCCATGTCTTCTCCTGGGCTAGGAGCCGAGATCTGTGCAGCCCCGTGTGGTGCCTTGAGGTCTGGTTAAGCTTGGGAAACGTCGTTCTTGTAAGCGGTTTGGGGCTGGGAGCCTTGCCTTAAACCTTGGCTGGCTGGGGGATTCTGGCAGGAGACGTCCACCAGTCTGAAAGTGGGCCAGATGGAGGTCATGTTCTTCTACCTGATGCTCCTCAGCCTTCGATGGGCAGCTGGCTTCCCAGCCTATGGATCCCTTCCTTGGACACCTCCTGCCCCAGAGGATCCATGGATGGGATCCCCGAGTCCCTTTGGGTGGGCTCTTCTGGGCCCTTCTCCCGCTTTGAGGATTGGGTGGGAAAGGGTGAACCCTCTTGTGGGGAGGGACTTGGCCAGGATGAAGATTTCCCTAACTGCACGGAGGAAGAGCGGCAGAGCTCCTCTAGAGGCAGCCCCTAGACGTCCTCTGCCCCCCTTCAGGGATGGCCCACATGCCCAGAGGGGGCCAAGCCTGAGCCCCACCCCCAAACCTCTCCTCCCCAGTTGGCCCAGAGTAGATGGTTCTTTGCCGCTCTGCTTCCAGCTGTGATTGGAGTGGGAGTCAGCTCAGGTTCTTCTGACTTCTGTGTCCCACGGGGGCCCCCCACCCCCTTTTCCTCTGCCGTTGATCTCTTTTGCACTTGGAGGGAGAGAGGGGGCCCTTTTGAAAGCTCTTTCCTCAGGAACCCTGGCAGGAGGGAGCCCCCATGGCTGCTGAGGGGCGCCGTGCCTCCTTCGTGGGGAGACCAAGCCTGCCTTTCAATTGGGGGAGGGGGTGGGAAAGGAGGAGGGGGCACCAACTAAACCAGCCCACTGCTTGTTCCTGCCTGGTGCAGATGCTTACTGATTGAGGAGGGGTCTTCTCTGCTCCAGCTGGACCCTGAGGCCTCGTCCTCCGCTTGCCAGGCTCTTTCTCCGTCCTTCCCCCCCCCCCCCAGCAGCTCCTTCCTTTTTCATTGTGCTGTTAATTTGGGGTGCTGTTGGGGGAAGGTCTTCCAAGGGATGCTTTGTGCTGATGGCAACTGTGCAGTATTTGTATTTTCTTAAGGCAATATAGTTATCCCAACTGACGGCTGTTGTGTTTCTTTCATTGGGAATCTTTGGGGGGGTCTCTTTGGGGGGGGTTGCTTGGCTTGAGGTCCCCCCCCCCACGTGGGGCTCCCCAGGGAGGCAGGGAGGGGGATCCCTCTGGCCTCTGAAGTCCTCAAGCTGCCTCTGCACACACAACCTCACCTGTTGGGGGAGGCGACCCATAGAGAAACACCTTTGGAGGGACAAGGAAGGTGGCCTCCAGAGGACGGGAGAGTCCACAGACCTGATACAATCAGTGGGGAAGACCCAGGCCTCCCCCCCCCCCTGCTGACACCTCCTCCCACGCAAGGCCAAGGGGCCCCCTGAAGCCCTCAAGGGGATTGGGGGGAAGACCTGCCAATCCACCTCCAAGGCTGTGACTCACCTGGAGAAGAAACCTGTGGGAGGTGGGCTCCAGGCGGCCTGCCTGCTCCCATCTGCCCACTTCAGGAGCTTTGGCCAGCACTGTCCTTTGGGTCTTTGCCACCCTGAGATGGGGAGGGCCCCGGAGAGGGTCTCCTTCCCACTGCAGGCTCCTCCTCCCCTCCCAAGCAGGGACCCTTCGCCCTGCTCCCCAAAGCACCCGAGGGCAGGAGGAGAAGTAAAAGAGGGAAGGTCACGAAAGAGAGAATTAAGACCTTTCCTGACACTTAAAAGGATCCATCCAGGAGCTTCCTTGCCAGAGTTATGAGGTCTCCATCTCTGGAAGCTTTCAGGGAGACCCCAATTGTCAGGAAGGGTCACCTGCTTGAGGAGGGGGCTGGACTAGAAGACCTCCCAGGTCCCTTCCAACTCTGCTCCCTGCTCCTCACCCTCCCCTGTCCTCCCCCCACCCCTGCCTCTTGGAAGGAGAGCCCCGGCTGGAGGTGGGGGAAGGAAGAGGCGGTGGAGGGGTGGGATCATCTGGTTTGATCTTGTGTGGTCTAGCTTCCCCATTGAATTTGCTTGTCAGAAGGTCGTAAAAGGAGATCACGTGACCCTGGGACAATGCGACCATCATAAATAAGAACTAGTTACCCAGCATCTGGAGTCCGATCGCCTGACCATGGGATGCTGCAGTGGTCAGAAGTGGAAAAATGGTAGTGTCATTTTTTTCTCTGCTGCAGTAATTTTGAATGGTGGCTAAATGAAGTGTTGTAAGTCCAGGACTCATGGAAGGCTCCAGATGGGACAGGAGAATCCCTGAGTGTTCATTTCATTTCATTTATTCGACTTATTAACCGCCCCCTCTCCCCAAAGGGACTCGGGGCATGCACAGGCAAATATAAAAATACAATACATCACAATAAATACATAAATACATTAAAACTATATTAAATTACTCCCTGTGCTTAAAACTACCCCATTAAAATCCCTAAAGCCCAATTTATATTTTCTCTACTAAACAAATGAGGCTAAAAACGGTAGGTTAGGCCAGGCCGGCCTGTTGGAAAATGTAGGTTTTTAGTTGCTGCCGGAAGGAGCGGAGGTCCAGGATAGATCTAAGTTCGGGGGGTAAGTCGTTCCAGAGGGTCGGGCCCGCCACAGAGAAGGCCCTTCCCCTGGGCGTCACCCGCTGGCATTGCCTAGTGGATGGCACCCAGAGAAGCCCCTCTCTGTGGGAGCAAATCGGTCGAAGGGATGTATGGGGTAGGATGCGATCCCGCAGATAACTAGGTCCCATGCCATGGAGCGCTTTGAAGATGGTGACCAGCACCTTGAAGCGCACCCGAAAGACCACAGGCAGCCAGTGCAGCTCGCGCAGGAGCGGTGTTACGTGGGAATACCTAGAGGTACCCAATATTGCCCGCGCGGCTGCATTCGGAACTAGCTGTAGTCTTCGGGTGCACCTCAAGGGGAGCCCCATGTAGAGAGCGTTACAGTAGTCCAGACAGAATGTCACGAGGGCATGAGTGACTGTGCGAAGGGCGTCCCGGTCCAATAGGGGCCGCAACTGGCATACCAGGCGAACCTGGTAGAATGCCCCCCTGGCCACGGCTGTCACATGGTCTTCTAAAGACAGCCGGGTATCCAGGAGGACCCCCAAGTTGCGTGCCCGATCCACAGGGGCTAGATGTTCGCCCCCTATGGCCAGTGATGGAATCAACTGGTTGAACCGGGGCGCTGGAAACCACAGCCACTCGGCCTTGGACGGGTTGAGCTTGAGTCTGTTCCTTCCCATCCAGATCCGCACGGCTTCCATTCAACAGGACATCACTTCGATGGCATCGTTGGGGTGGTTTGGGGTAGATACGTACAGCTGGGTGTCGTCAGCGTACAGATGGTATTCTACCCCAAAACCACAGATGATCTTGCCCAGCGGCTTCATATATGTGTTGAACAGGAACGGCTAGAGGACCGACTCCTGTGGCACTCCACAAGTGAGTGGCCTCAAGGTTGACCTCTGCCCTACTGTCAACACAAATTGCACTCGACCAGAGAGGTAGGAGGAGAACCACCGCAAAACGGTGCCCCTCACCCCCAGCCCCTCCAGCCAATGCAATAGGATACCGTGGTCGATGGTATCAAAAGCCGCCGAGAGGTCTAATAGGACCAGGATGGAGGAACAACCCCCATCTCTGGCCCTCCAGAGATCATCCACCAACGCGATTAATGCCGTCTCCATGCTGTGACCGGGCCGGAAGCCGGACTGGCACGGGTCCAGATAATCAATTTCCTCCAAGTGACGTGGAAACTGTTGTGCCACCACACTCTCAACAACCTTTGCCAAAAAGCAAAGGTTGGAGACGGGACAATAGTTAGCTAACAAAGCTGGGTCCAGGGAAGGCTTCTTGAGGAGGGGCCTCACCACCGCCTCTTTCAAGATGGCTGGAAAGAACCCCTCACTCAAAGAAGCATTGACTAACTCCTGCAGCCAGCCTCGTGTCACCTCCCAGGATGCCAGTACAAGCCAGGAGGAACACGGGTCCAATAAACATGTGGTGGCTCTCAGTCGCCTACGTAACCTGTCCATATCTTCGGAAGTAACAGAGTCAAACTCCTCCCATGGATGTGTCTCAAGACCTGCCTCTGGCATTCCCTCTAGACCACTTTCAATGGAGACCATCTCGTTCCGAATCTGAGCGATTTTATCCAGCAGATACTCTCCAAATTCCTCTGCTCTGCCCTGCAGAGGGGCTCCCCGCGGCCTCTGTTGAAGGAGGGAGCGGGTTACCCCAAACAGGGCGGCAGGGCGGTTATCTGCAGACGCGATAAGAGTGGCACAATACTGACGCTTGGCCACTCTTAACACCACAAGGTAAGACCTCAAATGGGCTCTCACCTGTGTTCGGTCAGATTCAGACCGTGTGGATCTCCACCTACTCTCTAGGCGTCTCTTATGGCGTTTCATCTCCCTCACCCCTCAGTAAACCAAGGAGCCTGGGTGACTCGACGCCGTATGAGAGGCCGCATGGGCACGACCCGATCCAAGGTACCCGTGGCCACAGTATTCCATGCGGTCACTAGGTCCTCCATCGGGGCGTGGGTCAGAGCCACAGGTAATGGCCCAAGCTCCCTCTGGAACCTATCAGGTTCCATCAGGCACCTGGGGCGGAACCATCTAGCTTCTGGTTGTTGTGTAAAAGCAATTCAGTTCTGGGCTCTTTTCAACAACTTTGATGACTTCTGATTTTCTTTGGAGCAGAAGATTACACAAAAATGCCTCCAGACCCTTTGCTTTGCATTTGATAACATTTCAAGCTGTTTCTACACTTACAAAATTATTCTAATCATCCAAAATAAAATCAGTTTCCTAGTTTTTTCCACATTCGAGCAAAAAGTCCAGCAGTGATTTCCACCTGGAAACAAAATTAGGCACATTCTTTAGTCAACTTTGCAATTTCCACACCACCACTGGACACACAACTAAACAAATGCCCCTGATTGTTAAGATATTGTGCAACAGGCATTATCTATCAACCGACATTTGGACAAACGATGCAGGATACAAAATGCCCTCTACCAATACAGAAAGCACCACATCCACAAAGCCCCCCCCCCACACACACATGGGAAGAGAAAGTGGGGCAGGGAAAGTGGGGCTCTATGGAGGGCAAGAAGCCCTTCTCCCTCCCCCCTGCTCCTCCTTTGAAGGCAGCCTGGAGGTTGGGAGGGTCTCCCTGCGTTTCCCACAGGCGGCCACTAGAGGGCAGGCACCGCCTGTCCTGTCTTCGGAGGCGCCCCAAGAAAAGCTGCCTTCGAAGCCCAGGACAAAGGGGGAGTCAGGGGGGAGCCCCAACTCTGGAAGCGGCTGCCGGGGGAATCCTGGGAGTTGAATTCCCCCATCGGGCAGGGGGCACGGCTGCAAAAGGGCCAAAGGGAGCCCACTACCCTGGGAAGATTAAAGAGCTCTTTAAAGGTCCTAGCAGAGTTGAAGTCTTTTGCTGCTTCCTTGGGTCTGCTTTACTTGTAGGAGTCCTCGACCACCTTCTGCTCTTGCCAGAACTGAAAGATCTAATAAAGCAAATCTACCAGCCTGCTTGGGGAGGAGTGAAGCCTGGTCAACATCAAGAGTTTCCCTGAGGATTTGTGACTGGGGAGAGGCTGTTTTCCTCACATCGCTTCTGTGTGAGTTGGGAGTGGGAGGAATTTGGACTATTCGTTCCGGGTAGGGACACCAGCAACCTTTTTGAACTTCTTGAAGGCTGCTGAGGGCTGCTGAAAATTCAAAGCTGCTGAGAGCTGCTGAAAGCTGCTGAAAATTCAAACAATGTCCCTGCCTCATCAAACCTGGATTCATGGTTTTTGATTCGGGTGCAGCTGTTTCTCCTCTCCTGCCTGCTCTGCTAGCTTACTCCTGCAAACACTTTCTGACTGTGTTCCTGCCTGCTCTGCCGACCTGTTCCAGCAAACAGTTTCCAGCAAACCTGGATTCATGGCGGAGCCTCGCCCTCTGCCTCCACCATGACCTTGGGACCGCTGGATGGGCCGAGAGTTTCCACGTGTGGACGAGACACATGGCTTACCAGCTCAATGTTCTGCAGACTGGAGTGGACAAGGTTTAGTGGTAATCTTCAATTATGGCTTTTAAAGGCAGTTCATATTTCCATCATCAGCGGCAGCTGTCGCTCTTGCGGAGACAGGCCCTGTACAGCCTTCCGCTCGGGCAACTGAATTGGGCGCCTGGCCGGGTATTCAGACCTCACCCCCTTTTTTGCTCGCTGCAGCTATTTCGTGTTTGCCACTGCGGGGGGGGGCGCACTTTCACCATCATTAATTCCAGCATTGCCAGTGCAGAAGGTGGGACGACCTGGATATGCACTTACAAAGACCTTAGTGACTTGGCTCTGTGGCCTGCTGGCTCAGTGTTCCCCAGGCCTGCTTGGAGCCAACATGGCCTATTGGTAACCCCTGACTATGGGCCCTAATGATATCTTATACCAAGGCGGCACTTTCTCTCTGACAATCTACCTCCACAGACTATTTAATGTACTCTGCAGCTGACCTCCATGTCCTGCGAGAGTTCCCTCACTCGCAGGTTTGGCCCTCTGTTTTAAAAATGGCCCACCTCAATGACAGATTCGTGAATCACGAGAGGCGTCTGAAGCAGAATCTTAGGAGATTTTTAGTTAGATATTTAATTCGGTTTTTAAGGGGTTCCGGGGGGTGAAACTGAATTTGGGCTGGTGGGTTCTGATGATAACCCATTGGGGAACACTTCCAGGTCGGCTGACGGTCCTGACGGGGAGGACGTAGGGTCTAGAATTGGGAAGGGGACGGAAGTCTGTTTAAAGGAGGGCCATGCCATCGAGACTGTATGTGGGAGGGGCAGGTATGGCGGGAGCCGAGGGCCATATCAGATTAGGGGAGGGCGTGGCCGCTGTTTGCGAGCGATTGCACGCTCCGACCCACATGGCTCCTCTTGCAACCCAGGTGGTTTAGGATCTCAGGGCCTGGGCCATTGGCTGATGTTATGTAACGCCAGGTCCATGGTCAACAAAGCTCCCCATATCCATGATTTGATCTTAGAGGGGGAGCCGAACCTGGCGGGTATTACGGAGACCTGGTTAGGCCAGGAGGGATGAGTGCCCCTCGTTGAAATGTGCCTACGGGGTTACCGGGCATTTAATCAGCCATTGGGGTGGCGGTCGTTATAAAGGAGAGTTTGGATCCGAGGGAGACCACTGTGCCACAGACAGCTGGCTGTGAGTCTCTATGTGTGAAGTGGGGCCATGGGAGGCAGCTGGGCTTGCTGATTGTGTACCTGGCTCCCCGCTATGCGTCAGCAGCCCTACCTGACCTTCTCAGTGTGATAGCCAAGGTGGCAGTTGATACCCCCAGACTATTGGTCATGGGGGTTTTCAATCTGCCATCAATAGGCGAAGCATCTGAGACGGCACAGGAGTTAATGTCCTCCATGATGGCCATGGACCTGACCCAGCTAGTTCATGGCCCCACTCACACATGCTAGACCTAGTTTTTGTCTCGGGCCAGTGGTTGAGTAATCTTGGTTTAAGGGATATAGTCATCGAGCCCCTGTCATGGTCAGATCACTTTCTCTTTCAGCTGGACTTTCCAACTGCTACACCCCATCGCGGGAGGCGGAACCGGAAGGGATGAGATGGTTCCGCCACAGGCACCTGATGGACCCTGAGAGGTTCCAGACGGGGCTTGGGCCAATACCTGGGGACAGCATTATACCCAGGTATTGGTCCCGTTGGTGGATGATCTCTGGAGGGCCTGGGATAGAGGTTGTTCCTCTATCTTATTGCGCCGGCTGGAGGGGTTGGGGGGCACTGTTTTGCGGTGGTTCTCCTCCTACCTCTCCGACCAGTCGCAATTCGTGTTGGCAGGAGGGCAGAGGTTGACGTCGAGGTACTTCACGTGTGGGGTACCGCAGGGATCGGTCCTCTCGCCCCTCCTGTTTAACATTCATATGGAGCCGCTGGGTGAGATCATCCGTGGTTTGGGGGTAGAATTCCACCACAGATGACACCCAGCTGTACATTTCTACCCCGGACCACCCCAACGCTGCCATTGAAGTGATGTCCCGGTGTCTGGAGGCCGTGCGAGTCTGGATGGGGAGAAACAGGCTTCGACTCAACCCATCCAAGACCGAGTGGCTGTGGCTTCCAGCGTCACAATACAGCCAGCTGGTACCATCTCTGGCTGTTGGGGGTTAATCATTGGCCCCCACAGAGAGGGCTTGCAACTTGGGTGTCCTCCTGGACTCTCGGCTGTCATTAGATGATCATATGACAGCCGTGGCCAGGGGGGCTTTTTATCAGGTTCGCTTGATTCGCCAGTTGCACCCCTTTCTGGATCGTGACGCTCTACGCACGGTCACTCAAGCCCTCGTCATCTCCCGCCTGGACTATTGCAACGCTCTCTACATGGGGCTGCCCTTGAGGTGCACCCGGAGGCTCCAGTTAGTGCAGAATGCGGCCGCGCGGGGGATTCTGTGAGCCTCAAGATGCTCCCACATGACACCTCTCCTGCGCGAGCTGCACTGGCTGCCTGTGGCTTTCCAGGTGCACTTCAAAGTACTGGTAACCACCTTTAAAGCACTCCATGGCACAGGACCTGGCTACTTGCAAGACCGCATCCTGCTACCAAATACCTCCCAACGACCAGTTCGCTCCCACAGAGAGGACCTCCTCAGGGTACTGTCGGCCAAACAATGTCGGCTGGCGACCCCCTAGGGGGAGAGCCTTCTCTGTGGCCCCTGCCCTCTGGAATGACCTACCCCCGAGCTACGTACGATCACTGACCTACGCCTCTTCCGCCGGGCCTTGAAAACGCATTTATTCCGGGCGGCCGGCCTGGTGTAGTTTTTAATCAATTTTAATCGATTTTATTTAGTAATTTTATTTTATTTATTTATTGACATTTTAGAACAGGCCCCTAATTTAATTGACATTTTAATTGACATTTTAAAGTATTTTATATATTCATGTCTGTTGTTTTTATTATGCCTGTTCACCGCCCTGAGTCCGGCAAGGAGAAGGACGGTATACAAATTCAATAAAATAAATAAATAAAATAAATACTCCCCCCCCGCAGCTGTCCGCCAGAGCCTCCTCCCACTGGCGCTTCTCCCCCTCCAGCCCCAGGAGCCTCCCGGCCCTCCCATGGCGGGCAGAGGTTGCCGGCCAGGGCAAGAGGAGGTATAGATCGGACACCCCTTCACAACGACACTAAGCGAATGGCTGGTTATAAATCAAGGAGTTCCTGCATTTATTGGACTCCCCTTAAAGCATAACTTAACATTTATTGGACTCCTCTTAAGGCATAACTTAAAGTGGGGAAGAGACTTGTTGCTCCTCCCTCTTCCTCTTCTCCCCACCACAACAGAGGGAGGGAGTGGTCCAAGATCGCCCAGCTGTCTTTCAGGGCTCAGGCAGGACTCGAACTCACCACCTGCAGGTTTCTAGGCCTGTCCCTTAACCAGCACCCCCATACAGCCTCCCTTGGGCTGGGGAGTCCTTGGGAAGGGGGGCTTTGTGGGTGGTTCTCACCCTGACCTGACTCTGCCACCCTCCTTGTCCCGAGAAGTCCATCCTTCTCCCCCCTTTTGCTGGCAGAGGAAAAAAGGCTATCCATCATGATAGCCATGGATACCCTTGTTCTCCATGAACTCCTCTCATCCTTTCTTAAAGGTGTCGAGGCTGACAGCTGTTACCACTTCTTCTGGCAGGGAGTTCCATAGACCAGGGATCCTCTGGGTGAAAAAGTACTTCCTCTTATTTGTTTGAGGTCTGGCTTCCAAAAGTTTCATGGAGGCCCCCTAGTTCTAGTGTTGTGTGATAGGGAAAACAGTTTTTCCTTTTCGACTTTGTCCACACCGTGTATGATTTTATAGACTTCAATCAGGTCACCTCTCAGGCGCCGTCGTTCTAGAGTGAAGAGGCCCAGCCGTTGCAGCCTCAGATGGTAAGGAAGGTGTTCCAGCCCCCTAATCATTCTGGTTGCCTTCCTCTGCACCTTTTCCATTTCCATAATATTCTTCTGAAGGTCTGGGGACCAGAACTCTACACAATACTCCAGATGGGGCCTCACCATAGATTTATAAAGAGGCAACATGACACTTGCTGACTTATTTTCTATACCCTTTCTAATGATCCCTAGCAATGAGTTTGCTTTTTTCACTGCTGCGGCACACTGGGTTGACACCTTCATTGAGCTATCCACCAGGACACCAAGGTCTCTTTCCTGGTTAGTTGCAAGGAGTTCAGACCCCATCAGTGTATAGATATAGTTGGTTTTTTTTGCCCCAACGTGCATCACTCTGCACTTACTAATGTTGAAGCTCATTTGCCATTGGTTTGCCCACTCCCCCAGTGTCAAGAGATCCCTCTGGAGCTCCCCACACTCTCAGTTTTTACTACCCTGTATAATTTAGTGTTGTTGGCGAATTTGGCTACCTTGCTGTTTACTCCTACTTCTAGATCATTTATGAAAAGGTTGAAGAGCAGGGGTCCCAGTACTGAACCTTGGGGGACCCCACTCTTTACCTCCCTCCACCTGGAGAAGTGTCCATTTAATGCTATTCTGTTTCCTGTCCCTTAGCCAGTTGCTGATCCAGGACAAGGCCTGTCCCTTTATTCCATGACTGGCAAGTTTATTTAAGAGCCTTTGGTGCGGGACCTTTTCAAAGGCCTTCTGAAAGTCCAGATAAACAATGTCAACTGAATCTCCCTTGTCCACTTGCTTGTTGACACTCTCAAAAAATTCCAGCAGATTAGTGAGGCATGATTTGCCCTTGCAAAAGCCATGTCGGCTCTCCTTCAGCAGCGCCTCCTCTTCTACGTGCCTATATTTTATCTTTTAAGATGGTTTCCATCACTTTACCTGGGACACTTGTGAAGCTGACCAGTTGGTAATTTCCTGGATCACCTCTGGATCCTTTTTTGAAGATAGGTGTTATATTCGCTACCTTCCAATCATCCGGCACAAGGCCTGATTTGAGGGAAAGATTATATATTTTGGCAAGGACATCAGCAATTTCATCTTTAACTTCCTTGAGAACTTATGGATGGATGCCATCTGGTCCTGGTGATTTGTTAGTGTTTAGTTTAACAAGACATGCAAGGACCTCCTCCCTGGTTATTTCTATCTGGGTTAATTCCTCAGTTTCCTTCCCTACAAAGATAGGCTCTGTTTTTTTTAGTGTTTTTACTAAACGCTCCTCAAAGTCTTGCTTTGCTTTCCTGATTGTTGCCTTGCATTTGTTCTGCCAAAATTTATGTTTCTGCCTGTTGTCCTCGTTTGGAGAAGCCTTCCATCTTTTAAATGAGCTTTTCTTGCTTTTGATCACTTCCCGAACAGCTCCTGTAAGCCACATCGGAGTCCTCTTGAACCTGGCGGTGCCCTTTTTCCTTTTAGGTATACATTCCAATTGGGCCTCTGTTATTGTTTTTGTGAGCAGCCTCCATGCCTCATGGAGTGTTTGGACTTTCTCAATTCTCCCTTTCAGCTTCTTTTTTACTAGTTTCCTCATCTTCGGGAAATTTCCTTTATGAAAATTTAAGGTCTCTGTGTTAGATTTTATCGGTGATTTGCAGTCTATGATTAAGTTAAAAATAATTGTGTTGAGGTCACTGTTCCCTATTGGATCAGTCACATTAACATTTTACACCAGATCCTGTATGTTGCTCAGAACCAAGTCAAGGGTTCTTGTACCTCTAGTTGGGTCTTCAACTATCTGTTCCAGGGAACAATCATTTAGCATATCTAGGAACTTTATCTCTTTGTCATGTGCTGAACAACAGTTCGCCCAGTCTATGTGAGGGTAATTGAAATCCCCCATTATAACCAGGCTTCCCTTTTTTGATGCCTCCTTTACAACATTCTCCAATTGCCAGTCTCTCTCGGGGGCTTGGGTCGGATGCCGATAACATATGCCTACTGTTAGACTATTCTTTTGGCCTGATAGTCTTACCCACAGAGTTTCTAGTGGTGACTCTAAATCACCTCGATATGCCAATTCGTATGATTTTATCTCTTCTTTGACAAACAAGGCTACACCACCTCCCGTTTGCCCCTTCCTGTCCTTCCTGTTTGTAGCCTGGGATGACTGTATCCCATTGGTTATCATCCGTCCACCAGGTTTCAGTGATACCAATAATATCAATAGTTTTGTCTATTGACAAGTATTCCAGACAAGTATTATGTTCTGGAACCTTCTGGCATTTGCATACAGGCATTTATATATACTTTTCTGATGAAAAGTATACTTTTGAGTCCAATTGCATCCTTAGACTGCTTCTTGCATCCTTCTGCTAGAGTGCTGGTGACTGGCTCCTCGCTCTGCTCAGTAATTATTGCATCCTCCTCACTACTCAAGTAAACACTTTCCCGAACCGGATGCTGCCCAGCTCCTGTTGGCTTTCCCCCAGTTATCAGTTTAAAAGTTGTTCTGCAGCCTTTTTGATGTTGAGTGCCAGCAACCTTGTCCTATCATGGTTCAAGTGTAACCCATCCCCCCTGAACAGGTTTGGCTTGTCCCAAAATGTTCTCCAGTTCCTGACAAATCTGAAGCCCTCCTCCCAACACCATCGCCTCATCCACGCATTGAGGCTTCTGAGCTCTGCCTGCCTGGTAGGTCCTGCACGAGGAACAGGCAGCACTTCTGAAAATGCTACCTTGGAAGTCCGGGACTTCAATCTTCTTCCTAGCAACCTGAATTTGGCTTCCAGGACTGATTGCTTTGCCTTCCCAACATCATTGGTACCAACATGTACCACGACCACTGGCTCCTTCCCAGTTCTCTCTAACACTTCCCAGTTCTCTCTAACACTCTCTGGGTCCTAACAAGGAGAAGGGCGGGGTATAAATTTAATAAAATAAATAAATAAATAAATAAATAAATAAATAAATAAATAAATAACAAACTATCTAGATTTCTCGTGATGTCTGCAACCTTTGCACTGGGTAGGGAACTCACTGCAAGGTTGTCATGCGCATCACAAATCCATCTCTCTGTGTTTCTAATAATTGAATCACCTAGTACAAGGAGCCTCTCTCCTGCAGTCTGTTCATCTTCATTCACCTCATCAACTTTATTAAGGGAGAGGTCTTCAGTTTGTTCCTGTTCTTCTTCTTCCTGTATCTCGTCAAGTGTGATGAAGGAGAGATCCTGGGGGGGGGGGGGGGAACGGACCAGTTGCTCATCTGTGCATTCCTCATCAGGTGTGATGGGGGAAGGAGCCTCAAGTTGATTCTGTAAATTCAGACTCTCAGAGCAATCCCTTGCTCTTCTATTTCTTCGAGTGACATTCCTCCATGGATCTACCTCTTGAGTTAGTGAAAAGACTTCTTCCTGAGAGCTGTGCCCTGTCTCTTCATTGTCCAGGATAGTCTGCTCTGCTCTGTCCAAGAACAACTCAAGCTCCTTAATTTGCTGATGGTCTGATCTCATCCAGTCTGAGCCAGTTTGATCTGTTCTGTTCTTGTCTCGTCAGGTCTGGTCTTATCTGGTCTGGTTAGATCTGGTCTGGTTTGGTTTGATCTGGTCTGGTCTGATCTGGTCTGGTCTCATCCAGGCTGATCCAGTTTGATCCTGTCTGGTCTGGCCTTTTTTGGTCTGGCCTGGTCTGATCTTGTCTAGTCTGGTATGATCTGATTGGCCTGGTCTGATCTCATCCAGTCTGATGATGATGATGATGATAATCATCATCATCTATATTGTCATTGCACTAAAATTACAATGAAATTGGTTTGAGCGTTGTGCTAACATTTGCATCAGGTGGAATATATACAGCAGTGATAACTATAACAGAAATCTCTCTAGGTAAATAAAGTGGTCGACAAATGACAGTTGAGAATTCCATGTCTGCAGAACAGTGTGTATAAGCAACTCTACTGTTAGTACACCAATTATTATGTGTGTAAATACACAGTCCTCCACTTTTGCTTTTACCAGAGTTGTTGATTCTGTCAAAGCGGTGTGTGGTGAGGTTAGTTAGCGCCAAAGACGTATCCGGTACAAGTGGATGAAGCCAGGTCTCTGTGATGATCATCACGCAGCAGTCACGAATGAGCTTATTTGCTGCCATCCATAGCTCTAGTTCATCGGTTTTGTGAACAAAGGATCTAGAGTTGGTTGGGAAAATGCTTGGTAATGCTGGTCTCTGAGGCTGCTCCCGTAACCAAACTAGCAAACTGTCAGCCTCCGCTTTGCTGTTTGCTTCGGCTGCCATGTGAAACGGGGAGGGAGGGACTTTGCTATTAGGGTATGGGATTTCTACGGTGCAGGAGAGTGATTTGCAGAAAGGAGTAAATTATCGCCATCTCCTTCGCATACCAGTGGCTGGGGCTGTGCGGTGGTCAAGGTCAACGATCTTGCATGCCATCCTGATGGTGCTCCTTTTTTTTTATATTGAAAAAGTTTTATTGGTTTTTACAATTTTCCAAAGGGGGTAGGGAATACAGAAACATTTTAAGAACTTTCGCGTCGGAATCATTGGCCCTTCCAGGGCTTCATAATAAAATATTGAAAAAACATTTTTCCAAAAATACTACAAGGTGGAAATAAGTACATGTTTCCTAAATTCTCAATTCTATGCTAGCAGTCGTGCGCAAACATCCAGATATAAAGGTTATACAATATTAATGATAATTTTAAAAAAAGCAAAGTTATTTTTTCGATCTAAGTCTCTTGGCAATTGTATCTTCTTTTTCTCCCCCCTGGCCCCCAGCGGGCGGGGCCGTGGCCCCCTCCGTCCCCCCTGGATCTTCCCCCAGGATAGAGGAATGTTTTTTAAGAAAGGCTTCCGCCTCAACAACTGTTTTAATCCTTACTCTTCCTTCATCCCAGAACACCAACATCCCTTCCGGCATCCAGATCCCGTGATCAAACAATTTTTTAGATAAGAAGGAATACTTCCTCCTCATCTCTAATCTTTTTTGGGATCTGCTTCAAGATGGCGACTTCCTTTTGTTGGTAAATTAACGCCCCCCCTCTCTGCGCCTTCAAAATTCCCTCTCTGGTTGACCTTCTGACAAATTTAATATGTATCTCTCTGGGTACTTCATTTATCCTGGCATATGTCGAATTTATTCTGTAGACTAGGTCAATGTCCCCCCTGATCTCATCTTTAGGTTTATGTAAATAGTCTGCTAAAATTGTACTCATGAGTTCAGGAAGACATTCACCAGATTCCTCAGAAATATTCTGAAATCTTAAAAAATATGACATCCTTTCAAAATCCATCCTAGACATGTGACCAGACAAATCTGCAATTTCAGTGTTGACATTTTTAAGTTCTTCCTTTGCCCCAACCAGCCCCCCTTCCAGCTCCTCAGTCTTCTGTGTGTTCTCCAGCACTTGCTTCCGTGTTTCCAGAAGATCTTTCTTGAAACTACTGTTATCTTCTCTCAAAGCTTTAATTTCCTGCA
The DNA here is from genome assembly GCA_039707465.1 of Rhabdophis nuchalis. Lineage (NCBI taxonomy): Eukaryota > Metazoa > Chordata > Lepidosauria > Squamata > Natricidae > Rhabdophis > Rhabdophis nuchalis. The sequence goes on along the minus strand of CM077662.1, from coordinate 13,021,690 downwards.
CCAGAGCTTGTAACACTGATTCCAAATATGACATTCTTTGTTCCAATCCTGCCAATTCTGATTTTGATGCCATGGTAAGCTGTTAAAGTCAGTGCCACTAAGATGGCGTTTTTTGGGTGGGGCCGTTGAAGCAGATCAGGAGAAAAACAGTTCAAATGAAAGTTGTAAAAAGTTCAAGACCCAGAAGAGAAACACTTTTCACAGTCAATAATTATGGCAGAGAAGGCACTCCAGAGAAGGAATCAATTAATCCAGAAATTTCTTCATTAGTAGAGAGAGAGAGTCCATATCACAAAGAGATGTTGGTAATTTTCCAAAAGTAAAAATAGTCATTCAGGAACAAAAGGGATGCCTTGAAAATGCAACCAACATGACACCTGAGGGGCTTGCGCATTGGACAGGGGGGTTGGGGTTATTGGAAAAAGGGGGTTGGGCATATATTGATATGTATGCTTTCGCGCCTAAATGCTTCAGACCTTGCTTAGCATCTATGCTATTCATTTCATAACCAGTAAAAGTCATTTTAATTCCGTTCAAAATGGAGTTGAGGGGTTTCTTTCTTGGTTATGGTTAGAAGCAGACCTGACATTAAGCAAGGTCTCACCTTACGCACTCAGCTCAGAGCTAACACCTTCTGAAGGGAGTGCACCAAAAAAATTTCTAAACTTCAAAGAGATGTCCTCCCCTGGCAGCGATCAAGAGGAAGACATGGTGGCCACAGGGCCATCATACCTTCCTGAAACGGAGCTTTTTGCGGGACTGAATTTGGAAGAAAAATCCGTTCCCCGTTGGTCGGTAGGATTTGGACAAAAGGAAGTCTTAGAGGAGATTCCATCAGGAGTTACAACACACAGATGCAGACGCCCCCCCCCTGCCTGGCAGGAGGAAGAGGAAGAAATTTTCCTGATGAGCCAAGCAATGGAGATGTTCCAGGAGGCCTGGGAAGACACCGCTCCAGAGAAAGCAAGTATGAAAGAGAAGTAACATCCTGTGAACCAGAGGTGAGAAGGGCTGAGGAGAAGGCCCGCCCAGGGGGGGTCCTGGGGGCAGAGACCAGAGCAGACCAAGATGAAGGGGCCCAGCCAGCCGCAGCAGCAGTGGTGGGAGCCATTCCACGGGGGGATGGGGCAGCACGCAGACACCGATGGCAAAGGCCCCCCCTTTGGGGGTGAGGTACGGGGGAGACCCAAAAGGCCTGGGGATTCTTCTTAGTCCAAGTCTGTAATTATATGAGACAATGGGGACAAGACCTCATTAATGATGAGCCTGTTGAAATGTGGATGAGTATTCACCAAGAAATTTTAAGTTTCATAATTGCCCCCGAGATGGATCATCCTCTCATTCTGGGTTTGCTTTGGTTGGGTAAGTGGAACCCAAAGATTAATTGGACGGAAAGTTGGCTGCGCATATGTACTGCAACACCCCCAGGGGTTGGTGAAGAAGTTAGGACCCCAACAGATAATGTTCCTTTGATGGGGGCAGTGGCCTGTGAAAAAATTGAAGGGGAGGAGAAAATCCCAAAGGAATACTGGGACTTAAGGGATGTGTTCATTTACTTCCATACTTGGTGGACTTGTCCTCGAGCAGGAATATATTGGACCAGAATCCGAAACTGGCTTTTTGAAATTACTGGCTGTAGAATTAAGTTGATCCCGGAAACGTTCTTACTAGGCATGAAACCAGATAATTTAAACAAATCTAATTGGTATTTAACTATCCACATCATTATTGCAGCTAGAATTGCTTTTGCCCAAAAATGGAAATCCAGTGACATTCCATCAGAGACAATATTAATCGCTAAAATTATGGACTGTGCTGAAGCAGACAGGCTTACCAGCCTATTGAGAGACAAACAAGATTCGCTATTCTATGTGTGCTGGGATCGCTGGTACGCTTGGTTACAAAGGAATTCAAAGAAGCGGACTTAACATTGCTGATTTAGAATATATGCTTTGATTACACTCCTTCACTTTGTCCTGGTCTCTTTCATATTTTTTTCTTTTTCCTCTTTTCCGCCTTTCTTATTAGAGATATGTATTAAATTAATAAGTGGTAAATGTTAGTTACAGTGTTATAACTCTAGTTATACTGCAATACTCTCTGCAATCGCTTTGTATCATTTAATGTCTTACTCTGTAAGCTTTTGTTTTTTAATGATTCAATAAAATTTAAAAAAAAAGGGAAGTGTTCAGTGAAAAACCCTCTAATTCTTTGCCCCCCCATCGCAAGACGGACTCTACCATTGATTTCCTCCCGGGGGTACAACTCCAGAAACCCCGCATTTATTCAATGACACCCCGGAAGATGCTTGAACTTCGCAAGTTCAGCGATAAGAACCTAGCGAGGGGTTTTATTGAACCGGCTAGGCCACGTGTGGCAGCTCCTGTGATGTTTAGAGAGAAAAAAGATGGCGAGTTGAGATTATTTATTTATCGATTACAGAAATCTAAATTCCATTTGTGCGGAAAATGTTTATCCCCTCCCCCTCATGAAGGGCATGTTGGGCCAATACCTGAGAACCTGACCCACGACTCGACTGAGGACCTAGTGACTTCCTGGAATAGTGTGGCCACGGGGGCCCTGGACTGGGTCGTTGCCTTTGCGGCCTCTCACCCGGTGCCGAACCACCTTGGCTCCCTGGTTCTCTGAGGAGCTAAGAGTGATGAAGCGTCGGAAGAGATGCTTAGAGCACTGTTGGAGGGCCACCCGCTCAGAGTCTGACCGGACACTGGTAAGGTTGCATTTGAAGACCTACCTAGTGGCGATAAAAGCGGTGAAATGTAATTATTTCTCCGCTCTTATCGCATCTGCAGATAACCGGCCCACCACCCTGTTTGGGGTGACCCGCTCCCTTCTTCACCAGAGGGCGCGGGATGCCCCCTTGCAGGGTCAAGCGGAGGAATTTGGCTGTTATCTGCATGATAAAATCGTTCAGATCCAGGACGGGTTGGCCTCCGATTGGACTAGTTCAGACGGGCTGATGGTGGCAGGTCTTGAGACTGTTATCTGGGAAGAGTTCAATCTTGTGACTCCTGAGGACATGGACAGGATGCTGGGGTGGCTGAACGCCACCACATGTTTACTGCACCCCTGTCCCTCCTGGTTGGTACTGGCCTCCCAGGAGGTTACACGAGGCTGGTTCCAGGGAATTGTCAACACTTCTTTGAGTGTGGGGTTTTTGCCGGCTGCTTCGAATGAGGCGGTGGTGAGGCCCCTCCTCAAGAAACCCTTCCTGGACCCGGCTGTGTTGGCCAACTATTGTCCAGTCTCCAACCTCCAATTCCTCACAAAGGTTGTCGAGAGTGTGGTGGCGCGACAACTGCCTCAGCACCTGGAGGAAACTGTCTATCTGGACCTGTGTCAGTCCGGCTTCTGGCCTGGGCACAGCACAGAGACAGCATTGGTCGCGTTGGTGGATGATCTGTGGAGGGCTCGGGATAGGGGTTGTTCCTCTGTCCTGGTCCTGTTAGACCTCTCAGCGGCTTTCGATACCATCGACTATGGTATCATGTTGCGCCGGCTGGTGGGGCTGGGGGGCACCATTTTACGGTGGTTCTTCTCCTACCTCTCTGACCAGTCACAATTTGTGTTGGCAGGAGGGCAGACGTGAACGTCAAGGTGCCTCCCTTGTGGGGTACCACAGGAGTCGGTCCTCTCGCCTCTCCTGTTCAACATTTATATGAAGCCGTTGGGTGAGATCATCTGTGGTTTTGGGGTAGAATTCCATCAGTACGCTGATGATATTCAGCTGTACATCTTTACCCCGGACCACCCAAATGATGCCGTGGAAGTGATGTCCCAGTGTTTGGAGGCCGTGCGAGTCTGGATGGGGAAAAACAGGCTACGACTCAACCCGTCCAAGACCGAGTGGCTGTGGCTTCCGGCGGCACAATATAGCCAGTTGGTGCCAGCTCTGGCTATTGGGGGCAAGTCTTTGGCCCCCACAGAGGGGGCTCGCAACTTGGGCATCCTCCTGGACTCTTGGCTGTCGCTAGAAGATCATATGACAGCCGTGGCCAGGGTGGGGCTTTTATCAGGTTTGCCTGATACGCCAGTTGCGCCCCTTTCTGGATCGTGACGCTTAACCACGGTCACTCAAGCCCTCATCATCTCCCGCCTGGACCACAGCAACTCTCTACATGGGGCTTCCCTTGAAGTGCATCCGGAGGCTCCAGTTAGTTCAGAATGCAGCTGCGTGGGGGATCCTGTGAGCTCCTAGATGCTCCCATGTGATACCTCTCCTGTGCGAGCTGCACTGGTTGCCTGTGGCTTTCCGGGTGTGCTTCAAGGTATTAGTAACTACCTTTAAAGCGCTCCATGGCAAGGGACTTGGTTACCTGCAAGACTGCCTCCTGACATCAAATACCTCCCACCGACCAGTGCGCTCCCACGGAGAGGGCCTCCTCAGGGTGCCGTCGGCCAGGAAATGTCGGCTGGCGACCCCCAGGGGGAGAGCCTTCTCTGTGGCGGCCCCTGCCCTCTAGAATTACCTACCCACTGACCTACGCACGACCATGGACACACGCCTCTTCCGTCAGGCTTTGAAGACCTATCTATTTCGTGCGGCCGGCCTGGCATAATTTTTCAATAATAATAATAATAATAATAATAATAATAAAGTTGAATTTATTAACCACTCCCTCTCCCCACAGGGACTCGGGGCGGTGCACAGGAAGAATAAAAACAATAAATATACAAAATACATACAATTTAAAACAGATTAAACTAATTCCTGTGCTAAAATCCCATTAACTAAAAATCCCCACTAAATATAAATAAACATTAAAAAACCCATAGAGAGAGAGACTACCCTAGGCCGGCCAGGCAGAAAAGATGAGTCTTCAATTTCAGGCGGAAGGAGCGGAGGTCCGTGGTCGTTCTAATATCGGGGGGAAGGTCGTTCCAGAGGGCCGGGCCCGCCACAGAGAGAGCCCTTCCCCTGGGCGTCGCCCGCTGACAAAGTCTAGTGGACGGCACCCGGAGAAGTCCCTCTCTGTGGGAGCGAATCGGCCGTGAGGATGTGTGAGGCAGGATCCGATCCCGCAGGTAGCTAGGCCCCGAGCCATGGAGCGCTTTAAAGATGATAACTAACACCTTGAAGCGCACCCGGAAGACGACAGGCAGCCAGTGCAGCTCGCGCAAGAGCGGTGTTACATGGGTGAACCTAGTGGTTCCCATAATTGCTCGCGCGGCTGCATTCTGAACTAACTGAAGCCTCCGGGTGCACCTCAAGGGGAGCCCCATGTAGAGAGAGTTACAATAGTCCAGTCGGGATGTCACGAGGGCATGACTGTGTGGTTTTAGTAGTTTTTATTAATGGTTTTAGTACAAGCGTATTATTTAATACATTTTTAAATATATATTTCATGTATTTTTATCATTGATTTTACTGCTGCCTGTACACTGCCCTGAGTCCCGGAAGGGAGAAGGGCGGTATAGAAATTTAAATAATAAATAAATAAATAAATAATAAATAAATAAATAAGCTAGTGCGCTCAGTTCTTAAGAAACTAAGATTTGAGGAACTATACGCTAAACTCTCTAAATGTGAATTTCATCAGAGTAACATAGATTATCTTGGTTACCGCATATCCAGTGAAGGTATTGAGATGGACCCAGCTAAAGTCCGGGCTGTTACTGAATGGGCACCCCCTCACACTCGTAAACAATTACAGAGCTTCTTGGGGTTCGCAAACTTTTATCGCCAATTTATCCCCTCTTTTGCTATTATTGCCCTGCCTATTACTAACCTTCTGAAGACTAAAGGGGATGTCAAACCAAGGCCGAGTAAGCCTCTCAACTGGACTATGGAATGTCAGGCCGCTTTTAAAAATTGAAATGACTTTTTACGGCAGAACCTGTGTTAAAGCACCCTGACATTGAAGCTCCTTTTGTCGTTCAAGCTGTGATGTTGCAGTAGGAGCAGTATTGTTGCAGCAAAATGATAAGTGGACAATTACAACCATGTGCTTATACCTCGCGCAAGCTCACTGACACCGAGAGGAGATGGGCAATTTGGGAGAAAGAAGCTTTTGCTGTGCGTTGGGCTCTTCTAACTTGGCGTCATTTTCTGGAGGGCGCCGCCCAACCTTTTGAGGTTTGGACTGATCACAAAAACGTGGAAGCCTTGAAAACCCCACGTAAGTTGTCCCCTAAACAGCTCCGGTGGTCTCAACATTTTAATCGGTTTAACTTCACCCTCAAGTATATTCTGGGAGGGAAGAATTTTATGGGTCTACCCCTCGTGGAAATGTGCCCACCAGGTTACCATGCATTTCATCAACCTAGGGCCCTAGGCAGGGGTGGGGGGGTGGTGGTGATCGTTAAGGAAAGTCTGGAGCTGAAGGAGACCACTGTACCTCAGATGACCGGTTGTGAGTCCCTCTTCGTGAAGTGGGGCCTAGGGAGGCAGTTGGGCTTGCTAGTTGTATACCTGGCTCCCCGCTATGTAACAGCAGCCCTGCCCGAGCTACTCGAGGTGATCGCTGCGATGGCAGTGGAGACCCCCAGACTTATGATCATGGGGGACTTTAACCTGCCATCGGCGGGCGAGACATCCGAGGCAGCTCGGGAGTTCATGGCTTCCATGATGGCCATGGACCTGACCCAAGTAGTTCAGGGCCCCACTCACGAGGGAGGACACGCGCTGGATCTGATTTTTGTCTCTGGACACTGGATTAGTGATCTTGGAACAGGGGATTTAGTCATCTTACCCTTGTCATGGACAGATCACTCTCTCCTTCGGATAGACTTTCCAACCGTCACACCCCACCGCGGGGAGGCGGAACCGGAGACACCGAGTTGGTTCCGCCCCAGGCGCCTGATGGACCCAGAAAGGTTCCAGAGGGAGCTTGAGCCAGTGCCTGTGTCCCTGTCCCACGGCTCGACTGAGGACCTAGTGGCCGCATGGTATAGTGCGGCCACGGGGGCCTTGGACCAAGTTGCGCCCTTGCGGCCTCTCATGCGGCGTCGAGTCACCCAGGCTCCTTGGTTTACCGAGGAGCTTCGGGAGATGAAACGCTGCAAGAGACGCCTAGAGAGTAGGTGGAGATCTTCTCGATCCGAATCTGACCGAACACTAGTGAGAGACCATATTAGGACTTACTTAGTGGCGCTAAGAGTGGCCAAACGTGAGTATTGTGCCACCCTTATCGCGTCCGCGAAAAACCGCCCTGCCGCCCTGTTTGGGGTGACCCGCTCCCTCTTGCATTTGAGGCCGCGGGAAGCCCCTCTGCAGGGTCGAGCAGAGGAATTTGGAGTTTTCCTGCAGGACAAAATCACTCAGATTCGGAACGAGTTGCCCTCCACTAGTGTCCGGTCCGGTCGTGGTGTCTGGTGCTGGTCTTGTGATTACACCTTGGGAGGAGTTCGACTTTGTTACTACCGAGGATATGGACAGGTTGCGGAGGAACCTTAGAACCACCACATGTTTATTGGACCCGTGCCCCTCCTGGCTTGTACTGACATCCTGGGAGGTGACACGAGGTTGGCTCCAGGGTATTGTGAATTCATCTCTGAGTGAGGGGTATTTGCCCACCGTCTTGAAAGAGGCGGTGGTGAGGCCCCTCCTCAAGAAGCCATCCCTGGACCCGACTTTATTAGAGAACTATCGTCCCGTCTCCAACCTTCACTTTTTAGTGAAGGTTGTTGAGAGTGTGGTGGCTCAACAGTTTCCACGTCACTTGGAGGAAATTGATTATCTGGACCCATACCAGTCCGGCTTCCGGCCCGGTCACAGCACTGAGACGGCATTGGTCGCGTTGGTGGATGATCTCTGGAGGGCACGGGATAGAGGTTGTTCCTCTATCCTTGTCCTATTAGATCTCTCACCGGCTTTTGATACCATCGACCATGGTATCTTGTTGCACCGATTGGGGGGGTTGGGGCTGAGAGGCACCGTTTTACGGTGGTTCTCGTCCTACCTCTCTGGTCGGTCGCAATAGGTGTTGGCAGGAGGGCAGAGGTCGTCCCCGAGGCCCCTCACATGTGGGGTTCCTCAGGGGTTGGTCCTCTCGCCACTCCTGTTCAACACCTACATGAAGCCGCTGGGCGAGATCATCCGTGGTTTTGGGGTGGAATACCATCTGTACGCTGATGACACTCAGTTGTACATATCCACTCCAAACCACCCCAACGATGCCGTCGAGGTGCTGTCCCGGTGTCTGGAGGCCGTACGGATCTGGATGGGTAGTAACAAACTCAAGCTCAACCCGTCCAAGACCAAGTGGCTGTGGTTTCCGGCACCCCGGTTCAGCCAGATTACTCCAACTCTGGCCATTGGGGGCGAACAACTGGCCCCCGTGGAGAGGGCGCACAACTTGGGCGTCCTCCTGGATTCCCGGCTGTCCATGGAGGACCATGTGGCGGCCGTGGCCAGGGGGGCGTTCTATCAGGTACGCCTGATACGCCAGTTGTGCCCCTTATTGGACCGGGGAGCCCTTCGCACAGTCACTCAAGCACTTGTGACGTCCCGGCTGGATTACTGTAACGCTCTCTACATGGGGCTTCCCTTGAAAGCTACAGTTAGTACAGAATGCGGCCGCGCGGGTGATTATGGGTGCCCCAAGGCAAACCCACGTAACACCTCTCCTGCGCGAGCTGCACTGGCTGCCTGTGGCCTTTCGAGTGCGCTTCAAGGTATTGACGACCATCTTTAAATCGCTCCATGGCTCGGGGCCTAGCTATATACGAGACCGCCTCCTGCCCCATACATCCCTTCGCCCGATCCGCTCCCACAGAAAGGGTCTTCTCCGGGTGCCGTCAGCGGGGCAATGCCGGTTGGCGACACCCAGAGGAAGGGCCTTCTCTGTGGCGGGCCCGGCCCTCTGGAACGACCTACCCCCCGACCTTCGCACAATCTCGGACCTCCGCCTCTTCCGCCAACGTCTTAAGACGTATTTATTCCAACAAGCCGGCCTAGGATAGCCCCCGTTTCTGACTTTTAACGAAATTTATAATTTGGTACGGGTTTTTAATATTGGGTTTTTTAGCACGGGTTAATGAATTTAATTATATTTTAATTGATATTTATTGTATTTTGTATTTTTTAAGATGCCTGTGCGCCGCCCTGGGTCCTAACAAGGAGAAGGGCGGGGTATAAATTTAATTAAAAAAAATGGTGGATGCTTTGTCACGACTTCCTCAATATAATTGCTCAAAATTGACTGTGGTGCAACCTGTGGTGCCTGCACAAAATCTAGCTGCCCCCGTTGTTACTAGAGGGCAAACTTCAATGAGTCTGCATGTCCCTCCTGATCTGTTGACAAGGATTAAAGATGACGTTCAATCCGATGATTGGTTTAAGTCTCACTCTGGTGACTGTACTCTAAAAGATGGATTGCCTTGATCGGTGCAAAGCTGTATGTTCCTGCTGACCTGAGGTCACTAGTCCTCCAATGGGCACACGACTCCCGCATGGCTGGCCATTTTGGTTTTGTGAAAACTTTACACTTGATTAAACAACAATTTTGGTTGCCGTCTTTAAAGAAAGACATTGAGTCCTACATAGCGAGTTGCCCTGTTTGTGCCATGGCAAAACGTCCACCAGGCAAGCCTCATGGTCTTTTCCAAATGGTTGCATGTCCGGAGGCCTCTTGGAAAGAAATATCTATGGATTTCATTGTTGACCTCCCAAACAGCCTGAGTTACACTGTTATCTGGGTGGTTACTGACTTGTTCTCTAAACAAGCTCACTTTGTACCTTGTTCCAAGATACCATCAGCAAAAGCATTAGCTAAACTGTTTGTTTCACATATCTATCGCTTACATGGTGTACCTAAACGCATCATTTCTGATAGGGGTATCCTGTTCACCTCCCATTTCTGGAGGGAATTCCTGAAGTTGATTGGCTCCACCCAGGGTTTAAGCCACCCTCAAGACTAATGGATCTTGTGAGAGGACTAATTCTGTCTTGGAGCAGTATATCCGTTTTTTCATAAACTATTAGCAAGATAACTGGGCGGAGTTGTTACCTCATGCCGAGGTTGCATACAATCTCAGTGCATAGCAGCACTGGCATGACCCCTTTCAAAGTTATTTATGGCCAGGATTTTATCCCTATTCCCGAGTTGCCTCAAGAGACACCCACAATTTTGTCCCTCTCTGAATGGAGTGCTCAACTTGCCAAGTTTTGGCCTATTGCATGAAAGTCTTTGAATGATGCCCACCGGTCTCCTAAGAAATACATTGACAAAAAGAGGGTAGAGCCTCCACAGTACAAAGTAGGAGATCTAGTTTTCCTCTCTACTAGAAATCTTGAGACTACTCAAAAGTCAAAGAAGCTTGGACCTAAGCATGTGGGACCTTTCCCAATTGTTAAGATTATTAGTTCTGTGTTTGTTAAACTGGACTTGGCGAAAAATCTCCATAGTCTTTACCCGATTTTCCACATGCATCTTCTGAAACCTGAACATTCATCCCCTCTTTGTTCACCTCAACCGATACCTCCTGCCCCTCTTTTGATTGAGGGCGAACAACATTTTGAAGTCAAGGACATTTTGGACTCTAGGAGGCACCGGAATAAGGTTCAATACCTGGTTGCTTGGAAGCATTTTCCCCCTTCTAATACCGTATGGGTTGATAAGTGTCACGTTAGGGCCACTAAACTGTTGCAGAGGTTTTACGCTAAATATCCTGACAAGCGTTGACCATATATCGTACTGATTGGGTTCTTTTTTCTTTGTTGCCTCTCTCTCCTTGTGTTTCTGTTTTGTGGCAGGAATAATTCCACTTTTCTGGAGGAGGGCCGGATGTCAGCTTCCACTTTGCTGTTTGCTTCGGCTGCCATGTGAAACGGGGAGGGAGGGGCTTTGCTATTAGGGTATGGGATTATATGGTGCAGGAGAGTGATTTGCAGAAAGGAGTAAATTATCGCCATCTCCTTATTATCGCATACCAGTGGCTGGGGCTGTGCGGTGGTCAAGGTCAACGGTCTTGCATGCCATCCTGATGATACTCCTTGAAGATGCAACCCACATGACACCTCAGGGGCTTGTGCATTGGACAGGGGGGTTGGACATATATTGATATGTATGCTTTCGCGCCTAAATGTTTCAGACCTTGCTTAGCATCTATGCTATTCATTTCATAACCAGTAAAAGTACTTTTAATTCCATTCAAAATGTTGAGGGGTTTCTTTCTTGGTTATCGTTAGAAGCAGACCTGACACAAACCTGCTCTGCATCCCTGCTTCTGCTTCCGCACTCTTCACTGCCTCCTAGGCCAAACAATGATCCAAGGAGAGCCTGGCAGTCTTACTATGTCACTCGGTATATTATGAGACTGCTGGAAGTTGCTGGTAATATCAAATCAACAAGAAGATCCAATCTTTAATAATAACTTAATAACTCCCTGAGGGTATAGACTAGTTTTTGCCTAACTCTACTGTGACACCAGGAGCTCAAAGCCGCAGCGCCTAGGCACACCGCCATCTTGGAATTATATGATCCGGTTTGACCAGTTTGATTCGGTTTGGTCTGGTCTGGTCTGGTCTCATCCAGGCTGATCCAGTTTGATCCTGTTTGATCTGGTCTGGTCTGGCCTTTTTTTGTCTGGTCTGGTTTGGTCTGGTCTCATCCTGTATGATCCAGTTTTATCTGTTTTGATTCAGTTTGATCCAGTTTGGTCTGATCTGATCTGGTCTGATCTAATCTTGGTCTCATCTGGTTTGGTCTTGTTTGATCTTATCTGGTCTGGTCTGGTCTGATCTTCTCTGGTCTGATCTGATCTGGCCTTGTCTGGTCTGATCTTCTCTGGCCTGGTTTGAATTTGTCTGGTTTGGTCTAGTTTGGTCTGGCCTGGTTTGGTCTGGTCTCATCCAGTCTGATCCAGTTTGATCTGGTCTGCCCTGCCCTTGTGTGGTCTGGACTGGTTGGGTCTTGTCTGGCCTTTTCTGGCCTCATCTGTTTTGATCCAGTTTGATGTGGTCTGGTCTAGTCTGGTCTCATTTGGTTTGATCTGGTCTAGTCTGATCTTGTCTGGTCTGATCTGGTTTGATCTCTTATTATCTGGTCTGTACTCATCTGGTCTGGTCTGGACTGGTTTGATCTTGCATGGTCTGGTCTGGTATGTTCTTTTCTGTTCATCTCTGGTTTGAACTGGTCTGATTTGATCTGGATTGGTCTGGTCTTATTTGGTGTGGTCTGGTGTGATCCAGTTTGATCTTGTCTGGTCAGATCTGGTTGATTCTGGTCTTTTTTTGGCATTTTCTGGTCTGGTTCAATCTGGTCTCGTCTCATCTGGTTGGATTTTGACTGGTCTGGTCTGATCTTGTCTGGTCTGGTGTAGTCTGGTGTCATCCAGTTTCATCTGGTTTGATCTGGTTTGCTCCGGTTTGATCTTGACCGGTCTGGCCTCATCTGGGTCCTCTCGGAGAAGGGCGGGATATAAATTGAATAAAATAAATAAAATAAATCTGGTCTTATCTGGTCCAGTCTGATCCTGTGTGATATTGTCTTGTTTCGTCTTGTCTGATCTGGTCAATTCTGATCTTTTCTTGTCTTCTCTGGTCTGGTCTGGTCTGATCTGGTTTGATTATGTCTGGTCTGGTTTGATTTGGTCTGATCTGGTCAGGTCTGATCTTGACTTGTCTGGACTTGTCTACTCTTGTCTGATCTGGTTCGGTCTGGTCTGGCCTCATCTGGCTTGATCTGGTCCGGTCTGGTCTTATCTGTTTGATTTGATCTGGTCTGGTCTTATCTGGCCTTGTTTGATCAGGTTTGATCTGGTCTGCTTTGATCTTGTCTAGTCTGATCTGGTTTGATCTGGTCTGGTCTGATCTTGTCTGGTCTGATTTGGCCTTATCTGCCCGTATCTGGTGTCATCTGGTTTGATTTGGTCTGGTTTGATCTTCTCTGGTCTGATCTGGTTTGACCTGTTCTGGTGTGGTCTCATCTTGTCTGGTCTGGTCTGGCTTGGTCTGGTCTTGTCTGGTGTTGTTTGATCTGGATTGATCTGTTCTGGCATCATCTTGTCTGTTCTGTTTTGTTCTGATCTGGTTTATCTGGTCTGGTTTGATCTTATCTGGTCTGATCTGGTTTGATCTGATCTTGCCTTGTCTGGTCTGATCTTGTCTGGTCTGGTCTTGTTTGGCATTGTCTGATCTGGTCTGGTTTGGTCTGGTTTGGTCTCATCTTGTCTGGTCTGGCCTGATCCAGTTTGATCTCATGTTATCTGGTCTGTTATGATCTGTTCTGGTCTGGATTGGTTTGATCTTGCATGGTCTGGCCTGGTCAGGTATGTTCTGTTCATCTCTGGTTTGAACTGGTCTGGTTTTGTCTGGTCTGGTCTCATCTGGTTTGATCTGGTCAGGTTTGATCTTCTCAGGTCTGATCTGGTTTGATCTTCTCTGGTTTGATCTTCTCTGGTCTGATCTGTTTTGATCTGTTTTGGTTTGATCTTCTCTTTTCTGATCTGGTTTGATCTGATCTGGCCTTGTCTCGTCTCATCTGGTTTGGTCTGGTCTGGTTTGATCTTCTCAGGTCTGATGCGGTTTGATCAGATCTGGTCTGGTCTGGTTGGATCTGGTCTGGTTTGACCTGGTCTTTTCTAGTCTTGTCTGGCCTGGCCTGATCCAGTTTGATCTCATGTTATCTGGTCTGTTCTGATCTGTTCTGTTCTGGATTGGTTTGATCTTGCATGGTCTGGCCTGGTCAGGTATGTTCTGTTCTGTTCATCTCTGGTTTGAACTGGTCTGGTTTGGTCTGATCTGCCTGATCTGGTTTGATCTGGTCTGGTTTGATCTTCTCTGGTCTGGTCTGGTTTGATCTGGTCTGGTCTGGTCTCATCTTGTCTGGTCTGGCCTGATCTGGTTTTGTCTGGTCTGATCTAGTTTGATCTTCTCTGGTTTGATCTTCTCAGGTCTGGTCTGGTTTGATCTGGTGTGGTCTGGTCTCATCTTGTTGTGTCTGATCTGGCCTGATCTGGTCTTGTCTGGTCTGATCTGGTTTGATCTGATCTGGTTTGATCTTCTCTGCTCTGATGTGGTTTGATCTGATCTGGCCTTGTCTGGTCTGGTCTCATCTGGCATTGTCTGATCTCATCTGGTTTGGTCCTGGTTTGATCTGGTCTGGTTTGGTCTGGTCTCATCTGGTTTGATCTGGTCTGGTTTGGTCTGGTCTCATCTTGTCTGACTGGTCCTGCATGATCTGGTCTTATCTAGCCTTGTCTTGTCTGGTCTTATCCGGTTTGATCTCATGTTATCTGTTCTGTTCTGTTCTGTTATGGTCTGGATTGGTTTGATCTTGCATGGTCCGGCCTGGTCAGGTGTGTTCTGTTCTGTTCATCACTTGTTTGAACTGATCTGGTTTGGTTTGGTCTGGTCTGGTCTCATCTGGTTTGATCTCCTCTGGTTTGATCTTCTCTGGTCTCATCTGGTTTGGTCTGGTGTGGTCTGGTCTCATCTTGTTTGGTCTGATCTGTCCTGATCTGGTCTGATCTGTTTTGGTTTGATCTGATCTGGCCTGATCTGGTCTTATCTGATCTGGTCTTGCCTCGCCTCATCTGGTTTGATCTGATCTGGTTTGGTCTGGTATGGTTTGATCTTCTCTGGTCTGATGTGGTTTGATGTGATCTGGTCTCGTCTGGTCTTGTTTGATCTGTTCTGGTCTGATCTCATCTGGTTGGATCTGGTCTGGTCTGATCTGTTCTGGTTTGGTCTGGTCTCATCTTGTCTGATTGCTGTGGCCTGATCTGGTCTTATCTAGTCTTGTCTTGTCTTGTCTGATCTGGTTTGATCTCACGTTATCTGTTCTGTTCTGTTCTGTATTGGTTTGATCTTGCATGGTCTGGCCTGGTCGGGTATGTTCTGTTCTGTTCATCTCTGGTTTGAACTGGTCTGGTCTGGTCTGGTCTGCCTCATCTGGTTTGATCTGGTCTGGTTTGATCTTCTCTGTTGTGTTCTGTTTTGTTCTCATCTTGTCTGGTGTGGTCTGATCTGGTTTTTTCTGGTCTGATCTGGTTTGATCTCCTCTGGTCTGGTCTGGTTTGATCTGGTGTGGTCTGGTCTCATCTTGTTTGGTTTGATCTGGCCTGATCTGGTCTTGTCTGGTCTGATCTGGTTTGATCTGATCTGGTTTGATGTTCCCTGGTCTGATCTGGTTTGATCTGGTCTCATCTTGTTTGGTCTGATCTGGCCCTGTCTTGTCTGATCTGGTTTGATCTGTTCTTGTTTGATCTCTAGTCTGAACTAGTTTGATCTGATCTGGTTTGATCTTCTCTGATCTGATCTGATCTGATCTTATCTTCTCAGGTCTGGTGTGGTCTAGTTTGATCTGGTCTGGTCTCATCTGGTTGGATCTGGTCTGGTTTTGTCTGGTTTTGTCTGGTCTCTGGTTTGATCTGCTCTGGTTTTGTCTGGTCTCATATGGTTTGATCTGGTCTGGTTTGGTCCAGTCTCGTCTGGTCTCATCTTGTCTGGTTTGGTCTGTCCTGATCTGGTCTTGTCTGGTCTGGTTTGATCTGATCTGGTGTGATCTGATCTGGTTTGACCTTCTCTTTTCTTATCTGCTTTGTTCTGATCTGGTCTCGTCTCATCTCATCTGGTTTGATCTGATCTGGTTTGGTCTGATTTGGTCTGGTCTGGTTTGATCTTCTCTGGTCTGATGTGGTTTGATCTGATCTGGTCTCTGGTCTTGTTTGATCTGGTCTTGTTTGATCTGGTCTTGTCTGATCTGGTTTGATCTGATCTGGTTTGGTCTTCTATGGTCTTCTCTGGTTTGATCTGGTCTAGTCTGGTCTCAACTTGTCTGGTCTGGCCTGGCCTGGTTTTGTCTGGTCTGATCTGGTTTGGTCTTCTCTGGTTTGATCTTCTCAGGTCTGGTCTGGTCTGGTCTCATCTTATTTGGTCTGATCTGACTTGATCTGGTCTTGTCTGATCTGGTTTGATCTGATCTGGTTTGGTCTTTCGTGGTCTGATCTGGTCTAGTCTGGTGTCATCTTGTCTAGTCTGGTCTGAACTGGTTTGATCTGATCTGGTCTCATCTGGTCTTGTTTGATGTTGTCTGGTCTAGTCTCATCTGGTTGGATCTGCTCTAGTTTGGTCAGGTTCCTTCTGGTTTGGTCTGGTTTGATCTGGTTTGATCTGGTCTGGTCTGGTTTGGTCTGATCTCATCTTGTCTGTCTGGTCTGGTCTCATCTGGTTTCATCTGGTCTGGTTTGATCTTCTCTGGTCTCATCTGGTTTTATTTGATTCTAGCCTTGTCTAGTCTGATCTTGTCTAGTCGGGTCTTGTCTGGCCTGATCTGGTCTCATTTGGTTTGATCAGGTCTGGTTTGGTCTGGCCTGGTCTTGTCTGGTTTGTTCTGGTCTCATCTGGTTTGATCTGGTCTGGTTTGGTTTGATCTTCTCTGGTCTGATCTTGCCTGGTTCAATCTGGTCTTCTCTCATTTGGTTTGATCTTGTCTGGTTTGATCTGGTCTGGTTTATTTATTTATTTATTTATTTATTTGGTTTATAAACCGCACCCTCTCCCCAGAGGGACTCATCTGGTCTCATGTGGCTTCATCTTGTCATTTATTAAATTAAATGTTCATTTATTAAATTTATAAACTGCGCCACTCTCCCCGAAGGGAGTCGGTGAGGTGGTTGTCTGGTTGTCTGGTTTGATCTTCTCTGGTCTAATCTGGTTTGATCTGATCTGGCCTTGTCTGTTCTGATATTGTCTGGTCTGGTCTTGTCTCGCCTGGTCTGGTCTCATCTGGTTTGATCTCGTCTGATTTGGTCTGGTCTGGTCTCATCTGTTCTGGTTTGATCTGGTTTGGTTTGATCTGTTCTGGTCTGATCTGGTTTGATCTGGTCTGGTCTCATTTTGTCTGGCCTGGCCTGATCTGGTCTTGTCTGGTCTCATCTGGTTTGATCTGATCTGTTTATCTTCTCTGGTCTGATCTGGTTTGATCTTCTTTGGCCTTGTCTGGTCCCATCTGGTTTGATATGCTCTGGTCTGAACTGGTTTGATCTGATCTGGTCTTGTTTGATCTGGTCTGGTCTGTTCCCATCTGGTTGGATCTGGTTTTGTTTGGTTTGATCTGGTTTGGTCTGGTCTGGTCTGATCCAGTTTGATCCGGTTTGATCTGGTCTGGTTTGCTCTAATCTGGTTTGCTCTAGTCTGTTGTGGTCTGGTCTGGTCTGCTCTTGTCTGGTATGATCTGGACCGGTCTGGTCTTGTCTGGTGTGGAGTGGTCTGATCTGGTCTGATCTGGTTGGATCTGGTCTTGTTTGATCTGGTCTGGTCTGGTTTGGTCTGATCCAGTTTGATCTGGTTTGATGTGATCTGGTCTGGTTCGCTCTAATCTGGTTTGATCTGGTCTGTTGTGGTCTGGTCTGGTTTGCTCTTGTCTGGTCTGGTTTGATCTGGACTGGTCTGGTCTGATCCGGTTTGATCTGGACCAGTCTGTTCTGTTCTGTTCTGGTCATGTCTGCTGTGATCTGGTCTGGTCTGGTCTAATCCTGTTTGATCTGGGAAAATAGGGAAGAAAATAACAATATATGTGTATATTCAAAAGTAAAATACAAAGGGGGAAAAACATAATCAGAATAGATTTATGAAGGAAAGTTAACGAGAAATGATATTTAACTATTTTTTGTTTTGCAGAAACTTTACCACCCCAAGAAAATAAAAATTTAAAGCTAGAAGAGACACCTACAACATTAGGAAAGAGAGGAGATGAAAGGAAGAGGGGGGAAGGAAGAGAGAAGTGAGGAGAGGAGAGGAAGATGGAAGGGAGAGAAGGGGAGAGGGCAGGAAGGGGAAGAGGAAGGGAGGAGTAGGGAAGAGGAAAGGGAAGAAGGAAAGGAGAGAGGAAGGAAGGAAGTAGAGAAGGGAGGGAGAAAAGAAAGGGAAAAGAAGGTGGTGCCAAAACAGACAAGGGACAAAACAAAACAAACAGTATGTTACAACACTGCAAATGGAATGACAAAAAGTATACGAATGACGAATATAAAAAAATTACAACTATGCGAACCCATAATTGTATATAGAGGGCAAAAAATTAAAAAAAACGTTTTAGAGGAAAAAAAGATGTCTACCTTTCAATTCCCAGAATCCCTCAGCTACACAACCTGGGGGAAATCTGGGAGTTGAAGTCCACACATCTGCAAATTCCCCAGGTTGAGAACTGTTAGGATATTCAGCCTTATATTGGATTGACAATATATATGAGCCTATGTTTATTTATTTTTATTTTATTAAATTTATACCCCGCCCTTCTCCTTGTTAGGACCCAGGGCGGCGCACAGGCATTATATAAAACCATAAATACAATATACATCAATCAATTAAAAATATATTAAATTAATTCACCCGTGCTAAAACCCATTATTAAAACCGTAACCAAATTATAATTTATATTTAAAAGTCAGATGCGGGGGGCTATCCTAGGCCGGCTTGTTGGAATAAGTACGTCTTAAGACGTTGGCGGAAGAGGCGGAGGTCCGAGGTAGTGCGAAGGTCGGGGGGTAGGTCGTTCCAGAGGGCCGGGCCCGCCACAGAGAAGGCTCTTCCCCTGGGTGTCGCCAGCCGGCATTGCCCAGCCGACGGCACCCGGAGTAGGCCCGCTCTGTGGGAGCGGACCGGACGAAGGGATGTATGGGGCAGGAGGTGGTCTCGTATATAGCTAGGCCCCGAGCCATGGAGCGATTTAAAGATGGTGGTCAACACCTTAAAGCGCACTCGAAAGGCCACAGGCAGCCAGTGCAGCTCGCGCAGGAGAGGTGTTACGTGGGCTTGCCTTGAGGCACCCATAACCACCCGTGCGGCCGCATTCTGCACTAACTGCAGCCTTCGAGTGCACCTCAAGGGGAGCCCCATGTAGAGAGCGTTACAGTAATCCAGCCGAGATGTCACAAGCGCTTGAGTGTTCTTAAAGAGTCCATGAAGCTTTAAGAACTATGTGTTGAATTCTGATTGGCTGTGCTTCTCAGCTCTACCATAAAGGAAGCTCAGGAACACAGTCCATCCCCTTTTCAATTCTCTTTGATTCCTGAGCTTACTGTTTGCCGCTGAAAACTGAAGAAAGAGGAAGTATTTTTTTTTGCATCACTGTAAGATAACTCTATGTTTGGTGAAGGACTGTTATTGTTTGAGAAGTTAGAATCTCTGGTCGGAAGAAGCATTTTAGTTGCTACAAAGACTATTAATTTTCTTACTATCACTGTTTTAGGGTTTGTTTGTGGTTAAAGCAACGTATCTCTTTACTCTCCGGCGTATTACACTATTCTGCATTTATTTTCAAACAGGGGTGTTTGTTACCCCTAACACTGGTTACAGGACTAGAGTTGTAACACTGGTTCTGAACCCAGAGTTGCTAACATTGATTATGGGCCCAGGCTACACAGTGTAAATACCAGTTACAGTTATAGAGGAGTTGCTGAACACAGCAAACTACTCTGGTGAAGATGGCAAAAGTCCAGGGTCCAAATTTGTCATTTATTAGGATGGCACCAACTACGTTTCATGGTCCACCAAGTGCAGTCTGCTGCTGCGCAGAGAGGGGCTATGGGATGTTGTGGCGAATCCACTGGATGTGACTGCATGGAGGGAAGATAACGATGAAGATGCCAAAAAAACTGCAGAGTATAAGCAAAACAATGAAAGGGCACTTTGCATCATAGGCTTAATGCTTGATGGTTCCCAGCTAGTGCATATTCGGGGTGAAATTTCTGCTGCAAGATGCTGGGAGAATTTAAAGAGACTGTATGTTTGTGACACTGTAGGAGCACACATAAATTTAACCTGAAAACTGTTTAGAACAAAGCTCAGCAAGAAAGAAGATATGTTAGTCCATAAGGACATGAAGGACATGTAGTTACCCCTAACACTGGTTACGGGACCAGAGTTGTAACACTGGTTCTGAACCCAGAGTTGCTAACAAGAACGACTGGACCAGAGGATTCCAGGCCCATGATTCCATGGAAAGACTTAGGGTCTCACGCTCATTCTGCAAACACAGTTCCTACAAGCCAACTCCCATTGTTTTGTCTGCCCATCCAGGCACTATAATTCCCCTCATGCTGCTCTCTCTTTTGGCTCCTTTGCCCAGTCCTGCAGGCCAGCTGCCATGGCATCACAGCAGGAACTCAAGGGCAGGACTACTTGTGTCTCCTCCATCTCTGACCTGGTTGATGCTTGAGCTTTAGGAAACAGGAGGCAGCAGAAGGCAGAAATCCAAGGGGCCAACTTGTGGAGTAGATTGGGGGATCCAGAAGGAGAAGCTTGGATGGAAGATTCATCCATCCATCCATCCTGTTTCTTTCTGCTACTCCAATGGAGTGGGCTCAAAATGGAAATGCATCTTGACCTTACTGGGTGATTCTACATGGAGTAGCTGCTCTAAATTGCCTCTTGAGTTGGCCGAATCTGGCTTTGCATTGTACAGATGTTTGGGATGAGTCTAAAATTCCGGATGTAGAGAAATACAAAAGATTCTCTCTGCTCTTACATGTGTTGCCATCCTAATGGTTGACCAGAATGACCAGGAATGTGCTCGGGGCTGGATGCAGGTGGTGGTAAATGCATCCCTTGTTGAAGATATGCTGTCCAATCTTCCCTTTTGGAGAAGCAGGTTGGGCCAGATGTAGACAGAGCCCTGGGTGGAGCAGCGTTGGATGCTTTGGGCCAAGATTCAGGACTTGATGTGGGACCGAAACTGCAACGGACATCCAGTGATGACCTTTAGTGGATCTAGGATGGAGGGAGAGCAACTATCTGTTGCATCTCTTAGCATCCCCAGTTCTATTGACCAGGCTGTCCTCCTGGATTGACCAGAATGCAATATGAGATCACTTTTATTCATATTAGGAATCATCAGAAATACATGGCCAGATCCTGTCCTCTGGGCTTCAAAGCTTCTATCGGGAATTGAACCCATGGACCTCTGCCCTTCACTCAGATGACCAGATGGGACATTAGCTTTAAGGGTTGTCCATGCCCAGGTGCTGCTCAGTAGTTCTGCTGCAAGGCAGACAAGGAATCCAATACAGTGGAATATCAGACACACACACACACACACACACACACACACACACACACACACACACACACACACACACACACACACACACATTCTCCAAGGGGGGAGGCAAGAATGTGGCTTGGGTGCTAAATCCCAAGATTCTTGTCCATGCGTTCTAGGCTGCCATAATTGAAATGACCACTGGATGGCAGCAAATGACCACTGGATGACTTTATTTATTATTTTATTTATTTTAATTTGTCAACAAGTAGGAAAAGCGCATGAAAACAATGGCATAAACGAATGAATAAAAATAAGCAAAACAGCCATAAACACATAAAGAGAGTACATATAAATGGGATGGTAACTGGTGGATTTCAAAAATTTTTACTAGCTATTCTGTGGGCGTGGCTTGGTGGTCATGTGACCAGGTGGGTGTGGCCAACTTTTAAATGTGGGGAAACTCTAACAATGCTCTTTCTTAGCAACCAAAATTTTGGGCTCAGTTATGATCATAAGTTTTCTTTTTTGTATATATACCACCATATATTTATATTCCCTATTTTCTGTTTGGGCTTCTGATTTCTAGCCACTTATACGTTTTATTCCATACTTTATAGAAGTCCGATTCTTCTCTATATTCTTCTATAATAATGAATATTATTATGTTAATATTACGTTTGCTACATTATAGGACGAGGTTAAAGCAATAGGAAGGCAATGCAGGAAGGGAGAACTCTAAAAGCTAAGCAGGAAAGCTGATATAGAAAGCTGTAAAATTACTGTATATTGTTCTGTGTGTTCTGTGTTTTGTTCTTTTCTTGTTGTGTCTTCTTTACTGTTGTTAAAGATTAAAACATTCAATAAAATATTTTTTAAAAAAAATATTTCTTTCCTTCCTTCCTACTTTCTTTCTTGTGTCTTTCTCTCCCTTCCTCTTTCTTTCCTTCCCTTTTCTTTCTTCCTTCCATGACTCTCCTTCCCTCCCTTTCATTCTTGTTTCTTTGTTTCTTTCTTTCTCTTTCTTTCTTTTCTTTCTTTCTTTTCTTTCCTTCCTTCCTTCCTGCCTTCCTTCCTTTCTCAATACAATACAATAGCAGAATTGGAAGGGACCTTGGAGGTCATCTAGTCCAACTCCCTGCCTAGGCAGGAAGCCCTATACCATTTCAGACAAATGGCTATCCAACATCTTCTTGAAGACTTCCAGTGTTGGGGCATTCACAACTTCTGGAGACACCCTGTTGCTTCTCTCCTTGATTAGTTTCCACCCATTGCTTCTTGTTGTGACCTCAGGTGCTTTGGAGAATAGTTTGACTCCCTCTTCTTTGTGGCACCCTCTGAGATATTGGAAGACTGCCATCATGTCTCCCCGGTCCTTCTCTTCATCAAACTAGACATACCCAGTTCCTGCAACTGTTCTTCATATGTTTTAGCCTCCAGTCTCCAAATCATCTTTGTTGCTCTTCTCTGCACTCTTTCCAGAGTCTCCACATCTTTTCTACATTGTGGTGACCAATACTGAATGCAGTATTCCAGGTGTGTCATTACCAAGGCATTATAAAATGGTAATAACACTTCACGTGATCCTAATTCTCTCCCTCTGTTTATGCAGCCTAGAACTGTATTGGCTTTTTTGGCAGCCGCTGCACACTGCTGGCTCATATTGAAATGGTTGTGTACTAGGACTCCAAGATCCCTTTCACTTCCTCTTCCTTCCTTCCTTCCCTCCTTCCATTTTTTGTCTCTCTCCAACTCTGTACAATACAATACAATAGCAGAGTTGGAAGGGACCTTGCAGGTCTTCTAGTCCAACCCCCTGCGTGGGTAGGAACCTTATACCATTTCAGACAAATGGCTATCTAACATCTTCTTAAAGACTTCCAGGGTTGGGGCATTCACAACTTCTGGAGGCAAGATGTTCCAGAGGTTAATTGTTCTAACTGTCAGGAAATTTCTCCTTAGTTCTAAGTTGCTTCTCTCCTTGATTAGTTTCCACCCATTGCTTCTTGTTCTACCCTCAGGTGCCTTGGAGAATAGTTTGACTCCCTCTTCTTTGTGGCAACCTCTGAGATATTGGAAGACTGCTATCCTGTCTCCCCTGGTCCTTCTTTTCATTAAACTAGACATACCCAATTCCTGCAACCATTCCTCATGTTTTAGTTTCCTACATAGTCTTTTCTACATAGTGGCGACCAAAACTGTATGCAGTATTCCAAGTGTGGCCTTCCTTTCTCTTCCTTCCTTCCTTTCTCTTTCTATCTTTCTCTCTCCCTTTTTTCTCTCTCTCCTTCCCTCCCTCCCTGCCTTCCTCCCCCCCTCTCTCTCACACACACACACCCCTTCCAGTTGGCGAAAAGTTTTGTTTTGCCAGCTGGGAGGCTACCAAAGAAGCCTCACTGTCTATTTTAAACTAACCCTAACACCCGACGCACATTTAACTGGTGTGAGTGGGGTGGGTGGGGTTGAGTTTCATGGGGGCAGGAGGGGGACTCGGCACTTGGGCCCAAAGGCTTCACTCTCGAGATGCCCCCGTCTTTGTACCTATAGCTGTAGGCATTCAAAGCCTGAAAACGCCACCCCCACGTATTCATGAGGGCAAGCAGCTTGCATCGGGGACTGGAAAGGAGAGAGGTTGCGCTTTCGGGGATCCTGCTCTGCTCGGCTCCCGAGAAGGAGAAGGCTTAGGCAATGGTGGTAGTAGCAGCTCCTCAGGAGCGAAGTCAGCCTGGCCCTTGTCTCCCCAGAACTGCAGGCACCTGTCGCTTGCAGGAGGAGGAGGAGGGGCGGCGTAAAGCAGTGCCACATTTAACCAAAGCCTCTGAGTAATTGGGAAAGGAAGCCTTGGATCCTGCCAAAAACTGCTCGAAAAGCGCAACTTTCTTTTCCAGTTACTAAGAGGCTTTGGCTTAAGGTGGCCCTCCTCCTCCTCCTCCTCCTCCTGCACTAGATTTCTTTTCTTCCAGAATGGCAGAGGGTGGGGGGAAACCCACCTCACTTCCGAGCTCCAATACTGCAGTTCTGCCAGAAGGTGGGGGGAGGAGTCCTGCTTGCCAGCAGGGATTACTGGGTCTTGACTGCCTTGTGCAAGTATGGTAGGTGTGCAGTTCCCCCCCCTCTCTCCCACCCACACACCCACTCACCATTTCCCTCATGTCTGCCACTGAGAGCTCTCCAAGAGAAGAAAGCAGGGGCTTCTTTCAACAGTCCCTCCTGCTCCTTCCTCGGCTGTTGGAAGAAGCCCACACTTCCTTCTCTCTGACAGCCACTTCGTTCCTAATGGGGTGGGGAGAAATCCATGTGTTAAGAGCAGTGGTAGTCAACCTGGACCAGCTTTCATGGTGGGCAGTAGCGGTTTTGTCTGATACTGAAGCACTTTCCTTTTTTTAATTTAATCGGCTTCCCTACTTTATAAATCACCATGACTGTGGAACCGGTGGGTGGTTAGAAAACTTTACTATTAACAGAGATACAAAAGTGGGTGGCAGATATAAATAGGTTGATGGGGTGAGGGACTGGTGGCTGGGCTGAGGGGCAGGCCAGGGAAAGAACCAGGTTTGTGCATGCGCGAAAGAATGGGAGGAGGCCCGGGGGGGGGTCATTTTGAAGAATGGGAGGAGGCCCGGGGGGGGTCATTTTGAAGAATGGGAGGAGGCCCGGGGGGGTCGTTTTGCCCCCGGGGGATGCTGCCAGCTCCACTGACCATCGTGAAGGGCTGGCCCAGCAAGGCGGCATGCTGGCCAGGCCGCCCGCCCGGACCTAGGGGGCGAGCTGGGGCTGTGACGGCGGAGTGGGCGGAGTGGGCGGAGAGGAGGAACGTGGCCCTCTTGGCCTAGAGCGTCCCAGCGCTGCGGAAGGAAGGAGGTAGGCCTGCGAAGCCGGAAGAGCAAGGGATCCGGCCGGAAAACAGCGGAAATGGCCGGACCGAGCTGAGCCGGGCTGGGAAGACTTTATTTCAACCCGACCCGACTGTTTTCCTACCGACCCGACCCCGGAGTGGAGCTGCGAGAGCTGTGAGAGAGGTGGAGATGGACGGATGGACGGCTGGAGGTGACAGTCGATAGATATAGCTGGAAGGAGAGAGCAAGAAGCTGGAAGGAGAGAGCATGTGAGGAGTTTGGAAGAGAGAGAAGAGAGGATGTAAGAGATGTGAAGGGAGGAGAGGAGGAAAGAAAGAGGGGAAGGAGAGGAGGAGATGGAGATGGATTGGAGACGGATTGGAGATTTTTGGAGATGGATTGGAGATGGAATGGCGATGGAGATGGAATGGAGATGGAATGAGAAGGAGAAAGAAGGACTGGATCGATGAAAGAGAAGGAAGTCAGAACGAATGGACAATTGAAGGAGTGGTGATAGCCAAGCAGCCGGGCCGGGGAAACGGTGGAGCAATGGCTGAGGAGGACCCAGGAACACCTGAAGTGAGTGCTCTGGACAGGAGGAGTTAAGACGGGCCAGCACATGGCAGCATTTTCCATCAGGCCGCACGACAGACCAACTAGTCATGCGGCACTAAATGCAGACTTAGGTCTATGTGGCTGAAGAAAACAGTCGGATGGGGTTTGTGCAGGGACTAAACTGCGATCTGCCCTTATGCAGGACCCCAGACCAACGGATTAATTGACAACTGACTTTTTCCCTCCTGCCCCCCAGGGGTTCATCTATTGCACTTTATTTTATATCCTGTCACTTTATAGCTAGGACTCTGTTCGGACTTGCAATTATCCCCGGGTCTGGACGGCCATTGGGGTTCCAAAATGTACTCAAGATGTGATCTCCTTTGCCTGCGAGAATCTCCCCTCTCGCAGGCCTGGCCCCCTTATCTAACACGGGCCCACCTCAAGGATGGACTAATTGCTCCTGAGAGGTGGGCGAGGCACAAACTAAGGGGTTTTTAAAATAAAATTTTAATTCGGCTTTTAGGGGGTTCCAGGGAGGAGGGGAGGGATACTCCAGTTAGGGGGCGGGACAGAACTAGGTAACGGAGGAAGGGGAGGAGGGGGTCGTTTCCACTGGGGTTTTGTCCATCAGTTCGGTTCTGGGGAGGGGCAGGGGCGGTGGGAGACAGACGGGGTTGGAGGACAGTGGGAGGACTGGCTACAGGGGGTCATGCATTCCAACTCCCCGTGCTCCCATCACAGACTAGGTGGGCAAGGGCCACAGAGCCGGGGCCCTAGGCTGATGCTATGCAACGCCAGGTCTGTGGTAAATAAAGCCCCCCTCATTTGTGACCTCGTGTCAGAGGGGGACCCGGACCTGGTGGGTATAACGGAAACCTGGTTGGACCTCGAGGGGGGTTTATTCCTTGTAGATATGTGCCCACCAGGCTACCGAGCCTTCCATCAGCCTAGGGCCCTGGGGAGGGGTGGGGGGTGGCGATTATGGTTAGGGAAGGTCTCAGGCGGAACCTGAGTCACCAATTTGGTTCCGCCCCAGGCGCCTGATGGACCCTGATGGGTTCCAGGTGGCGCTTGGGCCATTTCCTGTACCCCTGACCCGGGCCCCGATGGAGGACCTCGTGGCCGCATGGAATACTGCGACCATGGGAGCCTTGGATCGGGTCGCGCCCTTGCGGCCTCTCTTGCGGCAGCAGCCACCCTGGCTCCTTGGTTCACCGAGGAGCTGAGGGTGATGAAACGCCACAAGAGATGCCTAGAGAGAAGATGGAGGACTACCCGATCTGAATCTGACCAGACACAGGTAAGACCCCATTTACGGACTTACATTGTGGCGCTGAGAGTGGCCAAACGTCATCATTGTGCCACTCTCATAGCATCCGCAGATAACCGCCCTGCCGCCCTGTTTAGGGTGACCCGCTCCCTCCTTCAACAGAGGGTGCGGGAAGCCCCGCTACAGGGTAGAGCAGAGGAATTTGTGATTTATCTGCAGGAGAAAATCGCTCAGATACAGAACGAGTTAGCCCCCATTGATGGCCCAGTGGGTTGCCACGAGGCGGATCTTGTTTGGGAGGAGTTTGACTCCGTTGCTTCCGAAGATATGGACAGGTTACGTGGGCGACTGTGAGCCACCACATGTTTATTGGACCCGTGTCCCTCCTGGCTTGTACTGGCATCCTGGGAGGTGACACGAGGCTGGCTCCAAGAGGTTGTCAATGCATCCTTGAGTGAGGGTTCCTTGCCTGCTTCCCTAAAAGAAGCTATGGTGAGGCCCCTCCTCAAGAAGCCCTCTTTGGATCCAGCTTTACTAACCAACTATCGTCCAGTCTCCAACCTTCCCTTTTTGGCGAAGGTTGTTGAGAGTGTGGGGGCACAACAGTTTCCCCGTCACCTGGAGGAAGTTGAGTATCTAGATCCGCTTTCGGCCCGGGCATAGCACCGAGACGGCATTGGTCGCGTTGGTAGATGATCTCTGGAGGGCCAGAGATGGGGGTTGTTCCTCCATCCTGGTCCTATTAGACCTCTCGGCGGCTTTTGATACCATCGACCATGGTATCCTATTGCACCGGCTGGGGGGGTTGGGGGTGGGAGGCACCGTTTTGTGGTGGTTCTCCTCCTACCTCTCTGGCCGGTCGCAATTTGTGTTGACAAGAGAGCAGTGGTCGCCCTCGAGACCCCTCACATGTGGGGTGCCTCAGGGGTCGGTCCTCTCGCCCCTCCTATTCAACACATATATGAAGCCGCTGGGTGAGATCATCCGTGGTTTTGGGGTAGAGTATCATCTCTACGCTGATGATACTCAGCTGTATATATCTACCCCAAACCACCCCAATGATGCCGTAGCGGTGATGTGCCAGTGCCTGGAAGCCGTGCGGATCTGGATGGGAAGTAACGGACTCAAGCTCAACCCGACCAAGACCGAGTGGCTGTGGTTTCCGGCTGCCCGGTTCAACCAGCTGACCCCATCGCTGGCCATAGGGGGCGAACATCTTGCCCCTGTGGATGGGGCGCGCAACTTGGGTGTCCTCCTGGATACCCGGCTGTCCATGGAAAATCAGGTGACAGCCGTGGCCAGGAGGGCGTTTTACCAGGTTCGCCTGGTACGCCAGTTGCGCCCCCTATTGGACCGGGATGCCCTTCGCACAGTCACTCATGCTCTCGTGACATCCCGACTGGACTATTGTAACTCTCTCTACATGGGGCTCCCCCTGAGGTGCACCCGGAGACTGCAGTTGGTCCAGAATGCAGCCGCGCGAGCAATAATGGGAACCGCAAGGTTCACCCATGTAACACCGCTCTTGCGCGAGCTGCACTGGCTGCCTGTCGTCTTTCGGGTGCGCTTCAAGGTGCTAGTTATCATCTTTAAAGCGCTCCATGGCTCGGGACCTACCTATCTGCGGGATCGGATCCTGCCCCATACATCCTCACGGCCGATTCGCTCCCACAGAGAGGGACTTCTCCAGGTGTCGTCCACTAGACTCTGTCAGTGGGCGACGCCCAGGGGAAGAGCTCTCTCTGTGGCGGGCCCTGCCCTCTGGAACGACCTCCCCCCCGATATTAGAACAACCACGGACCTCCGCTCCTTCTGTCTGAAATTGAAAACTCACTTTTTCTGCTTGGCCGGCCTAGGGTAGCCTCTCTACTATAGTATTATAGGGTTATAGGGTTTTAGTGAATTGGCATTGGGAATTTTAGCGCAGGGTTTTACTGTTTAATTTGCTTTTAACTGTTTTGTGTATTTATGTATATTTATTGTTTTAACTTCCCTGTGCACCGCTCCGAGTCCCCTTGGGGAGAGGGAGCGGTCTAGAAATTAAAATTATTATTATTATTATTATTATTATTATTATTATTATTATTATTATTATTATTATTATTGAGCTGAAGGAGACCACGATCCTTGTGAACTGGGGCCTAGGGAGGCAGTTGGGCGTGTTAGTTGTATACCTGGCTCCTCGCTATACAACAACAGCCCTGCCTGAGCTCCTAGAGGTGATAGCTGAGGCGCCGGTTGAGACCCCCAGACTTTTGGTCATGGGGGACTTCAACCTGCCGTCAGTAGGCGAAACCTCTGGAGTAGCTCGGGAGTTCATGGCTTCCATGACAGCCATGGACCTGATCCAGGTAGTTTTAGGCCCTACTCATGAGGGTGGACACACCCTGGACTTAATCTTCGTCTCGGGACAGTGGAGTAGGGATCTGGGAATAGGGAATTTAGCCATCTCACCCCTGTCATGGACAGATCACGCTCTCCTTCAGCTGGACTTTCCAATCGCCGCACCTCACCGTGGGGAGGCGGAGCTGAACATTCCTATATGGTTCCGCCCCAGGCTCCTGATGGACCCGGAAAGGTCCCAGAGTGAGCTTGGGCCAATACCTGTGGACTTGCCCTGTGACTCGACTGAAGACCTGGTGGCCGCATGGTTAAGTTCAACACATATATGAAGCCGCTGGGTGAGATCATCCGTGGTTTTGGGGTAGAGTACCACTTCTACGCTGACGACATGCAGTTGTATATATCTACCCCAAACCACCCCAACGATGCCATAGTGGTGATGTGCCAGTGCCTGGAAGCCGTGCGGGCCTGGATGGGAAGTAACAGACTCAGACTCAACCCATCCAAGACTGAGTGGCTGTGGTTTCCGGCCGCCCGATTCAACCAGTTGACTCCATCACTGGCCATAGGGGGCGAACACCTTACCCCTGTGGATGGGGCGCGCAACTTGGGTGTCCTCCTGGATACCCGGCTGTCCATGGAAGATCAAGTGACAGCTGTGGCCAGGAGGGCGTTCTACCAGGTTCGCCTGGTGCGCCAGTTGCGCCCCTTATTGGATCGGGACGCCCTTCGCACAGTCACTCATGCCCTCGTGACATATGGCATGGACTATTGTAACTCTCTCTACATGGGGCTCCCCCTGAGGTGCACCCGAAGACTTCAGCTGGTCCAGAATGCAGCCGCGTGAGCAATAATGGGGACCTCTAGGTTCACCCATATAACACCACTGTTGCGTGAGCTGCACTGGCTGCCTGTCGTCTTTCGGGTGCGCTTCAAGGTGTTAGGATAAGATTCACGCCTATCTCACAAAACATCAAAGTGGAATAGTACCAGACGCATATAAAACCACATTAAATGCAGAAATAACAACCGAAGAGATAGAAAATGCAATTAAGAAACAACCAGGTGGGAAAACGCCAGGCCCAGATGGCCTACCAGGGGAATTGTACAAAGGGCTAGGGGAGATCTTAGTCCCACAAATGAAAGACTTATTCAATGAAGTTTTAGTAAAAGGGGAAATACCCCAATCATGGACTGAGGCCTACATCTCCTTGATTCCTAAACCGGGGGTAGATCTAACCCAAATTCAAAATTACAGACCCATCTCACTGCTAAACGTTGACTACAAAATATTCACGACAATCTTAGCTGGAAGACTGAAATTATTTTTGTCCAATTATATACATCAAGACCAAAATGGGTTTTTACCAGGAAGATATCTGAGGGATAACGTAAGGATAATAATGGATTGTTTAGAGTATTATGAGGCACACCCAGAAAAACAAATGAGCATGATCTTCCTGGATGCACAAAAAGCATTTGATAGGGTTAATTGGACATTTATTATCCAACAATTACAAAATATGGACTTTGGTCCTAAATTCATCAAAGCAGTCCAAGCTATATACAAAACACAAACGGCAAGAGTATTATTAAACAAAGTGCTATCAGATAGGATTCCAATATTTAGGGGTACTAGACAAGGCTGTCCACTATCACCCCTTTTGTTTATCTTGATATTGGAACCCCTACTAAATGCAATTAGACAAGAGAAAAATATTAGAGGCCTACAAGTCAGAGGGGAAGAATATAAAATACAAGCATTTGCGGATGACCTGGTCTTCATAATAGAGGAACCTCTGACTTCAGGATCCAAACTAATCACAGCAATAGAAGAATATGGGGAGGTGGCCGGTTTAAAAATCAACAAACAAAAAACTAAAATATTAACCAAAAATATAACAGGGAAACAAAAGGAGCAAATACAAGAATTAATGGGAATTGAAATCGTTAAAAAGGTGAAATACCTGGGAATCTGGCTAACCCAGAGGCGTAGCGTGGGGGGTGCAGGGGGTGCCGGCCGCACCGGGCGCAACATCTGGGGGGGCGCGCACGGGGAGGGATGATCGCGTCTCCTTTCGTGTGAATCGTGTCCGTCCCGGTGGGTTTGTTTGATCCCCGCGTTTGTTTGTCCTTCGGGGGCTTCGAAAAGTTTTTGCGATCGGAGGGGGAGGGAGGGAACGAAGCGCCGTTTCAGTTGCTCTCCAAAAGCGTGAAAGAAGGGGGGGGGGAAACAACTTCCCCATCGCGTTTGTTTTCTCTCTCTTTTGACAATAAAGACGTGTTGTGGTTTTTCCCTTCGCGCTTTTCAATTGAACGTAGGGATCGAAGGCATTGCGGGGGGGGGGGGGGGAGGGGGGAGGAAGAGCCCGTTTTGCAAACTCGGATCTTGGGGAAAACAGCTGATGGTTCCAACAACTCTTCCCGCCGTGTTTCTTCCCTCCCCCCCCCCCCCCCCGATCTGCATCGGGATTATAATTGGGGGGTGGGATGTCGGGGAAGGGGAGATGAACTGCTAGCAACAATGAAGGCTGTGTCTGACTTTGGATTGTGTGGATGGGAGTTGCCAGGGTTTGTGTCCTCTTCCCCCCCCCCCCCCCCCAATCAGCCTTTAAAATGGTAGCTTTTTTTTTTTTGGGGACGGTTTCTGGCGAGCTGGGAATCTGCTGAGTCAGCAAAGGCTGGCAAGGCTCTTTGGGGGACTGTAAAAGGGGGGGGGAGAGAGAGAGAGAGAGAGAGAGAGAGATGAGTAAAACGGGAGTAATTACCCCTGGTGACTGTCAAAACGATGGGATGGAAGATAAACTCTTTGGAAACGCTTTCCCTTCCTGATTTTGGATGACTCCTGGGAAGGGAAGGTTCCCCAACAGAGGTCATTTGAAAAATGGAAGGCAATCTTAGTCAGAATACTTGATTGTGTTCTGTATCTAGCCAGGCAAACCTTACCCTTACGTGGTCACTCTGAAGATTTAAATACAGATGGTAATTGTGGAAATTTCTTAGAAACTTTCAAGTTACTCGCCAAATATGACCCAGTTGCCAAACAACATCTTCACAGAGTACAACGCGCAGATGGTTACATTGTGTCCTATCTCTCTCCACAGAGCCAGAATGAGTTTATTAGCCTGCTCGGCGATCACATTCGAACAGTCATCTTTCAAAATATCATAAAGGCCAAGTATTTTGCTATAATGTTTGATAGCACTCCTGATATTTCACACACTGACCAAATGTCCCAAGTGATTCGATATGTGCATATTGAAGATTCAGGAGTCCATGTGACAGAGTCTTTCATTGACTTTATTCAGTTATATGGGAAATCAGCTGATGTCATTACAAAACAAATTTGTGACAAGTTGCAAGCTGATGGCCTTAAACTAGAGCATTGCTACGGCCAGGGATAC
Organism: Rhabdophis nuchalis; assembly: GCA_039707465.1. Taxonomy (NCBI): domain Eukaryota; kingdom Metazoa; phylum Chordata; class Lepidosauria; order Squamata; family Natricidae; genus Rhabdophis; species Rhabdophis nuchalis. The sequence goes on along the minus strand of CM077662.1, from coordinate 12,989,334 downwards.
GACAATGCTGCGACTATGGCTGGACACATTAGTGGTGTACAAAAATGTATTTTGGATATGAATCCCAAAGCAATGTTTGTGCCATGTAACAATCACTCGCTCAATCTTGCTGGGATGCATGCAGTTGGTGTTGGGACAAAGTCTGTTACTTTCTTTGGCACTGTGGAAAAGGTGTATTCATTTTTCTCAAGCTCCACCCACAGGTGGGATATCCTTAAGAAACATGTACCAATTCGTGTAAAGCGATCGTGTAACACAAGATGGAGTTCAACGCATGAAGCTGTATGCGTACTTGCTGAACACACTGAGAAAATAATAGACGCTTTGGAAGCGTTGAGAGATGGGCCGGAAGAAACCTCTGAAACCAGGGGTGATGCAGGAAGTCTTTTAGTTTGCATAATGACATATGTTTTTTTCTCTTTCTTGCATTTTTGGAACCCAGTACTAACCGAAGTAAATGATACTCAGATCTACCTGCAGCAAGAAGGACTTGCGCTTGATCAATGCATGCAAAAGTTAAAAGCATTGACTTTATTTTGTCATGAAAAACGGGATAGTCTAGTGTCAAAGGCAACTGAGAAAGCTCTGCAGGTATGCAAAACCTATTACATACCTACAGAGAGAAGAGTTGGAAGACGCAAGAAGATGGATGGTGAGAACAGTTGCGATGCTGGCTTGACCTTAATACAGGAAACAAGCAGAGAACAACTGGAAGCAATTGATCAGCTTCAGGCAGAAATTAAAAAACGTACTACGCAGATGAATACGCTGCACCAGCGATTTGCTTTTTTGCAAATCCAAACATTGTTGGATACTAAAAAAGATGATTTTATTAAGAAACAAATTCAGCACACGTGTGTTCAGTACACGGAATTGAATGCTGCATCTATGCTCACCGAAATAACTCGACTTCGGCACCACATTATCTTGTATAAGGAGGTCAATCCTGATGAGCAGGTTGCAAACTGGTCAGCTTTAGAGTTGCTTCGCTGGGTGTATAAGTGGAAGCTGCAAGAAAGTTTAACTAACTTTGTTGTCACATTAAGAATCTTTCTTACTATCACTGTTTCTACAGCGAGTTGTGAAAGAAGTTTCTCAAAACTTAAACTAATTAAAACATATCAGAGATCTACAATGAGCCAAGAAAGACTGAGTAATCTAGCAATACTGTCCATTGAGAGAGACTTTAATGTAGATTTCAATTCCGTTGTTGAAAAATTTGCGCTAATTAAAAGCAGGCGAATTTAAATTAATCTGTATATTATATACAGATTGATATCTTGCACTTCTATTAAAGAATTACAATTAGAGGTACAGGATTGAGGAAGTTGGCTCCATCTAACTAAAACTAACCAAACTAAAAACACATCTTTTCTGCTTGGCCGGCCTAGGGTAGTCTCTCTCTATGGGGTTTTAGTTGTTTTAATTGGGGAATTTTAGTATGTTAATGGGGTATTTTTTAGCACAGGTATATGTTTAATTTGTTTTTAATGTGTTTGTATATTTATTGTTTTAGTTTTCCCTGTGCACCGCTCCTAGTCCCTATGGGGAGAGGGAGCGGTCAACAAATTAAAATTATTATTATTATTATTATTATCTAGCCCAGTCTTGGATCATCTCCAGGGTATGGTTCCATTTTGATGTTTAGTTTTTGTTCTTGATATTGATATCATCTTGATATGATGGTTGTGAGATGACATATAATAGCATGGCCCATGCTAGGTTACTACATTTGTAGATTTGTACTCATAGACCTGCTGAAAATGTGGAGAGAAGAGTTGGAAGACGCAAGAAGATGGATGGTGAGAACAGTTGCGATGCTGGCTTGACCTTAATACAGGAAACAAGCAGAGAACAACTGGAAGCAATTGATCAGCTTCAAACAATACATGTGCTTAGGGGGTAAGGGTTTCTTTAACTAATCTAGTGGAAGAGACTCGAGTGCTAAAATCCACAGTTTAGGGGGCGCAAATTACTTGCCTTGCCCCGGGTGCTGACAACCCATGCTACGCCACTGGGCTAACCAATAGATGTTCTGCAATTAAAGAGCTAAACTACAATAAACTAATAAGAGAAATGGCCGGGCAACTCGAAAATTGGAGTAAAATCCCAATATCTTTATTAGGAAGGATAGCGGCTATCAAGGCATATATCTTACCAAAATGGACATACTTATTTCAAACAGCACCTGTAAAACCAAACAAAGAACTCTTCCAAAAATTAGATCAGATCTCTCTTAAATTTGTCTGGCAGGGAAAAAAAGCACGTATTAAAAAAAAAATGCTCCAGGAACACAAATTGAAAGGAGGCCTGGGACTACCAAACTGGGAGCTCTATTATTATGCATCAACATTAACCTGGGTTAAAGATTGGGTCACTCTCTCAAGGAATCGAATATTGGCACTTGAAAGCCATGATTTGCCCCAGGGTTGGCATTCATATCTCTGGCCCAAAAATAACAAACATCCCAAAAGTTTTATAAACCATCATACTAGGGCGACTCTTTTTATGTCATGGTTAAAAATCAAACAACTTTATATCCAAATTCCAAGATGGTTAGCACCAATTGAGGCAGTGACTTACCCAACAGTTCATAACTCAAAAAGAAACTTAACCTATGATGATTTGATAGACGAAATTGGCAATATTAGAACAAGGGCAGACTTAGAGCAAAGGGGGTGGAAAATAGACTGGTGGTCCTACACCCAAGCAATGTCTAAATTTAACAGGGATAAAAAACAATTTGGAATTTACCCATCAAAACAGGATACTGATAAGATTTTATGGGACTCACCGACTAAATTTATCTCCAAAGCATACAAATTACTTTTACAAGGTTACATCGGTGAGGAAATAGTCAAAGGTGCTATGATCGCTTGGGGAAGAAACATAGGAAGGAACATTACACTGGATGAATGGCAAACAATTTGGAGCAAATCTATCAAAATGACCCTGGCCTCCTCATTTAAGGAGAACCTATACAAAATGCTGTACAGGTGGTATTTACCACCAGCCAGAATAGCGCACATGTTCCCGAATACTTCTGATAGATGCTGGAAATGTAAAACGGCCAGAGGTACGTTCTTCCACCAATGGTGGACTTGTCCAAGAATCAATCAACTTTGGAAGAAGACACAGACCTGGTTGTTGGAAATAGTAGGTATCAACTTTCCCCTCAAACCGGAATATTACCTAATTGGCATTAAACCAAATCAAATTGAGAACAGAGACTGGTACCTTTTCATACATATAACAACTGCAACAAGGATGGCCATTGCCCAACAATGGAAAGACTGTAACATACCAACGGACCAACTAATCATATCAAAAATGTTTAACTGTGCTGAATTAGATAGGCTAACATATGTTTTAAGGGACAAAGCAGAATCAACTTATGCTCAATCATGGGAAATGTGGTACATATGGTACGATAAAAGAACAAAAGGATACCAAAGCAAACAACCAACTAATATAAATGTGAAATAAATACAAGGAACAAGTGAGGCGATAGTGAACTTAAGACAACCGTAGAGATACATATACAGACAGTTATATTAAAATGTATATAACAATGGATAGAACAGACTGGGACATACAAAAACTTTTGAATTGGGGGAATAGCTATATCCCCGGTATGTCCACCCCCTTTTTCTCACTTTCCTATCTTCCCACTCTTCTTTCCCCCCTTTCTGCCCTAAAAATGTACGTTGTATATTTGTTAAATGTTATATTTTATATTTATACCAATAAAGACTATTAAAAAAAAAAAGGTGTTAGTTGTCATCTTTAACTCCATGGCACGGGACCTAGCTATCTGCGGGATCGGATCCTGCCCCACACATCCTCACGGCCGATTCGCTCCCACAGAGAGGGACTTCTCCTGGTGCTGTCCACTAGACTTTGTCAGCGGGCGACGCCCAGGGGAAGGGCCTTCTCTGTGGCGGGCCCAGCCCTCTGGAACGACCTTCCCCCCGACATCAGAATAACTACGGACCTCCGCTACTTCCGTTAAAAACTCAAAACATACTTTTTCTGCTTGGCCGGCCTAGGTTAGTCTCTACCTTTAGGGTTCTAGGGAATTTTAGTGTTATAACTCTGGGATTTTAGCGCAGGGATAATCCTAATTTAATTCGTTTTTAACCACTGTATTTATTCTATGTATGTATTTTATAGTATTTTAATTTTTCCCTGTGCCCCGCTCCGGGAAAATAATAACAACAATATTATTATTGTTGTTGTTGTTGTTGTTGTTGTTGTTGTTGTTGTTATTATTATTATTATTATTATTATTATTATTATTATTATTATTATTATTATTATTATTATTTATTGTTATTATTAAGTGCGGCCACGGGGGCCTTGGACCGAGTCGCGCCCTTGTGGCCTCTCTTGCGGCGACGAATCACCCAGGCTCCTTGGTTCACCGAGGAGCTGAGGGAGATGAAACGCCACAAGAGACGCCTAGAGAGCAGATGGAGATCTCGCTCCGAAGCTGACCAAACACTAGTGAGAACCCATATTAGGGCTTACTTAGTGGCGATAAGGGTGGCCAAACATGAGTATTGTGCCACCCTTATTGCATCCGCAGATAACCGCCCTGCCGCCCTGTTTGGGGTGACCTGCTTCCTCCTCCACCAAAGGCCGCGGGAAGCCCCTTTACAGGGACGAGCAGAGGAATTTGGGATTTATCTGCAGGATAAAATCACTCGGATTCGGAAAGAGTTACCCTCCATCGAGAGTGGTCCATTCGGACTGTCCAAGGCTGCTCTTGAGAGACCATCCTGGGAGGAGTTTGACTTTGTTACTACCGAAGATATGGACAGGTTGTCAAAGAGGCTTAAGGCTACCACATGTTTATTGGACCCGTGTCCCTCCTGGCTTGTACTGGCATCCTGGGAGACGACACGAGGCTGGCTCCAGGGCATCGTCAACGCTTCTTTGAGTGAGGGGTCCTTGCCTGCCATCTTGAAAGAGGTGGTAGTAAGGCCCCTCCTCAAGAAGCTGTCCCTGGATCCAGCATTATTAGAGAACCTTCGTCCAGTCTCCAACCTTCACTTTTTAGCGAAGGTTGTTGAGAGTGTGGTGGCCCAACAGTTTCCGCGACACCTGGAGGAAATTGATTATCTAGACCCGCGCCAGTCCGGCTTCCGACCCGGTCACAGCACCGAGATGGCATTGGTCGCGTTGGTTGATGATCTCTGGAGGGCGCCGGATAGAGGACATTCCTCTATCCTAGTCCTGTTAGACCTCTCAGCGGCTTTTGATACCATCGACCATGGTATCCTATTGCAACGACTGGGGAGGGTGGGCCTGGGTGGCACCGTTTTATGGTGGTTCTCGTCCTACCTCTCTGGTCGGTTGCAATATGTGTTGACGGGTGCAGAGGTCGGCCTCGAGACCCCTCTTATGTGGGGTTCCTCAGGGGTCGGTCCTCTCGCCTCTCCTATTCAACACATATATGAAGCTGCTGGGTGAGATCATCCGTGGTTTTGGGGTGGGATATCATCTGTACACTGATGATACTCAGCTGTACATATCCACCCCAGACCACCCCAATGATGCTGTCGAGGTGCTGTCCTGGTGTTTGGAGGCTGTACGGATCTGGATGGGTAGTAATAAACGCAAGCTCAACCCCTCCAAGACTGAGTGGCTGTGGTTTCCGGCACCCCGGTTCAGCCAGATTACTCCAACTCTGGCCATTGGGGGCGAAACACTGGCCCCCGTGGAGAGGGCGCGCAATTTGGGTGTCCTCCTAGAGGAGGAGAGGGTGCCCAATTTGGCTGTCCATGGAGGACCATGTGGCGGTCGTGGCCAGGGGGGCATTTCATCAGGTACGCCTGATGTGCCAATTGCGCCCCTTACTGGACCGGGCTGCCCTTTGCACAGTCATTCAAGCACTCGTGACATCCCAACTTGAATACTGCAATGCTCTCTACATGGGGCTTCCCTTGAGGTGCACTCGAAAGCTACAGTTAGTTAAGAATGCAGCTGCGCGGGTGATTGTAGGAGCTTCGAGGCACTCCCATATGACACCGCTCCTGCGCGAGCTGCACTGGCTTCCTGTGGTCTTTTGGGTGCGCTTCAAGGTTTTGACGACCATCTTCAAAGCGCTCCATGGTTCGGGATCTAGTTATATGCGAGACCGTCTCCTGCCCCATACATCCCTGCGACCGTTCCGCTCCCACAGAGAGGGCCTTCTCAGGGTGCCATCGGCCGGACAATGCTGACTGGCGACACCCAGGGAAAGGGTCTTCTCTGTGGCGGGCCCTGCCCTGTGGAACGACCTACCCCCAGAACTTCGTACCATCACCGACCTCTGCCTCTTCCGCCAGTGTTTAAAAACACACCTTTTCCATCAAGCCGGCCTAACATAGCCTCCGCTGGGACTAGCCATAGATAGTTTTAATTCGGGGATTTTAATTGGTTTTAGCGCAGGGTTTTAATCGAATAAGTTTTTTAAATTTTGTATTGTGTTTTTGTATGTATTTTAATTTCCTGTGCGCCGCCCTGGGTCCTCTTGGAGAAGGGCGGGATATAAATTATAAAATTTAAAAAAAAAATCCATCCCTTTGGCCCAAAAATAACAGGCAACCTAAAAGTTTCACTACCCACCACACTAGGGGGACCCTCTACAAGACATGGCGGAAAATTAAACAACAGCTATACACCCAAATTCCAAGATGGCTGCCCCAATTGAAGCAGTAACGTATCCAACTGTCCATAACCCAAAGAGAAACTTAACATATGGAGATCTGATAGATGAAGCTGGTAACATTAGATCACAGACAGACCTACAACTAAGGGGTTGGAAGATAGATTGGTGGTCATATGCTCAGGCAAAATCTAAATTTAACAAAGATAAACAAGAATTCGGAATATCTATGACAAATCAAGATATTGATAAGATCCTGTGGGACACACCAACAAAATTTATTACTAAGGTATACAAATTGTTATTACAAAGATATATTGGAGAAGAGATAATTAAAGGTGCCATGATTGCCTGGGGGAGGAATATAGGGAGGAATATCAAGTTAGAAGAATGGCAAACAATTTGGGGCAAAACTATGAAAATGACCCTGTCCTCCTCATTTAAGGAAAACTTATTTAAAATGATATACAGGTGGTACCTACCACCTGCTCGAATTGCAAATATATTTCCAAATTCATCAGATAGGTGCTGGAAATGCAAAATGTCCAGGGGTACATTCTTTCACCAAGGGTGGACCTGCCCAATAATCACTCAACTTTGGAAAAAAATACAAGTCTGGCTTCTGGAAATAACAGGTATGAACTTCCCCCTCAAACCCGACTTATACTTGCTAGGCATTAAACCAAATGAAATTCAAAATCAGGACTGGTACCTCTTCATACATATAATAACAGCGACTAGGATGGCTATTGCACAGCATTGGAAAGATACCAACCCACCAACAGAGCACCTAATCATCTCCAAAATCTTCTACTGCGCAGAATCGGACAAATTAACATATATTTTAAAAGATAAGCAAAACTCAATCTATGCCCAAAGCTGGAATAAATGGTATACATGGTATAATAGGAGAATAAGGGATATTAAGGAAAACAATTAGATAGAATAATTGTGAAATAAATGTGAGGAATAAACAAGGCAATAGTGAACTTGAGAGGAATATATAGATATATATATGTAGACATCTAAGTATAATTGTAAATTATAACTGTTAAGTTAGACTGGGAAAAACTCAACTCTTAAATCAGGGGAGTAGTCAAATCCCGGTATGTCACTCTCCCAACCCCCTTCCTGTTGTATGTTCATCCAGTTACCCCTACCCTATACCTGTTGAGTGTTTAATTTTATACTAATAAAGATATATTTTTCAGAAAAAAAACAGCCTGTTTTGAGAAGCCTCCCATTGAAAGGAAGCGCTGAAAAGGGGAGAGCCCTCCCTTCCCAAAACAGCCCTGTTAAAGCAGGTGTTGAGTCCTAGACTTGCGACCGGTCCTCGACTTACGACCAGCCTCAAGTCTTCCACTCTTCTCCCTAGAGCCATGGTAACTGCCTGTAACAAGTCCATAACTGCCAGTCGCGCCTGATTGGCTCAGACACGACTGGCGGGAATTGGGGAGGTTGGGAAAGCCCAACCCCCCCAAAACAGCTATGTTAAAGCAGCCTGTGTTGAGAAGCCTCCCATTGAAAGGCAGCGCTGAGAAGGGGAAAGTCCTCCCACCCCAAAACAGCACTGTTAAAGCAGCCTGTTTTGAGAAGCCTCCCATTGAAAGGCAGCGCTGAGAAGGGGAAAGTCCTCCCACCCCAAAACAGCACTGTTAAAGCAGCCTGTTTTGAGAAGCCTCCCATTGAAAGGCAGCGCTGAGAAGGGGAAAGTCCTCCCACCCCAAAACAGCACTGTTAAAGCAGCCTGTTTTGAGAAGCCTCCCATTGAAAGGCAGCGCTGAGAAGGGGAACGTCCTCCCACCCCAAAACAGCACTGTTAAAACAGCCTGTTTTGAGAAGCCTCCCATTGAAAGGCAGCGCTGAGAAGGGGAAAGTCCTCCCACCCCAAAACAGCACTGTTAAAGCAGCCTGTTTTGAGAAGCCTCCCATTGAAAGGCAGCGCTGAGAAGGGGAAAGTCCTCCCACCCCAAAACAGCACTGTTAAAGCAGCCTGTTTTGAGAAGCCTCCCATTGAAAGGCAGCGCTGAGAAGGGGAACGTCCTCCCACCCCAAAACAGCACTGTTAAAACAGCCTGTTTTGAGAAGCCTCCCATTGAAAGGCAGCGCTGAGAAGGGGAAAGTCCTCCCACCCCAAAACAGCACTGTTAAAGCAGCCTGTTTTGAGAAGCCTCCCATTGAAAGGCAGCGCTGAGAAGGGGAAAGACTTTCCTCCCCAAAACAGCACTGTTAAAGCAGCCTGTTTTGAGAAGCCTCCCATTGAAAGGCAGTGCTGAGAAGGGGAAAGTCCTCCCACCCCAAAACAGCACTGTTAAAGCAGCCTGTTTTGAGAAGCCTCCCATTGAAAGGCAGCGCTGAGAAGGGGAAAGTCCTCCCACCCCAAAACAGCAGTTAAAACAGCCTGTTTTGAGAAGCCTCCCATTGAAAGGCAGCGCTGAGAAGGGGAAAGTCCTCCCACCCCAAAACAGCACTGTTAAAGCAGCCTGTTTTGAGAAGCCTCCCATTGAAAGGCAGTGCTGAGAAGGGGAAAGCCCAACCCCCCCAAAACAGCACTGTTAAAGCAGCCTGTTTTGAGAAGCCTCCCATTGAAAGGCAGCGCTGAGAAGGGGAAAGTCCTCCCACCCCAAAACAGCAGTTAAAACAGCCTGTTTTGAGAAGCCTCCCATTGAAAGGCAGCGCTGAGAAGGGGAAAGTCCTCCCACCCCAAAACAGCACTGTTAAAGCAGCCTGTTTTGAGAAGCCTCCCATTGAAAGGCAGTGCTGAGAAGGGGAAAGTCCTCCCACCCCAAAACAGCACTGTTAAAGCAGCCTGTTTTGAGAAGCCTCCCATTGAAAGGCAGCGCTGAGACAAAGTGGTTTCCCTCCCTCTCAACACTGGTTTGAGATGCAAGCCTTTCCCTCCCCTCCCCCAGTGCTGTTTTGGGATCTGAGGCCAAAAGTGGGGGATGTTGTGCATAGAGGTGGGGGTCACACGCGTATTTGAAGGGGGGGTGAATTGTATGGAAGGGGTGTCACTTGGATGTGCAGGGGAAGGGGCATGTGGGAGAAGCATTGCATTAAGGGAATGGGCATGCAAGCACGCACAAGAGCGCACGCAGGGGTGCATGCTTTCGGCACCCAAGGGAAAAAAGGTTCACCACCACTGCCCTAGAGGGCCGAGTGAGCTGACCCCCCCTTCCCTCCTCCTCCTCCTCTACGCCAGGTAACGAATCTTTCTCTCTGATTGGATCCACTTGGTTTCTCTCTGCCTAAAATGCACCTCATACTCTGAGCCAACTCTTCCAGGGTGTGGCTATTCCTTACTGCATTTGCTTGTATGCTTTGGAGACAGTTTTGTCACCCAGCTTTTGCTATGGCCGTAAATGAAGGCTGGAACTTTTTGCAAGCCTCCTCTGGAGTCTCCACAATCGCTGGCCTCTCAGTGGCTCAGGAGGAAACTGAGTTTACAATAGGATTGCAACAGACCTCCTTTGGTTTGTCTCTAAGGGGAAGGGAGCCTATTCAGTAGCTCTGGTGGGTCGGGTTCATTGCAGGCTCCATCCTGCTCCTCTGGCTCTCCTCCAGGGCAGAAGGAGCAGGAGAAGAAAAGGCTTCCTTAAGATGGTTCCTTCTCTGGGTTTCACCCTCAGGATGAGCCCCAAACCGCCCAGGAGGACAAAACGTCCCACTTTGCTAAGGGCCAGCAGAGCCCAGAGAGGGTCTCCGCCTGTCCTGGAAAAGAGAAGAAGCCCCCACCCCCCTTAACCCTTTCCCAAGACTCCAGTCCCCCACCGCTTGAATTAAATTAGGGCAAAGAATCGTTTTCTGGCTTCTTGGCTGCAGCCCAACCTCTCCCAACCTCCCCTAGTTCTCCTGCCCAACGAAGTCTACCTTCTCTCCTCTTCTCTTCCGCCAAAGGCCTCTTCCACGTGGAGCAAAACTTCCCAGCACAAAGTCCCTTTAAGGTTTCACTCTGGGCCACAAGGGGGGGGGGCTGCGTGCACCTGCGGGGTGGGGCGTGTCTTAATCACCAAGGGAGCTATAAACGGTGGGAGGCTGGAGCTAAACCACACTGTTGGAGAGGGCTGGCCAGGGGCATCTCGCATGGGAAGGGAAGGGAAGGGAAGGGAAGGGAGGGGAACACAGACCACGCTGCCTGCCGGGGGCTCCTTTCAAGGTCTCTTTCCCAGAGACTCTGCTGCGGGCAGAGCAGAGGGGAATGCAGCACTTCCGTGCCCAGCCCGGCTCCCCTCTCTGCCTCCGGGAGCGCCAGAGCCTCGGCCCACGGGGGGAGGGGAGGAGAGGGGAGACCATGCTGAGGTCTCCGGCTGGGGTGAGCGACTTTTCTCCCTGCCAAGCGCTTCCCGGGGTCAGAGCTTTTGCAGGGAGGGAGCCGCTTCCCCTGAAAGTTTCCTCCCAATCCATCCCGGACAGCGGAGGTCGCGTTCACGCAACCGCTCTCCGGGTTCGCTTGGCTTCCGGCCACAGCACAGCCGTAAGAAAAGCGATCTGGAAAATAAACGCATTGCACAAAAAAAGACCCTAGCGTGGCCCCTCCGGCAGGGCTCCTCCTTGGCTTGAAGCGGGATTTCTTGCTTCTTTGAATTAAATTAGGGCAAAGAATCATTTTCTGGCTTGTTGGCTGCAGCCCAACCTCTTCCAACCTCCCCTAGTTCTCCTGCCCAACGAAGTCTACCTTCTCTTCTCTTCCACCAAAGGCCTCTTCCATGTGGAGCAAAACTTCCCAGCACAAAGTCCCTTTAAGGTTTCACTCTGGGCCACAAGGGGAGGGCTGCGTGCACCTGCGGGGTGGGGCGTGTCTTCATCACCAAGGGAGCTATAAACGGTGGGAGGCTACAGCTAAACCACACTGTTGGAGAGGGTTGGCCGGGGGCGTCTCGCATGGGAAGGGAAGGGAGGGGAACGGAGCGGAGCACAGACCACGCTCCAGGGGGCTTCTTTCAACGTTTCTTTCCCAGAGACTCTGCTGCGGGCAGAGCAGAGGGGGCTGCAGCACTTCCGTGCCCAGCCCGGTTCCCCCTCGGTGCCAGTCCTTGGCAGCGCGGGTCCGGGAGCGCCAGAGCCTCGGCCCACGGGGGGACGGGAGACCATGCTGAGGTCTCCGGCTGGGGTGAGCGACTTTTCTCCCTGCCAAGCGCTTCCCGGGGTCAGAGCCTTTGCAGGGAGGGAGCCGCTTCCCCTGAAAGTTTCCTCCCACGCGCATCCCGGACAGCGGAGGTCGCGTTTACACAACCGCTCTCCGGGTTCGCTTGGCTTCCGGCCACAGCACAGCCGTGCAAGAAAAGCGGTCTGGAAAATAAACGCATTGCACAAAAAAAGACCCTAGCGTGGCCCCTCCGGCAGGGCTCCTCCTTGGCTTGAAGCGGGATTTCTTGGCGCCCACAATTGTCTGGGTTCCCCCCCCCCAGGCGTAGCGTGGGGGGTGCAGGGGGGGGCCGGCCGCACCAGGCGCAACATCTGGGGGGGGGGCGTTCGCACTCGCAGCTCTCTGCCCCTGCCTGGCTCACTCACTCTCTCTGCAGATCCGAGACTCTGGCCGTACCCCTCCCTCCCTCTCCCCGCATTCACCTCTGCAGCGGGTGAGGTAGCCCCTCCCCTCCTTCGCCAAACTTGCTCTCCTAAACGCCTCCCCGCTTTCAACTCCTTTTAACTTCCTCCTTCCTACCTGTTTACTCCCCCCTCTCTTTCCTCCACCTCCCCTCCCGGCCGTCCTTGTGACACCGGGTTTCCCTCCCCTCTCCCCAAGCTGGGAAATGGGAACCGGCTTAGCCGTTCGGTTCAGTTCAGAAAAAAAGGGGAAGCGTCTCGCGCAGGTTTTGCTGATGGACGTGCTGGAGGGTGTTTTTTTGGGCGAGGGGTGTGTCTTGCACCAGAGGCGTTTGGGTAACCCCGTCCGTCTTTGTGCAACATTAGTCGCCCGAAAACCTCTGCGGGTCAACGGGCTTCGGGTTTTGCCATCCCAGAATAAGGTCTCTGTGTCTGCCCTAGGAAGCGGGCAATGGCAAACCTTTTTTGAAATACCTTGGCAAGAAAACTACAGGGACTCTTCGCCAGGAGTCAAAAAAAAAAAACTGCCTGGAAAAGTAGACTACTAGGCGAAAAATTAACTGTGCAGGGACAATTCACGAGTGATTGGGAAAGCCTGCTTGGTTGTGGCAGCCTATAATTATGGAATTTATTTGCATGCATTCCCATACATAAGTCAGTTATAAATCAACCTTTGTTAAGCATCCTAGAGTTGACTGTTGAGGCTACAGAAATCCCACAAAACTACATGAGAGCAAAGAGTGAAATGCTTTTGCTCTGTTCACTGGTTGCCCCGATTATTGCATTCCATATATTTTATCCCTAACATCAGAATATAAGATAAGCGGATATAGAAGGTGTTCAGTTTGTGGTGTGTGGCCTATCTCATCCATGATGCTAAGCCAGAGTCACCTTTGTTTTTGGCTAGATGTTGTGTCACTTGCCACTCAGGTTCACAAATCATAAGTTTGTAGTGAAAGCGTCAGAACTGAAAGCAGTGGCTTAAAACTCTGAATATGAGCTCCTGAACCACTCTAAAACATTTTAAAAGTTGCAATTTTCAGTGTGACAAAGGTGAAATAGTATGTAAGCGCAAAATAACAACAATAATAATAGCAGGAGTCCAACTGTGAACGATTTCTCACATGGTTCATGATTTACTGTTTTAATAATTTCCTGTAGTTTATTCAATCTTGGTTAAACTATGGTTTAATTTAACATGAATTTAGCCTATCCATTCCTGGGGTTGCAAATGTGTGACTTCTCCATTTTTCTGAAAAATCATCATGCCAGCAATCTAATCTAATCTAATCTAATAATCTCAAAGTATACCTGTTAATTGATTTGTTTGGTAAATCTAGTCTTTAATGCTGTGGTGTTTTTAAAAAAAAATATTTTGCTCTTTGCACCCCTTCTCACTTTTAAGAACTATGGAGGTTCACAAAAGAGTTTTTATTTGTTTGGGTTATATTTATCAATATTTACCATACCAACATTAATGAAAACACATTAATAGAATACTTACTAAATAGTCATTATAATGATATAATTTGTGATGGGAAACCTATGGCACGCATGCCACAGGTGGCACATGGAGCCATTTGTCGGGGCATGCGAGGTGTTGCCCTGTCTGCTGATTTCAGCCTTTTGATGCCATTTTTTGTCCTCGCTTCCAGAGAGCGAAAAACTGGCCCTACGGGCAAACTGGAAGTCTGTTCCCAAATTTCCAGTTTGCCCATAGGGCCGGTTTTTCATGTTCCGGAGGGCCTCCAGGGGGAGGGGCTGTTTTCGCCCTCCCCAGGTTCCTGTCAAGCTTCTGAAGCCTGGGGAGGGCAAAAAAAGCACGCCAAAAATGGGGGGAGCCCTGGTCATGCACGCATGCACACTGTGGTCATGCGTAAAGCATTATGGATGTGGCACATCTGCGCACGACCCCCCGTGCTCCCCCGCTTTTGGCACGCGAGCAAAAAAAGGTTCACCATCACTGATATAGATTATAATCATAAATATTAAACCATTAAATATTAACAAATAACATGCTGTCATGGAAACTATACAACTATTTTGTAACAGAAAAGTGACCTTTTTCGCCGAGGCTTCAGCTGCGAGAGAGAGTGAGTTTAAAAGAACACCTTTTTTTCCTTGCTGCCAGCCAGGCTGAACGGACTGGGAGGGGGGTGTTTAATTTAAAAAAAAAAAACCTCGGATTTAAGCGGCACGTTAAAATGGCTTCTCTGCAAAGAGAAAGCGGAAACTTTCACTCCGGACGGTCTTTAACAAGGGAAAGTGGATTGTGACTTTCTGCAACATTGTTTCTAGGTCTGGCTGAGCTTAAAAAAATCTTTTTTTTGCTACTCTCTCCCTCTGGCTAGATGGGCGGTGGAAGTGGCTTCTCTTTGTCCCTGCCTGACTATTTCAACTAAGGAAAATTTCCAGCGTCTCTTTGAAAGCAGGACTCTCTCTGGAATTTTTTTTCTTTTGATGGATTTGTGACTTCTTCTCTGGAATACCTTCGTTATTATTATTTGCTGATTTGGGAAATTGTGTCTCTTTTGGTTTCTGAATGGTTTGCAACTTCACAGCCCTGAACTGAACTGAGCTCCTGGTTTGCCCCACCAGCCCCACCCGGAAAACGCCATCTTGGTGGCAGTGACTCTAACTTTTAACCATGGCACAAGAAGCAGCACTTGTAAATTTGGAACAAAGGATGGCTTCTCTTGAAACTTCTATGCAAACTTTGATATTAGAAATAAAGGCCCAGAGGGCTGAAAATAGTACTTTTAAAAAGGAACTATTGGATACCCGGAAGCAAGTGTTGGAGAATACACAGAAGAATGAAGAATTGGAAGGAGGGCTGGAGGGGGCTAAGGGAGAGATTAAAAATGTTTCTAATGAGGTGGGGGAAATAAATGGGCATGTGTCTAGGATAGATATGGAAAGAATGACATATTTTTTGAGATTTCAGAATGTTCTTGAGGAATCTGGTGAATGCCTACCTGATCTTATGAGTACAATTTTAGCAGACTATTTACAAAAACCTAAGGATGAGATCAGGGGGGACATTGACCTAGCCTATAGAATTAATTCTGCATATGCCAGGATGAATGAAGTGCCTAGAGAGATACATGTGAAATTTGTTAGAAGGTCAACCAGAGAGGAAATCCTGAAATTGCAGAGAGAAAGTCCATTAATTTACCAACTAAAAACGGTCACTATCTTGAAGCAGATTCCTAGAAAGATTCGAGATGCAAGACGGAAATTTTCCTTCTTGTCTAAAACATTGTTTGATCACGGGATTTGGTTCAAGTGGGTGACACCCGAAGGGATGCTGGTGTTCTGGGAAGGAGGAAGAGTGAGGATTAAAACAGTTGCTGAGGCGGAAGCCTTTCTTAAAAAACATTCCTCTGCCCTGGGGGAAGATCCAGGGGGGACGGAGGGGGTCACGGCCCCGCCCGCGGGGGGCCAGGGGGGAGAGAAAGAAGATACAATAGCCAAAAGACTTAGATCAAAAAAATAACTTTGCCTTGATTTTTCTTGAACAATTTTGTATAATATTTCTATCCGGACTTTTTGTAAATGTCTGACAGCATGGAAGGGAGAATTTAGGTAAATGTACTTGCTTTCATCTTGTAGTGGTATGGAAAATGTTTTCTATGTTAACTTTTTTTTAATGTGTATTTTGAGGTCTCGGAAGGTCCGACGACTCTGACGTGAATGCTCTCAAAATTTCTTTCTAACCATTACCCTATCCTGTTAAAAAATGTAAAACCAATAAAACTTTTTCAATAAAAAAAAAGAAAAAAAAAAGGAAAAAAAAGAAAAGTGACCTTTTAATTTTTTGCAAATGTGTTCATTTTGATTTTGTGGATCCCTAACAGGATCTTTGAAGGGTTTGGCATTCTTGGACCACACTTTCAGAAATATACTTGAATGGAGTTGGAAGGACGGGAAGTATAGGAAGGGTAGCAGTTTTGCTATCCTTCCTATACTTGCTGAAATATTTGCTTAGTTTTGCTTACAACTATGTTCTTTTTTATCTTCTTGTGGTTTAGCATGCTGATCATAAAGCAAAAAGAACAAATTTTCTTTCCCTTTTTCCCAAATACAGAATCCATTTTAATATGAGTTTACAGAGGAAACAATTATTCTAATATGCTATTACAAAATGAACAGATGGTAGATAGCTGAGATAACCAGTAGAATGGAATAACAAATGCTATGTAGCATTAATTCATTGAGGAACTTACAGAAGGGGGAAGTCATGTTGGATCTGATTAATGTAGCTAGAGAAAAATAGTGCATATCTGCTGTAGTTAAGTTTTTGTTCTTGATATTGATATCATCTTGATATGATGGTTGTGAGACGACATATAATAGCATGGCCCATGCTAGGTTACTACATTTGTAGATTTGTATTCATAGACCTGCTGAAAATGTGGAGAATGTGTAATGCATGTTCGCACTCAATAAAGTGTTTGAAAATAAACTTGTATTTAGATGCATTTTACTTTAATTACATCAGTATTTTCATAACAAACAATACATGTGCTTAGGGGGTAAGGGTTTCTTTAACTAATCTAGTGGAAGAGACTCGAGTGCTAAAATCCACGGGTTAGGGGGCGCAAATTACTTGCCTTGCCCCGGGTGCTGACAACCGACGCTACGCCACTGGAGAAATAGGAAGCAGGTGCCTCAAACCTCCTTCGCATCAGGAGGAAGGTCCTCATTTGGATGGATCCATTTCTGGTCTGGATGCCTCCGTCTCCTTTCCTGCATTTTCTTCTTCAGTAGAAACAGCCGTTTCACTTATGCTACTTGTTAAGTCTCCTGATTTCCTCTTCCGTTCTTCCTCTTCTGTGCTATGAGCAATGGAGGGATCAATAATAGCTGGCGTCTTCCCAGATCTTTTCCACAAGGCAGCTGAACCTTCTTTCCATATAATAATAATAATAATTTTATTTCTATACCGCATCCTCTCCCCGAGGGGACTTGGAGCGGTGCACAGGGAAAATTAAAATAGCTATAAAATACGTAAATAGAATAGGTAAAAACAAATTAAACTAAAGTTATCCCTGCGCTAAAATCCCCAATTATAAATTGACTAAAATCCCCTAACATCCTAATAGATGGAGACTAACCCTCCGAGGGTCCCTTGGGTTGCCTTGGGTTGCCTTGCCTTCCCCTCTATTTTTAAGTTCCAGAGTGAGCCTATCTGCTTCTGCACAGGCCAAGACCTTTCTGATTATATCTAGCTCTGATGGTGGGTTTTCTTTTTTTCAATACTGGCAAAAACTATGCCATCCGCAGTTAGCACATGTATCAGACAGAGTACATTTCCTATAGAGACAATCAGATAGAGTACATTTTTCTAAAAACCCTCCGATATTCTGCCTAGAAGAAAAACTTCTGGTTTAAACAAACTTTGGTCTCCCACCATTTGTTCCAACCATGATTGAATCATTTTCCAATCTCTTTTGGCCTCATTGCATGTCCACCACATCTGATAAAAAGGGCCTGGTGTTTTTTTCACACTTCCAACAATTTGGGGCCAGATTTTTAAACCTTTTGGAGAGCTGTGCTGGGGGGAGATGCCATCTGTAGAACATCTTAGAGAGATTTTATTTATGCAGCCATTGTTAGTTTCCGATGAAGTATCCAAAGTTTTTCCCACTTAGCCAATTCTACATTATTACCAGAATTTTTCCTCCAAGAGACCATAGTTTCTTTGACTTGATCTTCCTCGAGTTTATATTATATATTATAACAAAAATCTATACAGCAGTTTGATCAACCTGTTTTCTGTGTCTATCAAAAGTTTATCAAATATTGTGAAATCTTTGGCAATTCTTTCCTTCTTCCTATCCTGTGCAAAGCTTGATTGTATCTGTACACAAAACTACCATTCTCCTTGTACCCCTTGCGATGCCAAATCTAACCTAGATTCACTCTCCCCATCTGTTCAATAACTCTTTATATGTAACAATATTTTCCATATTAATTAAATTTGGGTGCATGTATGCTTCCTTCGTAGATCGCCAAATGGGCGTTTCAGTAGAGTGGTTGCATTTAATTTTGTTCCATATTAAGAACAGGGACCCTGTGATATGGTGTCTATGGAAATATTTATGTGCACATTCTTTTTCATACCATAGGAAGGCATCCCATCCTGCCTGGAGGTCATGACCTCCCAATTTGAGTAATCTTTTATTTCTCAACTTTATCCATTCTTTTAACCATGTTAGGCTGGCCGCAGGATAATAAAGTTTCCAATCTGGTAGACCAAATCCTCCCCTTCCCTTAGTATCTTGCATAGAGCTTCCCACCAAATGCTCAAAGGGAGGGGACAAGGATCACCAGAAACACATGGCCAGATCCTGTCCTCTGGGCTTCAAAGCTTCTATCGGGAATTGAACCCATGGACCTCTGCCCTTCGCTCAGATGACCAGGTGGGATCTTAGGTTTAGGGGTTGTCCATGCCCAGGTGCTGCTCAGTGGTTCTGCTGCAAGGCAGACATGGAATCCAATACAGTGGAATATCAGACACACACACACACACACACACACACACACACACACACACACATTCTCCAAGGGGGGAGGCAGGAATGTGGCTTGGGTGCTAAATCCCAAGATTCTCATCCATGCGTTCTAGGCTGCCATAATTGAAATGACCACTGGATGGCAGAAAATGACCATTGGATGACTTTATTTATTATTTCATTTTTTTAAATTTGTCAACAAGTAGGAAAAACACATGAAAACAATGCCATAAACGAATGGATGAAAATAAGGAAACCAGCCATAAACACACAAAAAGAGTACATATAAATGAGACAGGAGGCAGGGGTGGAAACCGTG
Source organism: Rhabdophis nuchalis (assembly GCA_039707465.1). Taxonomy (NCBI): domain Eukaryota; kingdom Metazoa; phylum Chordata; class Lepidosauria; order Squamata; family Natricidae; genus Rhabdophis; species Rhabdophis nuchalis. The sequence continues at coordinate 12,970,298 of CM077662.1, read as the reverse complement.
GTGGGTTTGAAATTCATTATTCCTTCGTGGAAAAAGAGAGGAAGCCTTCATCCTTTGAGCGACCTGGGGGGAGAAAGGCCGGGGGGGGGGCTGAGGGATGCCCCTGTGGTGCCCACAGCTGGCAGGAGGGCTGCAGTGCCCACCCTCGGTGCCAGGGGAAGAAGCGCTCAGGCCAAGTGGATCTTGCTGCCCAAAGGGTCTCTGCCCCACCCATCCCAGAAGGACCCCCAAACGCTCCCCTCACAAGAGAGGCAGCCGGGCAAACACCAGATGCGGACCCGAAGGCTTTCTCTCCGTCTCGGTCTTTTCGTGTTCTAACTTTGGTTTTTTCTCTGTCTTTACTTTAAAATACATTTTATTATTAAGTTTCATTATAGAATGGGTGGGTCTTTTACAGAGGGAGACCCCAACTCAAAGTATGGGGGAATTTGTGGCTACGAGCTATGAAGCAGCTGGGTCCCCTTTCAAGCCGAGGTGGAGTAGGATTCCTGCCCTAGACAGGGGAGGGTTGGGCTAGATGACCTCTAAGGGCCCCTTCAGGGTTCTGAGACTCACCATGCTGTGGATGTAGTTTTGGAAGTCCATCTTCCTCTTCAGGGTTGGCAGGCTGGTCCCCACATCTACCCACTGCACCCTTTCTTCCAGAATCTTCTCCTTGATGAAGGGCGAGGCCACCTCCAACTGCAGGGGGCCAAAGGAGGGACCCCCGTCATGCCCAGAAGGGAGAACCTATGTAGCCCCAGCTGCTCCAAAGGAGCCCCCCACCCTCTCCAGGTAGCTCTCCCCTCGGTCACCTGGTCTACCTCGGCCACTTGACCTCTGAGGTCACGGACTTCCCTCTGCAGGTTGCACTTCTCCTCCAGGGCATTGCTGAGCACATCCTCCTTGGAGTTGCATAGGGGCTCCACATCCTTCTGTTGGGCCTGGGTAGCGAGCAGGTCGCCTTCCGTCTTTTTGTTCCTGCAAGGGAGAGAAGCAGTGATGGGTCAGGAGGAAAGAGCCTTCCCAGCAGCCCCACTGGAAGACAAGATGGTCTTTGGAATTGGTGGCTATGAGAGCTATGAAGCAGCAGGGTCCCCTTTCAAGCTGAGGTGGAGTGGGATTCCTGCCCTAGACAGGGGAGGGTTGGGCTAGATGACCTCTAAGGGGCCCTTCAGGGTTCTGGGACTCAACTTGCTGTATTTGCTGTCCTCGACATGCAGCTCCTCCTCCAGGGCCTGCCGCTCGCTCTCCATTTCCTTATGCTTTGGGGTTTCTTCTTCAAACTTCTCTTTTTCTTCAGCGATGGCCTTCTCCAACTGCAGGGGGCCAAAGGAGGGACCCCCGTCATGCCCAGAAGGGAGAGCCTGTGTAGCCCCAGATGCTCCAAAGGAGCCCCCCACCCTCTCCAGGTAGCTCTCCCCTGGTCAAGTGCTGGGATTCACCAGCCATCCTTCCCGATTTAGCTTCTCCCCCTCAAGGCCTCCGTCCTCTGAGAGGCTGCAGGGAGGGAGAAACGCCCCAGAGTCCGAAGCAGAAGGAAGGCCAGGAGGCCCCAGGCTAGCAGGAGACTGGGAGTTCTAGTCCCGCCTTGGGCACAGAAGCCCCTGGGTGACTTTGGGGCCCCTCCTTCTCTCTCAGCCCAGCCCACCTCACAGGGTTGTTGTGCTGGGAAAAATAGGAAGGAGGAGGAATTTGAGTGGTTAATGAAAACAAGAAAGGCAGGATATAAATAAATAATTTACTTGGAAGTCAAAGCAACAGACCCCCCACGGAGGACCCTCTCCTCCAAAGAAGGCCAGGTGCCTGGCTGATGGGGAAGACCACCCAGAAGCCCCCACCACTTAGAAGCTTTGGATGAGGCCAGAGGAAAGCCACCTTAGTAAACTGGGAGGCCTGAAAACACCCACAAGCACAACCAAGAGGGGCAAGAGGACAGCCAACTCCTTTCCATTCGGCCAGGACAGGTCAATTCCCCCCAACTGCAGGAAGAGGCCACGGCTTCCACCTGCAGAGCACCTGCAATGGAGCCCAACATATTCCCTGGGCAACATGTCACACCAGCCCCAAAATAATAAAGGCAGGAAACAAATGGAAAACGCCCCTGGGCAGGGAGGCAGATCTCTGGCTGGGGATGATGGGAGCCAGAGTCCCATCATAAAAATCATCCCAGGAGCCCAGCAACCCATTGTCCGGGAGGGGGAGAAACTCAAAGACCACCAGCCTGCCTTCAGTCCTGGAAGCCTAATAAAGTCCACCAGCCTAGGAAGGACCTGGAAGGCTGGGGGTCTCATAGCAGAAGGGCCCTTCCCCTCCCGCACAAGAGACCTTTACAGGCATAGTCTACCTGAGCCTGCAAATTCATTCCTCCTGGGGCATTTTGGGACCCGTAGTCCACAGAAGGAGAAAGAGCCCCCCTCCCATCTCAAGGGCAGAGCAGAGGGACCCTTGGGGTTCTTCACAGGTGTTCCTGGTCTACCTTGGCCACATTTTCTGTCAAGAAACGGAGTTCCTCCTGCAGTTGGGAATTCCTCTTCAAGGTGGTTGTGAGCACATCTGCACTGGATTGTGTTCCGTCCTTCTTTTCCTTCAGTTGGCCCCGGAGAATGAGCAGGTCTTCTTCCACCATTTTGTTGCTGCAAGGGAGAGAAGCAGCGATGGGTCAGGAGGAAAGAGCCTTCCCAGCAGCCCCACAGGAAGACAAGATGGACTTTGGCACCAGCCCACAAGATCCCCACGGGAAGAAGACTTGGGGCCCCCAGAACATTCACCCAATTTAAGCCCAGGCCCAGAGATCCAGAGAATGACTCCATTCACACATTCCAGCCTGCTATCCCCAAGTGAAGCCCAACAGGGAATCCGGTTGGCCAGTGGGAAGCCCAAATCAGGAGGCTCTTGAAGGTCAGGAATCTCATTTTATCTCCCCCCCCCCCACACACACACAGACAGACAGACTGTCCTCAACTACAGTGGAGCGTTTTGGGCTTTTGCAGCCGAGGAATCCCTGAGAGCCGAATCCCCCCCCCCCCAGAAGCCCCTCCAGGAGAGGCGGCCGTGGTTGTACTGGACAAGCGACCTTCTTGAGGGGCCCCATGTCTCTCCTCCCATCTTTCCCCCACCCAAAGCCCTTCGGGAGCCTCGCCCTCTGTCCCGGGAGCCCTGGCCTTGGCTGGAGGGAATTCCTCCCCCCATTTCCCCCCCCCCCCCCCCAAGGGCATCCAAGAGCCCCGTTGGGAAGAGTGGGGCTCGGAGGGGCTGGGAGTTGAGCTGCTCAGCTCCAGAGGGAAGCCCACACAGGACCACCCGGCAAGGCCCCCCCACAGGAAAGCAGGAGGAAAGGGGGAGGCCGCATGGAAGGCAGGCAGGGCGGAGGTGTCTCCCCTGGTTTCCACTTCTAATAACTCCTTCTCGATGGAGCTGAGATTCAATTGGAGCCCCTCATGCTCCATCGTCCCCCATTCCAGGGTCTTGTTTATGCGGGCCTTCTCTGACTCATAGGTCTCCGCCATACTGCTGATCCCCGAATGCCTTGGTCCTTCAGCTCCTGCAGGGCTCCCATGGGGAGGTGTCCTGTAAGGTGGCCAATAGGACATTGTGAATCTTGTATTCATTGAGTGAATTGGGTATAGTTGCGCTTTTTTGCCCCAACGTGCATCACTCTGCACTTACTAATGTTGAAGCTCATTTGCCACTGGTTCGCCCACTCCCCCAGTGTCAAGAGATCCCTCTCGAGCTCCTCACACACTCTCTCAGTTTTTACTACCCTGTATAATTTAGTGTCGTCGGCGAATTTGGCTACCTTGCTGTTTACTCCTAGTTCTAGATCATTTATGAAAAGGTTGAAGAGCAGGGGTCCCAGTACTGAACCTTGGGGGATCCCACTCTTTACCTCCCTCCACCTAGAGAAGTGTCCATTTAATGCTACTCTCTGTTTCCTGTCCCTTAGCCAGTTGCTAATCCAGGACAAGGGCTGTCCCTTTATTCCAAGGGGAGCCCCGGCGCCCCTTCCTTCCAGCGGGGCTCGATTTGGGGCTCGATGGTCGTCATAGGTTGAGAACCACCTGTATGGATTTGAGTTTTGAACCTGGCGGCTTCTCCTTCCATGCTTCCCTTACTTGCTAATTCAGGGGCTTCTTTGAGAAAGCGACTGGAGACCAGGAGAGAGAGAGAAATACACCAAGGGTTGAAAAGCCCTGAATGACCCTCCACCCCTCAGCCTCTCCCAGGTTCCCACAAGCTGATCAAAGGAAGGAGATGCTGTCTTGAGATGTCACCTGCTGCTTCCCCTCTTATTCTGAATTCCTCCCAGGTGACCCAGGAGCCACCCCCTGCCTCTTGGATGCATTGAAGTTGCCTGTGGAGTGGTCTACCTTGCAAGGTTCCTTCGGACACACTTTAGGATTGCAAAGAACTCAAGGGGGCCGACCTCTCCTACACCCTTTCCTTCTCCTACCCACAACAACAACCACAACAATGATCCCCCTGTGAGGTGCATTGGGCAGAGAGAGAGATAGGGCCAGTTCCCAACGCTGCTTCTTTCATTGAGATTAACTGTGGTCCCATTTTTCCAGAGTAAAACTGAGCCAAAATAGGTGGTAAATTCTCTCTGTTTTTTTTAATCTTAAGGACTACCCACATTTTGCTGCCTTCATTAAGCAGCTGCTGCATATCGATTATTTTCCTTTCCTTTTGAAGATGTCTAAATAATCCTTTCATTCTGGACCTTTGCACTCAACCGGACACAAATTTATTTATTTGAGACCTAAAAGATCAGCACCTAAACAGAAAGTCTGCATTTCCTCCTTGCTGGGATTCTTTGCAATTGTGCCGCTAATATCCAGGAAGAGGATATTTCATCAGTGGGTTGGTTGAAGGGTTTTGGAAATCCCCCACCTGGGCTCAATTTCCCTGGCTGCCCTTTCCTTTCAACCAAGGTCTCCTGGCCCCCTGGTTAACTGACCCCTCCTGGGACCCAAGGTTGTTCTTCAAATCAAAGCCTCCGCATGGCCAGGTGGCTTCCTCCCACTGCCTCAGCCGATGCCCTTCCTTCTCTTAAGGGGCTGCTTCCAATCTGCTGCTCCCCCACATCCCATCCCACCCCTCTTCCTTCCCCCACCCCCAGCCGGGGCTTTTCTTCCAAGGGGCAGGGGTGGGGGGAGGATAGGGGAGGGTGAGGAGGAGCAGGGAGCAGAGTTGGAGGCCAGCCCTCTGCTCAAGCAGGCGACCCTTCCAGACCATTGGGGTCTCCTCAAAAGCTTCCAGAGATGGAGACCTCATAACTCTGGCAAGGAAGCTCCTGGATGGATCCTTTTCAGTGTCAGAAAAGGTCTTAATTCTCTCTTTTGTGACCTTTACTTCTTCTCCTGCCTTCGGGTGCTTTGGGGAGCAGGGCGAAGGGTCCCTGCTTGGGAGGGGAGGAGGAGCCTGCAGTGGGAAGGAGACCCTCTCCAGGGCCCTCCCCATCTCAGGCTGACCAAGACCCAAAGGACAGTGCTGGCCAAAGCTCCTGAAGTGGGCAGATGGGAGCAGGCAGGCCGCCTGGAGCCCACCTCCCGCAGGTTTCTCCTCCAGGTGAGTCACAGCCTTGGGGGTGATTGGCAGGTCTTCCCCCCAATCCCCTTGAGGGCTTCAGGGGGCCCCTTGGCCTTGCGTGGGAGGAGGTGTCAGCAGAGGGGCTGTTGGGGGGGATGCCTGTGTCTTTCCTACTGATTTTATCAGGTCTGGGGACTCTCCTGTCCCCTGGAACCCCACGTGGGGAGGGGGGAACCTCAAGCCAAGCAACCTCCCCCAAGAGACACCCCCCCCAAGATTCCCAATGAAAGAAACACAACAGTCGTCAGTTGGAATAACTATATTGCTTTAAGAAAATACAAAAAGCTTTATCTTGGCCTGTGGGCCATCCCTAGAGGGGGGCAGAGGGCATCTAGGGGCTGCCTCTGGAGGAGCTCTGCAGCTCTTCCTCCCTCCTGGGAACTCTTCATCCTTGGTGAGAGGCTGAGTCCCTCCCCACAAGAGGGTTCAGCTTCTCCCAGCACATTCTCAGAGGGCCTCAGGGGGCAGGAATGCTTCACTTTGAAGGACCCTAAGGGGAGAGAGAGAGAGAGAGAGAGAGACTTAGAGGTCATCTAGCCCAACCCCCTCCTCAGGCAAGAGACCCTCTTCCCTCCGATCTCTTCTTAAAAGCCTCCATTGATGAAGCTCTGATGAATTCTTCTCACAACCAGGAAATGTCTCCTTCATTCAAGAGTCAGGGCCGGTCCAGAATCGGGCCTCCCTCAAAATGCCAGCAAGCGAGTTGTGGGAGATGCAGGCATGGCTGCCAGTCCAAAGGGCTTATGGGGCAGGGACACACATGGACCTCCCTGCCCCAGAGCCCTTTGCATTTTAGAACACCCCATACCCCACGCAACTGCTGCTGATTCATGTTTGTTCCCCATTGAACCCTCAGGAGGCCCCTCCGTGTCCCCCCAAATCTCACCTGGTGATGGTGGCCGTGGCCGCCATCCTCTTCGTCCGCTTCATCCTCCTCCTCCTCCTCATCGTCCTCTTCATTGACAACCACGTGCAGCAGCTTCCGCATGGCCACCTCCTGCAGGGAGGGGAAAGGAGGGGGCTGAGAAAGGAGCAGGATTTGGGAGGGAAAGAGCCAGGAAAGCAGGACCCCCCAGGACCCCCCTCAGCCAAGCCCTGAGTCACCCCAGGAGGGGGAAGGGCAGGGGGTCTCCATTGGGCCCCCACCTCATTAACCCCTGGTGGTCCCATGTCACTCTCACACCCCCCCTCTCTCTATAATTATTGTTGCATGCTCTGAATTGCTTAAAATTAAAAGGGAATTAAAGGAGTCCCCAAGGCTCCACCTTGATTTCCAGAATTGATTTAGGGGGAGGGGCATTTTAGGCAACAAAATTAGGGGAGGAGCCTGGATTCACCTGATGAGGAAAAGAGGAAACCAAGAGGGGCCAAGAGGAGCGTAGCCCCCCCCCCAGCCTTTTTACAATTGTGCAGCCAGAATAGTCTATATTTTTGTAATTATAACTCCTATATTGCTCACTGTTTTTCTATCTCTGTTCTTATTGTATTTATAAGCCACCCAGAGTTACTCTGGACAGGGGGGTGAATTACGCAATCTAGAGTTAGGTTAATTGAATGAATTAATTAATGCAATAATGCTCTGTCCCCTTCCCAACGGTCCACCCACATAGAAGTCTTCGCAAGGAGATGCCCCGTGGTGCTCCAGGGGCCCCCCACTGTTCCTGCCCACCAAGCCCACCGTTGCTGCTCACGGTGACCAGCTGGCCGGCCTTCAAGGTGAATTTGGGAGGGAACCTGTAGCAAATGGGTGCCTCTTCTCCATTCTGGCGTTTGAGCTGCCAATTTCCCAGCGACTGGTCCTAAGGGGGCAGGGGACGGTGGTAGTCCAGGCCGTACCTTCTCCTGGTTCTCCTGCTCCATCTGCACCAGCTGCCTCTCTAGCTTGGCCTCTGTGTCGGCGGCCTCCTTCCGCTCTTCTAGGAGCAGCTTATAAATATCAGAGCAGGTGGCTTTTACTCTGCTGAAGGCGGTTTTCGGTTTTGTTAATTGCCAGTTTGGAAGCCACTAACTTCAGGAGCAAGGAAAGTCAAACACAAGGAGAAGGTTTGGACCTCCTACTGAAAGTACCAACCGGCAGCATCTTGGGACAGGCGAGCCAGCAAGGAAGACCCTGGTGCCTTTTCTGTAGCCCCCCCCCCCCCACCAAAAAAACAACTTACTTCGCCAATAAGATATTTGACTGCACATTTGTTCTCCATAATGTTGGTATTTTCCCAGAATGGTTTGGCATGGTCACCAGTCTCGGCGTCGAGCAATTTCTGCTGGATATCAGCAATTTGGGCGCTAGCATTAGCATCTCATTTTATCTCCCCCCCCCACACACACAGACAGACTGTCCCCAACTACAGTGGAGCGTTTTGGGCTTTTGCAGCCGAGGAATCCCTGAGAGCCGAATTCCCCCCCCCCCCCCCAGAAGCCCCTCCAGGAGAGGCGGCCGTGGTTGTACTGGACAAGTGACCTTCTTGAGGGGCCCCTTGTCTCTCCTCCCATCTCTCCCCTTCCCACCCAAAGCCCTTCGGGAGCCTCGCCCTCTGTCCCGGGAGCCCTGGCCTTGGCTGGAGGGAATTCCTCCCCCCATTTCCCCCCCCCCCCCCCAAGGGCATCCAAGAGCCCCGTTGGGAAGAGTGGGGCTCGGAGGGGCTGGGAGTTGAGCTGCTCAGCTCCAGAGGGAAGCCCACACAGGACCACCCGGCAAGCCCCCCCCACAGGAAAGCAGGAGGAAAGGGGGAGGCCGCATGGAAGGCAGGCAGGGCGGAGGTGTCTCCCCTGGTTTCCACTTCTAATAACTCCTTCTCGATGGAGCTGAGATTCAATTGGAGCCCCTCATGCTCCATCGTCCCCCATTCCAGGCTCTTGTTTATGCGGGCCTTCTCAGACTCATAGGTCTCCGCCATACAGCTGATCTCCTCCGAGTGTGATGCTCAGGGCAGCCTTGGCCCTTCAGCTCCTGCAGGGGGCGAGGTGGGGTTGGTGGGGAATCTCATTTTATCTCCCCCACCCAGCTTACACACAGACACAGACTGTCCCCTAGTATCCTAGGAAGGACCTGGGAGGTTGGTGGTCGCCTAGCGGAAAGACCCTTCCCCTCCTGCACAAGAGACCTTTACAGGCATAGTCTACCTGAGCCTGCAAATTCATTCCTCCTGGGGCATTTTGGGACTGGTAGTCCACTGAAGGAGAAAGAGGCTCCCTCCCATCTCAAGGGCAGAGCAGAGGGACCCTTGGGGTTCTTCACAGGTGTGCCTGGTCTACCTTGGCCAACTGGTCTTTTAAGTCCAGGACTTCGTTCTTCAGGTTGCTGTTCTTCCTGATGGCAGTGCTCAGTGCAGCATCCTTGCAGTTGAGTTGGGCCTTTGAATCCTCCAGTTGGGCCTTGGTAACTAGCAGGTCTTCTTGGCCGTTCAGCTCCTGCAGGGGGCGAGGTGGGGTTGGTGGGGAATCTCATTTTATCTCCCCCCCCCGCTTACACACACACAGACTGTCCCCAACTACAGTGGAGCAGGGGGTGCTGTGGGTGTTCTCCTGGAAGTCCAGCTCCCCCTCCAGAGTCTGCAGGCTCGTCATCGCATCCATCTGATTCATCCTTTCTTTCACAATCTGCTTCTGGATGACCGCCAACTGCAGGGGGCCAAAGGAGGGACCCCTGTCACGCCCTGAAGGGAGAGCCTGTGTAGCCCCAGCTGCTCCAAAGGAGCCCCCCACCCTCTTCAGGTAGCTCTCCCCTCGGTCACCTGGTCTACCTCGGCCACTTGACCTCTGAGGTCACGGACTTCCCTCTGCAGGTTGCACTTCTCCTCCAGGGCATTGCTGAGCACATCCTCCTTGGAGTTGCATAGGGGCTCCACATCCTTCTGTTGGGCCTGGGTAGCGAGCAGGTCGCCTTCCGTCTTTTTGTTCCTGCAAGGGAGAGAAGCAGTGATGGGTCAGGAGGAAAGAGCCTTCCCAGCAGCCCCACTGGAAGACAAGATGGTCTTTGGAATTGGTGGCTATGAGAGCTATGAAGCAGCAGGGTCCCCTTTCAAGCTGAGGTGGAGTGGGATTCCTGCCCTAGACAGGGGAGGGTTGGGCTAGATGACCTCTAAGGGGCCCTTCAGGGTTCTGGGACTCAACTTGCTGTATTTGCTGTCCTCGACATGCAGCTCCTCCTCCAGGGCCTGCCGCTCGCTCTCCATTTCCTTATGCTTTGGGGTTTCTTCTTCAAGCTTCTCTTTTTCTTCAGCGATGGCCTTCTCCAACTGCAGGGGGCCAAAGGAGGGACCCCCGTCATGCCCGGAAGGGAGAGCCTGTGTAGCCCCAGCTGCTCCAAAGGAGCCCCCCACCCTCTCCAGGTAGCTCTCCCCTGGTCAAGTGCTGGGATTCACCAGCCATCCTTCCCGATTTAGCTTCTCCCCCTCAAGGCCTCCGTCCTCTGAGAGGCTGCAGGGAGGGAGAAACGCCCGAGAGTCCGAAGCAGAAGGAAAGCCAGGAGGCCCCAGGCTAGCAGGAGACTGGGAGTTCTAGTCCCGCCTTGGGCACAGAAGCCCCTGGGTGACTTTGGGGCCCCTCCTTCTCTCTCAGCCCAGCCCACCTCACAGGGTTGTTGTGCTGGGAAAAATAGGAAGGAGGAGGAATTTGAGTGGTTAATGAAAGCAAGAAAGGCAGGATATAAATAAATAATTTACTTGGAAGTCAAAGCAACAGACCCCCCACGGAGGACCCTCTCCTCCAAAGAAGGCCGGGTGCCTGGCTGATGGGGAAGACCACCCAGAAGCCCCCACCACTTAGAAGCTTTGGATGAGTTCCCTCTGCAGTTGGGAATTCCTCCCCAAGGTGGTGCTGAGCACATTCGCATTGGATTTCTCTCTGTCCTTCTCTTCCTTCAGTTGGGCCAGGAGAACGAGCAGGGCTCCTTCCATCATTTCGTTGCTGCAAGGGAGATAAGCAGCGATGGGTCAGGAGGAAAGAGCCTTCCCAGCAGCCCCACAGGAAGACAAGGTGGACTTTGGCACCAGCCCACAAGATCCCCACGGGAAGAAGACTTGGGGCCCCCAGAACATTCACCCAATGTAAACCCAGGCCCAGACATTAAGGGAATGACTCCATCCACACATTCCAGCCAGCTATCCCCAAGTGAAGCCCAACAGAGAATCCGGTTGGCCAGTGGGAAGCCCAAATCATGACATGCTGCCCTTCTTTAGAAAAAGGAGGGCTCCACTTGTGAAGACAGAAAGAGAAATCCCATCATAGTATTTTAACAAGGTTTGCCAGGGGATTGGGAGGGGGTTTCTTTTCAATAGGGCAGGGGCCCTAACATGGTGTGTAGCTACCCCTTCATTTTGGGATGAAGGGAGATGCTTCCAAGCAACCAAGGATTGGGTTTCCCCCCTGTGGCTCCTAGAGCCCAGGATTTCCTTTATTTGAAAGCGTGGTTCTCCTTCTATCCTGATAGGAAGAGGAGGTGTCGGTGCAGGAGGTCCGAGTGGTGAGATTCCTTCTCCTTTGAGTAAACTAATGGGAGGCACTGGGTGGGCTTGCCTGAGTGTCTTTGGAAGGAGTAACTCCACTGTTACTGGGTTGAGGACTCTGGAGATTGGGAAAGGTCCCATGAAATGGAAAGCCCTGATTTCTTTAAAGGCTGCAACGACTTCAGGAATTTTGTAGATAAATGTTTCTGTATTTTCTTAAAAAGATATACTTATCTTGGCCTGTGGGCCATCCCTGGAGGGGGGCAGGGGGTGTCTAGGGGCTGCCTCTGGAGGAGCTGTGCAGCTCTTCCTCTCTCCTGGGATATCTTCATCCTTCGAGCGACCTGGGGGGGGGGGGAAGAGAGGCGGGGGGGCTGAGGGATGCCCCTGCGCTCCCCACAGCCGGCAGGAGGGCTGCAGTGCCCACCCTCGGTGCCAGGGGAAGAAGCGCTCAGGCCAAGCGGATCTTGCCCACCCGCCCCAGAAGGGCTCCCAAGCACTCCTCCCACAGGAAGCGCAGCCGGGCAAACCCCAGATCTGGACCTGAAGGCTTTCCGTCTCCCGGAACTTCAATGAGGGGGGGCACCTTTTCCCAGCAGACCTTCCGGAAGGTCCCAGGCTGCCTCGGAGGGGGGGGGGGGCTGCCCAGCTTGGGGAATCCCCTCGAGGCCACGGTGGTCTGCTTAGCTTGCAAAGGATGCCCAGGCCCCCACCTCTTCCTCTCGCCCCCCAGGTTGCTGCGGGAGGTGCTGATCTGAGCTTCAAGGGTCAGATTGATGGCCTGCAGTTCCTGGTACCTCTCTAGCTGCTGCTGCAGCATGTGGGCCTCCATCTCGGCCCTCTGATGCTGCATTTCCACCTGGAGGCGGCGGTTGGCTTCCTTCTTCTGGGCCAGGGAGACCTTCAGCTTCTCCACTTCCTCCTCCACTTCTTCCATCTGTGGGAGAGGAAGGCAAGAGAGGGGTGGGGGCCTGGACGGGAGGGGGAGGGTGGGGGCAAGCAGAGCCCTGCCCAGATCCCCAATCTCTTTCCACCCCACCTCAAAAGGCTGGAGGGCAAGCAGGGTCTCTTCCTGGGGCTGCCCCAGAGATCCATCCCCTCCTTGACCTCAAAGATTGCAAAGGGGGGTCTGGGGGCAGTGCCCCCCCTGCTTGCTAGCTTGCAAGGCTGCGATGTCCTCCCCCAGGGAGGGAAGGGGGGGCTGTCAGAGGGAGGGGGGCCTGTAAAGTGGCCAATAGGACGTTGCTCCCCAGAGCCAGTCCTCCACATACGGCCCCACTGTGCACTGCCTCATTTTGCAAGCTCTCTTGTTAAGCAAGTCGCCATGGTCATTAAGTGAATCATGTATTCATTGACTGAATTGGGCTTTCCCCATTGACTCTGCTTGTTGGAAGCCAGCCAGGAAGGTCCCAAAGGGTCATCAGGTGAGGCCAGGAAGCTGCAACCTTCGTAAATCCATTCCGGTTGCCAAGTGCCCCCATTTTGATCATGTGACTGTAGGGACACCACAACAGTCGTAAGTGTGAGGACTGCTCTTAAGTCACTTTTTTTCAGGGCCACCGTTAACAGTGAACGGTCACTAACAAATGATCGTAACGCCAGGACCACCAACACCCCCAAACCTTCAAAGGGCTCCCCAGGACCAGGAGCCACAGAGGGAGCTGAAGCGGCTGGGGGGCCCTTCTTGCGGACGGAGCCAAAGGGGCTGGAGACCCTGGGAGCAGGCCCCCTCCCCACCTCCTCCGCCAGGCCCCTCCCTGCTCCTGCAGCTGGCTGAGCTGGGCGGAGTGGCTGCTTCATGGAGCTGCTCAGGCTGCTCTGCAGGGTGGAAGTGGGGACACCCCCCCCCAAGGCTAAGAGCTTGACCACGCCCCCATCCTGCCTCAGAGCCCCCCCCCCCAAGGCCCCCCCATCCTCTGAAGGCTGCAGTGGGGGAGTCCCTGGACTCCAGAGCATCTGGAAGGGAGGGGGCAGCAGAAGGGTCCCGGCTTGGGGAGGATGGGAGCGGGAGTCTACCCCCCCTGTGCACTACCTTATCGGCCATTTTCCACTTGTACTTCCCCTTGAGCCTGTTGTCAATCTGGTCCAAGCACCTCTCGTAGCTGCCTTCCATCTCCCGGAACTTCTGTTGGGGTGGGGGGCAGAGGGTGAGCAGGGCATCCTAGGACTGGCAGGGAGGCACAATCTTCCCCCAACCGCCACCCCTTTCTCCCCCCAGGATCCAGCAGCCCCAGCTCCTCTGTGGGGCCCTTCCCAGATGTGGGGAGAAAAGGCTGCAGGAACTGGGCTGAGGGCCTGGCCCAAGGCAGGGTGGCGAGTTCCAGTCTCCCAGCCCATGGAGAGGGACTCTCTGTCGCTCAGCTTCGGAGGATGAGTGATTCGTGATTATGACTGAAAGGGATTGAAATGTTGGGGAATGGAAAGCAGGGGGATTCTTGGCCACTCTACAGGAAGTCCTCAACCTACGGCCACAATTCAGCCCAACATTTCTGTTGCTAAGTGAAACTTTTTTTAAGGGACCTTTGCCCCATTTGGTGACTTTTCTCGCCACAGTTGCTAAGTGAATCGTTTCAGTGGTTAATCTGGCTTTGACTTTGTTGGTCAGCAGGTTGCAAAAAGGGATCAGGGAAGGGCCATGGGGATGAATGCGATGTAACTTTGAACGGTCACTCAATCAATGGCTGTAACTCAAGGACTATCTGTATTGAAAAAGTTTGAAGTCTCCACTTTTCTCTCTCCGTCTCTTTGTTTTCTAACTTTTCTTTTTGCTCTGTTTTTATTTTATAATGAAACTTAATAATCAACTTTATTTTGGAATGGGTGGGTTTTTGACGGAGACCCCAACTCAAAGAGAGGGGGAATTGGTGGCTACGAGAGCTATGAAGCAGCAGGGTCCCCTTTCAAGCTGAGGTGGAGTGGGATTCCTGCCCTAGACAGGGGAGGGTTGGGCTAGATGACCTCTAAGGGGCCCTTCAGGGTTCTGGGACTCACCTCGATGTGGCTGCTGTCCTGGACATTCAGCATCTCCTCCAGGGTCTGCAGCTCGCTCTCCATTATCCTATTCTTCCTACTTTCTTCCTCAATCTTTAAATTTTGTTCAGCCAAGGCCTCCTCCAACTGCAGGGGGCCAAAGGAAGGACCCCCATCACGCCCAGAAGGGAGAGCCTGTGTAGCCCCAGCTGCTCCAAAGGAGCCCCCCACCCTCTCCAGGTAGCTCTCCCCTGGTCAAGGGCTGGGATTCACCAGCCATCTTTCCCGATTTAGCTTCTCCCCCTCAAGGCCTCCGTCCTCTGAGAGGCTGCAGGGAGGGAGAAACACCCAAGGGTCCGAAGCAGAAGGAAAGCCAGGAGGCCCCAGGCTAGCAGGAGACTGGGAGTTCTAGTCCCGCCTTGGGCACAAAAGCCCTTGGGTGACTTTGGGGCCCCTCCTTCTCTCTCAGCCCAGCCCACCTCACAGGGTTGTTGTGCTGGGAAAAATAGGAAGGAGGAGGAATTTGAGTGGTTAATGAAAACAAGAAAGGCAGGATATAAATAAATAATTTACTTGGAAGTCAAAGCAACAGACCCCCCATGGAGGACCCTCTCCTCCAAAGAAGGCCAGGTGCCTGGCTGATGGGGAAGACCACCCAGAAGCCCCCACCACTTAGAAGCTTTGGATGAGGCCAGAGGAAAGCCACCTTAGTAAACTGGGAGGCCTGAAAACACCCACAAGCACAACCAAGAGGGGCAAGAGGACAGCCAACTCCTTTCCATTCGGCCAGGACAGGTGAATTCCCCCCAACTGCAGGAAGAGGCCACGGCTTCCACCTGCAGAGCACCTGCAATGGAGCCCAACATATTCCCTGGGCAACATGTCACACCAGCCCCAAAATAATAAAGGCAGGAAACAAATGGAAAACGCCCCTGGGCAGGGAGGCAGATCTCTGGCTGGGGATGATGGGAGCCAGAGTCCCATCATAAAAATCATCCCAGGAGCCCAGCAACCCAACTCAAAGACCACCAGCCTGCCTTCAGTCCTGGAAGCCTAAAAAGGTACACCGGCCTAGGAAGGACCTGGGAGGTTGGTGGTCTCCTAGCGGAAGGACCCTTCCCCTCCCACACAAGAGACTTTTACAGGCATAGTCTACCTGAGCCTGCAAATTCATTCCTCCTGGGGCATTTTGGGACCCGTAGTCCACAGAAGGAGAAAGAGCCCCCCTCCCATCTCAAGGGCAGAGCAGAGGGACCCTTGGGGTTCTTCACAGGTGTTCCTGGTCTACCTTGGCCACATTTTCTTTGGAGAAAAGGAGTTTCTCCTGTAGATGGGAATTTGTCTTCCAGGTGGTTACGAGCACATCAGCAGTGGATTCCATTTTGTACTGCCCTTCCGCCAGTTGGTCCTGGAGCATTAGCAGGTCTTCTTCCGCGATTTCATTGCTGCAAGGGAGAGAAGCAGCGATGGGTCAGGAGGAAAGAGCCTTCCCAGCAGCCCCACCAGAAGACAAGATAGACTTTGGCACCAGCCCACAAGATCCCCACGGGAAGAAGACTTGGGGGCCCCAGAACATTCACCCAATTTCAACCCAGGCCCAGAGATCCAGAGAATGACTCCATTCACACATTCCAGCCTGCTATCCCCAAGTGAAGCCCAACAGGGAATCCGGTTGGCCAGTGGGAAGCCCAAATCAGGAGGCTCTTGAAGGTCAGGAATCTCATTTTATCTCCCCCCCCCCCCCCCCCCACAGACAGACAGACTGTCCCCAACTACAGTGGAGCGTTTTGGGCTTTTGCAGCCGAGGAATCCCTGAGAGCCGAATCCCCCCCCCCCCCCAGAAGCCCCTCCAGGAGAGGCGGCCGTGGTTGTACTGGACAAGTGACCTTCTTGAGGGGCCCCATGTCTCTCCTCCCATCTTTCCCCCACCCAAAGCCCTTCGGGAGCCTCTCCCTCTGTCCCGGGAGCCCTGGCCTTGGCTGGAGGGAATTCCTCCCCCCATTTCCCCACCCCCAAGGGCATCCAAGAGCCCCGTTGGGAAGAGTGGGGCTCGGAGGGGCTGGGAGTTGAGCTGCTCAGCTCCAGAGGGAAGCCCACCCAGGACTACCCGGCAAGGCCCCCCCACAGGAAAGCAGGAGGAAAGGGGGAGGCCGCATGGAAGGCAGGCAGGGCGGGGGTGTCTCCCCTGGTTTCCACTTCTAATAACTCCTTCTCGATGGAGCTGAGATTCAATTGGAGCCCCTCATGCTCCATCGTCCCCCATTCCAGGGTCTTGTTTATGCGGGCCTTCTCTGACTCATAGGTCTCCGCCATACTGCTGATCCCCGAATGCCTTGGTCCTTCAGCTCCTGCAGGGCTCCCATGGGGAGGTGTCCTGTAAGGTGGCCAATAGGACATTGTGAATCTTGTATTCATTGAGTGAATTGGGTATAGTTGCGCTTTTTTGCCCCAACGTGCATCACTCTGCACTTACTAATGTTGAAGCTCATTTGCCACTGGTTCGCCCACTCCCCCAGTGTCAAGAGATCCCTCTCGAGCTCCTCACACACTCTCTCAGTTTTTACTACCCTGTATAATTTAGTGTCGTCGGCGAATTTGGCTACCTTGCTGTTTACTCCTAGTTCTAGATCATTTATGAAAAGGTTGAAGAGCAGGGGTCCCAGTACTGAACCTTGGGGGACCCCACTCTTTACCTCCCTCCACCTAGAGAAGTGTCCATTTAATGCTAATCTCTGTTTCCTGTCCCTTAGCCAGTTGCTAATCCAGGACAAGGGCTGTCCCTTTATTCCAAGGGGAGCCCCGGCGCCCCTTCCTTCCAGCGGGGCTTGATTTGGGGCTCGATGGTCGTCATAGGTTGAGAACCACCTGTATGGATATGAGTTTTGAGCCTGGCGGCTTCTCCTTCCATGCTTCCCTGACTTGCTAATTCAGGGGCTTCTTTGAGAAAGTGACTGGAGACCAGGAGAGAGAGAGAAATACACCAAGGGTTGAAAAGGCCTGAATGACCCTCCACCCCTCAGCCTCTCCCAGGTTCCCACAAGCTGATCAAAGGAAGGAGATGCTGTCTTGAGATGTCACCTGCTGCTTCCCCTCTTATTCTGAATTCCTCCCAGGTGACCCAGAAGCCATTGGCCAGACCCCACGACCCCCCCCCCCCTCCTGCCTCTTGGATGCATTGAAGTTGCCTGTGGAGTGGTCTACCTTGCAAGGTTCCTTCGGACACACTTTAGGATTGCAAAGAACTCAAGGGGGCCGACCTCTCCTACACCCTTTCCTTCTCCTACCCACAACAACAACCACAACAATGACCCCCCTGTGAGGTGCATTGGGCAGAGAGAGAGATAGGGCCAGTTCCCAACGCTGCTTCTTTCATTGAGATTAACTGTGGTCCCATTTTTCCAGAGTAAAACTGAGCCAAAATAGGTGGTAAATTCTCTCTGTTTTTTTTTAATCTTAAGGACTACCCACATTTTGCTGCCTTCATTAAGCAGCTGCTGCATATCGATTATTTTCCTTTCCTTTTGAAGATGTCTAAATAATCCTTTCATTCTGGACCTTTGCACTCAACCGGACACAAATTTATTTATTTGAGACCTAAAAGATCAGCACCTAAACAGAAAGTCTGCATTTCCTCCTTGCTGGGATTCTTTGCAATTGTGCCGCTAATATCCAGGAAGAGGATATTTCATCAGTGGGTTGGTTGAAGGGTTTTGGAAGTCCCCCACCTGGGCTCAATTCCCCTGCCTGCCCTTTCCTTTCAACCAAGGTCTCCAGGCCCCCTGGTTAACTGACCCCTCCTGGGACCCAAGGTTGTTCTTCAAATCAAAGCCTCCGCATGGCCAGGTGGCTTCCTCCCACTGCCTCAGCCGATGCCCTTCCTTCTCTTAAGGGGCTGCTTCCAATCTGCTGCTCCCCCACATCCCATCCCACCCCTCTTCCTTCCCCACCTCCAGCCGGGGCTTTTCTTCCAAGGGGCAGGGGTGGGGGGAGGACAGAGGAGGGGGCGGAGCCGGGAGCAGAGTTGGAAGGGGCTTGGGAGGTCTTCTAGTCTAGCCCCCTCCTCTTCTAGTCTATCCCCCTCCTTCCGGACCATTAGGGCATCCTCGAAAGCTTCCAGAGATGGAGACCTCATAACTCTTGCAAGGAAGCTCCTGGATGGATCCTTTTCAGTGTCAGAAAAAGTCCTAATTCTCTCTTTCATGGCCTTCTTTACTTCTTCTCCTGCCTTCGGGTGCTTTGGGGAGCAGGGCGAAGGGTCCCTGCTTGGGAGGGGAGGAGGTGCCTGCAGGGGAAGGAGACCCTCTTCAGAGCCCTCCCCATCTCAGGCTGACCAAGACCCAAAGGACAGTGCTGGCCAAGTCCTGAAGTGGGCAGATGGGAGCAGGCAGGCCGCCTGGAGCCCACCTCCCGCAGGTTTCTCCTCCAGGTGAGTCACAGCCTTGGGGGTGGATTGGCAGGTTTTCCCCCCAATCCCCTTGAGGGCTTCAGGGGCCCCTTGGCCTTGCGTGGGAGAAGGTGTTAGCAGAGGGGCTGGTGGGGGGGATGCCTGGGTCTTCCCTACTGATTGTGTCATGTGTCACCTTCCTTCATTCTCCAAAGGTGTTTTTCTATGGGTCGCCTCCTCCAACAGGTGAGGTTATGTGTGCAGAGGCAGCGTGAGGACTTCAAAGGCCAGAGAGATCCCCCTCACTGCCTCCTTGGGGAGCCACATGTGGGGGGGGGAAAACCTCAAGCCAAGAAACCTCCCCCAAAAGACCCCCCCCCCAAGATTCCCAATGAAAGAAACACAACAGCCGTCAGTTGGGATAACTATATTGCCTTAAGAAAATACAAAAAGCTTTATCTTGGCCTGTGGGCCATCCCTAGAGGGGGGCAGAGGGCGTCTAGGGGCTGCCTCTGGAGGAGCTCTGGGAACTCTTCATCCTTGGTGAGAGGCTGAGTCCCTCCCCACAAGAGGGTTCAGCTTCTCCCAGCACATTCTCAGAGGGCCTCAGGGGGCAGGAATGCTTCACTTGAGGGACCCTAAGGGGAGAGAGAGAGACTTAGAGTCAGAAGGGACCTCAGAGGTCATCTAGCCCAACCCCCTCCTCAAGCAAGAGACCCTCTTCCCTCCGATCTCTTCTTAAAAGCCTCCATTGATGAAGCTCTGATGAATTCTTCTCACAACCAGGAAATGTCTCCTTCATTCAAGAGTCACGGTCCAGAATCGGGCCTCCCTCAAAATGCCAGCGAGCGAGTTGTGGGAGACGCAGGCATGGCTGAAGGCCCAAAGGGCTTATGGGGCAGGGACACACATGGACCTCCCTGCCCCAGAGCCCTTTGCAGTTTGGAACTCCCCTCCCCCCTGAATGCTGCTGATTCATGTTTGTTCCTCATTGAACCCTCAGGAGGCCCCTCCGTGTCCCCCCAAATCTCACCTGGTGATGGTGGCCGTGGCCGCCATCCTCTTCGTCCGCTTCATCCTCTTCATCCTCCTCATCCTCTTCATCCTCCTCATCCTCATCGTCCTCTTCATTGACAACCACGTGCAGCAGCTTCCGCATGGCCACCTCGTGCAGGGAGGGGAAAGGAGGGGGCTGAGCAAGGAGCAGGATTTGGGAGGGAAAGAGCCAGGAAAGCAGGACCCCCCAGGACCCCCCTCAGCCAAGCCCTGAGTCACCCCAGGAGGGGGAAGGGCAGGGGGTCTCCATTGGCCCCCCACCTCATTAATCCCTGGTGGTCCCATGTCACTCTCACACACACCCCTCTCTCTCTATATAATTATTGTTGCAGTTCTGAATTGCTTAAAATTAAAAGGGAATTAAAGGAGTCACCAAGGCTCCACCTTGATTTCCAGAATTGATTTAGGGGGAGGGGCATTTTAGGCAACAAAATTAGGGGAGGAGCCTGGATTCACCTGATGAGGAAAAGAGGAAACCAAGAGGGGCCAAGAGGAGCGTAGCCCCCCCCCCCAGCCTTTTTACAATTGTGCAGCCAGAATAGTCTATATTTTTGTAATTATAACTCCTATATTGCTCACTGTTTTTCTATCTCTGTTCTTATTGTATTTATAAGCCACCCAGAGTTACTCTGGACAGGGGGGTGAATTACGCAATCTAGAGTTAGGTTAATTGAATGAATTAATTAATGCAATAATGCTCTGTCCCCTTCCCAACGGTCCACCCACATAGAAGTCTTCGCAAGGAGATGCCCCGTGGTGCTCCAGGGGCCCCCCACTGTTCCTGCCCACCAAGCCCACCGTTGCTGCTCACGGTGACCAGCTGGCCGGCCTTCAAGGTGAATTTGGGAGGGAACCTGTAGCAAATGGGTGCCTCTTCTCCATTCTGGCGTTTGAGCTGCCAATTTCCCAGCGACTGGTCCTAAGGGGGCAGGGGACGGTGGTAGTCCAGGCCGTACCTTCTCCTGGTTCTCCTGCTCCATCTGCACCAGCTGCCTCTCTAGCTTGGCCTCTGTGTCGGCGGCCTCCTTCCGCTCTTCTAGGAGCAGCTTATAAATATCAGAGCAGGTGGCTTTTACTCTGCTGAAGGCGGTTTTTGGTTTTGTTAATTGCCAGTTTGGAAGTCGCCAACTTCAGGAGCAAGGAAAGTCAAACACAAGGAGAAGGTTTGGACCTCCTACTGAAAGTACCAACCGGCAGCATCTTGGGACAGGCGAGCCAGCAAGGAAGACCCTGGTGCCTTTTCTGTAGCCCCCCCCCCTCCCCACCAAAAAAACAACTTACTTCGCCAATAAGATATTTGACTGCACATTTGTTATCCATAATGTTGGTATTTTCCCAGAATGGTTTGGCATGGTCACCAGTCTCGGCGTCGAGCAATTTCTGCTGGATATCAGCAATTTGGGCGCTAGCATTAGCATCTCATTTTATCTCCCCCCCCCCCCACACACACAGACAGACTGTCCCCAACTACAGTGGAGCGTTTTGGGCTTTTGCAGCCGAGGAATCCCTGAGAGCCGAATTCCCCCCCCCCCAGAAGCCCCTCCAGGAGCTGGAGTAGCCTCCTTACTGTTGAATAGGGCCTCCTTTTCCTTCAATTGGGCCTGGGTAGCCTCCTTACTGTTGAATAGGGCCTCCTTCTCCTTCAATTGGGCCTGGGTAGCCTCCTTACTGTTGAATAGGGCCTCCTTTTCCTTCAATTGGGCCTGGGTAACCTCCTTACTGTTGAATAGGGCCTCCTTTTCCTTCAATTGGGCCTGGGTAGCCTCCTTACTGTTGAATAGGGCCTCCTTTCCCTTCAATTGGGCCTGGTTGGCTCCTTACTGTTGAATAGGGCCTCCTTTTCCTTCAATTGGGCCTGGGTAACCTCCTTACTGTTGAATAGGGCCTCCTTTTCCTTCAATTGGGCCTGGGTAGCCTCCTTGGAGTTGCATAGGGCCTCCTTTCCCTTCAATTGGGCCTGGGTAACCTCCTTACTGTTGAATAGGGCCTCCTTTTCCTTCAATTGGGCCTGGGTAGCCTCCTTGGAGTTGAATAGGGCCTCCTTTCCCTTCAATTGGGCCTGGGTAACCTCCTTACTGTTGAATAGGGCCTCCTTCTCCTTCAATTGGGCCTGGGTAGCCTCCTTACTGTTGAATAGGGCCTCCTTTCCCTTCAATTGGGCCTGGGTAGCCTCCTTACTGTTGAATAGGGCCTCCTTTTCCTTCAATTGGGCCTGGGTAGCCTCCTTACTGTTGAATAGGGCCTCCTTCTCCTTCAATTGGGCCTGGGTAGCCTCCTTACTGTTGAATAGGGCCTCCTTTTCCTTCAATTGGGCCTGGGTAACCTCCTTACTGTTGAATAGGGCCTCCTTTCCCTTCAATTGGGCCTGGGTAGCCTCCTTGGAGTTGCATAGGGCCTCCTTTTCCTTCAATTGGGCCTGGGTAACCTCCTTACTGTTGAATAGGGCCTCCTTTTCCTTCAATTGGGCCTGGGTAGCCTCCTTACTGTTGAATAGGGCCTCCTTTTCCTTCAATTGGGCCTGGGTAGCCTCCTTACTGTTGAATAGGGCCTCCTTTTCCTTCAATTGGGCCTGGGTAGCCTCCTTACTGTTGAATAGGGCCTCCTTTCCCTTCAATTGGGCCTGGGTAACCTCCTTACTGTTGAATAGGGCCTCCTTTTCCTTCAATTGGGCCTGGGTAGCCTCCTTGGAGTTGAATAGGGCCTCCTTTCCCTTCAATTGGGCCTAGGTAACCTCCTTACTGTTGAATAGGGCCTCCTTTCCCTTCAATTGGGCCTGGGTAACCTCCTTACTGTTGAATAGGGCCTCCTTTTCCTTCAATTGGGCCTGGGTAGCCTCCTTGGAGTTGAATAGGGCCTCCTTTTCCTTCAATTGGGCCTGGGTAGCCTCCTTGGAGTTGCATAGGGCCTCCTTTTCCTTCAATTGGGCCTGGGTAGCCTCCTTACTGTTGAATAGGGCCTCCTTTTCCTTCAATTGGGCCTGGGTAGCCTCCTTGGAGTTGCATAGGGCCTCCTTTTCCTTCAATTGGGCCTGGGTAACCTCCTTACTGTTGAATAGGGCCTCCTTTTCCTTCAATTGGGCCTGGGTAGCCTCCTTACTGTTGAATAGGGCCTCCGTTTCCTTCAATTGGGCCTGGGTAGCCTCCTTGGAGTTGCATAGGGCCTCCTTTTCCTTCAATTGGGCCTGGGTAACCTCCTTGGAGTTGCATAGGGCCTCCTTTTCCTTCAATTGGGCCTGGGTAACCTCCTTACTGTTGAATAGGGCCTCCTTTTCCTTCAATTGGGCCTGGGTAGCCTCCTTACTGTTGAATAGGGCCTCCTTTCCCTTCAATTGGGCCTGGGTAGCCTCCTTACTGTTGAATAGGGCCTCCTTCTCCTTCAATTGGGCCTGGGTAGCCTCCTTACTGTTGAATAGGGCCTCCTTTTCCTTCAATTGGGCCTGGGTAACCTCCTTACTGTTGAATAGGGCCTCCTTTCCCTTCAATTGGGCCTGGGTAGCCTCCTTGGAGTTGCATAGGGCCTCCTTTTCCTTCAATTGGGCCTGGGTAACCTCCTTACTGTTGAATAGGGCCTCCTTTTCCTTCAATTGGGCCTGGGTAGCCTCCTTGGAGTTGCATAGGGCCTCCTTTTCCTTCAATTGGGCCTGGGTAGCCTCCTTACTGTTGAATAGGGCCTCCTTTCCCTTCAATTGGGCCTGGGTAGCCTCCTTACTGTTGAATAGGGCCTCCTTTTCCTTCAATTGGGCCTGGGTAGCCTCCTTACTGTTGAATAGGGCCTCCTTTTCCTTCAATTGGGCCTGGGTAGCCTCCTTACTGTTGAATAGGGCCTCCTTTTCCTTCAATTGGGCCTGGGTAGCCTCCTTACTGTTGAATAGGGCCTCCTTTCCCTTCAATTGGGCCTGGGTAGCCTCCTTACTGTTGAATAGGGCCTCCTTTCCCTTCAATTGGGCCTGGGTAGCCTCCTTGGAGTTGCATAGGGCCTCCTTTTCCTTCAATTGGTCCTGGGTAGCCTCCTTACTGTTGAATAGGGCCTCCTTTCCCTTCAATTGGGCCTGGGTAGCCTCCTTACTGTTGAATAGGGCCTCCTTTCCCTTCAATTGGGCCTGGGTAACCTCCTTACTGTTGAATAGGGCCTCCTTTTCCTTCAATTGGGCCTGGGTAGCCTCCTTACTGTTGAATAGGGCCTCCTTTTCCTTCAATTGGGCCTGGGTAGCCTCCTTACTGTTGAATAGGGCCTCCTTTTCCTTCAATTGGGCCTGGGTAACCTCCTTACTGTTGAATAGGGCCTCCTTTCCCTTCAATTGGGCCTGGGTAGCCTCCTTACTGTTGAATAGGGCCTCCTTTTCCTTCAATTGGGCCTGGGTAACCTCCTTACTGTTGAATAGGGCCTCCTTTTCCTTCAATTGGGCCTGGGTAGCCTCCTTACTGTTGAATAGGGCCTCCTTTCCCTTCAATTGGGCCTGGGTAACCTCCTTACTGTTGAATAGGGCCTCCTTTCCCTTCAATTGGGCCTGGGTAGCCTCCTTACTGTTGAATAGGGCCTCCTTTCCCTTCAATTGGGCCTGGGTAGCCTCCTTACTGTTGAATAGGGCCTCCTTTCCCTTCAATTGGGCCTGGGTAACCTCCTTACTGTTGAATAGGGCCTCCTTTCCCTTCAATTGGGCCTGGGTAGCCTCCTTACTGTTGAATAGGGCCTCCTTTTCCTTCAATTGGGCATGGGTAGCCTCCTTGGAGTTGCATAGGGCCTCCTTTTCCTTCAATTGGGCCTGGGTAACCTCCTTACTGTTGAATAGGGCCTCCTTTCCCTTCAATTGGGCCTGGGTAGCCTCCTTACTGTTGAATAGGGCCTCCTTTCCCTTCAATTGGGCCTGGGTAGCCTCCTTACTGTTGAATAGGGCCTCCTTCTCCTTCAATTGGGCCTGGGTAGCCTCCTTACTGTTGAATAGGGCCTCCTTTTCCTTCAATTGGGCCTGGGTAACCTCCTTACTGTTGAATAGGGCCTCCTTTTCCTTCAATTGGGCCTGGGTAACCTCCTTACTGTTGAATAGGGCCTCCTTTTCCTTCAATTGGGCCTGGGTAGCCTCCTTACTGTTGAATAGGGCCTCCTTTTCCTTCAATTGGGCCTGGGTAACCTCCTTACTGTTGAATAGGGCCTCCTTTTCCTTCAATTGGTCCTGGGTAGCCTCCTTACTGTTGAATAGGGCCTCCTTTTCCTTCAATTGGGCCTGGGTAGCCTCCTTGGAGTTGCATAGGGCCTCCTTTTCCTTCAATTGGTCCTGGGTAGCCTCCTTACTGTTGAATAGGGCCTCCTTTCCCTTCAATTGGGCCTGGGTAGCCTCCTTGGAGTTGCATAGGGCCTCATTTTCCTTCAATTGGGCCTGGGTAGCCTCCTTACTGTTGAATAGGGCCTCCTTTCCCTTCAATTGGGCCTGGGTAGCCTCCTTGGAGTTGCATAGGGCCTCCTTTTCCTTCAATTGGGCCTGGGTAGCCTCCTTACTGTTGAATAGGGCCTCCTTTCCCTTCAATTGGGCCTGGGTAGCCTCCTTACTGTTGAATAGGGCCTCCTTTTCCTTCAATTGGTCCTGGGTAGCCTCCTTACTGTTGAATAGGGCCTCCTTTTCCTTCAATTGGGCCTGGGTAGCCTCCTTATTGTTGAATAGGGCCTCCTTTTCCTTCAATTGGGCCTGGGTAACCTCCTTACTGTTGAATAGGGCCTCCTTTTCCTTCAATTGGGCCTGGGTAGCCTCCTTACAGTTGAATAGGGCCTCCTTTTCCTTCAATTGGGCCTGGGTAACCTCCTTACTGTTGAATAGGGCCTCCTTCTCCTTCAATTGGGCCTGGGTAGCCTCCTTACTGTTGAATAGGGCCTCCTTTTCCTTCAATTGGTCCTGGGTAGCCTCCTTACTGTTGAATAGGGCCTCCTTTTCCTTCAATTGGGCCTGGGTAACCTCCTTACTGTTGAATAGGGCCTCCTTTCCCTTCAATTGGGCCTGGGTAGCCTCCTTACTGTTGAATAGGGCCTCCTTTTCCTTCAATTGGGCCTGGGTAACCTCCTTACTGTTGAATAGGGCCTCCTTTTCCTTCAATTGGGCCTGGGTAGCCTCCTTACTGTTGAATAGGGCCTCCTTTTCCTTCAATTGGGCCTGGGTAGCCTCCTTACTGTTGAATAGGGCCTCCTTTCCCTTCAATTGGGCCTGGGTAGCCTCCTTGGAGTTGCATAGGGCCTCCTTTTCCTTCAATTGGGCCTGGGTAGCCTCCTTACTGTTGAATAGGGCCTCCTTTCCCTTCAATTGGGCCTGGGTAGCCTCCTTACTGTTGAATAGGGCCTCCTTTTCCTTCAATTGGTCCTGGGTAGCCTCCTTACTGTTGAATAGGGCCTCCTTTTCCTTCAATTGGGCCTGGGTAGCCTCCTTACTGTTGAATAGGGCCTCCTTTTCCTTCAATTGGGCCTGGGTAACCTCCTTACTGTTGAATAGGGCCTCCTTTTCCTTCAATTGGGCCTGGGTAGCCTCCTTACTGTTGAATAGGGCCTCCTTTTCCTTCAATTGGGCCTGGGTAACCTCCTTACTGTTGAATAGGGCCTCCTTCTCCTTCAATTGGGCCTGGGTAGCCTCCTTACTGTTGAATAGGGCCTCCTTTTCCTTCAATTGGTCCTGGGTAGCCTCCTTACTGTTGAATAGGGCCTCCTTTTCCTTCAATTGGGCCTGGGTAACCTCCTTACTGTTGAATAGGGCCTCCTTTCCCTTCAATTGGGCCTGGGTAGCCTCCTTACTGTTGAATAGGGCCTCCTTTTCCTTCAATTGGGCCTGGGTAACCTCCTTACTGTTGAATAGGGCCTCCTTTTCCTTCAATTGGGCCTGGGTAGCCTCCTTACTGTTGAATAGGGCCTCCTTTTCCTTCAATTGGTCCTGGGTAGCCTCCTTACTGTTGAATAGGGCCTCCTTTTCCTTCAATTGGGCCTGGGTAGCCTCCTTACTGTTGAATAGGGCCTCCTTTTCCTTCAATTGGGCCTGGGTAGCCTCCTTGGAGTTGCATAGGGCCTCATTTTCCTTCAATTGGGCCTGGGTAGCCTCCTTACTGTTGAATAGGGCCTCCTTTCCCTTCAATTGGGCCTGGGTAGCCTCCTTGGAGTTGCATAGGGCCTCCTTTTCCTTCAATTGGGCCTGGGTAGCCTCCTTACTGTTGAATAGGGCCTCCTTTCCCTTCAATTGGGCCTGGGTAGCCTCCTTACTGTTGAATAGGGCCTCCTTTTCCTTCAATTGGTCCTGGGTAGCCTCCTTACTGTTGAATAGGGCCTCCTTTTCCTTCAATTGGTCCTGGGTAGCCTCCTTACTGTTGAATAGGGCCTCCTTTTCCTTCAATTGGGCCTGGGTAGCCTCCTTACTGTTGAATAGGGCCTCCTTTCCCTTCAATTGGGCCTGGGTAGCCTCCTTGGAGTTGCATAGGGCCTCATTTTCCTTCAATTGGGCCTGGGTAGCCTCCTTACTGTTGAATAGGGCCTCCTTTCCCTTCAATTGGGCCTGGGTAGCCTCCTTGGAGTTGCATAGGGCCTCCTTTTCCTTCAATTGGGCCTGGGTAGCCTCCTTACTGTTGAATAGGGCCTCCTTTCCCTTCAATTGGGCCTGGGTAGCCTCCTTACTGTTGAATAGGGCCTCCTTTTCCTTCAATTGGTCCTGGGTAGCCTCCTTACTGTTGAATAGGGCCTCCTTTTCCTTCAATTGGGCCTGGGTAGCCTCCTTACTGTTGAATAGGGCCTCCTTTTCCTTCAATTGGGCCTGGGTAACCTCCTTACTGTTGAATAGGGCCTCCTTTTCCTTCAATTGGGCCTGGGTAGCCTCCTTACTGTTGAATAGGGCCTCCTTCTCCTTCAATTGGGCCTGGGTAGCCTCCTTACTGTTGAATAGGGCCTCCTTTTCCTTCAATTGGTCCTGGGTAGCCTCCTTACTGTTGAATAGGGCCTCCTTTTCCTTCAATTGGGCCTGGGTAACCTCCTTATTGTTGAATAGGGCCTCCTTTCCCTTCAATTGGGCCTGGGTAGCCTCCTTACTGTTGAATAGGGCCTCCTTTTCCTTCAATTGGGCCTGGGTAACCTCCTTACTGTTGAATAGGGCCTCCTTTTCCTTCAATTGGGCCTGGGTAGCCTCCTTACTGTTGAATAGGGCCTCCTTTCCCTTCAATTGGGCCTGGGTAACCTCCTTACTGTTGAATAGGGCCTCCTTTCCCTTCAATTGGGCCTGGGTAGCCTCCTTACTGTTGAATAGGGCCTCCTTTTCCTTCAATTGGGCCTGGGTAACCTCCTTACTTTTGAATAGGGCCTCCTTTCCCTTCAATTGGGCCTGGGTAGCCTCCTTACTGTTGAATAGGGCCTCCTTTTCCTTCAATTGGGCATGGGTAGCCTCCTTGGAGTTGCATAGGGCCTCCTTTTCCTTCAATTGGGCCTGGGTAACCTCCTTACTGTTGAATAGGGCCTCCTTTTCCTTCAATTGGGCCTGGGTAGCCTCCTTACTGTTGAATAGGGCCTCCTTTTCCTTCAATTGGGCCTGGGTAACCTCCTTACTGTTGAATAGGGCCTCCTTTTCCTTCAATTGGGCCTGGGTAGCCTCCTTACTGGTGAATAGGGCCTCCTTTTCCTTCAATTGGGCCTGGGTAACCTCCTTACTGTTGAATAGGGCCTCCTTTCCCTTCAATTGGGCCTGGGTAGCCTCCTTACTGTTGAATAGGGCCTCCTTTTCCTTCAATTGGGCCTGGGTAACCTCCTTACTGTTGAATAGGGCCTCCTTTCCCTTCAATTGGGCCTGGGTAGCCTCCTTACTGTTGAATGGGGCCTCCTTTTCCTTCAATTGGGCATGGGTAGCCTCCTTGGAGTTGCATAGGGCCTCCTTTTCCTTCAATTGGGCCTGGGTAACCTCCTTACTGTTGAATAGGGCCTCCTTTTCCTTCAATTGGGCCTGGGTAACCTCCTTACTGTTGAATAGGGCCTCCTTTTCCTTCAATTGGGCCTGGGTAGCCTCCTTACTGTTGAATAGGGCCTCCTTTTCCTTCAATTGGGCCTGGGTAACCTCCTTACTGTTGAATAGGGCCTCCTTCTCCTTCAATTGGGCCTGGGTAGCCTCCTTACTGTTGAATAGGGCCTCCTTTTCCTTCAATTGGTCCTGGGTAGCCTCCTTACTGTTGAATAGGGCCTCCTTTTCCTTCAATTGGGCCTGGGTAACCTCCTTACTGTTGAATAGGGCCTCCTTTCCCTTCAATTGGGCCTGGGTAGCCTCCTTACTGTTGAATAGGGCCTCCTTTTCCTTCAATTGGGCCTGGGTAACCTCCTTACTGTTGAATAGGGCCTCCTTTTCCTTCAATTGGGCCTGGGTAGCCTCCTTACTGTTGAATAGGGCCTCCTTTCCCTTCAATTGGGCCTGGGTAACCTCCTTACTGTTGAATAGGGCCTCCTTTCCCTTCAATTGGGCCTGGGTAGCCTCCTTACTGTTGAATAGGGCCTCCTTTTCCTTCAATTGGGCCTGGGTAACCTCCTTACTGTTGAATAGGGCCTCCTTTCCCTTCAATTGGGCCTGGGTAACCTCCTTACTGTTGAATAGGGCCTCCTTTCCCTTCAATTGGGCCTGGGTAGCCTCCTTACTGTTGAATAGGGCCTCCTTTTCCTTCAATTGGGCATGGGTAGCCTCCTTGGAGTTGCATAGGGCCTCCTTTTCCTTCAATTGGGCCTGGGTAACCTCCTTACTGTTGAATAGGGCCTCCTTTTCCTTCAATTGGGCCTGGGTAGCCTCCTTACTGTTGAATAGGGCCTCCTTTCCCTTCAATTGGGCCTGGGTAGCCTCCTTACTGTTGAATAGGGCCTCCTTCTCCTTCAATTGGGCCTGGGTAGCCTCCTTACTGTTGAATAGGGCCTCCTTTTCCTTCAATTGGGCCTGGGTAGCCTCCTTACTGTTGAATAGGGCCTCCTTTCCCTTCAATTGGGCCTGGGTAGCCTCCTTGGAGTTGCATAGGGCCTCATTTTCCTTCAATTGGGCCTGGGTAGCCTCCTTACTGTTGAATAGGGCCTCCTTTCCCTTCAATTGGGCCTGGGTAGCCTCCTTGGAGTTGCATAGGGCCTCCTTTTCCTTCAATTGGGCCTGGGTAGCCTCCTTACTGTTGAATAGGGCCTCCTTTCCCTTCAATTGGGCCTGGGTAGCCTCCTTACTGTTGAATAGGGCCTCCTTTTCCTTCAATTGGTCCTGGGTAGCCTCCTTACTGTTGAATAGGGCCTCCTTTTCCTTCAATTGGGCCTGGGTAGCCTCCTTACTGTTGAATAGGGCCTCCTTTTCCTTCAATTGGGCCTGGGTAACCTCCTTACTGTTGAATAGGGCCTCCTTTTCCTTCAATTGGGCCTGGGTAGCCTCCTTACTGTTGAATAGGGCCTCCTTTTCCTTCAATTGGGCCTGGGTAACCTCCTTACTGTTGAATAGGGCCTCCTTCTCCTTCAATTGGGCCTGGGTAGCCTCCTTACTGTTGAATAGGGCCTCCTTTTCCTTCAATTGGTCCTGGGTAGCCTCCTTACTGTTGAATAGGGCCTCCTTTTCCTTCAATTGGGCCTGGGTAACCTCCTTACTGTTGAATAGGGCCTCCTTTTCCTTCAATTGGGCCTGGGTAACCTCCTTACTGTTGAATAGGGCCTCCTTTCCCTTCAATTGGGCCTGGGTAACCTCCTTACTGTTGAATAGGGCCTCCTTTCCCTTCAATTGGGCCTGGGTAGCCTCCTTACTGTTGAATAGGGCCTCCTTTTCCTTCAATTGGGCCTGGGTAACCTCCTTACTGTTGAATAGGGCCTCCTTTCCCTTCAATTGGGCCTGGGTAACCTCCTTACTGTTGAATAGGGCCTCCTTTCCCTTCAATTGGGCCTGGGTAGCCTCCTTACTGTTGAATAGGGCCTCCTTTTCCTTCAATTGGGCATGGGTAGCCTCCTTGGAGTTGCATAGGGCCTCCTTTTCCTTCAATTGGGCCTGGGTAACCTCCTTACTGTTGAATAGGGCCTCCTTTTCCTTCAATTGGGCCTGGGTAGCCTCCTTACTGTTGAATAGGGCCTCCTTTCCCTTCAATTGGGCCTGGGTAGCCTCCTTACTGTTGAATAGGGCCTCCTTCTCCTTCAATTGGGCCTGGGTAGCCTCCTTACTGTTGAATAGGGCCTCCTTTTCCTTCAATTGGGCCTGGGTAGCCTCCTTACTGTTGAATAGGGCCTCCTTTTCCTTCAATTGGGCCTGGGTAGCCTCCTTACTGTTGAATAGGGCCTCCTTTCCCTTCAATTGGGCCTGGGTAGCCTCCTTGGAGTTGCATAGGGCCTCATTTTCCTTCAATTGGGCCTGGGTAGCCTCCTTACTGTTGAATAGGGCCTCCTTTCCCTTCAATTGGGCCTGGGTAGCCTCCTTGGAGTTGCATAGGGCCTCCTTTTCCTTCAATTGGGCCTGGGTAGCCTCCTTACTGTTGAATAGGGCCTCCTTTCCCTTCAATTGGGCCTGGGTAGCCTCCTTACTGTTGAATAGGGCCTCCTTTTCCTTCAATTGGTCCTGGGTAGCCTCCTTACTGTTGAATAGGGCCTCCTTTTCCTTCAATTGGGCCTGGGTAGCCTCCTTACTGTTGAATAGGGCCTCCTTTTCCTTCAATTGGGCCTGGGTAACCTCCTTACTGTTGAATAGGGCCTCCTTTTCCTTCAATTGGGCCTGGGTAGCCTCCTTACTGTTGAATAGGGCCTCCTTTTCCTTCAATTGGGCCTGGGTAACCTCCTTACTGTTGAATAGGGCCTCCTTCTCCTTCAATTGGGCCTGGGTAGCCTCCTTACTGTTGAATAGGGCCTCCTTTTCCTTCAATTGGTCCTGGGTAGCCTCCTTACTGTTGAATAGGGCCTCCTTTTCCTTCAATTGGGCCTGGGTAACCTCCTTACTGTTGAATAGGGCCTCCTTTCCCTTCAATTGGGCCTGGGTAGCCTCCTTACTGTTGAATAGGGCCTCCTTTTCCTTCAATTGGGCCTGGGTAACCTCCTTACTGTTGAATAGGGCCTCCTTTTCCTTCAATTGGGCCTGGGTAGCCTCCTTACTGTTGAATAGGGCCTCCTTTCCCTTCAATTGGGCCTGGGTAACCTCCTTACTGTTGAATAGGGCCTCCTTTCCCTTCAATTGGGCCTGGGTAGCCTCCTTACTGTTGAATAGGGCCTCCTTTTCCTTCAATTGGGCCTGGGTAACCTCCTTACTTTTGAATAGGGCCTCCTTTCCCTTCAATTGGGCCTGGGTAGCCTCCTTACTGTTGAATAGGGCCTCCTTTTCCTTCAATTGGGCCTGGGTAGCCTCCTTACTGTTGAATAGGGCCTCCTTTCCCTTCAATTGGGCCTGGGTAGCCTCCTTGGAGTTGCATAGGGCCTCCTTTTCCTTCAATTGGGCCTGGGTAACCTCCTTACTGTTGAATAGGGCCTCCTTTCCCTTCAATTGGGCCTGGGTAGCCTCCTTACTGTTGAATAGGGCCTCCTTTCCCTTCAATTGGGCCTGGGTAGCCTCCTTGGAGTTGCATAGGGCCTCCTTTTCCTTCAATTGGTCCTGGGTAGCCTCCTTACTGTTGAATAGGGCCTCCTTTTCCTTCAATTGGGCCTGGGTAGCCTCCTTACTGTTGAATAGGGCCTCCTTTCCCTTCAATTGGGCCTGGGTAACCTCCTTACTGTTGAATAGGGCCTCCTTTTCCTTCAATTGGGCCTGGGTAGCCTCCTTACTGTTGAATAGGGCCTCCTTTTCCTTCAATTGGGCCTGGGTAGCCTCCTTACTGTTGAATAGGGCCTCCTTTCCCTTCAATTGGGCCTGGGTAGCCTCCTTGGAGTTGCATAGGGCCTCATTTTCCTTCAATTGGGCCTGGGTAGACTCCTTACTGTTGAATAGGGCCTCCTTTCCCTTCAATTGGGCCTGGGTAGCCTCCTTGGAGTTGCATAGGGCCTCCTTTTCCTTCAATTGGGCCTGGGTAGCCTCCTTACTGTTGAATAGGGCCTCCTTTCCCTTCAATTGGGCCTGGGTAGCCTCCTTACTGTTGAATAGGGCCTCCTTTTCCTTCAATTGGTCCTGGGTAGCCTCCTTACTGTTGAATAGGGCCTCCTTTTCCTTCAATTGGGCCTGGGTAGCCTCCTTACTGTTGAATAGGGCCTCCTTTTCCTTCAATTGGGCCTGGGTAACCTCCTTACTGTTGAATAGGGCCTCCTTTTCCTTCAATTGGGCCTGGGTAGCCTCCTTACTGTTGAATAGGGCCTCCTTTTCCTTCAATTGGGCCTGGGTAACCTCCTTACTGTTGAATAGGGCCTCCTTCTCCTTCAATTGGGCCTGGGTAGCCTCCTTACTGTTGAATAGGGCCTCCTTTTCCTTCAATTGGTCCTGGGTAGCCTCCTTACTGTTGAATAGGGCCTCCTTTTCCTTCAATTGGGCCTGGGTAACCTCCTTACTGTTGAATAGGGCCTCCTTTCCCTTCAATTGGGCCTGGGTAGCCTCCTTACTGTTGAATAGGGCCTCCTTTTCCTTCAATTGGGCCTGGGTAACCTCCTTACTGTTGAATAGGGCCTCCTTTTCCTTCAATTGGGCCTGGGTAGCCTCCTTACTGTTGAATAGGGCCTCCTTTCCCTTCAATTGGGCCTGGGTAACCTCCTTACTGTTGAATAGGGCCTCCTTTCCCTTCAATTGGGCCTGGGTAGCCTCCTTACTGTTGAATAGGGCCTCCTTTTCCTTCAATTGGGCCTGGGTAACCTCCTTACTTTTGAATAGGGCCTCCTTTCCCTTCAATTGGGCCTGGGTAGCCTCCTTACTGTTGAATAGGGCCTCCTTTTCCTTCAATTGGGCATGGGTAGCCTCCTTGGAGTTGCATAGGGCCTCCTTTTCCTTCAATTGGGCCTGGGTAACCTCCTTACTGTTGAATAGGGCCTCCTTTTCCTTCAATTGGGCCTGGGTAGCCTCCTTACTGTTGAATAGGGCCTCCTTTTCCTTCAATTGGGCCTGGGTAGCCTCCTTACTGTTGAATAGGGCCTCCTTTTCCTTCAATTGGGCCTGGGTAACCTCCTTACTGTTGAATAGGGCCTCCTTTCCCTTCAATTGGGCCTGGATAACCTCCTTGGAGTTGCATAGGGCCTCCTTTTCCTTCAATTGGTCCTGGGTAGCCTCCTTACTGTTGAATAGGGCCTCCTTCTCCTTCAATTGGGCCTGTATAACCTCCTTGGAGTTGCATAGGGCCTCCTTTTCCTTCAATTGGTCCTGGGTAGCCTCCTTACTGTTGAATAGGGCCTCCTTTTCCTTCAATTGGGCCTGGGTAGCCTCCTTACTGTTGAATAGGGCCGCCTTTCCCTTCAATTGGGCCTGGGTAGCCTCCTTACTGTTGAATAGGGCCTCCTTTCCCTTCAATTGGGCCTGGGTAGACTCCTTACTGTTGAATAGGGCCTCCTTTTCCTTCAATTGGGCCTGGGTAACCTCCTTACTGTTGAATAGGGCCTCCTTTTCCTTCAATTGGGCCTGGGTAGCCTCCTTACTGTTGAATAGGGCCTCCTTCTCCTTCAATTGGGCCTGGATAACCTCCTTGGAGTTGCATAGGGCCTCCTTTTCCTTCAATTGGTCCTGGGTAGCCTCCTTACTGTTGAATAGGGCCTCCTTTTCCTTCAATTGGGCCTGGGTAGCCTCCTTACTGTTGAATAGGGCCGCCTTTCCCTTCAATTGGGCCTGGGTAGCCTCCTTACTGTTGAATAGGGCCTCCTTTCCCTTCAATTGGGCCTGGGTAGCCTCCTTGGAGTTGAATAGGGCCTCCTTTCCCTTCAATTGGGCCTGGGTAGCCTCCTTACTGTTGAATAGGGCCTCCTTTCCCTTCAATTGGGCCTGGGTAGACTCCTTACTGTTGAATAGGGCCTCCTTTTCCTTCAATTGGGCCTGGGTAACCTCCTTACTGTTGAATAGGGCCTCCTTTTCCTTCAATTGGGCCTGGGTAGCCTCCTTACTGTTGAATAGGGCCTCCTTCTCCTTCAATTGGGCCTGGATAACCTCCTTGGAGTTGCATAGGGCCTCCTTTTCCTTCAATTGGTCCTGGGTAGCCTCCTTACTGTTGAATGGGGCCTCCTTTTCCTTCAATTGGGCATGGGTAGCCTCCTTGGAGTTGCATAGGGCCTCCTTTTCCTTCAATTGGGCCTGGGTAACCTCCTTACTGTTGAATAGGGCCTCCTTTTCCTTCAATTGGGCCTGGGTAGCCTCCTTACTGTTGAATAGGGCCTCCTTTTCCTTCAATTGGGCCTGGGTAGCCTCCTTGGAGTTGCATAGGGCCTCCTTCTCCTTCAATTGGGCCTGGGTAACCTCCTTACTGTTGAATAGGGCCTCCTTCTCCTTCAATTGGGCCTGGGTAGCCTCCTTACTGTTGAATAGGGCCTCCTTTTCCTTCAATTGGTCCTGGGTAGCCTCCTTACTGTTGAATAGGGCCTCCTTTTCCTTCAATTGGGCCTGGGTAACCTCCTTACTGTTGAATAGGGCCTCCTTTCCCTTCAATTGGGCCTGGGTAGCCTCCTTACTGTTGAATAGGGCCTCCTTTTCCTTCAATTGGGCCTGGGTAGCCTCCTTACTGTTGAATAGGGCCTCCTTTCCCTTCAATTGGTCCTGGGTAGCCTCCTTACTGTTGAATAGGGCCTCCTTTCCCTTCAATTGGTCCTGGGTAGCCTCCTTACTGTTGAATAGGGCCTCCTTTCCCTTCAATTGGTCCTGGGTAGCCTCCTTACTGTTGAATAGGGCCTCCTTTTCCTTCAATTGGGCCTGGGTAGCCTCCTTACTGTTGAATAGGGCCTCCTTTCCCTTCAATTGGGCCTGGGTAGCCTCCTTACTGTTGAATAGGGCCTCCTTTCCCTTCAATTGGGCCTGGGTAGCCTCCTTACTGTTGAATAGGGCCTCCTTTTCCTTCAATTGGGCCTGGGTAACCTCCTTACTGTTGAATAGGGCCTCCTTCTCCTTCAATTGGGCCTGGATAACCTCCTTGGAGTTGCATAGGGCCTCCTTTTCCTTCAATTGGTCCTGGGTAGCCTCCTTACTGTTGAATAGGGCCTCCTTTTCCTTCAATTGGGCCTGGGTAGCCTCCTTACTGTTGAATAGGGCCGCCTTTCCCTTCAATTGGGCCTGGGTAGCCTCCTTACTGTTGAATAGGGCCTCCTTTCCCTTCAATTGGGCCTGGGTAGCCTCCTTGGAGTTGAATAGGGCCTCCTTTTCCTTCAATTGGGCCTGGGTAGCCTCCTTGGAGTTGCATAGGGCCTCCTTTCCCTTCAATTGGGCCTGGGTAGCCTCCTTACTGTTGAATAGGGCCTCCTTTTCCTTCAATTGGGCCTGGGTAGCCTCCTTGGAGTTGCATAGGGCCTCCTTTTCCTTCAATTGGGCCTGGGTAGCCTCCTTACTGTTGAATAGGGCCTCCTTTTCCTTCAATTGGGCCTGGGTAGCCTCCTTACTGTTGAATAGGGCCTCCTTTCCCTTCAATTGGGCCTGGGTAGCCTCCTTGGAGTTGCATAGGGCCTCCTTTTCCTTCAATTGGGCCTGGGTAGCCTCCTTACTGTTGAATAGGGCCTCCTTCTCCTTCAATTGGGCCTGGGTAGCCTCCTTGGAGTTGAATAGGGCCTCCTTCTCCTTCAATTGGGCCTGGGTAACCTCCTTACTGTTGAATAGGGCCTCCTTTTCCTTCAATTGGGCCTGGGTAACCTCCTTACTGTTGAATAGGGCCTCCTTTCCCTTCAATTGGGCCTGGATAACCTCCTTGGAGTTGCATAGGGCCTCCTTTTCCTTCAATTGGTCCTGGGTAGCCTCCTTACTGTTGAATAGGGCCTCCTTCTCCTTCAATTGGGCCTGGATAACCTCCTTGGAGTTGCATAGGGCCTCCTTTTCCTTCAATTGGTCCTGGGTAGCCTCCTTACTGTTGAATAGGGCCTCCTTTTCCTTCAATTGGGCCTGGGTAGCCTCCTTACTGTTGAATAGGGCCGCCTTTCCCTTCAATTGGGCCTGGGTAGCCTCCTTACTGTTGAATAGGGCCTCCTTTCCCTTCAATTGGGCCTGGGTAGCCTCCTTACTGTTGAATAGGGCCTCCTTTTCCTTCAATTGGGCCTGGGTAACCTCCTTACTGTTGAATAGGGCCTCCTTTCCCTTCAATTGGGCCTGGGTAGCCTCCTTACTGTTGAATAGGGCCTCCTTTCCCTTCAATTGGGCCTGGG
Source organism: Rhabdophis nuchalis (assembly GCA_039707465.1). Lineage (NCBI taxonomy): Eukaryota > Metazoa > Chordata > Lepidosauria > Squamata > Natricidae > Rhabdophis > Rhabdophis nuchalis. The sequence continues at coordinate 12,933,662 of CM077662.1, read as the reverse complement.
TAGCCTCCTTACTGTTGAATAGGGCCTCCTTTTCCTTCAATTGGGCCTGGGTAGCCTCCTTACTGTTGAATAGGGCCTCCTTTCCCTTCAATTGGGCCCGGGTAGCCTCCTTGGAGTTGCATAGGGCCTCCTTTTCCTTCAATTGGGCCTGGGTAGCCTCCTTACTGTTGAATAGGGCCTCCTTCTCCTTCAATTGGGCCTGGGTAGCCTCCTTGGAGTTGAATAGGGCCTCCTTCTCCTTCAATTGGGCCTGGGTAACCTCCTTACTGTTGAATAGGGCCTCCTTTTCCTTCAATTGGGCCTGGGTAACCTCCTTACTGTTGAATAGGGCCTCCTTTCCCTTCAATTGGGCCTGGATAACCTCCTTGGAGTTGCATAGGGCCTCCTTTTCCTTCAATTGGTCCTGGGTAGCCTCCTTACTGTTGAATAGGGCCTCCTTCTCCTTCAATTGGGCCTGGATAACCTCCTTGGAGTTGCATAGGGCCTCCTTTTCCTTCAATTGGTCCTGGGTAGCCTCCTTACTGTTGAATAGGGCCTCCTTTTCCTTCAATTGGGCCTGGGTAGCCTCCTTACTGTTGAATAGGGCCGCCTTTCCCTTCAATTGGGCCTGGGTAGCCTCCTTACTGTTGAATAGGGCCTCCTTTCCCTTCAATTGGGCCTGGGTAGCCTCCTTACTGTTGAATAGGGCCTCCTTTTCCTTCAATTGGGCCTGGGTAACCTCCTTACTGTTGAATAGGGCCTCCTTTTCCTTCAATTGGGCCTGGGTAGCCTCCTTACTGTTGAATAGGGCCTCCTTCTCCTTCAATTGGGCCTGGATAACCTCCTTGGAGTTGCATAGGGCCTCCTTTTCCTTCAATTGGTCCTGGGTAGCCTCCTTACTGTTGAATAGGGCCTCCTTTTCCTTCAATTGGGCCTGGGTAACCTCCTTACTGTTGAATAGGGCCTCCTTTTCCTTCAATTGGGCCTGGGTAGGCTCCTTACTGTTGAATAGGGCCTCCTTTTCCTTCAATTGGGCCTGGGTAACCTCCTTACTGTTGTATAGGGCCTCCTTTCCCTTCAATTGGGCCTGGGTAGCCTCCTTACTGTTGAATAGGGCCTCCTTTTCCTTCAATTGGGCCTGGGTAGCCTCCTTACTGTTGAATAGGGCCTCCTTTCCCTTCAATTGGTCCTGGGTAGCCTCCTTACTGTTGAATAGGGCCTCCTTTCCCTTCAATTGGTCCTGGGTAGCCTCCTTACTGTTGAATAGGGCCTCCTTTTCCTTCAATTGGGCCTGGGTAGCCTCCTTACTGTTGAATAGGGCCTCCTTTTCCTTCAATTGGGCCTGGGTAGCCTCCTTACTGTTGAATAGGGCCTCCTTTTCCTTCAATTGGGCCTGGGTAACCTCCTTACTGTTGAATAGGGCCTCCTTTCCCTTCAATTGGGCCTGGATAACCTCCTTGGAGTTGCATAGGGCCTCCTTTTCCTTCAATTGGTCCTGGGTAGCCTCCTTACTGTTGAATAGGGCCTCCTTCTCCTTCAATTGGGCCTGGATAACCTCCTTGGAGTTGCATAGGGCCTCCTTTTCCTTCAATTTGTCCTGGGTAGCCTCCTTATTGTTGAATAGGGCCTCCTTTTCCTTCAATTGGGCCTGGGTAGCCTCCTTACTGTTGAATAGGGCCGCCTTTCCCTTCAATTGGGCCTGGGTAGCCTCCTTACTGTTGAATAGGGCCTCCTTTCCCTTCAATTGGGCCTGGGTAGCCTCCTTACTGTTGAATAGGGCCTCCTTTTCCTTCAATTGGGCCTGGGTAACCTCCTTACTGTTGAATAGGGCCTCCTTTTCCTTCAATTGGGCCTGGGTAGCCTCCTTACTGTTGAATAGGGCCTCCTTCTCCTTCAATTGGGCCTGGATAACCTCCTTGGAGTTGCATAGGGCCTCCTTTTCCTTCAATTGGGCCTGGGTAGCCTCCTTACTGTTGAATAGGGCCTCCTTTTCCTTCAATTGGGCCTGGGTAGCCTCCTTACTGTTGAATAGGGCCTCCTTTTCCTTCAATTGGGCCTGGGTAGCCTCCTTACTGTTGAATAGGGCCTCCTTTTCCTTCAATTGGTCCTGGGTAGCCTCCTTACTGTTGAATAGGGCCTCCTTTTCCTTCAATTGGGCCTGGGTAGCCTCCTTACTGTTGAATAGGGCCTCCTTTTCCTTCAATTGGGCCTGGGTAACCTCCTTACTGTTGAATAGGGCCTCCTTTTCCTTCAATTGGGCCTGGGTAGCCTCCTTACTGTTGAATAGGGCCGCCTTTCCCTTCAATTGGGCCTGGGTAGCCTCCTTACTGTTGAATAGGGCCTCCATTCCCTTCAATTGGGCCTGGGTAGCCTCCTTACTGTTGAATAGGGCCTCCTTTTCCTTCAATTGGGCCTGGGTAACCTCCTTACTGTTGAATAGGGCCTCCTTTTCCTTCAATTGGGCCTGGGTAGCCTCCTTACTGTTGAATAGGGCCTCCTTTTCCTTCAATTGGGCCTGGGTAACCTCCTTACTGTTGAATAGGGCCTCCTTTTCCTTCAATTGGGCCTGGGTAGCCTCCTTGGAGTTGAATAGGGCCTCCTTTTCCTTCAATTGGGCCTGGGTAGCCTCCTTGGAGTTGAATAGGGCCTCCTTTCCCTTCAATTGGGCCTGGGTAGCCTCCTTACTGTTGAATAGGGCCTCCTTTTCCTTCAATTGGGCCTGGGTAGCCTCCTTGGAGTTGCATAGGGCCTCCTTTCCCTTCAATTGGGCCTGGGTAGCCTCCTTACTGTTGAATAGGGCCTCCTTTCCCTTCAATTGGGCCTGGGTAACCTCCTTACTGTTGAATAGGGCCTCCTTTTCCTTCAATTGGGCCTGGGTAACCTCCTTACTGTTGAATAGGGCCTCCTTTCCCTTCAATTGGGCCTGGGTAACCTCCTTACTGTTGAATAGGGCCTCCTTTTACTTCAATTGGGCCTGGGTAACCTCCTTACTGTTGAATAGGGCCTCCTTTCCCTTCAATTGGGCCTGGGTAGCCTCCTTACTGTTGAATAGGGCCTCCTTTTCCTTCAATTGGGCCTGGGTAACTTCCTTACTGTTGAATAGGGCCTCCTTTTACTTCAATTGGGCCTGGGTAGCCTCCTTGGAGTTGCATAGGGCCTCCTTTTCCTTCAATTGGGCCTGGGTAGCCTCCTTACTGTTGAATAGGGCCTCCTTTTCCTTCAATTGGGCCCGGGTAACCTCCTTACTGTTGAATAGGGCCTCCTTTCCCTTCAATTGGGCCTGGGTAGCCTCCTTACTGTTGAATAGGGCCTCCTTTCCCTTCAATTGGGCCTGGGTAACCTCCTTACTGTTGAATAGGGCCTCCTTTTCCTTCAATTGGGCCTGGGTAACCTCCTTACTGTTGAATAGGGCCTCCTTTCCCTTCAATTGGGCCTGGGTAACCTCCTTACTGTTGAATAGGGCCTCCTTTTACTTCAATTGGGCCTGGGTAACCTCCTTACTGTTGAATAGGGCCTCCTTTCCCTTCAATTGGGCCTGGGTAGCCTCCTTACTGTTGAATAGGGCCTCCTTTTCCTTCAATTGGGCCTGGGTAACTTCCTTACTGTTGAATAGGGCCTCCTTTTCCTTCAATTGGGCCTGGGTAGCCTCCTTACTGTTGAATAGGGCCTCCTTTTCCTTCAATTGGGCCCGGGTAACCTCCTTACTGTTGAATAGGGCCTCCTTTCCCTTCAATTGGGCCTGGGTAACCTCCTTACTGTTGAATAGGGCCTCCTTTTCCTTCAATTGGGCCTGGGTAGCCTCCTTACTGTTGAATAGGGCCTCCTTTTACTTCAATTGGGCCTGGGTAGCCTCCTTGGAGTTGCATAGGGCCTCCTTTTCCTTCAATTGGGCCTGGGTAGCCTCCTTACTGTTGAATAGGGCCTCCTTTCCCTTCAATTGGGCCTGGGTAACCTCCTTACTGTTGAATAGGGCCTCCTTTTCCTTCAATTGGGCCTGGGTAGCCTCCTTACTGTTGAATAGGGCCTCCTTTTCCTTCAATTGGGCCTGGGTAGCCTCCTTGGAGTTGCATAGGGCCTCCTTTTCCTTCAATTGGGCCTGGGTAGCCTCCTTACTGTTGAATAGGGCCTCCTTTTCCTTCAATTGGGCCTGGGTAACCTCCTTACTGTTGAATAGGGCCTCCTTTTCCTTCAATTGGGCCTGGGTAGCCTCCTTACTGTTGAATAGGGCCTCCTTTTCCTTCAATTGGGCCTGGGTAGCCTCCTTACTGTTGAATAGGGCCTCCTTTTCCTTCAATTGGGCCTGGGTAGCCTCCTTGGAGTTACATAGGGCCTCCTTTTCCTTCAATTGGGCCTGGGTAGCCTCCTTACTGTTGAATAGGGCCTCCTTTTCCTTCAATTGGGCCTGGGTAGCCTCCTTACTGTTGAATAGGGCCTCCTTCTCCTTCAATTGGGCCTGGATAACCTCCTTGGAGTTGCATAGGGCCTCCTTTTCCTTCAATTGGTCCTGGGTAGCCTCCTTACTGTTGAATAGGGCCTCCTTTTCCTTCAATTGGGCCTGGGTAGCCTCCTTACTGTTGAATAGGGCCGCCTTTCCCTTCAATTGGGCCTGGGTAGCCTCCTTACTGTTGAATAGGGCCTCCTTTCCCTTCAATTGGGCCTGGGTAGCCTCCTTACTGTTGAATAGGGCCTTCTTTTCCTTCAATTGGGCCTGGGTAACCTCCTTACTGTTGAATAGGGCCTCCTTTTCCTTCAATTGGGCCTGGGTAGCCTCCTTACTGTTGAATAGGGCCTCCTTCTCCTTCAATTGGGCCTGGATAACCTCCTTGGAGTTGCATAGGGCCTCCTTTTCCTTCAATTGGTCCTGGGTAGCCTCCTTACTGTTGAATAGGGCCTCCTTTTCCTTCAATTGGGCCTGGGTAACCTCCTTACTGTTGAATAGGGCCTCCTTTCCCTTCAATTGGGCCTGGGTAGCCTCCTTACTGTTGAATAGGGCCTCCTTTCCCTTCAATTGGGCCTGGGTAACTTCCTTACTGTTGAATAGGGCCTCCTTTTCCTTCAATTGGGCCTGGGTAGCCTCCTTACTGTTGAATAGGGCCTCCTTTTCCTTCAATTGGGCCCGGGTAACCTCCTTACTGTTGAATAGGGCCTCCTTTCCCTTCAATTGGGCCTGGGTAACCTCCTTACTGTTGAATAGGGCCTCCTTTTCCTTCAATTGGGCCTGGGTAGCCTCCTTACTGTTGAATAGGGCCTCCTTTTACTTCAATTGGGCCTGGGTAGCCTCCTTGGAGTTGCATAGGGCCTCCTTTTCCTTCAATTGGGCCTGGGTAGCCTCCTTACTGTTGAATAGGGCCTCCTTTCCCTTCAATTGGGCCTGGGTAACCTCCTTACTGTTGAATAGGGCCTCCTTTTCCTTCAATTGGGCCTGGGTAGCCTCCTTACTGTTGAATAGGGCCTCCTTTTCCTTCAATTGGGCCTGGGTAGCCTCCTTGGAGTTGCATAGGGCCTCCTTTTCCTTCAATTGGGCCTGGGTAGCCTCCTTACTGTTGAATAGGGCCTCCTTTTCCTTCAATTGGGCCTGGGTAACCTCCTTACTGTTGAATAGGGCCTCCTTTTCCTTCAATTGGGCCTGGGTAGCCTCCTTACTGTTGAATAGGGCCTCCTTTTCCTTCAATTGGGCCTGGGTAGCCTCCTTACTGTTGAATAGGGCCTCCTTTTCCTTCAATTGGGCCTGGGTAGCCTCCTTGGAGTTACATAGGGCCTCCTTTTCCTTCAATTGGGCCTGGGTAGCCTCCTTACTGTTGAATAGGGCCTCCTTTTCCTTCAATTGGGCCTGGGTAGCCTCCTTACTGTTGAATAGGGCCTCCTTCTCCTTCAATTGGGCCTGGATAACCTCCTTGGAGTTGCATAGGGCCTCCTTTTCCTTCAATTGGTCCTGGGTAGCCTCCTTACTGTTGAATAGGGCCTCCTTTTCCTTCAATTGGGCCTGGGTAGCCTCCTTACTGTTGAATAGGGCCGCCTTTCCCTTCAATTGGGCCTGGGTAGCCTCCTTACTGTTGAATAGGGCCTCCTTTCCCTTCAATTGGGCCTGGGTAGCCTCCTTACTGTTGAATAGGGCCTCCTTTTCCTTCAATTGGGCCTGGGTAACCTCCTTACTGTTGAATAGGGCCTCCTTTTCCTTCAATTGGGCCTGGGTAGCCTCCTTACTGTTGAATAGGGCCTCCTTCTCCTTCAATTGGGCCTGGATAACCTCCTTGGAGTTGCATAGGGCCTCCTTTTCCTTCAATTGGTCCTGGGTAGCCTCCTTACTGTTGAATAGGGCCTCCTTTTCCTTCAATTGGGCCTGGGTAACCTCCTTACTGTTGAATAGGGCCTCCTTTTCCTTCAATTGGGCCTGGGTAGCCTCCTTACTGTTGAATAGGGCCTCCTTTTCCTTCAATTGGGCCTGGGTAACCTCCTTACTGTTGTATAGGGCCTCCTTTCCCTTCAATTGGGCCTGGGTAGCCTCCTTACTGTTGAATAGGGCCTCCTTTTCCTTCAATTGGGCCTGGGTAGCCTCCTTACTGTTGAATAGGGCCTCCTTTCCCTTCAATTGGTCCTGGGTAGCCTCCTTACTGTTGAATAGGGCCTCCTTTCCCTTCAATTGGTCCTGGGTAGCCTCCTTACTGTTGAATAGGGCCTCCTTTTCCTTCAATTGGGCCTGGGTAGCCTCCTTACTGTTGAATAGGGCCTCCTTTTCCTTCAATTGGGCCTGGGTAGCCTCCTTACTGTTGAATAGGGCCTCCTTTTCCTTCAATTGGGCCTGGGTAACCTCCTTACTGTTGAATAGGGCCTCCTTTCCCTTCAATTGGGCCTGGATAACCTCCTTGGAGTTGCATAGGGCCTCCTTTTCCTTCAATTGGTCCTGGGTAGCCTCCTTACTGTTGAATAGGGCCTCCTTCTCCTTCAATTGGGCCTGGATAACCTCCTTGGAGTTGCATAGGGCCTCCTTTTCCTTCAATTTGTCCTGGGTAGCCTCCTTATTGTTGAATAGGGCCTCCTTTTCCTTCAATTGGGCCTGGGTAGCCTCCTTACTGTTGAATAGGGCCGCCTTTCCCTTCAATTGGGCCTGGGTAGCCTCCTTACTGTTGAATAGGGCCTCCTTTCCCTTCAATTGGGCCTGGGTAGCCTCCTTACTGTTGAATAGGGCCTCCTTTTCCTTCAATTGGGCCTGGGTAACCTCCTTACTGTTGAATAGGGCCTCCTTTTCCTTCAATTGGGCCTGGGTAGCCTCCTTACTGTTGAATAGGGCCTCCTTCTCCTTCAATTGGGCCTGGATAACCTCCTTGGAGTTGCATAGGGCCTCCTTTTCCTTCAATTGGTCCTGGGTAGCCTCCTTACTGTTGAATAGGGCCTCCTTTTCCTTCAATTGGGCCTGGGTAGCCTCCTTACTGTTGAATAGGGCCTCCTTTTCCTTCAATTGGGCCTGGGTAGCCTCCTTACTGTTGAATAGGGCCTCCTTTTCCTTCAATTGGTCCTGGGTAGCCTCCTTACTGTTGAATAGGGCCTCCTTTTCCTTCAATTGGGCCTGGGTAGCCTCCTTACTGTTGAATAGGGCCTCCTTTTCCTTCAATTGGGCCTGGGTAACCTCCTTACTGTTGAATAGGGCCTCCTTTTCCTTCAATTGGGCCTGGGTAGCCTCCTTACTGTTGAATAGGGCCGCCTTTCCCTTCAATTGGGCCTGGGTAGCCTCCTTACTGTTGAATAGGGCCTCCATTCCCTTCAATTGGGCCTGGGTAGCCTCCTTACTGTTGAATAGGGCCTCCTTTTCCTTCAATTGGGCCTGGGTAACCTCCTTACTGTTGAATAGGGCCTCCTTTTCCTTCAATTGGGCCTGGGTAGCCTCCTTACTGTTGAATAGGGCCTCCTTTTCCTTCAATTGGGCCTGGGTAACCTCCTTACTGTTGAATAGGGCCTCCTTTTCCTTCAATTGGGCCTGGGTAGCCTCCTTGGAGTTGAATAGGGCCTCCTTTTCCTTCAATTGGGCCTGGGTAGCCTCCTTGGAGTTGAATAGGGCCTCCTTTCCCTTCAATTGGGCCTGGGTAGCCTCCTTACTGTTGAATAGGGCCTCCTTTTCCTTCAATTGGGCCTGGGTAGCCTCCTTGGAGTTGCATAGGGCCTCCTTTCCCTTCAATTGGGCCTGGGTAGCCTCCTTACTGTTGAATAGGGCCTCCTTTCCCTTCAATTGGGCCTGGGTAACCTCCTTACTGTTGAATAGGGCCTCCTTTTCCTTCAATTGGGCCTGGGTAACCTCCTTACTGTTGAATAGGGCCTCCTTTCCCTTCAATTGGGCCTGGGTAACCTCCTTACTGTTGAATAGGGCCTCCTTTTACTTCAATTGGGCCTGGGTAACCTCCTTACTGTTGAATAGGGCCTCCTTTCCCTTCAATTGGGCCTGGGTAGCCTCCTTACTGTTGAATAGGGCCTCCTTTTCCTTCAATTGGGCCTGGGTAACTTCCTTACTGTTGAATAGGGCCTCCTTTTACTTCAATTGGGCCTGGGTAGCCTCCTTGGAGTTGCATAGGGCCTCCTTTTCCTTCAATTGGGCCTGGGTAGCCTCCTTACTGTTGAATAGGGCCTCCTTTTCCTTCAATTGGGCCCGGGTAACCTCCTTACTGTTGAATAGGGCCTCCTTTCCCTTCAATTGGGCCTGGGTAGCCTCCTTACTGTTGAATAGGGCCTCCTTTCCCTTCAATTGGGCCTGGGTAACCTCCTTACTGTTGAATAGGGCCTCCTTTTCCTTCAATTGGGCCTGGGTAACCTCCTTACTGTTGAATAGGGCCTCCTTTCCCTTCAATTGGGCCTGGGTAACCTCCTTACTGTTGAATAGGGCCTCCTTTTACTTCAATTGGGCCTGGGTAACCTCCTTACTGTTGAATAGGGCCTCCTTTCCCTTCAATTGGGCCTGGGTAGCCTCCTTACTGTTGAATAGGGCCTCCTTTTCCTTCAATTGGGCCTGGGTAACTTCCTTACTGTTGAATAGGGCCTCCTTTTCCTTCAATTGGGCCTGGGTAGCCTCCTTACTGTTGAATAGGGCCTCCTTTTCCTTCAATTGGGCCCGGGTAACCTCCTTACTGTTGAATAGGGCCTCCTTTCCCTTCAATTGGGCCTGGGTAACCTCCTTACTGTTGAATAGGGCCTCCTTTTCCTTCAATTGGGCCTGGGTAGCCTCCTTACTGTTGAATAGGGCCTCCTTTTACTTCAATTGGGCCTGGGTAGCCTCCTTGGAGTTGCATAGGGCCTCCTTTTCCTTCAATTGGGCCTGGGTAGCCTCCTTACTGTTGAATAGGGCCTCCTTTCCCTTCAATTGGGCCTGGGTAACCTCCTTACTGTTGAATAGGGCCTCCTTTTCCTTCAATTGGGCCTGGGTAGCCTCCTTACTGTTGAATAGGGCCTCCTTTTCCTTCAATTGGGCCTGGGTAGCCTCCTTGGAGTTGCATAGGGCCTCCTTTTCCTTCAATTGGGCCTGGGTAGCCTCCTTACTGTTGAATAGGGCCTCCTTTTCCTTCAATTGGGCCTGGGTAACCTCCTTACTGTTGAATAGGGCCTCCTTTTCCTTCAATTGGGCCTGGGTAGCCTCCTTACTGTTGAATAGGGCCTCCTTTTCCTTCAATTGGGCCTGGGTAGCCTCCTTACTGTTGAATAGGGCCTCCTTTTCCTTCAATTGGGCCTGGGTAGCCTCCTTGGAGTTACATAGGGCCTCCTTTTCCTTCAATTGGGCCTGGGTAGCCTCCTTACTGTTGAATAGGGCCTCCTTTTCCTTCAATTGGGCCTGGGTAACCTCCTTACTGTTGAATAGGGCCTCCTTCTCCTTCAATTGGGCCTGGGTAGCCTCCTTACTGTTGAATAGGGCCTCCTTTTCCTTCAATTGGGCCTGGGTAGCCTCCTTACTGTTGAAAAGGGCCTCCTTTTCCTTCAATTGGGCCTGGGTAACCTCCTTACTGTTGAATAGGGCCTCCTTTCCCTTCAATTGGGCCTGGGTAACCTCCTTACTGTTGAATAGGGCCTCCTTTTCCTTCAATTGGGCCTGGGTAGCCTCCTTACTGTTGAATAGGGCCTCCTTTTCCTTCAATTGGGCCTGGGTAACCTCCTTACTGTTGAATAGGGCCTCCTTTCCCTTCATTTGGGCCTGGGTAGCCTCCTTACTGTTGAATAGGGCCTCCTTTTCCTTCAATTGGGCCTGGGTAGCCTCCTTACTGTTGAATAGGGCCTCCTTTCCCTTCAATTGGTCCTGGGTAGCCTCCTTACTGTTGAATAGGGCCTCCTTTCCCTTCAATTGGTCCTGGGTAGCCTCCTTACTGTTGAATAGGGCCTCCTTTTCCTTCAATTGGGCCTGGGTAGCCTCCTTACTGTTGAATAGGGCCTCCTTTTCCTTCAATTGGGCCTGGGTAGCCTCCTTACTGTTGAATAGGGCCTCCTTTTCCTTCAATTGGGCCTGGGTAACCTCCTTACTGTTGAATAGGGCCTCCTTTCCCTTCAATTGGGCCTGGATAACCTCCTTGGAGTTGCATAGGGCCTCCTTTTCCTTCAATTGGTCCTGGGTAGCCTCCTTACTGTTGAATAGGGCCTCCTTCTCCTTCAATTGGGCCTGGATAACCTCCTTGGAGTTGCATAGGGCCTCCTTTTCCTTCAATTGGTCCTGGGTAGCCTCCTTACTGTTGAATAGGGCCTCCTTTTCCTTCAATTGGGCCTGGGTAGCCTCCTTACTGTTGAATAGGGCCGCCTTTCCCTTCAATTGGGCCTGGGTAACCTCCTTACTGTTGAATAGGGCCTCCTTCTCCTTCAATTGGGCCTGGGTAGCCTCCTTACTGTTGAATAGGGCCTCCTTTTCCTTCAATTGGGCCTGGGTAGCCTCCTTACTGTTGAAAAGGGCCTCCTTTTCCTTCAATTGGGCCTGGGTAACCTCCTTACTGTTGAATAGGGCCTCCTTTCCCTTCAATTGGGCCTGGGTAACCTCCTTACTGTTGAATAGGGCCTCCTTTTCCTTCAATTGGGCCTGGGTAACCTCCTTACTGTTGAATAGGGCCTCCTTTTCCTTCAATTGGGCCTGGGTAACCTCCTTACTGTTGAATAGGGCCTCCTTTTCCTTCAATTGGGCCTGGGTAACCTCCTTACTGTTGAATAGGGCCTACTTTCCCTTCAATTGGGCCTGGGTAACCTCCTTACTGTTGAATAGGGCCTCCTTTCCCTTCAATTGGGCCTGGGTAACCTCCTTATTGTTGAATAGGGCCTCCTTTTCCTTCAATTGGGCCTGGGTAGCCTCCTTACTGTTGAATAGGGCCTCCTTTTCCTTCAATTGGGCCTGGGTAGCCTCCTTACTGTTGAATAGGGCCTCCTTTCCCTTCAATTGGGCCTGGGTAACCTCCTTACTGTTGAATAGGGCCTTTTTTCCTTCAATTGGGCCTGGGTAGCCTCCTTACTGTTGAATAGGGCCTCCTTTTCCTTCAATTGGGCCTGGGTAGCCTCCTTGGAGTTGCATAGGGCCTCCTTTTCCTTCAATTGGGCCTGGGTAGCCTCCTTACTGTTGAATAGGGCCTCCTTTTCCTTCAATTGGGCCTGGGTAACCTCCTTACTGTTGAATAGGGCCTCCTTCTCCTTCAATTGGGCCTGGGTAGCCTCCTTACTGTTGAATAGGGCCTCCTTTTCCTTCAATTGGGCCTGGGTAACCTCCTTACTGTTGAATAGGGCCTCCTTTTCCTTCAATTGGGCCTGGGTAACCTCCTTACTGTTGAATAGGGCCTCCTTTTCCTTCAATTGGGCCTGGGTAACCTCCTTACTGTTGAATAGGGCCTCCTTTCCCTTCATTTGGGCCTGGGTAGCCTCCTTACTGTTGAATAGGGCCTCCTTTTCCTTCAATTGGGCCTGGGTAGCCTCCTTACTGTTGAATAGGGCCTCCTTTCCCTTCAATTGGTCCTGGGTAGCCTCCTTACTGTTGAATAGGGCCTCCTTTCCCTTCAATTGGTCCTGGGTAGCCTCCTTACTGTTGAATAGGGCCTCCTTTTCCTTCAATTGGGCCTGGGTAGCCTCCTTACTGTTGAATAGGGCCTCCTTTTCCTTCAATTGGGCCTGGGTAACCTCCTTACTGTTGAATAGGGCCTCCTTTCCCTTCAATTGGGCCTGGATAACCTCCTTGGAGTTGCATAGGGCCTCCTTTTCCTTCAATTGGTCCTGGGTAGCCTCCTTACTGTTGAATAGGGCCTCCTTCTCCTTCAATTGGGCCTGGATAACCTCCTTGGAGTTGCATAGGGCCTCCTTTTCCTTCAATTGGTCCTGGGTAGCCTCCTTACTGTTGAATAGGGCCTCCTTTTCCTTCAATTGGGCCTGGGTAGCCTCCTTACTGTTGAATAGGGCCGCCTTTCCCTTCAATTGGGCCTGGGTAACCTCCTTACTGTTGAATAGGGCCTCCTTCTCCTTCAATTGGGCCTGGGTAGCCTCCTTACTGTTGAATAGGGCCTCCTTTTCCTTCAATTGGGCCTGGGTAGCCTCCTTACTGTTGAAAAGGGCCTCCTTTTCCTTCAATTGGGCCTGGGTAACCTCCTTACTGTTGAATAGGGCCTCCTTTCCCTTCAATTGGGCCTGGGTAACCTCCTTACTGTTGAATAGGGCCTCCTTTTCCTTCAATTGGGCCTGGGTAACCTCCTTACTGTTGAATAGGGCCTCCTTTTCCTTCAATTGGGCCTGGGTAACCTCCTTACTGTTGAATAGGGCCTCCTTTTCCTTCAATTGGGCCTGGGTAACCTCCTTACTGTTGAATAGGGCCTACTTTCCCTTCAATTGGGCCTGGGTAACCTCCTTACTGTTGAATAGGGCCTCCTTTCCCTTCAATTGGGCCTGGGTAACCTCCTTATTGTTGAATAGGGCCTCCTTTTCCTTCAATTGGGCCTGGGTAGCCTCCTTACTGTTGAATAGGGCCTCCTTTTCCTTCAATTGGGCCTGGGTAGCCTCCTTACTGTTGAATAGGGCCTCCTTTCCCTTCAATTGGGCCTGGGTAACCTCCTTACTGTTGAATAGGGCCTTTTTTCCTTCAATTGGGCCTGGGTAGCCTCCTTACTGTTGAATAGGGCCTCCTTTTCCTTCAATTGGGCCTGGGTAGCCTCCTTGGAGTTGCATAGGGCCTCCTTTTCCTTCAATTGGGCCTGGGTAGCCTCCTTACTGTTGAATAGGGCCTCCTTTTCCTTCAATTGGGCCTGGGTAACCTCCTTACTGTTGAATAGGGCCTCCTTCTCCTTCAATTGGGCCTGGGTAGCCTCCTTACTGTTGAATAGGGCCTCCTTTTCCTTCAATTGGGCCTGGGTAACCTCCTTACTGTTGAATAGGGCCTCCTTTTCCTTCAATTGGGCCTGGGTAGCCTCCTTACTGTTGAATAGGGCCTCCTTTTCCTTCAATTGGGCCTGGGTAGCCTCCTTACTGTTGAATAGGGCCTCCTTTTCCTTCAATTGGGCCTGGGTAGCCTCCTTACTGTTGAATAGGGCCTCCTTTTCCTTCAATTGGGCCTGGGTAACCTCCTTACTGTTGAATAGGGCCTCCTTCTCCTTCAATTGGGCCTGGGTAGCCTCCTTACTGTTGAATAGGGCCTCCTTTTCCTTCAATTGGGCCTGGGTAGCCTCCTTACTGTTGAATAGGGCCTCCTTTTCCTTCAATTGGGCCTGGGTAGCCTCCTTGGAGTTGCATAGGGCCTCCTTTTCCTTCAATTGGGCCTGGGTAGCCTCCTTACTGTTGAATAGGGCCTCCTTTCCCTTCAATTGGGCCTGGGTAACCTCCTTACTGTTGAATAGGGCCTCCTTTTCCTTCAATTGGGCCTGGGTAGCCTCCTTACTGTTGAATAGGGCCTCCTTTTCCTTCAATTGGGCCTGGGTAGCCTCCTTGGAGTTACATAGGGCCTCCTTTTCCTTCAATTGGGCCTGGGTAGCCTCCTTACTGTTGAATAGGGCCTCCTTTTCCTTCAATTGGGCCTGGGTAACCTCCTTACTGTTGAATAGGGCCTCCTTCTCCTTCAATTGGGCCTGGGTAGCCTCCTTACTGTTGAATAGGGCCTCCTTTTCCTTCAATTGGGCCTGGGTAGCCTCCTTACTGTTGAAAAGGGCCTCCTTTTCCTTCAATTGGGCCTGGGTAACCTCCTTACTGTTGAATAGGGCCTCCTTTCCCTTCAATTGGGCCTGGGTAACCTCCTTACTGTTGAATAGGGCCTCCTTTTCCTTCAATTGGGCCTGGGTAACCTCCTTACTGTTGAATAGGGCCTCCTTTTCCTTCAATTGGGCCTGGGTAACCTCCTTACTGTTGAATAGGGCCTCCTTTTCCTTCAATTGGGCCTGGGTAACCTCCTTACTGTTGAATAGGGCCTACTTTCCCTTCAATTGGGCCTGGGTAACCTCCTTACTGTTGAATAGGGCCTCCTTTCCCTTCAATTGGGCCTGGGTAACCTCCTTATTGTTGAATAGGGCCTCCTTTTCCTTCAATTGGGCCTGGGTAGCCTCCTTACTGTTGAATAGGGCCTCCTTTTCCTTCAATTGGGCCTGGGTAGCCTCCTTACTGTTGAATAGGGCCTCCTTTCCCTTCAATTGGGCCTGGGTAACCTCCTTACTGTTGAATAGGGCCTTTTTTTCCTTCAATTGGGCCTGGGTAGCCTCCTTACTGTTGAATAGGGCCTCCTTTTCCTTCAATTGGGCCTGGGTAGCCTCCTTGGAGTTGCATAGGGCCTCCTTTTCCTTCAATTGGGCCTGGGTAGCCTCCTTACTGTTGAATAGGGCCTCCTTTTCCTTCAATTGGGCCTGGGTAACCTCCTTACTGTTGAATAGGGCCTCCTTCTCCTTCAATTGGGCCTGGGTAGCCTCCTTACTGTTGAATAGGGCCTCCTTTTCCTTCAATTGGGCCTGGGTAACCTCCTTACTGTTGAATAGGGCCTCCTTTTCCTTCAATTGGGCCTGGGTAGCCTCCTTACTGTTGAATAGGGCCTCCTTTTCCTTCAATTGGGCCTGGGTAGCCTCCTTACTGTTGAATAGGGCCTCCTTTCCCTTCAATTGGGCCTGGGTAGCCTCCTTGGAGTTGCATAGGGCCTCCTTTTCCTTCAATTGGGCCTGGGTAACCTCATTGGAGTTGAATAGGGCCTCCTTTTCCTTCAATTGGTCCTGGGTAGCCTCCTTACTGTTGAATAGGGCCTCCTTTTCCTTCAATTGGGCCTGGGTAGCCTCCTTGGAGTTGCATAGGGCCTCCTTTCCCTTCAATTGGGCCTGGGTAGCCTCCTTACTGTTGAATAGGGCCTCCTTTCCCTTCGATTGGGCCTGGGTAACCTCCTTACTGTTGAATAGGGCCTCCTTCTCCTTCAATTGGGCCTGGGTAGCCTCCTTACTGTTGAATAGGGCCTCCTTTTCCTTCAATTGGGCCTGGGTAACCTCCTTACTGTTGAATAGGGCCTCCTTTTCCTTCAATTGGGCCTGGGTAGCCTCCTTGGAGTTGCATAGGGCCTCCTTTCCCTTCAATTGGGCCTGGGTAGCCTCCTTACTGTTGAATAGGGCCTCCTTTTCCTTCAATTGGGCCTGGGTAGCCTCCTTACTGTTGAATAGGGCCTCCTTCTCCTTCAATTGGGCCTGGGTAGCCTCCTTACTGTTGCATAGGGCCTCCTTTTCCTTCAATTGGGCCTGGGTAGCCTCCTTACTGTTGAATAGGGCCTCCTTTCCCTTCAATTGGGCCTGGGTAGCCTCCTTGGAGTTGCATAGGGCCTCCTTTTCCTTCAATTGGTCCTGGGTAACCTCATTGGAGTTGAATAGGGCCTCCTTTTCCTTCAATTGGTCCTGGGTAGCCTCCTTACTGTTGAATAGGGCCTCCTTTTCCTTCAATTGGGCCTGGGTAGCCTCCTTACTGTTGAATAGGGCCTCCTTTTCCTTCAATTGGGCCTGGGTAGCCTCCTTACTGTTGAATAGGGCCTCCTTTCCCTTCAATTGGGCCTGGGTAACCTCCTTACTGTTGAATAGGGCCTCCTTTTCCTTCAATTGGGCCTGGGTAGCCTCCTTACTGTTGAATAGGGCCTCCTTTTCCTTCAATTGGGCCTGGGTAGCCTCCTTACTGTTGAATAGGGCCTCCTTTTCCTTCAATTGGGCCTGGGTAGCCTCCTTACTGTTGAATAGGGCCTCCTTTCCCTTCAATTGGGCCTGGGTAACCTCATTGGAGTTGCATAGGGCCTCCTTTTCCTTCAATTGGGCCTGGGTAGCCTCCTTACTGTTGAATAGGGCCTCCTTTTCCTTCAATTGGGCCTGGGTAACCTCCTTACTGTTGAATAGGGCCTCCTTTTCCTTCAATTGGGCCTGGGTAGCCTCCTTGGAGTTGCATAGGGCCTCCTTTTCCTTCAATTGGTCCTGGGTAGCCTCCTTACTGTTGAATAGGGCCTCCTTTTCCTTCAATTGGGCCTGGGTAGCCTCCTTACTGTTGAATAGGGCCTCCTTTTCCTTCAATTGGGCCTGGGTAACCTCCTTACTTTTGAATAGGGCCTCCTTTTCCTTCAATTGGGCCTGGGTAGCCTCCTTACTGTTGAATAGGGCCTCCTTTCCCTTCAATTGGGCCTGGGTAACCTCCTTACTGTTGAATAGGGCCTCCTTCTCCTTCAATTGGGCCTGGGTAGCCTCCTTACTGTTGAATAGGGCCTCCTTTTCCTTCAATTGGTCCTGGGTAGCCTCCTTACTGTTGAATAGGGCCTCCTTTCCCTTCAATTGGGCCTGGGTAGCCTCCTTACTGTTGAATAGGGCCTCCTTTCCCTTCAATTGGTCCTGGGTAGCCTCCTTACTGTTGAATAGGGCCTCCTTTTCCTTCAATTGGTCCTGGGTAGCCTCCTTACTGTTGAATAGGGCCTCCTTTTCCTTCAATTGGGCCTGGGTAGCCACCTTACTGTTGAATAGGGCCTCCTTTTCCTTCAATTGGGCCTGGGTAACCTCCTTACTGTTGAATAGGGCCTCCTTTCCCTTCAATTGGGCCTGGGTAGCCTCCTTACTGTTGAATAGGGCCTCCTTTTCCTTCAATTGGGCCTGGGTAGCCTCCTTACTGTTGAATAGGGCCTCCTTTCCCTTCAATTGGTCCTGGGTAGCCTCCTTACTGTTGAATAGGGCCTCCTTTTCCTTCAATTGGTCCTGGGTAGCCTCCTTACTGTTGAATAGGGCCTCCTTTTCCTTCAATTGGGCCTGGGTAGCCTCCTTACTGTTGAATAGGGCCTCCTTTTCCTTCAATTGGGCCTGGGTAGCCTCCTTACTGTTGAATAGGGCCTCCTTTTCCTTCAATTGGGCCTGGGTAACCTCCTTACTGTTGAATAGGGCCTCCTTTTCCTTCAATTGGGCCTGGATAACCTCCTTGGAGTTGCATAGGGCCTCCTTTTCCTTCAATTGGTCCTGGGTAGCCTCCTTACTGTTGAATAGGGCCTCCTTTTCCTTCAATTGGGCCTGGGTAGCCTCCTTACTGTTGAATAGGGCCTCCTTTCCCTTCAATTGGGCCTGGGTAACCTCCTTACTGTTGAATAGGGCCTCCTTTTCCTTCAATTGGGCCTGGGTAGCCTCCTTACTGTTGAATAGGGCCTCCTTTTCCTTCAATTGGGCCTGGGTAGCCTCCTTACTGTTGAATAGGGCCTCCTTTTCCTTCAATTGGGCCTGGGTAGCCTCCTTGGAGTTGAATAAGGCCTCCTTTCCCTTCAATTGGTCCTGGGTAGCCTCCTTACTGTTGAATAGGGCCTCCTTTTCCTTCAATTGGTCCTGGGTAGCCTCCTTACTGTTAAATAGGGCCTCCTTTTCCTTCAATTGGGCCTGGGTAGCCTCCTTGGAGTTGAATAGGGCCTCCTTTTCCTTCAATTGGGCCTGGGTAGCCTCCTTGGAGTTGAATAGGGCCTCCTTTTCCTTCAATTGGTCCTGGGTAGCCTCCTTACTGTTGAATAGGGCCTCCTTTTCCTTCAATTGGGCCTGGGTAGCCTCCTTGGAGTTGAATAGGGCCTCCTTTTCCTTCAATTGGGCCTGGGTAGCCTCCTTACTGTTGAATAGGGCCTCCTTTCCCTTCAATTGGGCCTGGGTAGCCTCCTTGGAGTTGCATATTTAATAATAATAATAATAATATTTAATATTTATAAAACCGCACCCTCTCCCCACAGGGATTTGGGGTAGTGCACAGGTAGAATAAAAACAATAAATAAATACAAACAATTCTAAAAACAAATTAAACATCACCTGCGCTAAAATTCCCCATTAAAACTAAACAGTCCTAATTTCCCAATAAAAACCCCAAAGACAGAGAGACTATCCTAGGCCGGCCAGACAGAAAAAGTGAGTTTTTAATTTAAGACGGAAGGAGCGGAGGTCCGTGATCGTCCTGATATCGGGGGGAAGGTCGTTCCAGAGGGCCGGGCCCGCCACAGAGATAGCCCTTCCCTTGGGTGTCGCCCGCTGATAATGTCTAGTGGACGGCACCCGGGGAAGTCCCTCTCTGTGGGAGCGAATCGGCCGTGAGGATGTATGAGGCAGGATCCGATCCCGCAGATAGCTAGGTCCCGAGCCATGGAGCGCTTTAAAGATGATAATTAACACCTTGAAATGCACCCGGAAGACGACAGGTAGCCAGTTAAGCTCGCGCAAGAGCGGTGTTACATGGGTAAACCTAGCGGTTCCCATAATTGCTCGCGCGGCTGCGTTCTGGACTAGCTGAAGTCTCCGGGTGCACCTCAAGGGGAGCCCCATGTAGAGAGAGTTACAATAGTCCAGTCGGGATGTCACGAGTGCATGAGTGACTGTGCGCAGGGCGTCCCGATCCAATAGGGGGCGCAATTGGCGAACCAGGCGAACCTGGTAAAACGCCCTCCTGGCCACGGCTGTCACTTGATCTTCCATGGACAGCCGGGAATTCAGGAGGACACCCAAATTGCGCGCCCCATCCACAGGGGCAAGATGTTCGCCCCCTATGGCCAGCGATGGAGTGAGCTGGTTGAATCGGGCAGCCGGAAACCACAGCCACTCGGTCTTGGTCGGGTTGAGCCTAAGTCCGTTACTTCCCATCCAGATCCGCACGGCTTCCAGGCACTGGCACATCACCGCTACGGCATCGTTGGGGTGGTTTGGGGTAGATATATACAACTGAGTATCATCAGCGTATAGATGGTATTCTACCCCAAAACCACGGATGATCTCACCCAGCGGCTTCATGTATGTGTTAAACAGGAGAGGCGAGAGGACCGACCCCTGAGGCACCCCACAAGTGAGTGGTCTCGAGGTCGACCTCTGCCCCCCTGTCAACACAAATTGCGATCGGCCAGAGAGGTAGGAGGAGAACCACCGCAAAACGGCGCCTCCCACTCCCAACCCCCCCAGCCGATGCAATAGGATACCATGGTCGATGGTATCGAAAGCCGCCGAGAGGTCTAATAGGACCAGGATGGAGGAACAACCCCCATCTCTGGCCCTCCAGAGATCATCAACCAACGCGACCAATGCCGTCTCAGTGCTGTGCCCGGGCCGAAAGCCGGACTGGCGCGGATGTAGATAGTCAACTTCCTCCAGGTGACGGGGAAACTGTTGTGCCACCACACTCTCAACAACCTTCGCCAAAAAGGGAAGGTTGGAGACTGGACGATAGTTGTTTAAAAGAGCTGGATCCAAAGAGGGCTTCTTAAGGAGGGGCCTCACCATCGCTTCTTTTAGGGAAGCAGGCAAGGAACCCTCACTTAAGGATGCGTTGACAACCTCTTGGAGCCAGCCTCGTGTCACCTCCCAGGATGCCAGTACAAGCCAGGAGGGGCACGGGTCCAATAAACATGTGGTGGTTCGCAGTCGCCCACGTAACCTGTCCATATCATCGGAAGTAACGGAGTCAAACTCCTCCCAAACAAGATCTGTCTCGTGGCACCCCACTGGGCCATCAATGGAGGGTAGCCCGTTCTGTATCTGAGCGGTTTTCTCCTGCAGAAAAGTCACAAATTCCTCTGCTCTACCCTGTAGCGGGGCTTCCCGCGCCCTTTGTTGAAGTAGGGAGCGGGTCACCCTAAACAGGGCGGCAGGGCGGTTGTCTGCGGATGCTATGAGAGTAGCACAATGATGGCATTTGGCCACTCTCAGCGCCACAATGTAAGTCCGTAAATGGGCTCTTACCTGTGTCCGGTCAGATTCAGATCGGGTAGACCTCCATCTTCCCTCTAGGCATCTCTTGCGGCGTTTCATCACCCGCAGCTCCTCGGTAAACCAAGGGGCCAGGGTGGTTCGCCGCCGCAACAGAGGCCGCAAGGGCGCGACCCGATCCAAGGCTCCCACAGCCGCACTGTTCCATGCGGCCGTGAGGTCCTCTATCGGGGCACGGGTCAGGGGTACAGGAAATGGCCCAAGCGCCGTCTGGAACCCATCCGGGTCCATCAGGCGCCTGGGGCGGTACCAGATTGGAGACTCTGGTTCCGCCTCCCCGCGGAGGGGAGCAGCGGTCGGAAAGTCGAGCCGGAGAAGTGAGTGGTCTGACCATGACAAGGGCGTGATGACTATATCCCCTATACTCAGATCACTCTTCCATTGGCCAGAGACAAAGATGAGATCCGGCGTATGTCCACCCTCGTGAGTGGGGCCTCGAATTACTTGGGTCAGGTCCATGGCCGTCATGGAAGCCATGAACTCCCGAGCTGCCTCGGATGATTTGCCCAACGATGGCAGGTTAAAGTCCCCCATGACTAAAAGTCTGGGGGTCTCCACTGCCACCGTAGCGATTACCTCCAGGAGCTCGGGCAGGGCTGCTGCTACATAGCGGGGAGCCAGGTATATAACCAGCAAGCCCAACTGCCTCCCTAGGCCCCACTTCACGCAGAGGGACTCACAGCCGGTAGTCTGTGGCACAATGGTCTCTCTTGGCTCAAGACCTTCCTTGACAATGACCGCTACCCTACCGCCCCTACCAAGGGCCCGGGGCTGATGAAAGGCGCAGTAACCTGGTGGGCACATTTCAACGAGGGGGAGTCCTCCCTCGTGGCCCAACCAGGTTTCCGCAATTCCAGCCAGGTCCGGCTCCCCCTCTGACACAAAGTCACTAATGAGGGGGGCTTTGTTGACAACAGACCTGGCATTGCAGAACATCAGCCGTAGGCCCTGGCTCTGTACTCTCTGACCACCTAGCCTGCGGGGGTTGTGGCACCCGACCGTTTGTAACCAACGGTTACGTGCCACCAACCGGGAGGATGAAACTTGTCTCCCCTCGGCCCTGCCTCTCCCCACGACCCTCTGGATTGGTAAGCCCTCCTGCGGAACGACTCATGTCCCCCCCCTCCTATCGGCACCTTCCGCTTCCCTCCGTCGGCTGCTGGCCTGGCCCTCTTCCGTCTCCATCTGTCTATACCCACCCCCCTCCCTAGTACCCCCTAAAAAAGATAATTTAGATAATTTAAACAATTTACGGACTAAAAACCCCCTAAGGCCGCGCTTCGCCCATCTCTCCGGATTAACAACTCCATCATCAAGATGGGCCCTAGATAGATCAAAGGGCCAGACCTGCGAGAGCGGGAACTCCCGCAGAGATAGTAGTTTCGCTCTGGAGTACATATATTTATAAATAAATAACTAAAATTAATTATCTAAGAATAAATTGTGTAGGTGGAATTCAAGTGGGTTTTGGGATAAAATACAAGATGTTAAAAGACGTTAGCCATGATTAAAACAGTTCATTCAGTTGGTATTAAATGAGATAAAGTGCATAGTGAGGTTAGTTGGTAATAAGTTAAAGTTGGTAAATTAAAATTAGTTCGCAATGTTCATTTGGGCGTCCATAGTTGTTACTGTCCACAAGTTCTTTGGACAATTCTTCCAGTTCTTCCAGGGCCTTCCAAGGCCTTGGTGGCGTAATTCTCCCGGTCTTAAGAGAGTGACCATAGGGGGAGGATTTTACAACTGGTCAGCAAGCCGTCCGCGACCATTTCGGCGATCCCACCGCCGCCATCTCCTGCGTTACCTCCTTCGCCAGTAGCCTCTCGGCGCTCCCACCGCCGTCGACCTGGCCTCCAGAGGCCGCCTCAAACCCACTCCTTTCTCGACAACCACACGGCTCTCTCACAGCCGCAACCTTCCTTCCAGCCATCTCCTCCGTCGCCGCCTTCACCCTCCGCCTCCGGCGCTCCCACCGCTGTCGGCCCGGCTTCCAGCGGCCACCTCTTCCATCCCCTTCTCTCTCCACTCTCTCTTTCCAACCTTCCAAAACGTTCCAACGTCCTCCAGCGTCCTCGCCTCCTCCGCCATCTTCCCTCCACACCTCTGTCGCCGTCACCGCTGGCCGCCCGGCACTCTCACCACCGTCTCGCCCCATGGCTCGCCACCAACAGCATCAGGAGCTCCTCGGCACAGCCGGCCTCTCCGCCCCTATTAAATCACCCGGGGTGCCGTCCTCCGCACCGGCCTCCGTTGCGGCAATCCCCGCTCCAGCGCTCTCACCGTCTGAGCGTTCCTGTCGCCGGCGTTGTATTCGCTCCTGGCTCACCCCCCGTCATTGCGAACCTCACCCTGAAATGCCAGGGTGGGATCCTCGTCCATCCCATGCCCTCCAGCTCGTAAGAAGAGGGCTGGGAGCACTTAAAAACGCTAACGGCCTCCGCAGCCCACACGGAGCTCCAGAGCTAGCCCGCCATCTTCGCGCAAACGCAGACCATATATGGCCTCCTTTCCCTTCAGTTGGGCCTGGGTAGCCTCCTTGGAGTTGCATAGGGCCACCGTTCCCTTCAGTTGGGCCTGGGTAGCCTCCTTGGAGTTTCATAGAGCCTCCTTTCCCTTCTGTTGGGCCTTGGCAGCCTCTTTGGAGTTGCATAGGGCATCCTCTTCCTTCAGTAGGGCCTGTGCAGCCTCATTGGAGTTGCATAGGGCCTTCCTTCCCTTCAGTTGGGCCTGGGTAGCCTCCTTGGTGTTGCATAGGGCCTCCTCTTCCTTCCGTTGGGCTTCGGCAGCCTCCTTGGAGTTGCATAGGGTCTCCTCTCCCTTCAGTTGGGCCTGGGTAGCCTCCTTGGAGTTGCATAGGGACTCCTCTCCCTTCAGGTGGGCCTGGGTAGCCTCCTTGGAGTTGCATATGGCCTCCTTTCTCTTCAGTTGGGCCTTGGTAGCCTCCTTGGAGTTGCATAGGGCCTCCTCTTCCTTCAGTAGGGCCTGTGCAGCCTCATTTCAGTTGCATAGGGCCTCCTTTCCCTTCAGTTGGGCCTGGGTAGCCTCCTTGGAGTTGCATAGGGCCTCCTTTCCCTTCTGTTTGGCCTTGGCAGCCTCTTTGGAGTTCCATAGGGCCTCCTCTTCCTTCAGTAGGGCCTGTGCAGCCTCATTTCAGTTGCATAGGGCCTCCTTTCCCTTCAGTTGGGCCTGGGTAGCCTCCTTGGTGTTGCATAGGGCCTCCTCTTCCTTCCGTTGGGCTTCGGCAGCCTCCTTGGAGTTGCATAGGGTCTCCTCTCCCTTCAGGTGGGCCTGGGTAGCCTCCTTGGAGTTGCATAGGGACTCCACTCCCTTCAGGTGGGCCTGGGTAGCCTCCCTGGAGTTGCATAGGGCCTCCTTTCCCTTCAGTTGGGCCTGGGTAGCCTCCTTGGAGTTGCATAGGGTCTCCTCTCCCTTCAGCTGGGCCTGGGTAGCCTCCTTGGTGTTGCATATGGCCTCCTTTCCCTTCAGTTGGGCCTGGGTAGCCTCCTTGGAGTTGCATAGGGCCTCCTCTTCTTTCAGTAGGGCCTGTGCAGCCTCCTTGGAGTTTCATAGAGACTCCTTTCCCTTCAGTTGGGCCTGGGTAGCCTCCTTGGAGTTGCATAGGGACTCCTCTCCCTTCAGGTGGGCCTGGGTAGCCTCCTTGGAGTTGCATAGGGCCTCCATTCCCTTCATTTAGGCCTGGGTAGCCTCCTTGGAGTTGCATAGGGTCTCCTCTCCCTTCAGTTGGGCTTCGGCAGCCTCCTTGGAGTTGCATAGGGTCTCCTCTCCCTTCAGTTGGGCCTGGGTAGCCTCCTTGGAGTTGCATAGGGCCTCCTTTCCCTTCAGTTGGGCCTGGGTAGCCTCCTTGGTGTTGCATAGGGCCTCCTCTTCCTTCCGTTGGGCTTCGGCAGCCTCCTTGGAGTTGCATAGGGTCTCCTCTCCCTTCAGGTGGGCCTGGGTAGCCTCCTTGGAGTTGCATAGGGACTCCTCTCCCTTCAGGTGGGCCTGGGTAGCCTCCTTGGAGTTGCATAGGGCCTCCTTTCCCTTCAGTTGGGCCTGGGTAGCCTCCTTGGAGTTGCATAGGGTCTCCTCTCCCTTCAGCTGGGCCTGGGTAGCCTCCTTGGTGTTGCATATGGCCTCCTTTCCCTTCAGTTGGGCCTGGGTAGCCTCCTTGGAGTTGCATAGGGCCTCCTCTTCTTTCAGTAGGGCCTGTGCAGCCTCCTTGGAGTTTCATAGAGACTCCTTTCCCTTCAGTTGGGCCTGGGTAGCCTCCTTGGAGTTGCATAGGGACTCCTCTCCCTTCAGGTGGGCCTGGGTAGCCTCCTTGGAGTTGCATAGGGCCTCCATTCCCTTCATTTAGGCCTGGGTAGCCCCCTTGGTGTTGCATAGGGCCTCCTTTCCCTTCAGTTGGGCTTCGGCAGCCTCCTTGGAGTTGCATAGGGTCTCCTCTCCCTTCAGTTGGGCCTGGGTAGCCTCCTTGGAGTTGCATAGGGCCTCCTTTCCCTTCAGTTGGGCCTGGGTAGCCTCCTTGGTGTTGCATATGGCCTCCTTTCCCTTCAGTTGGGCCTGGGTAGCCTCCTTGGAGTTGCATAGGGCCTCCTCTTCTTTCAGTAGGGCCTGTGCAGCCTCCTTGGAGTTTCATAGAGACTCCTTTCCCTTCAGTTGGGCCTGGGTAGCCTCCTTGGAGTTGCATAGGGTCTCCTCTCCCTTCAGTTGGGCCTGGGTAGCCTCCTTGGAGTTGCATAGGGCCTCCTTTCCCTTCAGTTGGGCCTGGGTAGCTTCCTTGGAGTTGCATAGGGCCTCCTTTCCCTTCAGTTGGGCCTGGGTAGCCCCCTTGGTGTTGCATAGGGCCTCCATTCCCTTCAGTTGGGCTTCGGCAGCCTCCTTGGAGTTGCATAGGGTCTCCTCTCCCTTCAGTTGGGCCTGGGTAGCCTCCTTGGAGTTGCATAGGGCCTCCTTTCCCTTCAGTTGGGCCTGGGTAGCCTCCTTGGAGTTGCATAGGGCCTCCTTTCCCTTCAGGTGGGCCTGGACAGCCTCCTTGGTGTTGCATAGGGCCTCCATTCCCTGCATTTAGGCCTGGGTAGCCTCCTTGGAGTTGCATAGGGCCTCCTTTTCCTTCAATTGGGCTTCGGCAGCCTCCTTGGAGTTGTACCATTCTGGTGGGCGCGACCACAGCAAGCTGAAAGAATGGGTCCCCACAATTTACCTGGCTGGGGCCTTCCAGGCTGAATGTCCTATTGGCCGTTGTCTGCTCATCCAGAATCCCCTCCTGAGAGGGAAACACACAGGTCAAATGTCACACCGGCCCAATTTGGCCCTTCTAGATGTGGATAAAGCTGGACCACGGGAGGGGGAACTCTGGAGACCCTTCTCAGTAGCCCCATTTTCTGGCCAAAGCAAATTCACAACTGAAAGAGCCAATTGACCTCCGGAGGCATCAAGAGTAGTTGAGCCTAAAACCTCGAGGTCAGCAGCCAGGACTTTTTATGGCCTCACAGCCAAAGCACATGAGACCCATGGAGAGCCATGGAGACATCCCTGAAGATCCTTTTGAAAGGGGGAAGATGTTGGGTGAGGATTCTGTCTTCTATGGGGCTGGAGAAATAGGAAGCAGGTGCCTCAAACCTCCTTCGCATCAGGAGGAAGGTCCTTGTTAGATCAGACAAAGGATTCCGACTCAGGCATGGTCAAAACAACAGGAACGTTTATTCACACTATTTACAATGCACAAGATTTCAACTGGGAAGGTTTCTTCTCTGGCAACCTCTTATATAGAGTTACCAGGCGGGAAAACTACTAGCAAGCAATTGCAACATTGTAACTGTTTCCCAGACAGATTCCGGTCAGCTCGTCTCAGTTAATCAATGCAGCTGCCGGATCTGTTCTGGAATGCGGTGACTCACAGGTTACCAGACTTGCTGTCTGGGTCGTAGACCTGAGGACTTAACACTCCTTCCCCCATAGTCAGTGCACATGTGTCCAGGCTCTCTGTCCATCACAGTACATACGCGCGCATATTCGTTCAGATAGGTGGGGCGTTGTCGGGTCCGCCCCGAACGCCTTAGTTCCTGCGGAGAGTTCGGCGCGGACAGCAGTTCTTGTGGAAGCTCCTCCCTGTGGGGAGTGGAGCTTTCGCCTACGTCACCGTGGCCTGCCCTCGGAGGTGGAGTCGCCGCAGGCAGGATTGGCGACAATAGTAAGTCAGGGCGAGAGGGCGTGGCGACCGGTCTTGAGGTAGTTGACAGTTGCTGGCGAGCAGCGTTCTGGTAGGGTGGGCCTCCGATGGGCGAGGCCCACAGCTCAGTGTCAGGTTGAGTGGCATGGTCCTGACGGCCTCCCCAGGCGGTGCCTGACGAGGAGAGGTCTGGACAGGCAAGGGTCTCAGGATTTCCAAACTGCGGCTCGGCATGAGCAGGGAACAGCGGCCCAACGGGGGCCAACGGGCAGGAACGGCCTGGCGTGGTGAAGGCTGTCTCGGGCAGGCGGCGCCTCAGTTGATCCAGGTGGCGCCGCCACTCAGATCCATCTTGAAGGCCGACCCTGTAAGAACAGGGGCCGGTTAAGTCCAAAATGGTTGCGGCAATCCATCGCGGCTCCCCTGAGACGTTCCTTGCCCAAACTAGGTCCCCAATTTTAAATAAGCGAGGAGCGGAAATCTGCAGGTTGCTCCTCTGCAACCCGTCATAATCGGGGTGCAGTCTGTCAAGGGTGGTCCGCAAGCGTCGGCCCATCAAGAGCTCCGCGGGGCTTTTCCCTGTGGCCGGGCAAGGTGTGACATGCTGTCCCAAAAGGTACGCAGCCACCCTTGCCTGCCAGTCCCCTTTATTCAAACGGGCCAAGGTTTCCTTGGCCAAGCGGTCTGCTCGTTCCGCGCGTCCATTAGACGTCGGGTGATAAGGGGCAACCGGCACGTGGCGGATCCCTTGGGTGGCCAGGAAGTCCAAGAAGGTGGAGGATTGAAATTGGGGTCTGTTGTCGGACACAATGACGTCCGACAACCCATGGGTCGCGAACAGGCGGTGCAAGGCACGCACCGTGCTCTCCGCTGTGGTGGAAGCCATGATAATCACCTCCACCCAGCGGGAGAACGCATCCACCACCACGAGGAAATTCTGGCCATGGAAGGGACCCGCGAAATCCAAGTGGAGCCTGGACCATGGGCTCCTGGGGACGTCCCACTCCCTCGGCGGGGAGACCGGCGGGGCCGGCCTGGACGATTGGCAGGTGGAGCAGGCGGCCACCCATTCCGCCACTTCAGCGTCCATGCCGGGCCACCAGACATAGCTCCGGGCTAACGCCTTCATACGGACGATGCCTGGGTGGTTGGCATGGAGCGACTGAAGAACCATGTGTCTGAGAGGGGAAGGGACGATGACCCGATCTCCCCAACACAAGCACCCGCAATGGAGCGAGAGCTCCAGCTGGCGTGACTTGTAAGGCCGAAAGTCTTCGGCCACGCTGCCCGAAGGCAGCCCCTCAGCACCCATCGGCAGACCTGGGCGAGGACGGGGTCTGCGCGGGTGTGAGCAGCGACGGCGGAAGAGGACAGGGGCAAGTCCAACTCCGCGACCATCAGGACAGAGAGGGCAGGCACAGGGGTCGGATTTGGCTCCGGGAGAGGGCAGCGGCTCAGGGCATCAGCATGCCCTATCTGCTTGCCAGGACGGTATAGCAGCGTATAGTCATACGCTGCCAGGAATTCCGTCCAGCGGGTCATCCTGGGCGACAGGATGGGGGGGGTCGGACGGTCATCGGCCAACAGCCCAAGGAGTGGCTTGTGGTCCGTGACAACAGAAAAAGTCTGCCCATAGAGGTAATTGTGGAACTGCTTAATCCCAGACACTACAGCCAAAGCCTCCTTGTCGATTTGGCTGTAGTTTCTCTCCGTTTGAGACATTGTCGGGGAGTAAAAAGCAATGGGGGCTTCCGAGCCGTCTGGAAAGACATGGCTAAGGACAGCCCCCAGGCCAAAAGGGGAGGCATCGCATGCAAGCGTCAGAGAAAGCCTGTCATGGTACTGGACTAGTACCGCATCTGACGTGAGCATGGCTTTGACAGCCGCGAACGCATGCGCTTCGTGGCTGCCCCAGCGCCAGGCCGCGGATCGGTCGAGCAACCGATGCAGCGGCTCGGCTAGCGATGCCTTGTGGGGAATAAATGGCGCGTAAAAATTCAAAAGGCCGAGGAATGCCTGCAGCTCCGTTTTGGAGGCAGGAGTGGGGGCCTTTTGGATGGCCTCGACCTTGGAGGGGGTTGGGTGAATTCCTTGGGCATCTATCATGAAGCCCAGGAATTCCACCCTTGGCGCAGCAAACGTACATTTGCTGCGCTTCAACTTTAAACCCGCGCCCCTGAAAACTCTGAGGACCTTCCGCATCGTCTTGGCGAGTTCTGATATGCTGGAAGCAGCAATCAGGACGTTGTCAAAGTACGGTACAACGCCAGGGAGCCCATGGAGCAGTCGCTCCATGAGGCTCTGGAAGATCCCCGGGGCCACGGACACGCCGAATTGGAGGCGGCGACAGCGGAAAGCCCCATGGTGGGTTACGATGGTCTGCGCCTCCGCAGCCTCGTCGTCCACCGGG
Source organism: Rhabdophis nuchalis (assembly GCA_039707465.1). Lineage (NCBI taxonomy): Eukaryota > Metazoa > Chordata > Lepidosauria > Squamata > Natricidae > Rhabdophis > Rhabdophis nuchalis. The sequence goes on along the minus strand of CM077662.1, from coordinate 12,904,936 downwards.
AGCTGTTGGTAGGCCTGCGCCATATCCAGTTTCGCGAACACTCGACCCCGTCCCAAAGAGTGGAGCAGGTCTTGCATTACCGGAACCGGGTATGGGTTCGCCTGAAGCCCGAGGTTGATCGTCGACTTATAGTCGGCGCAGATCCTCACGGACCCGTCGGGCTTAATGGGAACCACAATTGGGGTCTCCCATTTTGCCTGATCGACGGGTTCGAGCACGCCCTGCGCCACTAATCGATCTAATTCCGCTTCAGCCTTGGGCTTCAGCACGAACGGCAGCCTGCGGGCCTTCAAGCGGACCGGAGCAACCTGGGGGTCCAGATTTAGGGAAACTAGAGTGCCTTTGTACGTTCCTAGGCTGCCATCAAAGACGTCATTGAACACTCTGATCACTACTTCTACCGGAGAACTGGCTGGCACGCTGTGTACTCCTTGGACTGACAGTCCCAAGGCTGGAAACCAGTCCAATCCGATCAAGGCAGCTAGGGGTTTGGCCACTACCAGGATGGGAAGGGATCCGTGGAAGGAGCCGTAGTCTACTCTCACTCTATGCAATCCTAGAATGGGAATTTGCGAGCCCTGGTAGTCTTTTAGGATCGTCGCCGTGGGGCCGAGATCTCGTTTCCTGAGCTGGGGGCACAGCTTAACTAATTGTGCCCAGGACATAAGCGATCTAGAGGACTCGGAATCTATTTCCATTTTTACCCCCACCCCCTCTAAGCAAACCACTGTTGACAGTCTCATACTCTCTGCCTGGTCGTAGTTTGGAGCTGGGGGCATCTCCGCCAGCGCGAAGCAGTCAGTCTGCTGTGGCTGGTAGCGTCTGGAATGCTTCTGCGTCGCTTGTTGTCCTGGTGGAGCGGCTCTGGAGGCAGCAGCTGGAGTTGTCGTTGGTGCGGCAGCACGGCACACGGTTGCTAGGTGTCCTTTCCTGCCACATCTGCGGCACACCGATGCCTTGAATGGGCACTCGGGTCTCTGGTGGGCACCTCCGCAGCCTAGGCAGCTCCCGGACTTCTGCTGTGGTGTGAATGCGCGATTTGGCACACGCCCAGTCACCCTCATGCATTCCCCTTGGTCTTCCTCCTCCATCTCGTCTAGCGAGGCTATTTCGTCCCCTAGACACGCTCGCGGAGTGGGGAAGAGAGGAGGGCGTGCGCGGCCCATGTCAGATGTGGAAATCTCTGACAATTCTGCCGCGTGGGCTTCTTCCACCGTTTGCTCGAGAGTCAGGACAGGACGGATGTCTTTTACGCCGCATACAAACTGCTCCAGTAGGGATTCCTCCAGGAAGCCTGCGGGGAACTCGCAGGGAATTGCGGTGGCTCTCAATTTCTGAAGGAACTCGGCTACTGATTGTTGCGGTTGTTGCACACATTGCCTGAATGCGTAGTGATGTGCTATGCAGGAAGGTACAGGCGCGTAGTGTGCTCTCAGGCGGCCCAGGAGATCGTCCCAAGGCACTTCGTGTACCGCTGCGGGTGCTGCTATGGTTCGGGCAGTAGCGAACAATTCTGGGCCGCCGCACTGGAGGAAAAGGCTCAGCTTCCTTGCAGGCGCAAGTTCGCCGTAGTTACTTGCTATCAGGAAGCACTCGAACTGGGCTAAGAAGGAAGCCCATTGTTCCTTCATCGGGTCGAACGGTGCAAACGGAGGCATTGTCGCCATAGCCATGGTGAGGCTGTGCGTCGCTCTGCGCTCTGTGGTTGAGGCTTCGTTCCCCGTTGCGTTCTAAGACCACGGCCTGGATCCCATCCTCGTCGCCAGTGTTAGATCAGACAAAGGATTCCGACTCAGGCATGGTCAAAACAACAGGAACGTTTATTCACACTATTTACAATGCACAAGATTTCAACTGGGAAGGTTTCTTCTCTGGCAACCTCTTATATAGAGTTACCAGGCGGGAAAACTACTAGCAAGCAATTGCAACATTGTAACTGTTTCCCAGACAGATTCCGGTCAGCTCGTCTCAGTTAATCAATGCAGCTGCCGGATCTGTTCTGGAATGCGGTGACTCACAGGTTACCAGACTTGCTGTCTGGGTCGTGGACCTGAGGACTTAACAGTCTTCATTTGGATGGATCCATTTCTGGTCTGGATGCCTCAGTCTCCTTTCCTGCATTTTCTTCATCAGTAGAAACCGCCGTTTCACTTATGCTACTTGTTAAGTCTCCTGATTTCCTCCTCCGTTCTTTCTCTTCTGTGCTATGAGCAATGGAGGGATCAATAATAGCTGGAGTCTTCCCAGATCTTTTCCACAAGGCAGCTGAACCTTCTTTCCATAATAACTTTATTCAACTATATGTACAAAAAATAGTGATGGTGTATTAAAAAGGAGGAGGAAATGGGGGGGGAGGGGGGTTTCACTTCTCTTTTGTTAAGACCTCTTTAATCAGGGTGCAGCTGGAGTAGATGCGGCTGGTGTTACTAAGCAGCCCCGGAGTTTCTTCAGGGTTTGCTGCAGGATTTGGCCACCCTCCGAGGGTCCCTTGGGCTGCCTTGGGTTGCCTTGCCTTCCCCTCTATTTTTAAGTTCCAGAGTGAGCCTATCTGCTTCTGCACAGGCCAAGACCTTTCTGATTATATCTAGCTCTGATGGGGGTTTTTCTTTTTTTCAATACTGGCAAAAACTATGCCCTCCGCAGTTAGCACATGTATCAGACAGAGTACATTTCCTATAGAGACAATCAGATAGAGTACATTTTTCTAAAAACCCTCCGGTATTCTGCCTAGAAGAAAAACTTCTGGTTTAAACAAACTTTGGTCTCCCACCATTTGTTCCAACCATGATTGAATCATTTTCCAATCTCTTTTGGCCTCATTGCATGTCCACCACATCTGATAAAAAGGGCCTGGTGTTTTTTTCACACTTCCAACAATTCAGATTTTTAAACCTTTTGGAGAGCTGTGCTGGGGGGAGATGCCATCTGTAGAACATCTTATAGAGATTTTATTTATATAGCCATTGTTAGTTTCCGATGAAGTATCGAAAGTTTTTCCCACTTAGCCAATTCCACATTATTACAAGAATTTTTCCTCCAAGAGACCATAGTTTCTTTGACTTGATCTTCCTCGAGTTTATATTCCGACAAAAAAACTATACAGCAGTTTGATCAACCTGTTTTCTGTGTCTATCAAAAGTTTATCAAATATTGTGAAATCTTTGGCAATTCCTTCCTTCTTCCTATCCTGTGCAAAGCTTGATTGTATCTGTACACAAAACTACCATTCTCCTTGTACCCCTTGCGATGCCAAATCTAACGTAGATTCACTCTCCCCATCTGTTCAATAACTCTTTATATGTAACAATATTTTCCATATTAATTAAATTTGGGTGCATGTATGCTTCCTTCGTAGATCGCCAAATGGGTGTTTCAGTAGAGTGGTTGCATTTAATTTTGTTCCATATTAAGAACAGGGACCCTGTGATATGGTGTCTATGGAAATATTTATGTGCACATCCTTTTTCATACCATAGGAAGGCATCCCATCCTGCCTGGAGGTCATGACCTCCCAATTTGAGTAATCTTTTATCTGTTCAATAACTCTTTATATGTAACAATATTTTCCATATTAATTAAATTTGGGTGCATGTATGCTTCCTTCGTAGATCGCCAAATGGATGTTTCAGTAGAGTGGTTGCCTGTGACTCCATTCACAGATTCCAGCCAGCTATCCCCAAGTGAAGCCCAACAGAGAATCCAGTTGGGCAGAGGGAAGCCCAAATCAGGAGGTTCTTGTAGGCCAGGAACCTCATTTTATCTCCCCCCCCCCGGCTTACACACACACAGAGACTGTCCCCAACTGCAGTGGAGCATTTTGGACTTTTGCAGCCGAAGAATCCCTGAGTGCCGAATCGCCCCCCTAGAAGCCCATCCAGGGGAGCCGGCTGTGGTTGCGCTGGACAAGTGGCCCTCTTGAGGGGCCCCATGTCTCTCCTCCCATCTTTCCCCCACCCAAAGCCCTTCGGGAGCCTCGCCCTCTGTCCCGGGAGCCCTGGCCTTGGCTGGAGGGAATTCTTCCTCCCCGTTTCCCCCCCCCCCCAAGGGCATCCAAGAGCCCCGTTGGGAAGAGTGGGGCTCGGAGGGGCTGTGAGTTGAGCTGCTCAGCTCCAGAGGGAAGCCCACGCAGGACAATGACCCCCCTGTGAGGTGGATTGGGCAGAGAGAGAGATAGGGCCAGTGCCCAAAGCTGCTTCTTTAATTCTTTAATTCATCGGTGAGCAGTTCCGACTTAATTCTGACAATCAGCTCTGTAGGAGGGTCAGTTTGGACCGCGGACTGACCCCTGGTCACGACGGGAGCAGCTGTTAAAGTAAGCGGTATCACAGGCTGAACAACTGTGAGTTTAGTATTGTCATATTGAGGTAGTCTAGAAAGCGCATCAGCCATGAAATTCTTTCCTCCAGGAATGTATTTGAGGGTAAAATTAAAACGATGAAAGTAGTGAGCCCAATGTAGCTGTTTCGGGGACAATTTGCGAGACAATGTGAGCGACTCCAAATTTTTGTGGTCAGTCCAAACTTCAAACGGGTGAGGAGCCCCTTCCAGAAAATGACGCCAAGTCATGAGAGCCCAACCAACCACAAAAGCTTCTTTCTCCCAAATCGCCCATCTGCGTTCTGTGTTGGACAACTTACGGGATGTGTAAGCACAAGGTTGTAGTTGGCCTTGTTGGTTACGTTGCAACAAGACAGCACCTACAGCGACATCACTAGCGTCTGCTTGTATCACGAAGGGGGATTTGACATCAGGATGTTTTAGAACCGGTTCTGCTGCAAATAAGCAGCCTCCTGCCCCATACATCCCTTCGTCCGATCCGCTCCCACAGAGAGGGTCTTCTTCGGGTGCCGTCGGCCGGGCAATGCCGGTTGGCGACACCCAGAGGAAGGGCCTTCTCTGTGGCGGGCCTGGCCCTCTGGAATGACCTACCCCCCGACCTTCGCACAATCTTGGACCTCCGCCTCTTCCGCCAACGTCTTAAGACGTACTTATTCCAACAAGCCGGCCTAGGATAGCCCCCCGTTTCTGACGTTTTAAGGAAATTTGTAATTTGGTAGGGTTTTCAATATTGGGTTTTTAGCACGGGTTAATGAATTTAATTACATTTTAATCGATATTTATTGTATTTTTGTGTTTTTAAGATGCCTGTGCGCCGCCCTGGGTCCTAACAAGGAGAAGGGCGGTATAAATTTAATAAAATAAATAAAATAAATAAATAAGCGTTTAAGTTTTTCAAACGCCGCTTGGCATTCCATAGTCCAGTTGAGAGGAGAACTCGGTCGAGGTTTGTCGTTCCCGTTTGTTTTTAGCAGGTTTGTGATGGGCAGTGCAATGCTAGCAAAGGAGGGTATAAATTGACGGTAAAAGTTGGCGAAACCCAAAAAGCTTTGCAACTGCTTACGGGTACGTGGAGGGGCCCACTCAGTGACCGCTTTCACCTTGGCAGGATCCATTTCAATTCCGTCAGAAGAGATGCGATAATCCAGATAGTCAATTTTGTCCTGGTGAAATTCGCATTTAGAAAGTTTAGCATAGAGCTCAGCTGTTTGAAGTTTATGCAAAACAGAACGGACTAGCTTTACGTGTTCATCATGTGTTTTTGTGTATATGACGATGTCATCAAGATAGACGATAACGCCCTTGTACAGGTGCTCATGGAGAACGTCATTGATTAGTTGCATAAATACGGAAGGTGCGCCTTGCAAGCCAAATGGCAGCACCTTGAACTGAAAGCACCCTAAAGGGCAGTTAAAAGCAGTCTTCCACTCGTCTCCCTCCTTAATTCTTATCCTGTAATAGGCTTCCCTTAGATCGAGTTTAGTAAAAATTTTGCCAGAAGCTAGCTGAGCCAGCATGTCTTTCATGAGAGGCAGTGGGTAGACATGGTGTCCACAGATAGTATTGAGATACTTATAGTTTTGGACCAGACGAAGTGTACCATCTTTCTTTTCTCTAAACATCACAGGGGTGGCTACACGTGGTCTGGCACGTTCAATGAAACCCCTTTCAAAATTTTTATCAATGAACTTGCGAAGTTCAACCATTTCGCAGGGCGTCATAGAGTAAATGCGCGGCTTTGGCAGTTGTACCCCTGGGAGGAAATCAATAGAGCAGTCTGTAGCCCGGGGGGGGGGGAGGGTGTCACAGGATTTTTCACTAAAAACATCCTTAAGGTCCCAGTACTGTTTAGGGATCTTTTCCTCTCCCGGAATGATTTCAGGGTTTGGGAGGGTCACGCTAGAATTAGCAGGTTCCTCGAGGGGTGCTTGTTCAGGTATAAGCTTAACATTAGGGGGTGGGAGGGGAAAATCGTTAGGCGAGATGAAAGGGATTCGGACCCACCCTTCTTTCCAGTCAATCAGGGGATTCCATTTACGTAGCCAGTTAATGCCTAGAATAACAGGGTTGTCAGCAATGGGGGCTACAATAAAGTTAATAGTTTCCTGGTGGGTGTCTCCAATAGACACTTCAATTGGTTCAGTTACATATGATGCTGGATTGCCCCCTGCTATGGAGCCATCCATTTGGCAGAATGCGATTGGTACTTTAAAATTTTTAAGGTGAAACCCCATGTATTGTACCAATTCCTGGCTGATGAGACAACGAGAACAGCCAGAATCTATAAGAGCCTGTACTTTGCAGTTGCGTCCACTAGATGGAGCCAAAAGCTGTAAAGGAATAGTAAGGGGCCCAGAATGGGGACTCACCCAATTGTCATCAGAGTTGGAGGAGGAGTCCTTCTCCCAGTCATCCAGTTCCGCTTTTTGTCGGTCACCGGCAGAGAAATCCAGAGGCTCCGCTCCAACCATCACTGGTTTAGTGCGCACGCTCGGAGATTTCATGGGCTTCTTCCTCTCAGCTGAAGAATGCGGGTGTGGCGTTTGCTTCATTTTGCAGTTATTGGCTCAATGCCCCTCCTTCCCACAGCGAAAACAAGCACCAGAACGAGGCGTAGCTCTCTACTTTGTTTTTGGTAATCCCTCTCATAAGTTTGGGCGGCAGGGATTCCAGGCAGATTTCTCTTTTCAAAGTGAGAAAGAGCTTTTGTTCGAGCTCGATCTAGTTCAACATCCCCAGCAAGCTGAATCCAATACACCAGTGATAGAGGTGTACGCCTGTTAACACAGGTTTCATACAGGGATGGGTTTAAACCTTCTGTATAAACATCGATAAGGGCAGTTTCACTCCAACCCCTCATATAAACTGCAAGTTCTTGAAAACGTTGCGAATATTCCTGAACTGATTTATTGCCCTGGCGCAGATTCCTCATCTCCATTCTTGCCTTTCTTTCAATAAGGGGGTCTTCAAATCGCCTCCTAAGAGCAGTCATAAACCCGTCAAAATTCCCCATTAGCGGGGAGTGATTGTTATGTAAGGAAACTAGCCATTCAGCGGCTGAATTTTCCAGCGCGAGAGATACAATTCTTATCTTTACATCATCACCCCTCAAATCATTTGCAAACTGTTTAACATAGTTGCTGACATGCAGTAAAAAGAATCCTAGCTCCGTAGAATTCCCTCCAAACTTAATCCCCAGGGGGGGAAGTCTTGCCGGCCGGCGAGGGGGAGGGGGAGGATCTCCCCCTTGTGATTCTCTAGTTGTTCCCACAGGCGGTTTGGGACTCCCTCCTCTCAGTTCTTGGGAGGGGGCTTCTTGTTGTTGTTTCATCCCTTCCCATTCCAGAAGACGTGGATCCCCTTCCCACATTTTATCTAGAGCTTCCTTTTTCTCGTCCGCTTGACGAAGCAACTCTCTTGCCATATCTCTCAAATCCCTCTCTTCCTTAAACAATTCTGTCATGGAGGGGGGTTGGTGGGCATGCCGGCGCCTTGTGGTTGTGACCCCCGAACCGATATCATCCGTCATTCCCACCCCTTCGGACCAACGATGCCGTGTTGATCCTTCTTCAGGGGTTGGTTCTAAGTTAAGGCCCGCTAATAACTCCATTACTGACCTCCAGTCTTCTTTTTGGGCCTCGGGGTGAGAGGCGGCCTCCCCCATCGGTTCGTCTTTCGCTGGCTCCGACATGGGGTTTTGGAGTGTAGTGTCTTCCTGCTTAATGTCAGGGTTCGCTTCTTCTAATACTCAAGAAAGACCACACTTAATCATGGTTTAGAATGAATAAGGTTACTTTTACTGAATACAGAAGAACAGCAAACGAAGGTCAAGCAGGAAGTGACTAGTTTAGGCGCGAAGCGTGTATATCAAAGCTTAAGCCAACCCCAATAACCCATGCCCCATACAACAGTGTCCAATGCAGATTTCTCCAGGACATCAGGTGGGCCTCACGTCCAACGCCATCATCAGAATGGAATGTGACACCGTTAGGTTTGAGACAACACTGGCGCATACCATCTTCCACCAGCACACATAATTAACCCCATACCCCACCCTCCCCATTTCCATGGCAGCCAAGCAAGCAGCAAAGCGAAGGCTGACATCTTAACTGTGGTCCCATTTTTCCAGAGTAAAACTGAACCAAAATAGGTGGTAAATTCTCTCTGCTTTTTTATCTTAAGGACTATCCACATTTTGCTGCCTTCATTAAGCAGCTGCGGCATATCGATTATTTTTTTTCCTTTTGAAGACGCCTAAATAATCCTTTCATTCTGAACCTTTGCACTCAACCAGACACAAATTTATTTATTTGAGACCTAAAAGATCAGCACCTAAACAGAAAGTCTGCATTTCCTCCTTGCTGGGATTCTTTGCAATTGTGCCGCTAATATCCACGAAGAGGATATTATCTAATATCCAGGAAGAGGATATTATCTAATACCCAGGAAGAGGATATTTTATCAGTGGGTTGATTGAAGGGTTTTGGACGTCCACCACCCGGGCTCAATTCCCCTGGCTGCCCTTTCCTTTCTTTTTTTTTTTTTTTTATTGAAAAAGTTTTATTGGTTTTACATTTTTTAACAGGATAGGGTAATGGTTACAAAGAAATTTTGAGAGCATTCACGTCAGAGTCGTCGGACCTTCCGAGACCTCAAAATACACATTAAAAAAGTTAACATAGAAAACATTTTCCATACCACTACAAGATGGAAGCAAGTACATTTACCTAAATTCTCCCTTCCATGCTGTCAGACATTTACAAAAAGTCCGGATAGAAATATTATACAAAATTGTTCAAGAAAAATCAAGGCAAAGTTATTTTTTTGATCTAAGTCTTTTGGCTATTGTATCTTCTTTCTCTCCTCCCTGGCCCCCCGCGGGCGGGGCCGTGACCCCCTCCGTCCCCCCTGGATCTTCCCCCAGGGCAGAGGAATATTTTTTAAGAAAGGCTTCCGCCTCAGCAACTGTTTTAATCCTCACTCTTCCTCCTTCCCAGAACACCAGCATCCCTTCAGGTGTCATCCACTTGAACCAAATCCCGTGACCAAACAAGGTTTTAGACAAGAAGGAAAATTTCCTTCTTGAATCTCTAATTTTTCTAGGGATCTGCTTCAAGATAGTGACCATTTCTCGTTGATAAATTAAAGGTTTCTCTCTCTGCGCTTTCAGGATTTCCTCTCTGGTTGACCTTCTAACAAATTTCACATGTATCTCTCTAGGCACTTCATTCATCTTGGCATATGCAGAATTAATTCTATAGGCTAGGTCAATGTCCCCCCTGATCTCATCTTTGGGTTTTTGTAAATAGTCTGCTAAAATTGTACTCATAAGATCAGGTAGGCATTCACCAGATTCCTCAAGAACATTCTGAAATCTCAAAAAAATATGTCATTCTTTCCATATCTATCCTAGACACATGCCCATTTATTTCCCCCACCTCATTAGAAACATTTTTAATCTCTCCCTTAGCCCCCTCCAGACCCCCCTCCAATTCCTCAGTCTTCTGTGTATTCTCCAACACTTGCTTCCGGGTATCCAATAGTTCCTTTTTAAAAGTACTATTTTCAGCCCTCTGGGCCTTTATTTCTGATATCAAAGTTTGCATAGAGGTTTCAAGAGAAGCCATCCTTTGTTCCAAATTTACAAGTGCTGCTTCTTGTGCCATGGTTAAAAGTTAAAGTCACTGCCACCAAGATGGCGTTTTCCGGGTGGGGCTGGTGGGCTGCCCTTTCCTTTCAACCAAGGTCTCCCAGCCCCCTGGTTAACTGACCCCTGCTGGGACCCAAGGTTGTTCTTCAAATCAAAGCCTCCGCATGGCCAGGTGGCTTCCTCCCACTGCCTCAGCCGATGCCCTTCCTTCTCTTAAGGGGCTGCTTCCAATCTGCTGCTCCCCCACATCCCCTCCTACCCCTCTTCCTTCCCCCACCTCCAGCCGGGGCTTTTCTTCCAAGGGGTAGGGGTGGGGGGAGGATAGGGGAGGGTGAGGAGGAGCAGGGAGCAGAGTTGGAAGGGGCCTGGGAGGCCAGCCCTCTGCTCAAGCAGGCGACCCTTCCAGACCATTGGGGTCTCCTCGAAAGCTTCCAGAGATGGAGACCTCATAACTCTGGCAAGGAAGGTCCTGGATGGATCCTTTTCGGTGTCAGAAAATTCTCTCTTTTTAAAAAAATTTTTTAATTTATTCTTATAAAAATAAAATCATACAAACATAATATTAAACATATTGCCGTCACAGCGCGAGAAAGCATAACATTTAAGTAACCAAACTTAACATTACCGTCCTATAATAGGCCTAATATTTAACACCAACATTTACACTATATACAGCCCATCTAGTCAACGTACCTACTTCATCAATTCTTATTCCGCCTTTAATTTCTGATTAATATTATTTACCAATATCTGATTTAAACATATATTATTGCTTCAGTTGTTATTATTCGGTCGTTCCCGTATCCAGTTATACCACCTCTTCCACGAGTTGTAGAATTCTGAGTCCTTTTTTCCTTTAATTAATTTTGTTAATCTATCCGATTCTGCGCACTCATTAATATTATTTATTACTGCCCTATCCATTCGTATTTGATCACTCTTCCATTCCTGGGCAAATGCCAATCTTGCCGCAATAATTATGTGCAACACCAAAAACCATATCTCCATGTTGATATCTGGGGGTTTGAGTCCTAACAGGAAGGTTTCGGGTTTCAAATCTAATTGATGTTGGGTGATTTCTATTAACCACTGCCTGATTTTTTTCCAGTATTTAATCGCCATTGGGCAGGTCCACCACTGATGGAAATAGGTCCCCTCTCTGTGACCACATTTCCAGCAATTAGGCATGGTCCCAGGGAACATTCTGGCAAGTCTTGCCGGGGGTAGATGCCACCGATATATCATTTTATATGTATTTTCCTTATATGAGGCTGCCATAGTCAATTTCATATTTTTGAACCAAATTTCTTCCCAACTTTGAAAGTCCAATGTGCGTCCTAAATTCCGTCCCCAAGCAATCATGCAGTCTTTGAGCACTTCTTCCCCTATGTCTAATAACAATAGATGTCCGTAACACTTGGAGAGCATCCCTTTCTCTGTTCCAAAACCTCAAGCCAAGCAACCTCCCCCAAGAGACACCCCCCCCCCCCAAGATTCCCAATGAAAGAAACACAACAGTCGTCAGTTGGGATAACTATATTGCCTTAAGAAAATACAAAAAGCTTTATATTGGCCTGTGGACCATCCCTAGAGGGGGGCAGAGGGCATCTAGGGGCTGCCTCTGGAGGAGCTCTGCAGCTCTTCCTCCCTCCTGGAAAATCTTCATCCTTGGTGAGAGGCTGAGTCCCTCCCCACAAGAGGGTTCAGCTTCTCCCAGCACATTCTCAGAGGGCCTCAGGGGGCAGGAATGCTTCACTTTGAGGGACCCTAAGGGGAGAGAGAGAGAGAGAGAGAGAGAGACTGAGAATCAGAAGGGACTTCAAAGGTCATCTAGCCCAACCCCCTCCTCAAGCAAGAGACCCTCTTCCCTCCAATCTCTTCTTAAAAGCCTCCATTGCTGAAGCTCTGATGAATTCTTCTCACAACCAGGAAATGTCTCCTTCATTCAAGAGTCCAGAATCGGGCCTCCCTCAAAATGCCAGAAAGTGAGTTGTGGGAGATGCAGGCATGGCTGCCAGTGAAAAGGGCTTATGGGGCAGGGACACATGGACCTTCCTGCCCCAGAGCCCTTTGCATTTTGGAACTCCCCTCCCCCCTGAATGCTGCTGATTCATGTTTGTTCCCCATTGAACCCTCAGGAGGCCCCTCCGTGTCCCCCCAAAACTCACCTGGTGATGGTGGCTGTGGCCGCCATCCTCTTCATCCTCTTCATCCTCTTCATCGTCATCATCCTCTTTTTTTTTATTGAAAAAGTTTTATTCAAACAAATTTCCCCCCTTTTTACCCCCCCCCCGATATATAATATAAATCACATACAAATATTATGCCCCCTCCCCTCCCCCCATCTTAAAATAAATTTCTCATTCAGATATTGTACCCCCTCACCTCCCAACAATCATAATATACATTTCTCTTAAAGTAACAATATCCCATTAACCCCATCTTCTAAATTAATTGAACATATATAAATCATAATATAAATTTCTCTTAAAGTAACAGTATCCCATTAATCCCATCTTCTAAATTAATTATACATATATATTTCCCCACCCTCCACCCTAACCCTCCCCCACCTCCCATTCAAACCCACCCCCCTGACTTCCGCTATACACCACTCTAATAATCCCAAACATCCCATATATTATTTACTCTGTTCATCTGTCAATCTAAACATTCTTACCTAAAGGCTACATAGTACTTCCTAGTCTGGTATTTATTATGTATATAATCAATCCATTTTACCCATTCCTGTGCATAATTCTCCTGCTTCTGATCTTTTAAGAAAGCTGAAGTTTTTGCCATTTCCACAAACCCCGCCACTTTCTGAATCCATTGATCAATTGTCGGTAAAAAATCTTTTTTCCAGTGTTGAGCAATCAACAACCTAGCTGCTGTAACCATATACAATACCAATTTTGTTTCCCCTTTAGTAAAATCCTTAATTATACCCAATAAAAACATTTGCGGAATAAATTGTATTCTTTTCTTAAATACATTTTGCATAACCCACCATATTTTTATCCAAAAAGCTTTAACCTTATTGCAAGTCCACCATACATGAAAAAAAGTAGCATCTAAACACCCGCATCTCCAGCATTTTGGTTGAACATTTGGGTACATACATGATAATTTCTTAGGATCTAAATACCATCTGTAAAACATTTTAGAAAAATTCTCCCTTAAATTCTGTGACTGTAAATTTAACATTCTGAACCCATATTTTTTCCCACGTATCCAACATAACCAATTCATCAAAATTCTGATCTCATTTAATCATGCAATCCTTAACCAATTCACTTTCTGAGTCCCTTTCTAACAATACATTATATATTCTTTTAACATGTTTTGGGCCAGTCTCTTTTATCTGCTTGATCAGTTCCACTTCTTTATCCATAAAACCGACCCTGCGATCTTCTTTCCATCTCTTCTGTAACTGTATATAATGTAACCAATTTAGAGTAATTCCTTCTTCCAATAATTGTTCCAAAGTTTTCAACTGCCATTTGTCCCCATCAACAATAAGCACGTCTTTATATAAACACTCCCCGAGTGACTTAGTATTTGTAATCCACATGGTGTCTGCAAGATCCAACCAAAGCGGTATTTTATAATCCCAATTAGGCCGGTGCTTCTTCCATATTCTCATCAAGGCACTTTGGAGAACATGATTGTTAAACACTTTATCCACCCTATCTTCATAAAAAAGATATGCATGCCATCCCAGAACAAGGTCATGGCCTTCTATATTCAACAGTTCAGTTTTTGTTTTCCCAAACCAATCTGCTACATGCGTCAATACCGCCGCTTCATAATACAATCGAAGGTTTGGGAGTCTGAGGCCACCTCTTTCACGAGTATCTTGCATAATCTTCATCTTTACTCTCGGTTTTTTCTCCTTCCAAACAAATTTATTTAATGTTGCTTGCCATTCTAACAAGATTTTATCTGATTTAAGCACCGGTATCATCTGGAATAAAAAAATGAGTCTAGGTAGAATGTTCATTTTAATTGCTGAAATCCTTCCAAGCAAAGATAGTTGTAACTTTTTGCATACTTCAAGGTCTTTCTGTATCTTTTGCCACAACACTTCATAATTATTTGGAAAAAGTTTTGTATTTGATTCTGCAATTTGTATTCCTAAATATTTGACCTTAGAAACTATTTCGAAACCTGCCAAACTTGCAAGTCTCTTTCTTTGAGTCTCTGTCATGATTTTAACCACCATTTTCATTTTACTTTGATTTAGTCTAAACCCAGACACCATGCCAAATTCTGCTATGATATTTTTCATCTGAATTATTGAGTTCAAAGGATGTGAAAGGGTAACGACAAGATCATCAGCAAATGCCCTAGTTCTGTATTCCTTTTGCCTAATAGCTATGCCATTTAAAGAGTTTGAGTCCCGAATTGTATTCAACAAGACTTCCAAGGTTAAAATAAATAACAATGGAGATAATGGGCAACCTTGTCTTGTACCTTTTTGTGTCTCGAAAGTTGTAGACAAATTTCCATTAATAATAAGTTGTGCATTTTGTTGCTGATAAATTGCTCCAATCGCCTGTCGAAATTGTGGTCCCATATCCATCTTTTCCAAAGTCTTGGCTAGAAAATTCCAGTTCACTCGATCGAAGGCCTTCTCCGCATCCAAGAAAACCAGCACTGCAGAGATCTGCTTATTCTTATCAAGATAGTCAATTAAGTCTATGAGTTGCCTTACATTCTCCTTCATGTGTCTACCTTCAATAAATCCTGCTTGGTCATAATGAATAACCTCTTGGATAACTGGCATCAATCTGTTGGCTAGTACTTTAGCAAATATTTTATAATCTGTGTTCAGAAGAGATATCGGTCTGTAATCCTCTGGTTTCTTAGGGCCATCTTTGTCTTTGGGTATCAATGATATAAAAACCGCTTTCCATGAGAAAGGTATTTTACCTCCTTGCTGTATATTACAAAATAGTTCTGTAAGATATTCAATCATTTCCAATTGTAAAGTTTTATAATACATTGCAGTCAAACCATCAGTCCCTGGAGCCTTGGCTAGTTTAAGTTGATTTATAGCTAAAATAATCTCATCAGCTGTTATCAGACGTTCCAAATTTGCCTTTTGAAGCACGGATATTTTGGTAACCCTTTTTCCTTCCAAAAAATCATCCACTGACTGGTTCTGTATATTGTCCTGTACATATAACACCATCCTCTTCATCCTCTTCATCCTCATCGTGCTCTTCATTGACAACCACGTGCAGCAGCTTCCGCATGGCCACCTCCTGCAGGGAGGGGAAAGGAGGGGGCTGAGAAAGGAGCAGGATTTGGGAGGGAAAGAGCCAGGAAAGCAGGACCCCCCCAGGACCCCCCTCAGCCAAGCCCTGAGTCACCCCAGGAGGGAGAAGCACCTTCCACCCGGGCACCAAGAAACGGGCCAGGAGGCTCCCATTGGCCCCCCCACCCCCACCTCATTAACCCCTGGGGGTCCCATGTCACTCTCACACACACACACCCTCTCTCTATAATTATTGTTGCATGCTCTGAATTGCTTAAAATTAAAAGGGAATTAAACGAGTCACCAAGGCTCCATCTTGATTTCCAGAATTGATTTAGGGGGAGGGGCATTTTTAGGCAACAAAATTAGGGGAGGAGCCTGGATTCACCTGATGAGGAAAAGAGGAAACCAAGAGGGGCCAAGAGGAGCGTAGCCCCCCCCCCAGCCTTTTTACAATTGTGCAGCCAGAATAGTCTATTTTTTTGTAATTATAACTCCCATATTGCTCACTGTTTTCCTATCTCTGTTTTTATTGTATTTATAAGCCATCCAGATTTACTCTGGACAGGGGGGTGAATTACGCAATCTAGAGTTAGGTTAATTGAATGAATGAATTAATGCAATAATGCTCTGTCCCCTTCCCAACGGCCCACCCACATAGAAGTCTTCGCAAGGAGACGCCCCGTGGGGCTATGCACCCAATCAATCCCCGAATCCCAGCCCAGAACCTCACCCCAGAAGCAAATCCTCAGCCCTCCTTGCCCAGGACGTCTGGACCACCGGCCACCAGCACCCACTTCCTTGGACTTGTTTATCAGCTGGACAAACTTGCCCTCCGGATCCACATCCACAACTATGAATTTTCTAATCTTGGTATGCTGGGAGGAAGAGCCGCTCCGCTGGGAGGAGGGTCTGGGGGAGAAGGTCAACCTGGGGGGAGAAAGAGAAGTGGGGGGGGGGGGGCTGAGGCAGAGGCTGCTTCCCCAGGGATGCCCCTGTGCTCCCCACCCATCTCTGCCCCACCCGTCCCAGAAGGGCCCCCAAACGCTCCCCCCACAGGAGGAGATGTCGGGGCAACCCCAGATTTGGACCTGAAGGCTTTCCGTCTCCTGGAACCTCAATGGGGGGAGGGGGGCACATTTTCACAGCAGACCCTCTGGAAGGTCCCAGGCTGCCTCTGGAGGGGGGGGCTGCCCATCTTGGTGAAGCTCCCCCAGGCCCAGGTGGTCTGCCTAGCTTGTAAAGGTTGCCCAGGCCCCCACCTTTCCTCCTCGTCCTCCAGGTAGCTGCAGGAGGTGCTGGGCTCTATTCTCAGGACCGAGTTGATGTGCTGCAACTGCTGGTAGCTCTCTAGCTCCTGCTGCATGCGGGCCTCCATCTTGGCGATCTCCTGCTCCATTTCCGCCTGGAGGCGCCCCGTGGTATCCTTCTCCTGCGCCAGGGAGAGCTTCAGCTCCTGCACCTTCGGCTCCATGTCTGCCATCTGGGGGGAGGAGGGCAAGAGAGGGGTGGGGGCTTGGATAGGAGCGGTGAGTGGGTGGGGATGAGCAGAGCCCTGCCCCAGATCCCCAATCCCTTTCCACCCCCCACCCCCCAAATGCTGGAGGGCAAGAAGTGTCTCCTGCGGCAGGGCTGCCCCAGAGATCCATCACATCCTTGACCCCAGAGATTGCAAGGGGGGCCTCGGGGCAGTGCCCACTCTGCTTGCTAGCTTGCAAGGCTGTGATGTCCTACCCCAGGGAGGGAAGAGGGGGGGCTCCCAGGGGAAGGGGTCCTGTAAGGTGGCCAATAGGACGTTGCTCCCCAGAGCCAGTCCTCCACATACGGCCCCACTGTCCACTGCCTCATTTTGCAAGCTCTCTTGTTAAGCAAGTTGCCATGGTCATTAAGTGAATCATGTATTCATTGAGTGAAGTGGGCTTTCCCCATTGACTCTGCTTGTTGGAAGCCAGCCAGGAAGGTCCCAAATGGTCATCAGGTGATACCAAGCGCCTCCACTTTGATCATGTGACTGTAGAGACACCACAACAGTCGTAGGTGTGAGGACTGCTTTTGTCACTTTTCTTCAGGGCCACCGTAATATTGAACGGTCACTAAGAAATGGTTGTAACTCCAGGACCACCAGAACCCCCAAACCTTCAAAGGGCCCCCCAGAACCAACAGCCACAAAGGGAGCTGAAGCGGCTGGAGGGCCCTTCCTGTACACGGAGCCAAAGGGGCTGGAGACCCTGGGAGCAGGCCCCCTCCCCACCTCCTCCGCCAGGCCCCTCCCTGCTCCTGCAGCTGGCTGAGCTGGGCGGAGTGGCTGCTTTATGGAGCTGCTCAGGCTGCTCTGCAGGGGAGGAGGGGGACCCCCCAAGTCTAAGAGCTTGGCCACACCCCCATCCTGCCTCAGAGCCCAACCCCCAAGGCCCCCCATCCTCCTAAGGCTGCAGTGGGGGAGTCCCTGGACTCCAGAGCATCTGGAAGGGAGGGGGCAGCAGAAGGGTCCCGGCTTGGGGAGGATGGGAGCGGGAGTCTACCCCCCCTGTGCACTACCTTATCGGCCATTTTCCACTTGTACTTCCCCTTGAGCCTGTTGTCAATCTGGTCCAAGCACCTCTCGTAGCTGCCTTCCATCTCCCGGAACTTCTGTTGGGGTGGGGGGCAGAGGGTGAGCAGGGCATCCTAGGACTGGCAGGGAGGCACAATCTTCCCCCAACCGCCACCCCTTTCTCCCCCCAGGATCCAGCAGCCCCAGCTCCTCTGTGGGGCCCTTCCCAGATGTGGGGAGAAAAGGCTGCAGGAACTGGGCTGAGGGCCTGGCCCAAGGCAGGGTGGCGAGTTCCAGTCTCCCAGCCCATGGAGAGGGACTCTCTGTTGCTCAGTTTCGGAGGATGAGTGATTCGTGATTATGACTGAAAGGGATTGAAATGTTGGGGAATGGAAAGCAGGGGGGATTCTTGGCCACTCTACAGGAAGTCCTCAACTTATGGCCACCATTCATCCCAACATTTCTGTTGCTAAGTGAAACATTTGTTAAGGGAGCTTTGCCCCATTTGATGACTTTTCTCGCCACAGTTGCTAAGTGAATCGCTTCAGTTGTTAATAACATCAGTTGTTAAGTGAATCTGGCTTTGACTTTGTTGGTCAGCAGGTTGCAAAAGGGAGTCAAGAAACGGCCATGGGAATGAATGCAATGGAATTTTGAACGGTCGCTAAATGAACGGCTGTAACTCGAGGACTACCTGTATTGAAAAAGTTTGAAGTCTCCACTTTTCTCTCTCCGTCTCTGTCTCTTCATTTTCTTTTTTCTCTTCATTGGTTTTTTTCTTTGGTTTTATTTTGTAATGAAGCTTAATAATTATCTTTATTTTAGAATGGGTGGGTCTGATGGAGCGAGACCCCAACTCAAAGTGAGGGGGAATTGGTGGCTATGAGGGCTGTGAAGCAGCAGGATCTCCTTTCCTTCTCTAGACAGGGGAGGGTTGGGCTAGATTACCTCTAAAGCAGGGGTCCCCAACCCCCGGTCCGCGGACCGGTGCCGGTCCGTGGCTTGATAGGAACCGGGCCGCAGGGCTGGAGAGGAGGAGGAGGGAGGACGGGGCAGCCCCCTGGGCAGAGCGTGCACCAGGGGCGGGAAAGCACAGGTGTGGCTGCTCACGCTGTTGGGGACCCCCACGTGTGCATGCGCCGTCTGTTCCCCTCCCCCCCACTCCTACTCTACGCCGGCTGGTCCGCGGAATTTTCTTTAAAATGAAACCGGTCCCTCGTGCAAAAAAGGTTGGGGACCCCTGCTCTAAAGGGCCCTTCAGGGTTCTGGGACTCACCACTCTGTGGGTGTTCTTTTGGATGTTCAGCTCCCCCTCCATGGTCTGCAGCATGGCCTCCATATCCATGTGCTGCAGTGTTTCTTCCACAATCTGCTTCTTTACTTCAGCCAAGGCCTCCTCCAACTGCAGGGGGCCAAAGGAAGGACCCCCGTCATGCCCGGAAGGGAGAGCCTGTGTAGCCCCAGCTGCTCCAAAGGAGCCCCCCACCCTCTCCAGGTAGCTCTCCCCTAGTCAAGGGCTGGGATTTAGCTTCTCCCCCTCAAGGCCTCCGTCCTCTGAGAGGCTGCAGGGAGGGAGAAAGACCCAAGAGTCTGAAGCAGAAGGAAAGCCAGGAGGCCCCAGGCTAGCAGGAGACTGGGAGTTCTAGTCCTGCCTTGGGCACAGAAGCCCCTGGGTGACTTTTGTCCAATCACCAGGAGACTAGGAGTTCTAGTCCCACCTTATGTGCAGCTCCCAAGGGAAACCCCCAATTAATTCACGGCCTCAAGATAAAGTTCAAGAAACAACCATTTATTAGGGTTAGCGCCTTAGCTGAACTTCTGTGTAGCCAAGAATGAAAGTTATTTGATGGCTTCTAAGCTTTACCCCCCTACATCTCCTCCCCTCTGCCTGTCATAAATCACGTTCCCCAATTAGCATCGAAAGTAAATCTATGCATGCACAGTCACAAGTCATCCTGAGATTCCTTTTCCAACCACAGGAATGTGAAGAATTTTCACTTTGTTAGGGCAGTTCTGATAATCACTATGGCAACCCTGGAACGCTGACAGTGGACTTATAGCGTTCCAGAATTTTTAGCTAAGGTGGTTGCTCTTACGTGGGGAGCAGTACATGGCTGCTGTTTTAAGAGTTTACAGGGCCAAGGAAAATGTTATCCTTTCCCTATTTCTAAACCTTGCCAAACTGGCCGGCCAACAGGACAGGATGGGTGGGGGTTGATGCCAGCCCCTCCCTCAGGAGGCTTGAATTTGAATTTTTGAATTTATTTATATTTATATCCCGCCCTTCTCCACAGAGGACCCAGGGCGGCGCAAAGGAATTTAAAAACATACAAAAATAAATACATAATTTAAAATATATATTAAACTATCCTAATCCTATGCTAAAAACCAAATTTTAAAATACCCAATTTAAAACTTTCTAAAAAGTCCACGTGGGAGATTAGGCTAGGCCGGCTTGTTGGAAAAGGTATGTCTTTAGACATTGGCGGAAGAGGCGGAGGTCGGTGATGGTGCGTAATTCAGGGGGTAGGTCGTTCCAAAGGGCAGGGCCCGCCACAGAGAAGGCTCTTCCCCTGGGTGTCACCAGTCGGCATTGTCTGGCCGACAGCACCCTGAGAAGGCCCTCTCTGTGGGAGCGTATCGGTCTAAGGCAGTGGTGGGCAAACTCATTAGTCAAGAGAGCCAAATATCAACAATACCACGATTGAAATTTCTTTTGAGAGCCGGAAGGTGTGGTCTGTTTTGTGGGAGTGGCTCAGCGGTCATGTGACTGGGTGGGCGTGGCCAACTTGGAAAATGTGAAACTCACTTAACAATGGTCTTGGTTAGCAACCAAACTTTTAGGCTCAATTGTGGTCAAAAGTTCTTTCTTTCTTTCTTTCATTCATTCTTTCTTTCTTCCTTTCTTCCTCTCTTTCTCTCTCTCTCTTTCTCCATTTCTCTCTCTCAATCTTTCTCTCCTTCTCTCTCTCTTTCTCCATTTCTCTTTCTCTCTCTCTTTCTGTCTCTCTTTCTCTCTCTCTATTTTCCTCTTTCTCTTTTTCTCTTTCTTTCTCTTTCTGTCTTTCTTTCTGTCTCTCTTTCTCTCTCTTTCTTTCTTTCCCTCTTTCTCTCTCTCTTTCCCTCCCTCTCTCTCTCTTTCTCTCTCTCTCTTTCTGTCTCTCTTTCTCTCTGTCTCTCTCTCTCTCTCTTTCTCTCTCTCTTTCTTTCCCTCTTTCTCTCTCTCTTTCCCTCTCTCTCTCTCTCTTTCTCTCTCTCTCTTTCTGTCTCTCTTTCTCTCTGTCTCTCTCTCTCTCTCTTTCTCTCTCTCTTTCTTTCTTTCCCTCTTTCTCTCTCTTTCTCTCTTTGTCTCTCTGTCTCTTTCTGTCTCTCTTTCTCTCTCTCTCTCTCTTTCTCTCTCCTCCTCTTTCTCTCTCTTTCTCTCCTGTCTCTCTTTCTCTCTGTCTCTCTTGCCCTCTTTCTCTCTCTCTCTTTCTTTCTCTTTCTCTATCTATCTGCTTTGTCTGCCCATCTCTGTCACTCTGTGTGTGTGTGTGTGTGTATCTGTCTCTCATTCAAGCGCTTAATCACTTATTCTGTGTCTCTATCTTTCCCTCCCTCCCTCCCTCTCCCTGTCTCTCTGTGTGTGTCTGTCACTCTCTGATTCCCCCCTCCCTCCTTGTCTGTGCCTCTCTCTGTCTGTCTGTCTGCCCCCCATCCCCCCCCCCCCCCGAGCCGCCTCAGCCCAGCTCGCCGCGGTTACTCACTGGCTCGCCTTAGCCGGGCCTGCCCAGCCGCCCGCCGCGTTCGCTCACCCGCTCAGGGTACTTCCAGGGCTCGGTGTGGGATGGGAAGGAACGGCGACGCTCTGGACGCACGTTCCCCTCAATCTCCCTGGAAGTAGCCCGGCTCGCAGCCCGCGCTATTCCAGGGCTCGGGCTGGGGAGGAACAGTGACCCTCTGGACGCCGGTTTCCCCAATCTCCCTGGAAGTAGCCCGGCTCGCAGCCCGCGCTATTCCAGGGCTCGGGCTGGGGAGGAACAGTGACCCTCTGGACGCCGGTTTCCACAATCTCCCTGGAAGTAGCCCGGCTCGCAGCCCGCGCTATTCCAGGGCTCTGGACGCACGTTCCCCTTCCTCTCCAGCCCGAGCCCTGGAACAGCGCGGGCTGGCGAACCGGGCTACTTCGAGGGAGATTGGGGGGAACGTGCGTCCAGAGGGTCGCTGTTCCTCCCCAGCCCGAGCTCTGGAAGTAGCCGGGCTCGCCAGCCCGCGCTACTTCCAGGGTTCGGTGTGGGGTGGGAATGAACGGCGTCCCTCTGGATGCAGGTTCCCTCCCCCTGCCCGCATAGCCCCTGCACCCCATGGAAGTAGATGAGCCGCCTGGGGAGGCTCCGCGCGGGGAGCAAGGGAGGGAATCGGCGGCCGGCAGGGAGGGTTGCTCCGGAGGGTCCCAGGAGTCCCACCCTCAGCGAGGGTGGAGGAAGAGCCGCACTCAAGGGGCCAAAGAGCCGCGTGCGGCTCGCGAGCCGCGGTTTGCCGACCACTGGTCTAAGGGATGTATGCGGCAAGAGGCGGTCTGGCATATAACTAGGCCCCGAGCCATGGAGCGCTTTAAAGATGGTCGTCAGAACCTTGAACTCCCCCCCCAGAGAACACCCACCTTCGGAGAGCTGACATCAAAAGGGGACTCGAAAACAAAAATAGAAAATGGTGACCAGAACTGTACACAATACTCCAGATGGGGCCACACCATAGATTTATAAAGAGGCAAAATGACACTTGCTGACTTATTTTCTATACCCTTCCTAATGATCCCTAGCAATGAGTTTGCTATTTTCACTGCTGCGGCACACTGGGTTGACCCCTTCATTGAGCTGTCCACCAAGACACCAAGGTCCCTTTCCTGGTTAGTTGCAAGGAGTTCAGACCCCATCAGTTTATGGATGTAGTTGGGGTTTTTTGCCCCAACATGCATCACTCTGCACTTACTAATGTTGAAGCTCATTTGCCACTGGTTTGCCCCCTCCCCCAGTGTCAAGAGATCCCTCTGGAGCTCCCCACACTCTCTCTCAGTTTTTACTACCCTGTATAATTTAGTGTCGTCGGCGAATTTGGCTACCTTGCTGTTTACTCCTAGTTCTAGATCATTTATGAAAAGGTTGAAGAGCAGGGGTCCCAGTACTGAACCTTGGGGGACCCCACTCTTTACCTCCCTCTACCTGGAGAAGTGTCCATTTAATGCTACTCTCTGTTTCCTGTCCCTTAGCCAGTTGCTAATCCAGGACAAGGGTTGTCCCTTTATTCCAAGGGGAGCCCCGGCGCCCCTTCCTTCCAGCGGGGCTCGATTTGGGGCTCGATGGTCGTCATAGGTTGAGAACCACCTGTATGGATTTGAGTTTTGAGCCTGGCGGCTTCTCCTTCCATGCTTCCCTTACTTGCTAATTCAGGGGCTTCTTTGAGAAAGTGACTGGAGACCAGGAGAGAGAGAGAAATACACCAAGGGTTGAAAAGCCCTGAATGACCCTCCACCCCTCAGCCTCTCCCAGGTTCCCACAAGCTGATCAAAGGAAGGAGATGCTGTCTTGAGATGTCACCTGCTGATTCCCCTCTTATTCTGAATTCCTCCCAGGTGACCCAGAAGCCATTGGCCAGACCCCAGGACCCCCCCTCCTGCCTCTTGGATGCATTGAAGTTGCCTGTGGAGTGGTCTACCTTGCAAGGTTCTTTCGGACACACTTTAGGATTGCAAAGAACTCAAGGGGGCCGACCTCTCCTACACCCTTTCCTTCTCCTACCCACAACAACAACCACAACAATGACCCCCCTGTGAGGTGCATTGGGCAGAGAGAGAGATAGGGCCAGTTCCCAACGCTGCTTCTTTAATTGAGATTAACTGTGGTCCCATTTTTCCAGAGTAAAACTGAACCAAAATAGGTGGTAAATTCTCTCTGTTTTTTTTAATCTTAAGGACTACCCACATTTTGCTGCCTTCATTAAGCAGCTGCTGCATATCGATTATTTTTCTTTCCTTTTGAAGATGTCTAAATAATCCTTTCATTCTGAACCTTTGCACTCAACCAGACACAAATTTATTTATTTGAGACCTAAAAGATCAGCACCTAAACAGAAAGTCTGCATTTCCTCCTTGCTGGGATTCTTTGCAATTCTGCCGCTAATATCCAGGAAGAGGATATTTCATCAGTGGGTTGGTTGAAGGGTTTTGGAAGTCCCCCACCTGGGCTCAATTCCCCTGCCTGCCCTCTCCTTTCAACCAAGGTCTCCAGGCCCCCTGGTTAACTGACCCCTCCTGGGACCCAAGGTTGTTCTTCAAATCAAAGCCTCCGCATGGCCAGGTGGCTTCCTCCCACTGCCTCAGCCGATGCCCTTCCTTCTCTTAAGGGGCTGCTTCCAATCTGCTGCTCCCCCACATCCCCTCCCACCCCTCTTCCTTCCCCCACCTCCAGCCGGGGCTTTTCTTCCAAGGGGCAGGGGTGGGGGGAGGATAGGAGAGGGTGAGGAGGAGCAGGGAGCAGAGTTGGAAGGGGCCCTGGAGGCCAGCCCTCTGCTCAAGCAGGCGACCCTTCCAGACCATTGGGGTCTCCTCAAAAGCTTCCAGAGATGGAGACCTCATAACTCTGGCAAGGAAGCTCCTGGATGGATCCTTTTCAGTGTCAGAAAAGGTCTTAATTCTCTCTTTTTAAAAAAAAATTTTTTTATTTATTCTCATAAAAATAAAATCATACAAACATAATTTTAAACATATTGCCGTCACAGCGCGAGAAAGCATAACATTTAAGTAACCAAACTTAACATTACCGTCATAATAATAGGCCTAATATTTAACACCAACATTTACACTATATACAGCCCAACTAGTCAACGTACCTACTTCATCAATTCTTATTCGTCCTTTAATTTCTGATTAATATTATTTACCAATATCTGATTTAAACATATATTATTGCTTCAGTTGTTATTATTCGGTCGTTCCCGTATCCAGTTATACCACCTCTTCCACGAGTTGTAGAATTCTGAGTCCTTTTTTCCTTTAATTAATTTTGTTAATCTATCCGATTCTGCGCACTCATTAATATTATTTATTACTGCCCTATCCATTCGTATTTGATCACTCTTCCATTCCTGGGCAAATGCCAATCTTGCCGCAATAATTATGTGCAACACCAAAAACCATATCTCCATGTTGATATCTGGGGGTTTGAGTCCTAACAGGAAGGTTTCAGGTTTCAAATCTAATTGATGTTGGGTGATTTCTATTAACCACTGCCTGATTTTTTTCCAGTATTTAATCGCCATTGGGCAGGTCCACCACTGATGGAAATAGGTCCCCCTCTCTGTGACCACATTTCCAGCAATTAGGCATGGTCCCAGGGAACATTCTGGCAAGTCTTGCCGGGGGTAGATGCCACCGATATATCATTTTATATGTATTTTCCTTATATGAGGCTGCCATAGTCAATTTCATATTTTTGAACCAAATTTCTTCCCAACTTTGAAAGTCCAATGTGCATCCTAAATTCCGTCCCCAAGCAATCATGCAGTCTTTGAGCACTTCTTCCCCTACGTCTAATAACAATAGATGTCCGTAACACTTGGAGAGCATCCCTTTCTCTGTTCCAAAACCTCAAGCCAAGCAACCTCCCCCAAGAGACCCCCCCCCCCCAAGATTCCCAATGAAAGAAACACAACAGCCGTCAGTTGGGATAACTATATTGCCTTAAGAAAATACAAAAAGGTTTATAGAGAGACCTCATGACTCTGGCAAGGAAGCTCCTGGATGGATCCTTTTCAGTGTCAGAAAAGGTCTTAATTCTCTCTTTTGTGACCTTTACTTCTTCTCCTGCCCTCGGGTGCTTTGGGGAGCAGGGCGAAGGGTCCCTGCTTGGGAGGGGAGGAGGAGCCTGCAGTGGGAAGGAGACCCTCTCCAGGGCCCTCCCCATCTCAGGCTGACCAAGACCCAAAGGACAGTGCTGGCCAAAGCTCCTGAAGTGGGCAGATGGGAGCAGGCAGGCCACCTGGAGCCCACCTCCCGCAGGTTTCTCCTCCAGGTGAGTCACAGCCTTGGGGGTGATTGGCAGGTCTTCCCACCAATCCCCTTGAGGGCTTCAGGGAGCCCCTTGGCCTTGCGGGGAAGGGGGTGTCAGCAGAGGGGCTGTTGTGGGGGGAAGCCTGGGTCTTTCCTACTGATTTTATCAGGTCTGATAAAACCCACGTGGGGGGGGGGACCTCAAGCCAAGCAACGTCCCCCAAAAGACCCCCCCCCCCAAGATTCCCAATGAAAGAAACACAACAGTCGTCAGTTGGGGTAACTATATTGCCTTAAGAAAATACAAAAAGCTTTATCTTGGCCTGTGGGCCATCCCTAGAGGGGGGCAGAGGGCGTCTAGGGGCTGCCTCTGGAGGAGCTCTGCAGCTCTTCCTCCCTCCTGGAAAATCTTCATCCTTGGTGAGCGGCTGAGTCCCTCCCCACAAGAGGGTTCAGCTTCTCCCAGCACATTCTCAGAGGGGCTCGGGGGGCAGGAATGCTTCACTTTGAGGGACCCTAAGGGGAGAGAGAGAGAGAGAGAGAGAGAGAGACTGAGAATCAGAAGGGATCTCAGAGGTCATCTAGCCCAACCCCCTCCTCAAGCAAGAGACCCTCTTCCCTCCGATCTCTTCTTAAAAGCCTCCATTGATGAAGCTCTGATGAATTCTTCACACAACCAGGAAATGTCTCCTTCATTCAAGATTCAGGGCCGGTCCAGAATCGGGCCTCCCTCAAAATGCCAGCAAGCGAGTTGTGGGAGACGCAGGCATGGCTGCCAGCCCAAAGGGCTTATGGGGCAGGGACACACATGGACCTCCCTGCCCCAGAGCCCTTTGCATTTTAGAACACCCCCCACGCCCCCACCCCCCAACTGCTGCTGAGTCCTGCTGGTTCTCCATTGAACCCTCAGGAGGCCCCTCCGTCTCCCCCCAAAACTCACCTGGTGATGGTGGCCGTGGGCGCCATCCTCTTCGTCCGCTTCATCCTCTTCATCCTCCTCATCCTCATCGTGCTCTTCATTGACAACCACGTGCAGCAGCTTCCGCATGGCCACCTCCTGCAGGTAGGGGAAAGGAGGGGGCTGAGAAAGGAGCAGGATTTGGGAGGGAAAGAGCCATGAAAGCAGGACCCCCCAGGACCCCCCTCAGCCAAGCCCTGAGTCACCCCAGGAGGGAGAAGCGCCTTCCACCCGGGCACCAAGAAACGGGCCAGGAGGCTCCCATTGGCCCCCCACCCCCACCTCATTAACCCCTGGGGGTCCCATGTCACTCTCACACACACCCCTCTCTCTCTATAATTATTGTTGCATGCTCTGAATTGCTTAAAATTAAAAGGGAATTAAAGGAATCACCAAGGCTCCACCTTGATTTCCAGAATTGATTTAGGGGGAGGGGCATTTTTAGGCAACAAAATTAGGGGAGGAGCCTGGATTCACCTGATGAGGAAAAGAGGAAACCAAGAGGGGCCAAGAGGAGCGTAGCCCCCCCCCCAGCCTTTTTACAATTGTGCAGCCAGAATAGTCTATATTTTTGTAATTATAACTCCTATATTGCTCACTGTTTTTCTATCTATGTTTTTATTGTATTTATAAGCCACCCAGAGTTACTCTGGACAGGGGGGTGAATTACGCAATCTAGAGTTAGGTTAATTGAATGAATTAATTAATGCAATAATGCTCTGTCCCCTTCCCAACGGTCCACCCACATAGAAGTCTTCGCAAGGAGTCGCCCCGTGGTGCTCCAGGGGCCCCCCACTGTTCCTGCCCACCAAGCCCACCGTTGCTGCTCACCGTGACCAGCTGGCCGGCCTTCAAGGTGAATTTGGGAGGGAACCTGTAGCAAATGGGTGCCTCTTCTCCATTCTGGCGTTTGAGCTGCCAATTTCCCAGCGACTGGTCCTAAGGGGGCAGGGGACGGTGGTAGTCCAGGCCGTACCTTCTCCTGGTTCTCCTGCTCCATCTGCACCAGCTGCCTCTCTAGCTTGGCCTCTGTGTCGGCGGCCTCCTTCCGCTCTTCTAGGAGCAGCTTATAAATATCAGAGCAGGTGGCTTTTACTCTGCTGAAGGCGGTTTTCGGTTTTGTTAATTGCCAGTTTGGAAGCCACTAACTTCAGGAGCAAGGAAAGTCAAACACAAGGAGAAGGTTTGGACCTCCTACTGAAAGTACCAACCGGCAGCATCTTGGGACAGGCGAGCCAGCAAGGAAGACCCTGGTGCCTTTTCTGTAGCCCCCCCCCCCCACCAAAAAAACAACTTACTTCGCCAATAAGATATTTGACTGCACATTTGTTATCCATAATGTTGGTATTTTCCCAGAATGGTTTGGCATGGTCACCAGTCTCGGCGTTGAGCAATTTCTGCTGGATATCAGCAATTTGGGCGCTCCTGTGGAAGGAGTCAATAGAGTTGGTGGAGGTTGGTTTGGAGAAGAAGACATCTTGGGGGGGGGGGGGGAAGCGGTCTGGAAAATAAACGCATTGCACAAGAAAAGACCCTAGCGTGGCCCCTCCGGCAGGGCTCCTCCTTGGCTTGAAGCGGGATTTCTTGGCGCCCCACAATTGTCTGGGTTCCCCCCACAAGTCCCTGTCTCACCTTTGCAAGTGGGCTTCCTCAGGCGAAAAGACACAGACAAGCTAGGATGGGCTAGAAACCCCCAGGTGGTTAGTCCCAGACTTTGCAGCTGGGGGGGGAGGAGGAGGAGGAGGAGGCGGCTGGCCTTAAAGGCGAAGGTCGGCTGCTTGGCTTGCAAAATGGGGACTTTATGGGGAGGAGAGGGTCCCCATAAGGGCTGAGAAGTTTGGGCTGCTTCTTGGAAGAGAGAGACATTTCAGCACATTTAGGGGACAAAGGGATGAGAACTCAGTTGACCTGCAGCTTTGCTATGAAATAAGCTGTGAAATACAGGTATTTGCTTGGCACCTTTTAAATGGTGATATAGACACTTTCAAAGTCAATGAGCGACTGCGTCAATGGGAAGCCTTATCCAGGATCAAGGTATCACCTGGGTGCTCTTCTTCCTCCGTGGATAACAAAGCCTTGAATTAAAGCAACCCCACACCTTCCTGCTTCCCATTTCCCCCAATTTCTCTCCTGCTGCACACAAAAGTCACTGCAGTTGAGCCTAAAACCTCGAGGTCAGCAGCCAGGACTTTTTGTGGCCTCACAGCCAAAGCACTTGAGACCCATGGAGAGCCATGGAGACATCCCTGAAGATCCTCTTGAAAGGGGGAAGATGTTGGGTGAGGATTCTGTCTTCTATGGGGCTGGAGAAATAGGAAGCAGGTGCCTCAAACCTCCTTCGCATCAGGAGGAAGGTCCTCATTTGGATGGATCCATTTCTGGTCTGGATGCCTCCGTCTCCTTTCCTGCATTTTCTTCTTCAGTAGAAACAGCCGTTTCACTTATGCTACTTGTTAAGTCTCCTGATTTCCTCTTCCGTTCTTCCTCTTCTGTGCTATGAGCAATGGAGGGATCAATAATAGCTGGCGTCTTCCCAGATCTTTTCCACAAGGCAGCTGAACCTTCTTTCCATATAATAATAATAATAATAATAATAATTTTATTTCTATACCGCATCCTCTCCCCGAGGGGACTCGGAGCGGTGCACAGGGAAAATTAAAATAGCTATAAAATACGTAAATAGAATAGATGGAGACTAACCCTCCGAGGGTCCCTTGGGCTGCCTTGGGTTGCCTTGCCTTCCCCTCTATTTTTAAGTTCCAGAGTGAGCCTATCTGCTTCTGCACAGGCCAAGACATTTCTGATTATATCTAGCTCTGATGGTGGGTTTTCTTTTTTTCAATACTGGCAAAAACTATGCCCTCCGCAGTTAGTACATGTATCAGATAGAGTACATTTCCTATAGAGACAATCAGATAGAGTACATTTTTCTAAAAACCCTCCGGTATTCTGCCTAGAAGAAAACCTTCTGGTTTAAACAAACTTTGGTCTCCCACCATTTGTTCCAACCATGATTGAATCATTTTCCAATCTCTTTTGGCCTCATTGCATGTCCACCACATCTGATAAAAAGGGCCTGGTGTTTTTTTCACACTTCCAACAATTTGGGGCCAGATTTTTAAACCTTTTGGAGAGCTGTGCTGGGGGGAGATGCCATCTGTAGAACATCTTAGAGAGATTTTATTTATGCAGCCATTGTTAGTTTCTGATGAAGTATCCAAAGTTTTCCCACTTAGCCAATTCCACATTATTACCAGAATTTTTCCTCCAAGAGACCATAGTTTCTTTGACTTGATCTTCCTCGAGTTTATATTCCCACAAAAATCTATACAGCAGTTTGATCAACCTGTTTTCTGTGTCTATCAAAAGTTTATCAAATATTGTGAAATCTTTGGCAATTCTTTCCTTCTTCCTATCCTGTGCAAAGTTTGATTGTATCTGTACACAAAACTACCATTCTCCTTGTACCCCTTGCGATGCCAAATCTAACCTAGATTCACTCTCCCCATCTGTTCAATAACTCTTTATATGTAACAATATTTTCCATATTAATTCAATTTGGGTGCATGTATGCTTCCTTCGTAGATCGCCAAATGGGTGTTTCAGTAGAGTGGTTGCGTTTAATTTTGTTCCATATTAAGAACAGGGACCCTGTGATATGGTGTCTATGGAAATATTTATGTGCACATCCTTTTTCATACCATAGGAAGGCATCCCATCCTGCCTGGAGGTTCTTCTATCGGGAATTGAACCCATGGACCTCTGCCCTTCGCTCAGATGACCAGGTGGGATCTTAGCTTTAGGGGTTGTCCATGCCCAGGTGCTGCTCAGTGGTTCTGCTGCAAGGCAGACATGGAATCCAATACAGTGGAATATCAGACACACACACACACACACACATTCTCCAAGGGGGGAGGCAGGAATGTGGTTGGGTGCTAAATCCCAAGATTCTCATCCATGCGTTCTAGGCTGCCATAATTGAAATGACCACTGGATGGCAGCAAATGACCATTGGATGACTTTATTTATTATTTCATTTTTTTAAATTTGTCAACAAGTAGGAAAAACACATGAAAACAATGCCATAAACGAATGGATGAAAATAAGGAAACCAGCCCTAAACACACAAAAAGAGTACATATAAATGAGACAGGAGGCAGGGGTGGAAACCGTGGTGGGTTTGAAATTCATTATTGCTTCGTGGAAAAAGAGAGGAAGCCTTCATCCTTTGAGCGACCTGGGGGGTGGGGTGGGGGGTGGCGGGGGGCTGAGGGATGCCCCTGTGGTGCCCACAGCTGGCAGGAGGGCTGCAGTGCCCACCCTCGGTGCCAGGGGAAGAAGCGCTCAGGCCAAGTGGATCTTGCTGCCCAAAGGGTCTCTGCCCCACCCATCCCAGAAGGACCCCCAAACGCTCCCCTCACAAGAGAGGCAGCCGGGCAAACACCAGATGCGGACCCGAAGGCTTTCTCTCCGTCTCGGTCTTTTCGTGTTCTAACTTTGGTTTTTTCTCTGTCTTTACTTTAAAATACATTTTATTATTAAGTTTCATTATAGAATGGGTGGGTCTTTTACAGAGGGAGACCCCAACTCAAAGTATGGGGGAATTTGTGGCTACGAGCTATGAAGCAGCTGGGTCCCCTTTCAAGCCGAGGTGGAGTAGGATTCCTGCCCTAGACAGGGGAGGGTTGGGGTAGATGACCTCTAAGGGGCCCTTCAGGGTTCTGAGACTCACCAGGCTGTGGATGTAGTTTTGGAAGTCCATCTTCCTCTTCAGGGTTGGCAGGCTGGTCCCCACATCTACCCACTGCACCCTTTCTTCCAGAATCTTCTCCTTGATGAAGGGCGAGGCCACCTCCAACTGCAGGGGGCCAAAGGAGGGACCCCCGTCACGCCCAGAAGGGAGAACCTATGTAGCCCCAGCTGCTCCAAAGGAGCCCCCCACCCTCTCCAGGTAGCTCTCCCCTAGTCAAGAGCTGGGATTCCCCAGCCATCCTTCCCGATTTAGCTTCTCCCCCTCAAGGCCTCCGTCCTCTGAGAGGCTGCAGGGAGGGAGAAACGCCCGAGAGTCCGAAGCAGAAGGAAAGCCAGGAGGCCCCAGGCTAGCAGGAGACTGGGAGTTCTAGTCCCGCCTTGGGCACAGAAGCCCCTGGGTGACTTTGGGGCCCCTCCTTCTCTCTCTCAGCCCAGCCCACCTCACAGGGTTGTTGTGCTGGGAAAAATAGGAAGGAGGAGGAATTTGAGTGGTTAATGAAAGCAAGAAAGGCAGGATATAAATAAATAAAGTATAGAAACAAAGAAAGAAATGGAAAACGCCCCTGGGCAGGGAGGCAGATCCCTGGCTGGGGATGATGGGAGCAAGAGTCCCATCATAAAAATCATCCCAGGAGCCCAGCGACCCGGGGGGGGGGGGGAAGACACTCAAAGACCTTCCAGCCTTCAGTCATGGAAATCCAACCTAGGAAGGACCTGAAAGGCTGGGGGTCTCCTAGTAGAAGGGCCCTTTCCCTCCCGCACAAGAGACCTTTACAGACATAGTCTACCTGAGCCTACACACTCATTCCTCCTGGGGCATTTTGGGACCGGTCGTCCACAGAAGGAGAAAGAGCCCCCCACCCATCTCAAGGGCAGAGGGACCCTTGGGGTTCTTCACAGGTGCCTGGTCTACCTTGGCCACTTGGTCTTCGAGGTCACAGAGTTCAGCCTCCTGTTTGCGCTTCTCCTCCAAGGCAGCTTCCTTGCATATGAGTACGGCCTCCGCATCCCTCAGTTTCTCCTGGGTAGCAAGCAGGTCTCCTTCCAACTTTGCATTCCTGCAAGGGAGAGAAGCAGCGATGGGTCAGGAGGAAAGAGCCTTCCCAGCAGCCCCACAGGAAGACCAGATGGACTTTGGCACCAGCCCACAAGATCCCCATGGGAAGAAGACTTGGGGGCCCCAGAACATTCACCCAATTTAAGCCCAGGCCCAGAGATCCAGAGAATGACTCCATCCACACATTCCAGCCAGCTATCCCCAAGTGAAGCCCAACAGGGAATCCGGTTGGCCAGTGGGAAGCCCAAATCAGGAGGTTATTGAAGATCAGGAATCTCATTTTATCTCCCCTCCCCCATGTCCTCAGCTGGAGGTTCCACTTTTTGGGGGGGTTCAATGTTCTACAGGGCAGTTTGGGGGTATCAGCTGAGCTCTCCTGACCAGGGGTGGAACTCCATTTTTTTACTATGGGTTCTGTGGGCGTGGCTGGGTGGGCGTGGCAGGGGAAGGATACCGCAAAATCCCCATGCCCCTCCCCCACTCCTGGGACCAGCCAGAGGTGGGATTTCCCCGTTCTCCAAACTACCCAAAAGTTCCCCTATGGGTTCTCCAGGACCTGTCAGAACCTTCTGAATTTCACCTCTGCTCCTCACCCACATTGGGGCAGATCAGGAGTGGGAAACTAGGGCCCCTTGGCAACCAGTGGACTTCAACTCCCAGAATCCCTGAGCCAGCTGGGGAATCCCAGGACTTGGAAGTCCACAGGTCGTGGCTCCACTACCGGAAAGCAACAGATCCCATCAGGAAGAGCTCTGCAGCCCCCCCCCACGGAGGACCCTCTCCTCCAAAGAAGGCCAGGCGTCTGGCTGATGGGGAAGACCACCCAGAAGCCCCCACCACTTAGAAGCCGCTTTCCCAGGAGGCCTTTGGGGGCTCTGCTGGATTGTGACCTGCAGCCAGGGGAGGGGGCATTGGATGGGGACCAGCCCCTGCCCACGGTGCCTCTACCCTCCCCATCCCTGGCACTGAGGGGCCCCCTTGCCCCACTGGAGATGAGACCCCTCCCCAAACTCCCCCCTCTCCCTCTGTCAGGAAGACCCCCACCAAGTCTGGGCTGGACTTCTCCCCAACAGCAGCTCTGCCATCATAGTGTAAAAGACAGAAGTTATGAATGCTTGATACGATAGTAAGTAGAGATTACGCTATCTTAGAAAGACATTTTGTACATCAAATAGATTAACAATGATGGAAAGAATGATTGAAATATATATGAATTGAAATACTCGGTAACTTTTTGGTTTTATATAGGGAAAATGTTATTGGAGTTTGAATATGTGATATATAAGTATTAATGGTAATTGAAAGTAATGTTGTATAACAGGAATTCTGGGGAAATATTTCTTCTTTCTTCTTTAAAGAACAACAGAAAAGATGAGTGATTTTATAAAGATTTATTGTTACTAAACAGATAATTAAGTATTTAAGAAAATAAGGTTGTTTGAAACGAAGGAACACTAATTTTAATTCAACACATAAATGCTCAATAATGGCGATATACTCGGCTATGTTTGATGGACAGTTAGTAATTATACTTGTAACTCTAAAGATCGATGCACAAAAACTCGTAACCAAACGACATGCTACACCAAATTGAAATTGGCTGTATGTTTTATCTGTTTTTATGTTTAAAAATACAATATTTTATTTTAAAAAGTGTGATCCTGGCTATTTGAACTCTTATCAATCTTCAATCTATGGGCATAGATCTTATCCCAGAATGGAGCTGCAAAGAGCTGTAAAACTGACACCTTTGATATGTCCCCAACCTGCCTGAGAAGGTATCTCACCTTTGATCTGTGCCCTTCACAACAGGGGGCCAAGTGGCCAATCTTGGGAACAGAGGAAAGAGATAATGCTGCTAAGGCTAGTGAGGAGTGTTGTAAAGCCAGCATGTTATTCTATGATGTCTCTGTGTAAAAAGGAGCTACACCTTCTCTGAAGTGTAGTTCTTCCTTGCATATCCTTGGGGTATGCTGGGAACAACTGACCATCATGTCTTTAAGCTTTGATCAAAGATTAAATGCCGATTGTTACCCAAGCCTCCATTTAAGTCTCATGTTTGGCTCATTGTGACTTGGTTGTTTTCTCAAACTTCTATGGGTCTCAGCTTATTCTCAAACCTTACACTTTAGTGCCAAATCCAATCCCAGAAGTGCCTTCAGGAGAGGTGGCCGTGGTTGCACTGGACAACTGGCCCTCTTGAGGGGCCCCTTTTGTCTCCTCCCATCTCACCCACCCAGAGCCCTTCCCAAGGCTCACATTCTGTCCCGGCCTTGGCTGGAGGGGATTCCTCCCCCCCCCCCCCCCCCGTGTCCCTCCCCAAGTGCAGCCACATGTAGCCCCTTCCTGGGTTGCCCCGAAGGCTCTGTTTGCAAGAGTTTGGGCTCTGACTGGCTGGGAGTTTGACCTGCTCAGCGCTACAGACCAGCCCCACCGTTGGACTGGAGCCCATGGGGAACCCCCGGCCACTGGCAATGTATAGTGTTTGAGGGCACATTTTCATGCCTGAGCACCTGATTTTTTTTCACAGATGTCACCCAAGACAACAACGAAATCAGCATTATTTGAAACTCAAAGTTATGTTTATTCAAGGTACCCGACTAATTAAAAGTGTTGTATAAGTTGGGAAAAGTGTATTTTCCAACCAGAGTTTTCCCCAAATTAAAGTTTGGCAGTTTTGGATATATTCCAATCGGTCAGCTGTCTGTCTGGAAAAGATGCAAGCACAAACGCTCCATAAATCTGTGTAGGGGAGCCGTGTCAATGTCTGGGTTGCTCTGCATTCGCGAGCTTTGTCATTCCAGTCAGTTGTTTCGCCTAAATACTGCAGGCCAAGCTTGGTTATTCTGGCCTCCACAAACTGAAGGACTGGCCCTAGAGAGACTGAAAAGAGAGAGAGCGCCGGGAGGTCGAGATAGAAGGATAGATCCCAAAGGAGGGTGGACTCCAAGCACAAGGAAATTCTCCAACTGTCAGAAGGGCATGGTTAGAAATAAATAGTTGCTGCCATGGAAAGTTAACAGCCTGCAAATACTTTGTAAAATATAAACTTACTGGAAACTTACTTGCTGTGAGAACTAATACCGTATTTTAAAACTCAAGGTTGAGAAAGCAGTGAAAAAGAGGTAAAGTTCCAGTAACCTTAAATTGGCAGCATTCAGGTTAAGCTTCTCTCTTAACACAGACCTCCACCAAATGCTCATGAAACTTTAGGGTTCTGAGGAACACAGATTGAAAAATATTAAACATCTTTATTTAGATAGGTTGTGCATGTTAGATAATGCTCATTTTTACTGCTT
Source organism: Rhabdophis nuchalis (assembly GCA_039707465.1). Taxonomy (NCBI): domain Eukaryota; kingdom Metazoa; phylum Chordata; class Lepidosauria; order Squamata; family Natricidae; genus Rhabdophis; species Rhabdophis nuchalis. Next base: position 12,869,060 of record CM077662.1, on the reverse strand, counting down.
GCATGATTTTTAATTGCTTTTTAAATAGACTTTTATTTATTTATGTGGTTTCTTTTTCATGTGGGGAATTTAGCCTTACAGCACAGAGATGGGGGGGGGGGGGGAGCTCTTCCCAAAATATCAATGCAGATTATTTTGACAACTACATTCGCTAAAACACGATGAATCAAGAGAAGTAATTATAATTCATAGAAGTATGGTACATGTTACAAGCAGCTCTATATCTAACACCTCGGGGTATTTTTCTCTACCTATTAACCGTAATCCATTCATCAGCTTTTGTGGTCACGGAAATCACTCATTGGTTTTGAAAGTGTCTATTTGGCCATTTAAAAGGTGCCAAGCAAATACCTGTATTTCACAGCTTATTTCATAGCAAAGCTGCAGGTCAACTGAGTTCTCATCCCTTTGTCCCCTAAATGTGCTGAAATGTCTCTCTCTTTCCAAGAAGCAGCCCAAACTTCTCAGCCCTTCTGGGGACCCTCTCCTCCCCATAAAGTCCCCATTTTGCAAGCCAAGCAGCCGACCTTCGCCTTTAAGGCCAGCCGCCTCCTCCTCCTCCTCCCCCCCCCCAGCTGCAAAGTCTCCGACTAACCGCCTGGGGGTTTCTAGCCCACCCTTCGCTTGTCTGTCTGATCGCCCCGAGGAAGCCCACCTGCTAAGAGGAGACAGGGGCTTGGGGGGGGGGGGAACCCGGGCAATTGTGGGGCGTCAAGGAATCCCGCTTCAAGCCAAGGAGGGGCCGTCCGAGGGGGCCCCGCGAGGGTCTTTCCGTGCAATGCCTTCATTCCCCACACCCGCTTTCCTTGCGTGGCGCTGGGGTGGCCGCAACCGAAGCGGGCCCGGAGGAGAGCGGTTGGGCGAACGCCGCCTCCGCTGTCCGGGACGCGCGTCGGAGGGGGAAACTTTCGGGCCAAACTTTCCTGCGCACCGCCCCGAGTCCCTTCGGGGAGAGGGGCCGCTTTAGAAGCCTAATAAGGAAACGAAGCGGCTCCCTCCCGGCAAACGCTCCGGCGGCGGGAAGCGCTCGGCAGGGGAGAAAGCCTGATCTGCGTGCCCCCCTTCCCCTGCGGGGAGCCCGGCGCCGCTCGCCCGCCCCCCCCCCCGCCCTCTCCGGCAGCGGGGCCGAGGCTCGGGCGCTCCCAGCAGCGGAGAGGCGGGCAGGCGCACGGAGGGCACGAGAAGAGCCCCCCCCTCCCACCCCACGCGATGGTTGCGCCCCCAGTTCCACGGAGCGCCGGTGGCGGCCGCCTCCTCCTCCTCCCCTCCTGTCTCCCCCAGGAGGAGGCCGGGGGGGGGGCGCATTCGCGGGGAGGCGGGGGGAGATTCCCATTGCGGAGATGGGGGGGCGGGAAGGGAGGCGGGGCGTTGGGCAAACTCCACTTGCGGGGCAGAGGGAAGCCGCAGAGGGGGAGGCTGTCTGGGGAGCCTGCAAGGGCTTCGGGCGGAGGAGCACAGCGGTCTCACCTGTCCCGGGCCTCCTGGACATTCGGGCGGAGCGCCGCGGCTTCCAGCTGCAGCATCCTGCGCTCCCTGCCCAACGCCGCCATCCTCTCCTGCAATTCGCTCAGCTGGGCCCGGGAGTTCATGCTGCCGCCCTCTTCTTCCTCTTATTCCGAGCGGGAGATGCTCAGCCGCGGCTTCTCCGTCTCCTGCAAAGGGGCGAGGCGGAGGGCGGGCGGGTCAGTCCCTGGACGGCGCCGGTTCCGCCCCTCGGAGGACGCCGCCCAGCCCCTCCCCTCGGGTCCTGGGGGGGGGGGGGAGCGAAGCGGAACGGTGGGGGGGGGGGGGGCGCAGGAAGAGGCGCTTGAAGCGCTGGCTGGTTTTTGACGGGAGCTTCAGTTGCAAGAGCCTGGCTGCCCTTTGGACTCCCCCGCCCATCATCCTCTGCCTCCCTGGGGCTTCAGCCCAGGTCCTTTCATCCGGTTGGGGTTTTTTAGCTCTCTGGGCTTTGCTGAAGGTCTCTTCTTCCACCCCCTGCATCTCTTTCCCTCTTTCTCCCCTTCCCTCCTTCGCCTTCTTCCTTCCATCATTTCATTTATTTTCATTTATTCGAATTTATACCCCACCCTTCTCCTTGTTAGGACCCAGGGGGTCGCACAGGCATGATTTAAAACCACAATAAATACAATACACAGCATTAAAATATATTGAATTATTCAACCCGTGCTAAAACCCATTAAAAAACCCTACCAAATTATAATTTAAGTATAAAAAGTCAGATGCCCTTTGTTCTTTCCCTCCATCCCCCCTCCCTCCTTGGGGTTTCCCTCCCTCCTTTTTGCAACCTTCTTCTTTTCTTTCTCTCCCAAGCAGCAGCTTCCGTCTCCCCCTTTCCTTCCCTTCCTCCTCCTCCTCCTCCTCCTCTCTTGGGAGAAGCGGCTGGGAGGCCAACTCCAGGAAGAACTAAAAGAATCCCTGTATAATTTTAATCTCCTGCTTTTTCTCCCTGCAGTGACTGAAACGTCCTTCCTTCCCCCCCATGCCTGGTTCCCCCCACGATCCCTTTGTGACCCTGTGGGGAAACCACCCTCTCTGCCCCTCCTCTGCCTCTCCCTGCCTGCCAGGGCCAAGCAGGCCCATCCTCACCCCTGGCCATAAGAACAAGGGGCAGAGGCGATGGCGCCAGGGGAGTTCTAGGGGCTGGGCGACATTGGGCTGATCCCCAGGAGACGGTGAGTTCTAGTCCCACGTATGGCATGAAAGCCAGCTGGGCCCTTTCTCTCAGGCCTCTCCGCCTCACAGGGCTGTTGTTTTCTGAGGGGAATAGGCGGGAGTAAGGATGGATGCTTGCGGCCTTCGGTCCCTTGGAAAACAATAAAGGTGGGATTAAAATAAACGAATTGTTAAAGCCCCTGTTTGAAAAGGTCAGAGCTGCTTCTGATTCCACCCAGCAGGCAGCCTCTCACTCTTAGCTCTCCAAATGTCGCCCTTACTTTTTCCTTACTCCCTTGTAATCCACTCCTTCGCCCTCCTTTCTCCCTCCTGGATTGCATTCATTCAGGGGGGTGGACAATTTCCCCCCAAGGCACCTCTGGTTCTTCCGCTACCACTCCTCATTGGAGGCCTTCACAACACACAAGCAGGACCCATGGATGCCCACCTTCACACAGAACACCCGAGGAAGAAGGGCCTTGCGAGGTCCTCTAGTCCAACTGGAGGGAATGCTAACGTTCAAAAATAAAAGCCTCTGACCTTTGGGGATGAGCTGGGCATTGCATCATCCAGACAGGGGAAAGTTGCAGGAGGAAACGGCCAGGCCCTACATGGCAAAGGGGTGGGAGGGTGGGGGGGGTTAAGCTGGTAGCAATTATAGGTAGCCTGTTGTGACCTTGAAGAGAGAAGAGAGTCAATTTTATCTCAAGAGTTTTGGATCTGACATTTTTTTCTCTTCCCTCCTCTCCTCCCCCACTCCCTTCCCTTCCCTCTCATTTAGTCATCCCCAGCTGCTTGAGGCTTCCTGCAAAAGAAGGTGGACTCTATTGTTTTTAAAGAAGAAGTGTTTTATTTTTGCCTTTTCCTTCCTATTTTTTGGGATGCACATATAGACAATTACTTTCTTTTCTTTTATTCCCTCTTTTGCTGCTGGACGCATAGCCCCCCCTCCTAGACATCCAGACCTTGATGGATCTCCTATTAACACCAGAGAAACAGAGACTGGGAGGAGGGAGGCAGTGGAGAGGCAGTTTAAAAAATAGGAGAAGCAACATGAGAATGACAGCCGCTGGGAATGCCACTGGGGTAGGAATTTTGGCCATAATATAGAATTAGAAAAATGGGACAAATTAGGGGAAACTTTTCGAAGGCAAGTAGCCTACAAAGAAAATCTCTATGAAATGTTTTATAGATGGCATTTGCCTCCAGTGAGATTGGCCAAAATGTACCCAAATTTATCCCCCAAATGTTGGAGATGCAGCCACAAGCCGGGAAGATTCTACCACCTGTGGTGGACGTGCCCCATCACAAGGAGACACTGGTGTAAAATTCGGAAATGGCTGGAAGAAATTACTGAGCGAAAAATAGAACTCAAACCGGAAGCATTTTTATTAGGACTGCTGGACCAAAAAATAGACAAAGAATCGCAATATATAATCATACACATACTCACTGCACAAAACTGGAAAAAAATTAATATACCCTCAGATGAAACTATAATCAGGAAAATACTCGAATGTGCAAAAATGGATAAAATGAGAATAGAACTAAAAGAAAGAATAATCGGACTTTTATAAAAAAGTATGGAATAAAATGTACAAGAGGCTGAAAATCAGAAGCCAAAACAGAAAATAAAGAATATGGTGATACAAATAATGAATATCATTATAAGTGTTAATATTATGTTTGCTACATTACAAGATAAGGATATATTAATAGGAAGGCAATGCAGAAAATATAATTACAAAAGCTAAGCAGGAAAGCTGGTATAGAACGCTGTAAAATTATTGTATATTGTTATATATGTTCCGTGTTTTGTTTTGTTTTCCACACTTGATTTTTTTTCGTTATTATTTATACTTGTTATGTCTTCTCACTGTTTTTAAATATTAAAACATTTAATGAAAACAATGTTTTGAAGAAGAGAATGACAGCCTCTGGGAAGGCCCCCCTCAGGGAGCCAGAGGAGGGAAGGAGCCCTGGGGACCCTACCAGTGTGCTATGTGCAGAAAAGAAGGACGTGGGAGGAGTGGGTGCCTGGAGGCCATAGCCATGCCAGCAGGAAAAGAAGGGCGAGGAGGCCAGGGGCAGGGAGCTGTTGCTCCCCCGACCCACCTCTGGGGAAGCCCAAATTGGGGGATCTAAACATGAGATGTGAACAGAGACAGGATCCAGGAGATCTCTTCTTAAGGGAGGAATTGCTCCTGGGAACAAGGTCCCTCTTGTTGGGGCTTCAGGAAAGGCTACCCTGTGCCTGAAGCCACCAAAGCCCAAATTGCACAGCAGGAGGTGGAAACTTAGGGTGGGGCATCTCTACAGGGCAGCAGAGACTCTTAGCCTAAAGAGGGAAGCAATCTATCCAAGCCCTCTGCTAAGAGACACCCAGGGGGATTCTTGGGGATGGCTGGTTTTTGGAGAATTTCCCCTCTGAAGGTTGGATGTATTGGCAAGCCCCTTTATGGGGCTGTTAAAGGGGGGATGGGGAACGATTGGAAGGGACTGGAGAATGCCAACAAGCCTTCACACAAACAGAGAGGGAGCTTAGGGGAGCCCTGGCACTGGGGCTTCCGGACCCCACTAGACCTCCCACCCTCTCTGTCCATGAGTGGGAAGGCATTGCAGCAGGAGGCCTCACCCAGGAACTAGGCTCGGGGCAAAGGCCTCTGGCATGTTTTAGTAAGCCAATGGATGGGAGGGGGGCATTGGGATGGCCTGGGTGCCTGAGGGCTGTGGCAGCAACTGCCCTGCTAGTTGAGGAAGCCCAAAAGTGAACACTGGGACAACATCTAAGAGGAGGACTCTGAACCTGAGGAAGAGGAACACCCAGGTAATACCTTGGATAATGCTTCCCAGAATACAGCAGGGACAAAGGCCCTACCTCCAAGCCCCAGTGAAAAGCTCCCATCAGGGTCATGGCTTATGTGTGAGAAGCACTTTGTGCCCCACAAACAGAAGATATGAAGGGACTGTTCATGGCGACCATCATATTCAGGATAGTACATTTGATGTGGGTCAGTCTGCTCTTCAGAAAGCCAGCTGGTCTCAGGAAAGAGATGTCCATGCAGGTGGGAGAATGAAACTGGGAAAGGATATGAGAATTCCCACATTCCACATATAACACTTTTAGACTTTAAACTCAACATTGAAGGATTGGCATAAATATGAGATTTTCTTTCATAAGGTAGTCTCATGTATTTGCCTAAATATAGCGAATAAACAGAATGCATTAAATTTTATATTGTAAACAAAGAAGAGATACTAAGGAAAAAGGAGGATTTGTCTACCAGATTGGGAACTTTATTATCCTGCGGCCACCCTAACATGGTTAAAAGAATGGATGATGTTGAGAAATAAAAGATTACTCAAATTGGGAGGTCATGACCTCCAGGCAGGATGCGATGCCTTCCTATGGTATGAAAAAGGATCTGCATATAAATATTTCCATAGACACTATATCAGAGGGTCCCGGTTGTTAATATGGAACAAAATTAAAAGCGACCACTCTACCGAAACGCCCATTTGGTGATCTACGAAGGAAGCATACATGCACCCAAATTAGATTATTATGGGAAATATTGTTACGTATAAAGAGTTATTGAACAGACAGGTTGAGATTCAATCTAGATTAGAATTGGCATCACAAGGGGTACAAGGAGAAGGGTGGTCTTATGTACAGATACAAGCAAGCTTTGCACAGGATAGGAAGAAGGAAGGAATTGCCAAAGATTTCACAATATTAGATAAACTTTTGATAGAGACAGAAAACAAGTTGATCAAAGGGCTGTATAGATTTTTGTTGGAATATAAACTCGAGGAAGAACATGTCAAACAAACTACACCTCAATGACACCTCAATCCATGGAAACCACCATCCCTTTGCATAAATCAAGTTTTCTGATGAGCTACAAAAGCCCCCCCCCCCCATACCCTAACCTAAGGTGATCAGATTTTAATATTGGTCAAGAGGGACACCATTGATGGTGGAAGAGGGGGTGTCACAATTTTTTGGAACCTATTCTGTGGGTGTGGCTTGCTTTGTGGGAGTGGCTTGCTGACCATGTGACCCGGTGGGAGTGGTTAATGGTTAGAAGCAATGGTAAAGCAAGATATCGAATTAAAACCAGAAATATTTTGTATATTTAATTTCACACATGTTAGCTGCTGGAATTATGTTTGCACAACAGTGGAAAAACAGAGATATGAAAATGAATAAATATTACAATGTGCAGGAATAAATAAAGTGACAATTAAAATCAAGACGGCTTTGAATATTTTGTCACGTGGGATTTGTTTTAGCAATTGCTAAGTAACAGAAACAGAAAATAGAAATCCAAAAGTATGAAAGACAACACCAATTATGTAAGGAAAGGTCATTAAAATGTAAAAGGAAATATTAGTAGTACTTGATCATTATTAATGTGTACAACTGCTGTGGGACATAACACACCCACACAAACTATGACAGTGCCAGGAAAACACCAAAAAATAAGGATCCCCCCTACAAAAGACTAACAATGAAACCAGTTTTTTCCCCTAACCTAGACAAAGCCACTGGAATAAAAACCATCAAGGCATTGTGAGAAAGTATAAAGGACAGTGCCAGGAAGCTCACACAACCAGCAACCACCTAAAAATTACCTAGACAACCAGGGTGAAACACACTCTTTTTGGCAAAGCTGCCTTGCACCAACCTGGCATGCCCATAGAAAAGCAGCCACTTTGAGACACATAAACCTGGTCTGAACACTTAAGAGCAACATATTGCATCTCAAAGAAAACATTTGCAAAAAGGAATAACGTTTCTTGTACTAAATAAATTTTATAAACAAACAATAAAATTTCCCTAATTTAAAAAAAAAATTCTATAAATAAAAAAATCCTTAAAAACCATTAAGTATTAAGCACACAGTAATTTAAAATGACACAATTGCAAGGTATACCAGTAATAATTTATACTGTAACCATGTCAAGATATTCCACAGCTTGCTAAATATCTATTTTAATTTTTTTAAAGGTCTTTTTTTATTTTTTTCCCCTTTTAAAACAAACATTTCATCATTCATTGATTAGTGTGTCGTCTGAATACAATTTTTTTAGTATCATAATAGCTATAGCTTACCTCCAAATATGTGTGTGTGTGTGTGTGTGTGTCCATGTGTGTGCGTGTGTAAATTTGGTGGTAAGGTATAACTATTATGATAAAGTGTGTATACCTACATACATACATACATACATATACACACTTTAATGTTTATAACTTAATATTTCTCCTCTTATCTCACTTCTCTTCCTAGATTATTTAATTGTATACTTTTCCTCCCAGTAATCATCTTTGATATGAATAATTTTACTTGCAACCTCCTTTTAAATGCATACTTACATAGCTTGCTAAATGTCTATGGAGATTCTCAGCCATCCAAGTCGTGTTTTCCCAAAGGCGCTTTTTTCCCCCTGAAGACGAACCCGAAGAAGCTCCTTGGGTGAGAAGCGAAACGTCATCAAGGAAAAACCACACAAAGCCCAGGTGCCTTTAAAAAACAAAAAAGCACCTTTGGCATAATCTCGCTTCATTGAGCAGAAACATAATTGACTGACTGCCCGACAGACGGGAAGGTTAACAGGCACACAAAACGCATCTCCTTCCGGGATAATATCATATGACCTCCGGAAGGTCTTAGGGAAGATGCAATACTCCTTCCTCTCACATTACACCGGAAATCTCTAAGGGCAGGCACAGCCCACCTACCCAGGTAAGAGAGTCAAAATACCCAGGGAAGAATGAAAACAATAATAATAATAATAAAGAACTTTATTGCGGCCATAGACCAAAAGACAAGATAAACAAATCACATGTGGATTTACAGCCGGGCCCCACTGAAGGGTGGGAGAAAACAGGCACAATCGATGGCAAGGGCCATTCTGTCAACCGTACCATCTAACCATTATAGAGATCTAATCCATGGTTTAGGAGAATGATCAATTCGAATTGAGCGTAAATGGAAGATACCATGTAAAGATTTCCATGAGATCTACATGTCAGCACCTGATACAGCCACCGAGTGATACGCTGCAAACAATCAGCACAAGTGGCCTCAGCTAGTGGGACCAACCGGACCCTTCCCACGGTTCTTACAAGATTCTGATTTCCGGTTATTCTGGTAAATCTTTGGCAAATAGGGGAGATGACTAGTAGTCTGTTCTCCTGGTAGTAGGGGCATGGGAATACAATGTGAGCTAGCGATTCCAAGGATCGACCGTCACATGAGCAGTGGGTGGGCTTTACACCCCCGGAAAGTCTACTGTCTAGGGCATTCGAGGGGAATAGAATAGAATAGAATAAATCTTTATTACGGTCAAAGACCAGCAATACACATTACATTTAACCATATATTAAAAAGTACTAACTTTAAGATATAATTTTAAAAATGTCAGCGTTATAAGTGGAAAGTAGCATACATGTTCTCACTTTGTTCAGGTCATTTGCTGGTTTACCTAGGTGCAAAAGCGTTAAGTATGTATGTAAAAACCATGATCCAGATATTGTTAGAGATCTGTCCAAATGATTGGTACAAGATCACAACTAAACTTCTATAACCAATTTTTTTCTTATGGACATTGCAGAAGCACAGAATTTCGCCACTGCATGCGTAGTAGCCGGGTTCGTGTCCTGGAGGAGGAAGTACAGATAAAAATGGTCTGCCCTCCCTGGTAATCTCTCTAATAAGGGGAGAATATATGCAGACCTGCAAGCTCTGTATAGCTCACAGTGTAGTAGAAGGTGTGAGATATCTTCCACTTCTCTTTTACCACATATACAAACCCGTTCTGCTATAGGTGTTCTCTTATACCTGCCCTGGAGAAGTGCTGAAGGTAGAATGTTAAATCTGGCTCTGAAGAAAGCTATTCTTTGTTTTGGGAAGATGAGGTCATTTAAATATCTTGCTGATTCCCACACACCCTGTTTGATTCTGTTCCTATTATGGAAAGGTAATCTATTTAGTTCTTCTTGAAACTCCATGTCCTTCATTCTATTAGTTACTACTTGCTTCGCTTGGTCAAAGCCCAGGGACATTAAAAATACCGGTGAGAGCCCATAAGGGCCCAGCTTGTGCTCAATTGCCTGATTCCAGGGGGAGGGGAAGTTGTCAATCAACACTAGTGGGGAGAGCCCCTCTGGAAAGAATTGCATTTTAAGCCAATGGATGATCATCATCTTCCAGGCTCTTACCTGAATTTGAGGCGTACCTGCCTCAATTCTTAACTGGGCATTTGGAGTTCCATTGGGTGCAGCCAAGATGGCTCTCAGGAATTTGGTTTGTATGGTTTCTATCAAGTCTTTCTTTATGAGGATTCCTGTTTGTGCCCCATATAGTATTTGTGCCAATGTTTTGACCTCAAAAAGTTTTAGGGCAGCGGGTACTAACTGGCCGCCACCTGTGTAAAAGAAATGTTTAATTGCGTTTGAGGACCTAGTGGCTACTTGAAAAATGTTATCCAGGTGTGCCTTCCACGTCCCTTGTGCATGGAAAACCACCCCCAGGTACCTAAATGTTCTAACCTGTTCCAGACGATGTCTTTCTATTTTCCAGGGGTATTGGCTAGGTCTTTTAGCAAACACTAACATTTTTGATTTCTCAAAGTTCAGGACCAGCTTGTTTTGCCTGCAGTAGTTGAATGTTGATTTCTCTCTTCAGCCCTAGGGGTGTGTGTGTGAGAGAGATAATAGCGGCATCATCAGCATATAAGACAATTGGAAGTTGTGCTAGGCTAGGAGAATGGAAATCAGGGTCCTGTAGGATTAATATAGAAGTTAAAGAAGGACAGGATGCATCCCTGCCGTACTCCTTTTTGTACCCTTACTGGGCCGGTTAAACTCCCTTGGGGATTGCACCTCACTCTCAAGGGGGAATTGGCATACAATTTTTGTATGAGGAAGAGGAGGCCTTTATCGATAGTGGTGCATTTTAATTTATCCCAAAGGGAGATCCTGGATATTGAATCAAAGGCCTGCTTAAAATCAAGGAAGGCCACAAAAAGAGAGGAATTTTTTTATATGTGTATTTTTGTACTAAGTGGTGGAGTACCAAGATATGATCCATCGTTGATCTTCCTTCTCTAAATCTGGCCTGTTCATCTTTGATTAGACCCCCTGAAATTAGCCAGTCCTGAAGTTTATTGTTTAGGTGTTTGGCATACAATTTATTTATTTATTTATTTATTTATTCAATTTATATCCCGCCCTTCTCCAACAGGACCCAGGGCGGCGAGCGTTATTTACTCCTGAGCGTTATTTGCTAATAACGCTCAGGAGACTAATGGGTCTATAATTGCCTGGATCATTTCTATTACCTTTTTTATGTATTGGTATGATAATTGCAACTCTCTTGGCATATGGCCTGTTTTATCTATAAATGTAAAGAGTGAAGCTAAACGTGGAGCCCACCAACTGGCATTCTTTTTGATTACTTCTGGCAGGACATTATCAGCCCCCGGTGTCTTATTGGCCTTTAGGGATATTTCTTCTGGTGTAACAGGGGGCCAGCAAGGAGATTGGTCCAAACTACTTTGGCTCTCCTTGGTTACATCGTCAGGATCTGTGTAAAGCTCCCTAAAATCTTCTTCCCAGGTATGGATCGGAACCTGATTTGTTGGGGGTAGGAGAGGTTTCCCCAACCCCCTGGGGATGTACCAAAAAGGGGGTGTATTTGTTGTCCTGACTGCCATAATTAGTCTGTGCCAAGACTCCTTCAGAGCCTCACTTTTCTTTTCTATAAGGTTCTCATATTGTGCTTTCAGCTTCCTTAAGTAGTGATTGGGCTCCTCAAAAGGGGCCTTTTTACTTTTCTTGTACTCCATATTATACATCCTTTTTAGTTGCACGCAATCTCTATCCAACCATTTTTTATTCTTTGAAACCGGCCTTTTGGAGTGAGCTGGTGATCTGTTCCTGAGAACTGAGTTCAAATTTAAAATTAAGGTTTCAAACTTCTCTAAGTAAGATCCTCCACACTTATTCCTTAGTAGACCTCTATGGTTTCTGGGGCTATCATCCATTTGGTCACTTCCTTAGCGTTTTATATAATTTTACCTGGGTATTTTGACTCTCCAACCTGGGAAAGTAGGCTGTGCCTGCATTAGAGATTTCTGGTGCAATGTGAGAATAAGAAGTATCGTATTATGATCACTTTCCAATCGTGAGTCTATCTCCATCTTCGGTAACAAATTCATATGATATTATCCAGGAATCTACTGTGGATTTTCTTCCTGCTCCCCGATAAGTGTATTCTGCTGGATAGTCACCCCATGGGGACCCATTAAGGATAGAAAAGATCTAAACGTCCAGTCATTTGTCTTACATACAAACCTGCCCAATTAGCTTTAGGGTCTTTAAATTGTCTGGAATGAGAAGATTCTCCTGTTACATTTTCCTCATAGTGGATCTTGACTTGCTTAAATAATGCTTGATCATTTGGTCCCATTCTAGCACTTAAGTCCCCCCTATGATTATTACAGCTTTAGGGTGTTTGACTGAACAGTCAAGAATAAAGTCTTCTATGGTGTCTTGTTAATCACATTATCCTTATGAAGTGGAGGAATGTAGATATTAAAAAGCAAAATCTCCACCTGTTTAAATAAGAGTAATGTAGTTACAACCCATGACTGGAGAGGTGGCAGCTGTATACATTTAAATTGCAAGGCTCTATTAACTAATGTCGCAATACCCCCTTTAGCTCTGCCCCCCCCCCCCACCTGGCTTGGCTCAGCCGGGATTGAGTTAACCCAATAACCATCTAATTGAATCTCTGTGGAGGCCCAGGTTTCCTGCAGGAAGAGAATGTCAAATTGTGATATATAATCAAAACAGAACTGGTCTTTGGATGGGACAGACCAACCCGCTATATTCCAGGTTATGAGGGAGAGTGGCTCATCTTTTGCAGCTCATCAGGATACTTGCTTTATACAGAGGGAAGTTGCCTGGTTGTTACCAGGAGTAGAGGTGTCACTGCACACTGGGTTGGCCTTCTTTAAAAGTAGGGAGGTACCATTTAAGTCATGTGTAGTCTCTTGGGGAACTTGTTCAGAGTGAGAGGCATTAGCACCAGCTAAAAGAACTTGCCATTCCGATGGCTCTCCTCTGGGTGTAGGACAAGGCGTTATTAGGTCGCATTTCATTCTTTGAGATGGAGGCTCCAACGTGGTTTGGTGCTGAAGGTGCCATGGGATATTCACACAGGGATGAATGCATCTCCATCTCTACCGGGCTCCCCTATACCCCCTTTGGGTCTTGATTTCTATTTTCCATGATCTTGTATTCATGCCATCTCTTGTCCTCTGGAGGAGAAGTGAGAGGCTCAGTTATTGGGGAAACCAGATCTATGAGCGGCTCTGCTGTGTCCATTGTGACCAATAAGGATTTCTTTACATTTTCTAATTTGTATAATATCTTGTCTTGTTCTTTCCTTGGGAGAGCACCAAAAGCATTAATGAGACCAGCTTCTGTGCTGTGAAGTCTCTCTTCCCTGGCCAAGGCTGTTTGACTCCCCCTGCCTTTCTCTCCCTTCCCCAAGGTTGAAGATGAGGAGGGGGCAGCCACCTTGGGAGCTCGCATGTTAGCAATTAACGGAGTAACCCTTTCCTCACCAAAGACTCTGACGGGAAAGATTTGAAAGGAGGTTAGATATGCCTTCATCTTGAAAAGCATCTGTGGTATGGTGGGTTGTTTGAACGAGAGGAGAATCCGCTTCCAATTTGGGACTTCAGGTAACCACTCCAGAGCCCGGAGATCGATGGTATCCCTGTGACAGTGAAGAAGCTGGCTTAGGGAATGCAATATTGCACTTCGGGAATTCCAGCGTCCATAATTAAGTCTGTTCATCTGAATTCTAAAAGCAATCTGTTGGGCTTGTAGTGAGCGGTGTGATCTTTGTGATTGGGGGACAGATGCTTTCCTGGCTTCTTTATTGATCCCTTTCTCTCCTGTTGCCTTGTCTGGGGAGGGGCTGTTTTTCTGCCACCTTTTATCTGACTCTTACTGTTTCTCTGGCATTGTGCTCTTTTTCCTCTCCTTTATCCTATGTATGGGAGTTATCCAGGTCTTCTGCAAGAACTTTAGTGGGGGTATCTGGGGCCCAATATTGAATTTGAAGAAAAACAGCTAAGTCTTTTTTCAATGTCTCTACATCGTGTTGGATGGCAATTAATTGTTCGAATATTGAGACCACCGTCTGTGCTGTGAGAAGGCATTGATTTTGATTTTATTTTATTCAATTTATATCCCGCCCTTCTCCAAAAGGACCCAGTTTTGTTTTGCCATAAACTCAGTCGAATTTTCCCAGGGTGGAGTCTCTGTATTCTGAATTATCGGTTTATTGGTCGCCTTTTTAACTTTTAGCTCAGCCTCCAAATAGGAAGGTATTGGGCTAATTCTTTGTGAGAAGTGCTGGCTTTCACTTGGTTCCCATCTCGCCAGATCAGAAAAGTCTAGTAAATGCTGTTTTGCCACATCCTTTTGCAGGTCTTTTTGCTTCAGTGGTTAGCAGGGTTAACTATCAAAGGTCTTTCCCAGGCTTGGCTAAGTTTTTTTCTCTCACATCAGGTTTTAATCACCAGCAGCCAATTGGAGAGGTATGCTTTGAGTTAGCCGTCTCTGAGGTAAAGAAGAGAAGAGAGCCCAGGAATACAGTTCTCTACAGGCACACCTTTAGCCTCATATTGTGGAATTTCTCCCATTCTATCCAAGTGGGGAAATCCAAACATTATTTCAGAAGGCAGATGATGTAAATTTCATGGAAGGTGACATTCCCACTGCCTCTATGACTCAAGCACTTTTGCAGTAAAATGAGTAGATTTCACATATTTGTCGCAATTCACAGCATCCAGAAGTTTTAAATTCTCAAAAACAAATGACATCATAATCTAACGATATTGTAAAATGTAACTCATATTTCCTAACTCAGATTTGCAAATTTAAGTCATATTCCCTAACTTAGATTTATCAGACAGATTCCTTTCTGGCAGTTTATCTTTTGTTATTCTTGATTGGTCTATTCAGAGCACAAAAGCTGTGAGAATTGCTTTGGTAGTAGATAAGAGTATAGTGACCTGCCAATTCCTGAAGGAAAGGGATGGCATTTACAATACAATACGATAGCAGAGTTGGAAGGGACCTTGGAGGTCTTCTAGTCCAAGCCCAGCCCAGGCAGGAAACCTTATTTCATTTCAGACAAATGGCTATCCAACATCCAATATTTGTAGAAGGAAAAGGATACAATTGCTTTTGCAGAGATAGATGTGCCACAAATGCTCAAAAACAAATGCTCAAAAGGAAAACACTTTTACAGCAGCACAACACATACACATGTTACAATAGAAGAAATGTCTATTTAATAACAAGTTTCTACTTCTTGTAATAATACTCATTACTTTTTATTGTCTTTATTTTTCCTCCCTTTTTCTCAAAGGATAGAATTCTTTCTATCATGAATGATTACCTGTAATAATTCCAAAAAGGACAACAACTTGTGTTGCAAACAAACAAAAAAATAAAATAAGATAAAATATCATGGAGGGGAGCACCTTGATTCATGAGCATTTAAAAAGGGCACTCAAGGGAAAAAGAACAGCTTCAGAAAGTAAAAATAAAACAAAGCTATAAAAAAAGCACTTTTGAGTCAACACTCTCAAAAAATCAGAATCAATTCAGATGGAAGGAAATTCTCCAAAGGCAGATATCAGAGACAAAGAAACCAAAATGACAGAGGATGGAGCACTTTAACTCTGATATCAAAGAAGGAGGGAGGAAAAATCAGCTTCATTCAGATGGAAGCTAGGTAATTCTCATTAAGTATGTTAAAACATTTACAAATGTAGGCAAAATATCTCAAAATCATTTCTTCTTATAGGTTCAATGAAGCTTTTTAAAGCTCAAAATAAAATTTCCAGAAGGAAAATCAAAATTGTTTTCAGAGCAGAAAAAGAAATATCAAAATCAGAGCTTTTGTGAAAATGAAAACACTGAAAGGCAAAAGAGTCACCCATTGGCCCTGAATTTCTTCAGAAGAGAGAAAATTACCTAGCTTCCATCTGAATGAAGCTGATTTTTCCTCCCTCCCTCTTTGATATCAGAGTTAAAGTGCTCCATCCTCTGTCATTTTGGTTTCTTTGTCTCTGATATCTGCCTTTGGAGAATTTCCTTCCATCTGAATTGATTCTGATTTTTTGGAGTGTTGACTCAAAGTGCTTTTTTTATAGCTTTGCTTTATTTTTACTTTCTGAAGCTGTTCTTTTTCCCTTGAGTGCCCTTTTTAAATGCTCATGAATCAAGGTGCTCATGGGAGCCACAAGGCAGTCCCACGTAACACCTTTCCTGCATGAGCTGCACTGGCTACCTGTGGCCTTTCGGGTGCGCTTCAAGGTGTTAATGACCATCTTTAAAGCGCTCCATGGCTCGGGGCCTAGTTACATGCGAGACCGTCTCCTGCCCCATACATCCCTCCGACCGATCCGCTCCCATAGAGAGGGCCTTCTCCGGGTGCCGTCGGCCGGGCAATGCCGTTTGGCGACACCCAGGGGATGGGCCTTCTCTGTGGCGGGCCCAACCCTCTGGAACGACCTGCCCCCTGAACTCTGCACCACCACAGACCTCCGCCTTTTCCACCGGCGTCTTAAAACGCATTTGTTCCAACAAGCCGGCCTAGGATAATTACCCGATCTGAACTTTTTAGTTATAAATTTTAATTAGAGAATTTTAAAATGTTTTAGCATGGGGTAATTTAATTTAATTGGTTTTTAATAATTGGTCTATTTATGTACTGTGTTTTAATCGAGACCGCCTCCTGCCCCATACATCCCTCAGACCAATCCGCTCCCACAGAGAGGGCCTCCTCAGGGTACCGTCGGCCGGACAATGCCGACTGGCGACGCCCAGGGGAAGAGCCTTCTCTGTGGCGGGGCCAGCCCTTTGGAATGACCTACCCCCTGAATTACGTACCATCACCGACCTCCGCCTCTTCCGCCAATGTCTTAAGACATATCTGTTTCAACAAGCCGGCCTAGCCTAACCTCCCTTGGGGACTTAAGATAGTTTTAAATTGGGTTTTAAAATTTGGTTTTAGCGCAGGATGGGGTTATTTAATAGTTTTTTAAAATTATATTTATTGTATTTTTGTATGTTTTTTAAATTTCCTGTGCGCCGCCCTGGGTCCTCTGTGGAGAAGGGCGGGGTATAAATTTAAATAAATAAATAAATAAATAAATAATAAATAATCTGCCTGTGCGCCTCCCTGGGTCCTTTTGTAGGAGAAGGGCGGGGTATAAATGTAATAAAATAAATAAAATAAAATAAATATCTCTATCTATCTTATCTATATCTATCTCCGTCAATCCGTATCTATATCTCTATCAATCCATTGATGTCATCTTTCTATCTATCTGTACCTATCTCTCTCTCATCTATCTTTATCTACATCATCTCTCTCTGTATCTCTCTCTCCATTTATTTACTGTATCTGTATCTATCTATATCTCTGCCCATCATCTATCAGTATCTCTCTATTCTCTTCTCTCTTGCTCTATTCTATATTCTCTTCTCTTCTATAGTCTCTATTTTGTCTTCTCTTCTCACCATTTGTAACTTAAGACTGGGCAGTCCGTCCAATGCCAATCCTCCTTGGGCATCTCTCTAAGGGTCCAACACCCAGTTAGAGATCTCGGCTTCTCCCGCGTGTCTGCAGACGCGAGTCCGGCTTCTCCGCCTCCAGCCCAGCCCAGCCCAGCCTCACTTCTGACTCTGCCATCCGTCGTTCCAGGCTGCTTTGTCCCGGGGTGAGCTCGTCTGTCTCTCTCTCGCGCCGCCGCGCGTAATGGGCCGCGCGTAAAAGCGGGGCGCCCCCTCCCCAAATAAAAAACCAATTGGCTGCGACCCTCTGGGTCCTGAAACGGGAGGGGGTGTTTCTCCCCTATCCCTGGGGGGGGAGGAAGAGAAACGGAGAGGGTCTCCCATCACCTCTGCCTCTTGTTTTGTTTGCAGGAAGTTTTGCGCTGGTTTTGGGGTGGGGGGGAGAAGGGGGCCTCGGGGAGGGAGGGGGGTTGTTGTATTCGGGTGTGGCTGGGTGGGTGAGAGGAGATTTTGGGGGTGGGGGCTGGAAAAACTCTTTGCCTTTTTCTTCAGAAACTTTTTTCCCCTTCCTCGCCGCCAGGATTTTAAGCTTGAAGGGTTTTTTAAAAAAAAAATCCGTTTCCCCCCAATATTCCAAAGTGCTTGGCAAAGTTTTTGGGGAGGTGGGAAGTAAAAGGATGCCAGGAGTTGGGGTGCGGGGGGGGGGGCACTGAGACTGCTTTTGAAGTTCTTGCTGAGAGAGAGAAAGAGCGACAGAGAGAGAGAAAGAGACCGTATGTGTGACCAGGGTGGTTCTCGCCTCTTGCCTTTCCCTGATCTACAGAAGGTGGCTTAAGGCCAGAGAGAGGCTCCCTCCATCGGGGATCATTTTAGAACCCAGCTGGGTGGGGCTGGGAAGACGGGCAAGAGGGAAAATGCACATTCTCTTGGCCAAGGGTGGATATTTTTCCCCCCTTCCCCTGTATGGCTTTTCCTGGTCATCGGTTTTGTGGCCAAAATTTGTGGGATAAATTTTCCACAGATATATTTTCCTTTTGCTAACAAATGATGTGAAGCAAACATATTCTGGGATATTGTTGTTCTAAAAGTTTGAGCACTTAGCAGGTGCATCTTTTAAAACAGGGGTCCCCAACCTTTTTGGCACCAGGGACCGGTTTCATTTTAAAGAAAATTCCGTGGACCAGTGGGCATGGCTCAGCCAGCTTAGAGGGGGAGCGGGTGGGTGGGGGGTGGACAGGTGGCGCATGTGCGCATGGGTGTGTGTGTGTGAGTCGGCTCACTCGCCCCTGTCGGCCCCCAATAGCGTGAGCAGCCACGCCTGCGCTCTCCCGCCCCTGGCACACGCTCTGACCAGGGGGCGGCCCCCTCCTCCCTCCTTCTCCTCTCTGGCCCTGCAGCCCGGTGACTATTAAGCCACTGACTGGCACCAGTCCACGGTCCAGGGGTTGGGGACCCCTGGTTTACAGGGCTTCAGTATAGTATAGTATAAATTTTTATTACGGTCAAAGACCAGCAATACACATTACATTTAACCATATGTTAAAAAGTACTAACTTTAAGATATAATTTTTAAAATGTTAGCGTCACAAATGGAAAGTAGCATACATGTTCTTACTTTGTTCAGGTTACTTGCTGGTTTACCTGGGTGCAAAAGCATTAAGTATGTAAGTAAACACAATGGTCCAGAAATTGTTAGAGATATGTCCAAATGATTGGTACAAGATCACAACTATCCTTCTATAACCAATTTTTTTTCTTATGGACATTGCGGAAGCACAGAATTTTGCCACTGCATGCGTAGTAGCCGGGTTCGTGTCCTGGAGGAGGAAATCTAGATAAAAATTGTCTGCCCTCCAGGGTGGGTTTGATTTAAATCAAACTGATTTAAATCACTAGTCAGTAAGGCTTGATTTTAATAATAGTTTTCTTCATAAAGACTAATTCTTGCTCGTATAACTTATAATATGCAAGTAGATGAAGATTTTTAGAATAACAACTTTTCATATTAGTTTTTTTATTCCCAGTTTAATAGGTTAATCATTCATATTTGGACAACTTTTCTGTTATACTTAGGAAGGAGAAAAATAATCATTACCTTAATAATAATAATTTAAATAGATTTATTCAACTGAAACAATAACATTAGAGCATAGGTTATTTGCTTAAACAAACATCCATGTTTGTTAACTAATTTGGCTAAACAATCTATATATATTTTAAGAAACTTAGACTGTCAGCCCAGCCTACACATGAAAAACTTAAATACTGTCCTCTGTAGCTCACTGGTCATCTTCATCTTCTTCTTTGTTCATAATCTGGAAAAGAAACAGTCCTCACACTTAGTTTCAATTTCTTCTAGTGCAGATCTATTCCACTCCAAACAATCAGAAAAATATTGTTTCTATTCTATTCACTGAACTTCTTGAAACTTAGCACTGAAGGGGCTGATTCTGTTTTCATAGGTTTGTAGAAGTTAGGATTAAGGTCTTTTTTTTCAATTCTGTTCATGTTATAACATTTTTGCTGTGAAGAAGAGGCACGTGATCTCTGCTGAGTCAAATTCAGTTTTGAGAACTGCAATAGTAAACCAAGCATCTTTGATAATATCTTGTAGGCAGAGAAACTACCCAATAATCTTACAAAAACCTCTGGAAGAGCATGACATTGTGAATGGATTAATGGAATTTATTTACCAAAAAAAATAAACATATACAGCCTTATTCTACATACTTAAAAAATTAATCTTTATTTCATGATGGAATAACCTTTGGATGGTAATATATTTTCCTCAAAAAGCATTTTATAAAAAAAAATCCAATTTAAAATTAAAAAATCTGATTTAAATAAAAAAAATCCGTTTTTTTAATTTTTTTTAAAAAAAACATTGATTTTTATCCACCCTGCCTCCGTTGCAGTTTTGGACACACACACACCCCGCCTGTGCCCAGACCAGCTGCTGCCCACCCCCACCTGTGCCCACCCCCGCCTCTACCCACCCCCACCTCTGCCCACCCCCACCTGTGCCCACCCCCACCTCTGCCCACCCCCACCTCTGCCCACCCCACCTGTGCCAACCCCCACCTGTGCCCACCCCCACCTCTGCCCACCCCCACCTCTGCCCACCCCCACCTCTGCCCACCCCCACCTCTGCCCACCCCCACCTGTGCCAACCCCCGCCTCTACCCACCCCCACTATTGCCCAGGCCTGCCTCTGCCCAGACCTGCTGCTGCCAAGACCCGCCTGTGCTCACCCCAACCTGTGCCGACCCCCGGCGCTCCCCAGATCTGCCACTGCCCACCCACCCCCTGTGCTCATCCCTGCCAGTGCTTGCCTGCTGCCCAGACTAGCCTCTGCCCAGACCCACCGGGAGGAAGGGAGGTAGAGGGAAAGAGAGAGCGGGAGAAATACTGGAGGGAGGGAGGGGATGGAGGTAGAGGGGGGGGGGGAGAAATACAGTAGGTAGGTAGGTAGGTAGGTAGAGTAAAAGAGGGAGGGGAGGAAGAGGGAGGGGAAACCAAGGCAGGGAAGGAAGGAGGTTGCTGAGAGGGTCTATGAGGGGAAACTTTTTCATTTAACCAAACTTGGCCACAGCAACGTGGCTACAGCTAGTATAGATATAACAGAAAAAGTTGAGTGGTTTTATAAAGATGTATTGTTATTAAACAGATAATTAGGTATTTAAGAAAATAAGGTGGTTTGAAATGAAGGAACACTAATTTTTAATTCAACATATCAAAGCTCAATAATGGTGATATACTTGCTGTGTTTGATGAACAATTAGTATACTTCTAACTGTAAAGATTGATGCACAAAAACTTGTGACCAAAGGACATGCTACACAAAATTGAAACTGGATGTATGTTTTATTTGTTTTTATGCTAAAACTAAAAAAAATATTTAAAAAAAGATTCCCAGGATTTCCCATCTTTCTTTCAGCTGAAGTGGGAAATAATACAGGTGGGTGGGAAGAGCACAGATACAGAACAAGTCATATGGTCTCATCCCGACAGTTGCTCAGTCTATTGGTCTTAATATCTTAGCCTTCACACACACAGAGGCGCCCATCAGCTAGTGGGAATCATGGGGTAGCTCCTAATTCTAGTGGGAGTAGCTACAAGTTCCTTTGGGGGAAATGTTCCAATTGAGAAACCACCTGTGGGAGATGGCAGTTCTCCTCTCACACAACTTGGGTCCCGGAGGCTTTTGGTTCCAGAACTTCAGTCCCAGTTCTGCTCCTGAGCAAGCCCAAGAATCAGGAAGGGCAGATTCGTGGCTATTTCTTCCCTCTGGAAGCCATCAATCCCAGACACACACACCCCAATTACAGCCTTCCTAATTGGCTCTCCAGTGGGTGCCATTGTTGCCCCAATTCGGGTCTGAGCCTGGGGCCGAAGCCAAGGATGGAGGCCAGACACGAGGTGCAAGTTTTCTGATTGCTTTTATTGGAGTCCTCCAAGGAAAAGGCTTCCTGGTCAAAAGGCCAAGAACCAAGAACCAAGGATTCAGGAAGCTTTTATACATTGTCCCCAAAGGAGAAGGCGGGACAAGGTGAAACAATAAGAAATATCCTCTAATCAACATTTTAGCAATGATTCTACCATTTGTTCTATTGGTCTACAGCTGTCCCATTCCTAGGTCTTAGCTAATGAAGGCCCCAGGAGTTCTCTAATAGACATTTCATTTGTTGCTGGTCATCTCTATTCCTAATGTTTAGCTGAGGTCTGCAAATTGTCTAATTCTTGTTGCCTTTTATCAGCTTTCCAGCTACCCATCATTGCTACAAGCTTTACACATGCATATTTCCTGTGGATAAGCATTCTTTGTTCTTGTGAGAAAGAGAGACAGACCCCCCCCCATTAGAGTCTTCCTGATTTACTTTCAAGTGTGTGCCATGCCCTTGCTTTAGCAGCCAGCCCATCACACTCTTGGAGGTTAAAACACAGTTCCATCCTAGGTAGAGGCAGATGTCGGGTCTCCTGCTGGGGCAGGGGGTTGGACTAGATGACCTGCAAGGTCCCTTCCAACTCTGTTAGTCTGCATCTGTAGGGCCTGGCCGTTTCCTCCTGCAACTTTCCCGGTTGGGCGACGGCCTCCAGAGGGGCGGAACAGGAGGCGTCCAGCCCTCCCTGTGTTCCTCCCAGAGGGATTTGAGGGGGCGCCCAGGAACTCAAACGCCTCCCTCAGCCAGAGAACCGCACCAACCCCATCTCGCCCCCTGCAGGAGCTATGGCTGATGACAAGGAGCCCAACTATCAGGCCAAGCTGGATGACCTTTACAATACCTTGGAGGCCAAAAGGAGCGAGCGCATACAAACCCAATGGAAAATCACGAAGGCCTGTGAGGCGTTGGAGGCGGCCAAAATCAGGTGAGACCCCCTGCCCTGCCGGCCTCCCAAGCGGCCTCCCCCTTTCCTCCCGCTTTCCGGTGGGGGGGCCTGGCCGGGTGGTCCCGCGTGGGTTCCCTTCTGGCACTGAGCGGGTGGAACCCCCAGCCCCTCTGAGCCCCACTCTTCCCCACGGGGCCCTTGGATGCCCTTGGGGGGGAAACGGGGGGAGGAATTCCCTCCAGCCAAGGCCGGGGCTCCCGGGACAGAGGGCGAGGCTCCTGAAGGGCTTTGGGTGGGAAGGGGAGAGATGGGAGGAGAGACAAGGGGCCCCTCAAGACGGCCAGTTGTCCAGCAAAACCACAGCCGCCTCTCCTGGAGGGGCTTCTGGGGGGGGGGGGGGTTGGCCCTCAGGGATTCCTTGGCTGCAAAAGCCCAAGACGCTCCACTGTAGTTGGGGACAGTCTCTCTGTGTGTGTGTGTGTGTGTGTGTTTTAAGATATTTTGATTTTATTTTCGATTTTCAAAGTATATAACAACATATATATTGCTACATAGCCAACATCATATTGTATTATTAAATGTTTACATCATTTCATTTTACCATCATTTCATTTTACCATCAACTCCCAGAAAACTCCCAGAGGGCTCTTCTGCTCTCCATACACCATATTTGTGCCTTATCCATCATTTTCTTTCCCCTCTCTCCTCCTCCTCCCTACCTCCTTTCTTCCCTCTGACGCCCTTCCCTTCTCTACTTCCCCTTCCTCTCTCCTTCTCCTCTCTCCCCTTTCCACTCCTCCTTTCTCTCCTCCTCTTCCCCCTCTTTGCCCTCTCTCCTTTCTCTCTCTGCTTCCCTTACCTCTCTCCTCTACTCCACACTCTTCATCTCATTTACTTGGTGTATTTCGGCCTCTGAGCCAGTTCTATTTTGTGTTGATGGTATTTATAATTTCAGATTCAAGGTTTATCACTTAATTTTCATATCGATTATTACCATTCTTATATCTCAATCCCGAATCTTACTAGTTGTTTTAATGCTCTTTTAAGTAAAGCCTAATTGTATAATGACGTTCTATTTATAAAACCAACAAAAAAGAACCAAAAACAGTATAGATAAATTTAAATAAATTTAAATATAAGAAGACCTAATCGGGTATCCATAAATTCTGTGCCTTCCAGGAATAGTTATTATTCATGGGTAGTCTCATTTTATTAATTTTAAATCTAACAATTTATCCTGTGATTCAATATCAATATCCACAAGTCTTATCAAGTATTTTTTCTTTAATCATATCTTTAAATGCTATTTACTATTAATATCCCTTATTTAATCCCCTCATATCTCTATAGATTCCATATAATTATCTAAAATTTTGTGTAACTGTTAATTGATTGATCATTTACCAAGAGTGATAGTATTCTATAACCATCTTAATCGCATAATTCCCCATCTATAGATAAGCAAATATATATCATTCACTAACACATCATCTTTCTATAACCATCTAAATAGTATGGTTCCCCATCGATAAATAAACAAATATATATCATTAACAAAAATGTGATTTCCTCTGTCTTTTGTTCTCTTTTTCCTTCCTTTTGCCAGTCAGGTTGAGATTCAAGTTTCTGATGGGGTCTTGATATTATCTCCTCTCCTGGATCTTCTCCCTCGTCCTCAGTTAAATCCAGTCCACAAACAGCATCGTTTCCCTTTTCTTCTTTAATTTCTCTAATCTGTTTAACTTCTTCACTTGGTGTAATGTCGAATATTACATGACATTTTTTCAGTTCCCTCATGATTTCAGCCAAAAGCTCCTGATTTTCTGCAGTGTATATATCTATGTGCGTAGACATTTTGGTGAATCCGCAAACTAGGAAAAAGTAACTCCAATTACCTTGTTAACAGCTTATCTCTGTTAGTTTGTTTCTACACAATATTTCCAGTAAATCTGTTCATATATGTCCGCCCACTGTTTTTCCAAGAGCGATACGATGTAAGAAATATTTTAAATAGTTTCAAAGTGTTTCAGTCCTTTTTGTTGGAAGGAGAACAGAGACAAAAAAAGATAAAGATATAGTCCTTATTTAAGTTTAGAAATGCGCAATAGAGTGTCCAAATAATTATAGGATTGTGGAAGTGCTCCAAGTTTCAAAGTTTTGAGTGAAATAAATCAAAAAGACAGAAGAAAAAGAATTAGAAAAGTCAGTCATAATCCAATCCCTTTCAGCGCAAACGGAAGTGGCTATTTCTTTGTTATCAGTTCAGTCGGCCATTTCAAAACATTCTGTGAGCCAGAGGAATCTCACACTTCAATTTAAGTTCGCAGTTTATCTTTAAATTCAAAGTTTTGGTTAAAAAAAAAAGGTTTCTTAGCAGAGTGTTTCAGAAACAAAAACAAAACACCTTCCCGATGTTTCCCAGCAGATCCTTTCCTTTCTTATTCCAGAGATTCTCCTTCGCCTTTGGTCCACCCTCCAGAAAAGGGGGGGGATGCGATTCGTCTCCCTTCAGAGATTTTGCTTCGTGTCGGGCAGGGATCTTGCGTGGTCCCTGCACCCAGTGAAGATTTATCTCCTAATCACCACCTCTCTGGGGCGGCTTAGATTCCCTATGGAATCACGGGGGAGGCGAATTCCAGCCGGGTCCCTGCAGTTTAGGGAGCCCGGTTGTGTCGGCTCGGGAGGCTCCGGAGTCTGTGTGTGTGTTTGTACAATACAATACAATACAATACAATAGCAAAACAATAGCAGAGTTCGAAGGGACCTTGCAGGTCATCTAGTCCAACTCCCTGCCTAGGCAGGAAACCCTATACCATACCAGACCTGCAGTGTTGGGGCATTCACAACTTCTGGAGGCAAGCTGTGTGTGTGAGTGTGTGTGTGTGTGTGTGTGTGTTCTGACAGGTTCTGGAGAGCACATAACAGAACTTTCGGGTAGTTTGGAGAACGGGGAAATTCCACCTCTGGCTGGTCCCAGGAGTGCGGGGGGGAGGTAGAAATGGGGATTTTGCAGTATCCTTCCACTGCCACGCCCAGCCAGCCACGCCCACAGAACCCGTAGTAAAAAAAAGGTCAGGAGAGCTCAGCTGATACCCCCGAACTGCCCTGTAGAACATTGAACCCCCAAAAGGTGGAACCTCCAGCTGAGGACATTTGAGGGGGAGAGAGATAAAATGAGGTTCCTGACCTTCAAGAACCTCCTGATTTGGGCTTCCCACTGGCCAACCGGATTCCCTGTTGGGCTTCACTTGGGGATAGCTGGCTGGAATGTGTGAATGGAGTCATTCTCTGGATCTCTGGGCCTGGGTTCAAATTGGGTGAATGTTCTGGGGCTCCCAAGTCTTCTTCCCATGGGGATCTTGTGGGCAGGTGCCAAAGTCCATCTGGTCTTCTGGTGGGGCTGCTGGGAAGGCTCTTTCCTCCTGACCCATCGCTGCTTCTCTCCCTTGCAGCAATGAAATCGCGGAAGAAGACCTGCTAATGCTCCAGGACCAACTGGCAGAAGGGCAGTACAAAATTCAATCCACTGCTGATGTGCTCGTAACCACCTTGAAGAGGAATTCCCAACTGCAGGAGAAACTCCTTTTCTCCAAAGAAAATGTGGCCAAGGTAGACCAGGAACACCTGTGAAGAACCCCAAGGGCCCCTCTGCTCTGCCCTTGCGATGGGAGGGGGGCTCTTTCTCCTTCTGTGGACTACGGGTCCCAAAATGCCCCAGGAGGAATGAATTTGCAGGCTCAGGTAGACTATGCCTGTAAAAGTCTCTTGTGTGGGAGGGGAAGGGTCCTTCCGCTAGGAGACCACCAACCTCCCAGGTCCTTCCTAGGCCGGTGTACCTTTTTAGGCTTCCAGGACTGAAGGCAGGCTGGTGGTCTTTGAGTTGGGTTGCTGGGCTCCTGGGATGATTTTTATGATGGGACTCTGGCTCCCATCATCCCCAGCCAGAGATCTGCCTCCCTGCCCAGGGGCGTTTTCCATTTGTTTCCTGCCTTTATTATTTTGGGGCTGGTGTGACATGTTGCCCAGGGAATATGTTGGGCTCCATTGCAGGTGCTCTGCAGGTGGAAGCCGTGGCCTCTTCCTGCAGTTGGGGGGAATTCACCTGTCCTGGCCGAATGGAAAGGAGTTGGCTGTCCTCTTGCCCCTCTTGGTTGTGCTTGTGGGTGTTTTCAGGCCTCCCAGTTTACTAAGGTGGCTTTCCTCTGGCCTCATCCAAAGCTTCTAAGTGGTGGGGGCTTCTGGGTGGTCTTCCCCATCAGCCAGGCACCTGGCCTTCTTTGGAGGAGAGGGTCCTCCGTGGGGGGTCTGTTGCTTTGACTTCCAAGTAAATTATTTATATCCTGCCTTTCTTGTTTTCATTAACCACTCAAATTCCTCCTCCTTCCTATTTTTCCCAGCACAACAACCCTGTGAGGTGGGCTGGGCTGAGAGAGAAGGAGGGGCCCCAAAGTCACCCAGGGGCTTCTGTGCCCAAGGCGGGACTAGAACTCCCAGTCTCCTGCTAGCCTGGGGCCTCCTGGCTTTCCTTCTGCTTCGGACTCTCGGGCGTTTCTCCCTCCCTGCAGCCTCTCAGAGGACGGAGGCCTTGAGGGGGAGAAGCTACATCCCAGCCCTTGACTAGGGGAGAGCTACCTGGAGAGGGTGGGGGGCTCCTTTGGAGCAGCTGGGGCTACACAGGCTCTCCCTTCTGGGCATGACGGGGGTCCCTCCTTTGGCCCCCTGCAGTTGGAGAAGGCCATCGCTGAAGAAAAAGAGAAGCTTGAAGAAGAAACCCCAAAGCATAAGGAAATGGAGAGCGAGCGGCAGGCCCTGGAGGAGGAGCTGCATGTCGAGGACAGCAAATACAGCAAGGTGAGTCCCAGAACCCTGAAGGGCCCCTTAGAGGTCATCTAGTCCAACCCTCCCCTGTCTAGGGCAGGAATCCCACTCCACCTCAGCTTGAAAGGGGACCCTGCTGCTTCATAGCTCTCATAGCCACCAATTCCAAACACCAGGCGACGGAGGGAAGCGGAAGGATCCGTTAGGGGGTGGGAAATACGAGTCGTCCCGGTGGAGGGCATTTCTATCCAGAAGGTCGTGGGGAGAGGCATGTCCGAGGGGAGACAAGTTCTACCCTCCCGGTTGAGGGCACAGAACCGTTGGTTACAAACGGTGAAGTGCCACAACCCCCGCAGGCTAGGTGGTCAGGGAGTACAGAGCCAGGGCCTACGGCTGATGTTTTGCAACGCCAGGTCCATGGTCAACAAAGCCCCCCTCGTTTATGACCTTGTGTCTGAGGGGGAGCCGGACCTGGTAGGAATTGCGGAGACCTGGCTGGGCCACGAGGGTGGACTTCCCCTCGTTGAAATGTGCCCACCAGGT
This sequence comes from Rhabdophis nuchalis, assembly GCA_039707465.1. Taxonomy (NCBI): domain Eukaryota; kingdom Metazoa; phylum Chordata; class Lepidosauria; order Squamata; family Natricidae; genus Rhabdophis; species Rhabdophis nuchalis. The sequence goes on along the minus strand of CM077662.1, from coordinate 12,841,099 downwards.
TACCGCGCTTTTCATCAGCCCCGGGCCCTAGGTAGGGGTGGTGGGGTAGCGGTTATTGTTAGGGAAGGTCTTGAGCCGAGAGAGACCATTGTGCCACAGACTACCGGTTGTGAGTCCCTCTGTGTGAAGTGGGGCCTAGGGAGGCAGTTGGGCTTGCTGGTTGTATACCTGGCTCCCCGCTATGTAGCAGCAGCCCTGCCCGAGCTCCTTGAGATGATCGCTACGGTGGCAGTTGAGACCCCCAGAATTGTAGTCATGGGGGACTTTAATCTGCCATCGGTGGGCGAATCATCCGTGGTAGCTCGGGAGTTCATGGCTTCCATGACGGCCATGGACCTGACCCAACTAATTCAAGGCCCCACTCATGAGGGTGGACATACACCGGATCTCATCTTTGTCTCAGGCCAATGGAAGAGTGATCTGGGTATAGGGGATATAGTCATCACGCCCTTGTCATGGTCAGACCACTCACTTCTCCGGCTCGACTTTCCGACCGCTGCTCCCCTCCGCGGGGAGGCGGAACCTGAGTTACCAATCTGGTTCCGCCCCAGGCGCCTGATGGACCCAGATGGGTTCCAGGCGGCGCTTGGGCCATTTCCTGTACCCCTGACCCGCGCCCCGATGGAGGACTTCGTGGCCGCATGGAATACTGTGACCACGGGAGCCTTGGATCGGGTCGCGCCCTTGCGGCCTCTCTTGCAGCGGCGAAACACCCTGGCTCCTTGGTTTACCGAAGAACTGAGGGTGATGAAACGCCGCAAGAGATGCCTAGAGAGAAGATGGAGGTCTACCCGATTTGAATCTGACCGGACACAGGTAAGAGCCCATTTACGGACTTACATTGTGGCGCTGAGAGTGGCCAAACGTCATCATTGTGCTACTCTCATAGCATCCGCAGACAACCGCCCTGCCGCCCTGTTTAGGGTGACCCGCTCCCTCCTTCAACAGAGGGTGCGGGAAGCCCCGTTACAGGGTAGAGCAGAGGAATTTGTGATTTTTCTGCAGGAGAAAACCGCTCAGATACAGAACGAGCTAGCCCCCATTGATGGCCCAGTGGGATGCCACGAGACAGATCTTGTTTGGGAGGAGTTTGACTCCGTTACTTCCGAGGATATGGACAGGTTACGTGGGCGACTGCGAGCCACCACATGTTTATTGGACCCGTGTCCCTCCTGGCTTGTACTGGCATCCTGGGAGGTGACACGAGGCTGGCTCCAAGAGGTTGTCAACGCTTCCTTAAGTGAGGGTTCCTTGCCTGCTTCCCTAAAAGAGGCTATGGTGAGGCCCCGCCTTAAGAAGCCCTCTTTGGATCCAGCTCTATTAAACAACTATCGTCCAGTCTCCAACCTTCCCTTTTTGGCGAAGGTTGTTGAGAGTGTGGTGGCACAACAGTTTCCCCGTCACCTGGAGGAAGTTGATTATCTAGACCCACGGCAGTCCGGCTTTCGGCCCGGGCATAGCACCGAGACGGCATTGGTCGCGTTGGTCGATGATCTCTGGAGGGCCAGAGATGGGGGTTGTTCCTCCATCCTGGTCCTATTAGACCTCTCGGCGGCTTTCGATACCATCGACCATGGTATCCTATTGCATCGGCTGGGGGGGTTGGGGGTGGGAGGCACTGTTTTACGGTGGTTCTCCTCCTACCTCTCTGGCCGATTGCAATTTGTGTTGGCAGGAGAGCAGAGGTCGACCTCGAGACCCCTCACATGTGGGGTGCCTCAGGGGTCGGTCCTCTCGCCTCTCCTGTTCAACACATACATGAAGCCGCTGGGTGAGATCATCCGTGGTTTTGGGATAGAGTACCATCTCTATGCTGATGACACTCAGCTGTATATATCTACCCCAAACCACCCCAACGATGCCGTAGCGGTGATGTGCCAGTGCCTGGAAGCCGTGCGGATCTGGATGGGAAGTAACGGACTCAGGCTCAACCCGACCAAGACCGAGTGGCTGTGGTTTCCGGCCGCCCGATTCAACCAGCTCACTCCATCGCTGGCCATAGGGGGCGAACATCTTGCCCCTGTGGATGGGGCGCGCAATTTGGGTGTCCTCCTGGATGCCCGGCTGTCCATGGAAGATCAAGTGACAGCCGTGGCTAGGAGGGCGTTTTACCAGGTTCGCCTGGTTCGCCAGTTGCGCCCCCTATTGGATCGGGACGCCCTTCGCACAGTCACTCATGCTCTCGTGACATCCCGACTGGACTATTGTAACTCTCTCTACATGGGGCTCCCCTTGAGGTGCACCCGAAGACTTCAGCTGGTCCAGAATGCAGCCGCGCGAGCAATAATGGGGACCGCAAGGTTCACCCACGTTACACCGCTCTTGCGTGAGCTGCACTGGCTGCCTGTCGTCTTTCGGGTGCGCTTCAAGGTGCTGGTTGTCATCTTTAAAACGCTCCATGGCTCGGGACCTAGCTATCTGCGGGATCGGATCCTGCCCCATACATCCTCACGGCCGATCCGCTCCCACAGAGAGGGACTTCTCCGGGTGCCGTCCACTAGACTGTGTCAGCAGGCGACACCCAGGGGAAGGGCCTTCTCTGTGGCGGGCCCAGCCCTCTGGAACGACCTTCCCCCTGACATTAGAACAACTACGGACCTCCGCTCTTTCCGTCGAAAACTGAAAACACACTTTTTCTGTCTGGCCGGCCTTGGTTAATCTCTACCTCTGGGGTGTTTAGGGAATTTAGTTTTAAAGGGGTTTTTAGCGCAGGGACGATCAATTTAATCTGCTTTTATTTATTGTATTTATTGTTTGTATATATTTTTATATGTTTTAATTTCCCTGTGCACCGCTCCGAGTCCCCTTGGGGAGAGGACGCGGTATACAAAATTAAATATTATTATTATTATCTTGTCTTCCAGTGGGGCTGCTGGGAAGGCTCTTTCCTCCTGACCCATCACTGCTTCTCTCCCTTGCAGGAACAAAAAGACGGAAGGCGACCTGCTCGCTACCCAGGCCCAACAGAAGGATGTGGAGCCCCTATGCAACTCCAAGGAGGATGTGCTCAGCGATGCCCTGGAGGAGAAGTGCAACCTGCAGAGGGAAGTCCGTGACCTCAGAGGTCAAGTTGCCGAGGTAGACCAGGTGACCGAGGGGAGAGCTACCTGGAGAGGGTGGGGGGCTCCTTTGGAGCAGCTGGGGCTACACAGGCTCTCCCTTCCGGGCGTGGCAGGGGTCCCTCCTTTGGCCCCCTGCAGTTGGCGGTCATCCAGAACAGATTGTGAAAGAAAGGATGAATCAGATGGATGCGATGACGAGCCTGCAGACTCTGGAGGGGGAGCTGGACTTCCAGGAGAACACCCACAGCACCCCCTGCTCCACTGTAGTTGGGGACAGTCTGTGTGTGTGTAAGCCGGGGGAGGGAAGATAAAATGAGATTCCCCACCAACCCCACCTCGCCCCCTGCCGGAGCTGAAGGGCCAAGGCTGCGGCTGAGCATCACACTCGGAGGAGATCAGCTGTATGGCGGAGACCTATGAGTCTGAGAAGGCCCGCATGAACAAGAGCCTGGAGTGGGAGAGGATGGAGCATGAGGGGCTCCAATTGAAGCTCGGCATCGTCCAGGAGGAGTTGAGAGAAATGGAAACCAGGGGAGACACCCCCGCCCTGCCTGCCTTCCAAGCGGCCTCCCCCTTTCCTCCTGCTTTCCTGTGGGGGGGCCTTGCTGGGTGGTCCTGGGTGGGCTCCCCTCTGGAGCTGAGCAGCTCAACTCCCAGCCCCTCCGAGCCCCACTCTTCCCAACGGGGCTCTTGGGTGCCCTTGGGGGTGGGGAAATGGGGGGGGGGAATTCCCTCCAGCCAAGGCCAGGGCTCCCGGGACAGAGGGCGAGGCTCCCGAAGGGCTTTGGGTGGGGGAAAGATGGGAGGAGAGACATGGGGCCCCTCAAGAGGGCCACTTGTCCAGCGCAACCACGGCACTCAGGGATTCCTCGGCTGCAAAAGTCCAAAACCCTTCACTGTAGTTGGGGACAGTCTGTGTTTGTGTGTAAGTTGGGGGGGGGAGGGAGAGATAAAATGAGATTCCTGACCTTCAAGAACCTCCTGATTTGGGCTTCCCACTGGCCAACCGGATTCTCTGTTGGGCTTCACTTGGGGATACTTTCTCAAAGAAGCCCCTGAATTAGCAAGTCAGGGAAGCATGGAAGGAGAAGCCGCCAGGCTCAAAACTCAAATCCATACAGGTGGTTCTCAACCTATGACGACCATCGAGCCCCAAATCGAGCCCCGCTGGAAGGAAGGGGCGCCGGGGCTCCCCTTGGAATAAAGGGACAGCCCTTGTCCTGGATTAGCACCTGGCTAAGGGAGAGGAAACAGAGAGTAGCATTAAATGGACACTTCTCTAGGTGGAGGGAGGTAAAGAGTGGGGTCCCCCAAGATTCAGTACTGGGACCCCTGCTCTTCAACCTTTTCATAAATGATCTAGAACTAGGAGTAAACAGCAAGGTAGCCAAATTCGCCGACGACACTAAATTATACAGGGTAGTAAAAACTGAGAGAGTGTGTGAGGAGCTCGAGAGGGATCTCTTGACACTGGGGGAGGGGGCGAACCAGTGGCAAATGAGCTTCAACATTAGTAAGTGCAGAGTGATGCACGTTGGGGCAAAAAAACGCAACTATACCCAATTCACTCAATGAATACAAGATTCACAATGTCCTATTGGCCACCTTACAGGACACCTCCCCATGGGAGCCCTGCAGGAGCTGAAGGACCAAGGCATTCGGGGATCAGCAGTATGGCGGAGACCTATGAGTCAGAGAAGGCCCGCATAAACAAGACCCTGGAGTGGGAGGCGATGGAGCATGAGCAGCTCAAATTGAAGCTCAGCTCCATCGAGAAGGAGTTATTAGAAGTGGAAACCAGATGAGACACCCCCACCCTGCCTGCCTTCCAAGCGGCCTCCCCCTTTCCTCCTGCTTTCAAATTCCTCCTCCTTCCTATTTTTCCCAGCACAACAACCCTGTGATGTGGGCTGGGCTGGGCTGAGAGAGAAGGAGGAGCCCCAAAGTCACCCAGGGGCTTCTGTGCCCAAGGCGGGACTAGAACTCCCAGTCTCCTGCTAACCTGGGGATTCCTGGCTTTCCTTCTGCTTCGGACTCTCGGGTGTTTCTCCCTCCCTGCAGCCTCTCAAAGGACGGAGGCCTTGATAGGGAGAAGCTAAATCGGGAAGGATGGCTGGTGAATCCCAGTTCTTGACTAGGGGAGAGCTACCTGGAGAGGGTGGGGGGCTCCTTTGGAGCAGCTGGGGCTACACAGGCTCTCCCTTCTGGGCATGACGGGGGTCCCTCCTTTGGCCCCCTGCAGTTGGAGAAGGCCATCGCTGAAGAAAAAGAGAAGCTTGAAGAAGAAACCCCAAAGCATAAGGAAATGGAGAGCGAGCGGCAGGCCCTGGAGGAGGAGCTGGGCGCGGAGACAGCAGTGAGAAACGGCAAACAATGTTTGGAAAACACCAGTTGGATAACAAGTGTGCCGTCAATTATTTAATTGGCGAATAAGTTGTTTTTTTGGTGGGGGGGGCTACAGAAAAGGCACCAGGGTCTTCCTTGCTGGCTCGCCTGTCCCAAGATGCTGCCGGTTGGTACTTTCAGTAGGAGGTCCAAACCTTCTCCTTGTGTTTGACTTTCCTTGCTCCTGAAGTTGGTGGCCTCCAAACTGGAAATAAAGTAATTAGAAAACCACCTTCAGCAGAGCAAAACCACCAGCGCTGACGTACATAAGATGCTCCTGGAAGAGCGGAAGGAGGCCGCCGACAAAGAGGCCAAGCTGGAGAGGCAGCTGGTGCAGGTGGAGCAGGAGAACCAGGAGAAGGTACGGCCTGGACTACCACCGTCCCCTGCCCCCTTAGGACCAGTTGCTGGGAAATTGGCAGCTCAAACGCCAGAATGGAGAAGAGGCACCCATTTGCTACCGGTTCCCTCCCAAATTCACCTTGAAGGCCGGCCAGCTGGTCACCGTGAGCAGCAACGGTGGGCTTGGTGGGCAGGAACAGTGGGGGGCCCCTGGAGCACCACGGGGCGACTCCTTGCGAAGACTTCTATGTGGGTGGACCGTTGGGAAGGGGACAGAGCATGATTGCATTAATTAATTCATTCAATTAACCTAACTCTAGATTGCGTAATTCACCCCCCTGTCCAGAGTAACTCTGGGTGGCTTATAAATACAATAAGAACAGAGATAGAAAAACAGTGAGCAATATAGGAGTTACAATTACAAAAATATAGACTATTCTGGCTGCACAATTGTAAAAAGGCTGGGGGGGGGGGCTACGCTCCTCTTGGCCCCTCTTGGTTTCCCCTTTTCCTCATCAGGTGAATCCAGGCTCCTCCCCTAATTTTGTTGCCTAAAATGCCCCTCCCCCTAAATCAATTCTGGAAATCAAGGTGGAGCCTTGGTGACTCCTTTAATTCCCTTTTAATTTTAAGCAATTCAGAGCATGCAACAATAATTATATATAGAGAGAGGGGTGTGTGTGAGAGTGACATGGGACCACCAGGGATTAATGAGGTGGGGGGCCAATGGAGACCCCCTGCCCTTCCCCCTCCTGGGGTGACTCAGGGCTTGGCTCAGGGGGGTCCTGGGGGGTCCTGCTTTCCTGGCTCTTTCCCTCCCAAATCCTGCTCCTTTCTCAGCCCCCTCCTTTCCCCTCCCTGCAGGAGGTGGCCATGCGGAAGCTGCTGCACGTGGTTGTCAATGAAGAGGACGATGAGGAGGAGGAGGAGGATGAAGCGGACGAAGAGGATGGCGGCCACGGCCACCATCACAAGTTGAGATTTGGGGGGACACGGAGGGGCCTCCTGAGGGTTCAATGGGGAACAAACATGAATCAGCAGCAGTTGCGTGGGGTAGGGGGTGTTCTAAAATGCAAAGGGCTCTGGGGCAGGGAGGTCCATGTGTGTCCCTGCCCCATAAGCCCTTTGGACTGGCAGCCATGCCTGCATCTCCCACAACTCGCTTGCTGGCATTTTGAGGGAGGCCCGATTCTGGACCGTGACTCTTGAATGAAGGACACATTTCCTGGTTGTGAGAAGAATTCATCAGAGCTTCATCAATGGAGGCTTTTAAGAAGAGATCGGAGGGAGGAGGGTCTCTTGCCTGAGGAGGGGGTTGGGCTAGATGACCTCTGAGGTCCCTTCCGACTCTAAGTCTCTCTCTCTCTCTCTCTCCCCTTAGGGTCCTTCAAAGTGAAGCATTCCTGCCCCCTGAGGCCCTCTGAGAATGTGCTGGGAGAAGCTGAACCCTCTTGTGGGGAGGGACTCAGCCTCTCACCAAGGATGAAGAGTTCCCAGGAGGGAGGAAGAGCTGCAGAGCTCCTCCAGAGGCAGCCCCTAGACGCCCTCTGCCCCCCTCTAGGGATGGCCCACAGGCCAAGATAAAGCTTTTTGTATTTTCTTAAGGCAATATAGTTATCCCAACTGACGACTGTTGTGTTTCTTTCATTGGGAATCTTGGGGGGGGGGTCTTTTGGGGGAGGTTTCTTGGCTTGAGGTTTCCCCCCCCCCCACATGTGGCTCCCCAAGGAGGCAGTGAGGGGGATCTCTCTGGCCTTTGAAGTCCTCACGCTGCCTCTGCACACATAACCTCACCTGTTGGAGGAGGCGACCCATAGAAAAACACCTTTGGAGAATGAAGGAAGGTGACACATGACACAATCAGTAGGGAAGACCCAGGCTTCCCGCCCACCAGCTCCCCTGCTAACACCTCCTCCCACGCAAGGCCAAGGGGCCCCCTGAAGCCCTCAAGGGGATTGGTGGGAAAACCTGCCAATCCACCCCCAAGGCTGTGACTCACCTGGAGGAGAAACTTGCGGGAGGTGGGCTCCAGGCGGCCTGCCTGCTCCCATCTGCCCACTTCAGGACTTGGCCAGCACTGTCCTTTGGGTCTTGGTCAGCCTGAGATGGGGAGGGCTCTGGAGAGGGTCTCCTTCCCCTGCAGGCTCCTCCTCCCCTCCCAAGCAGGGACCCTTCGCCCTGCTCCCCAAAGCACCCGAAGGCAGGAGAAGAAGTAAAGAAGGCCATGAAAGAGAGAATTAAGACTTTTTCTGACACTGAAAAGGATCCATCCAGGAGCTTCCTTGCAAGAGTTATGAGGTCTCCATCTCTGGAAGCTTTCGAGAAGGCCCTAATGGTCCGGAAGGAGGGGGATAGACTAGAAGAGGAGGGGGCTAGACTAGAAGACCTCCCAAGCCCCTTCCAACTCTGCTCCCGTCTCCGCCCCCTCCTCTGTCCTCCCCCCACCCCTGCCCCTTGGAAGGAGAGCCTAGCTGGAGGTGGGCGAAGGAAGAGGGGTTGGATGGGATGTGGGGGAGCAGCAGATTGGAAGCAGCCCCTTAAGAGAAGGAAGGGCATCGGCTGAGGCAGTGGGAGGAAGCCACCTGGCCATGCGGAGGCTTTGATTTGAAGAACAACCTTGGGTCCCAGGAGGGGTCAGTTAACCAGGGGGCCTGGAGACCTTGGTTGAAAGGAAAGGGCAGGCAGGGGAATTGAGCCCAGGTGGGGGACTTCCAAAACCCTTCAACCAACCCACTGATGAAATATCCTCTTCCTGGATATTAGCGGCACAATTGCAAAGAAACCCAGCAAGGAGGAAATGCAGACTTTCTGTTTAGGTGCTGATCTTTTAGGTCTCAAATAAATAAATTTGTGTCTGGTTGAGTGCAAAGGTTCAGAATGAAAGGATTATTTAGACATCTTCAAAAGGAAAGAAAAATAATCGATATGCAGCAGCTGCTTAATGAAGGCAGCAAAATGTGGGTAGTCCTTAAGATTAAAAAAAACAGAGAGAATTTACCACCTATTTTGGCTCAGTTTTACTCTGGAAAAATGGGACCACAGTTAATCTCAATGAAAGAAGCAGCGTTGGGAACTGGCCCTATCTCTCTCTCTGCCCAATCCACCTCACAGGGGGGTCATTGTTGTGGTTGTTGTTGTGGGTAGGAGAAGGAAAGGGTGTAGGAGAGGTCGGCCCCCTTGAGTTCTTTGCAATCCTAAAGTGTGTCCGAAGGAACCTTGCAAGGTAGACCACTCCACAGGCAACTTCAATGCATCCAAGAGGCAGGAGGGGGGGGGGGGTCGTGGGGTCTGACCAACGGCTTCTGGGTCACCTGGGAGGAATTCAGAATAAGAGGAGAAGCAGCAGGTGACATCTCAAGACAGCATCTCCTTCCTTTGATCAGCTTGTGGGAACCTGGGAGAGGCTGAGGGGTGGAGGGTCATTCAGGGCTTTTCAACCCTTGGTGTATTTCTCTCTCTCTCCTGGTCTCCAGTCACTTTCTCAAAGAAGCCCCTGAATTAGCAAGTCAGGGAAGCATGGAAGGAGAAGCCGCCAGGCTCAAAACTCATATCCATACAGGTGGTTCTCAACCTATGACGACCATCGAGCCCCAAATCGAGCCCCGCTGGAAGGAAGGGGCGCCGGGGCTCCCCTTGGAATAAAGGGACAGCCCTTGTCCTGGATTAGCAACTGGCTAAGGGACAGGAAACAGAGAGTAGCATTAAATGGACACTTCTCTAGGTGGAGGGAGGTAAAGAGTGGGGTCCCCCAAGGTTCAGTACTGGGACCCCTGCTCTTCAACCTTTTCATAAATGATCTAGAACTAGGAGTAAACAGCAAGGTAGCCAAATTCGCCGACGACACTAAATTATACAGGGTAGTAAAAACTGAGAGAGAGTGTGAGGAGCTCGAGAGGGATCTCTTGACACTGGGGGAGTGGGCGAACCAGTGGCAAATGAGCTTCAACATTAGTAAGTGCAGAGTGATGCACGTTGGGGCAAAAAACCGCAACTATACCCAATTCACTCAATGAATACAAGATTCACAATGTCCTATTGGCCACCTTACAGGACACCTCCCCATGGGAGCCCTGCAGGAGCTGAAGGACCAAGACATTCGGGGATCAGCAGTATGGCGGAGACCTATGAGTCAGAGAAGGCCCGCATAAACAAGATCCTGGAGTGGGAGGCGATGGAGCATGAGCAGCTCAAATTGAAGCTCAGCTCCATCGAGAAGGAGTTATTAGAAGTGGAAACCAGATGAGACACCCACGCCCTGCCAGCCTTCCATGCGGCCTCCCCCTTTCCTCCTGCTTTCAAATTCCTCCTCCTTCCTATTTTTCCCAGCACAACAACCCTGTGATGTGGGCTGGGCTGGGCTGAGAGAGAAGGAGGGGCCCCAAAGTCACCCAAGGGGCTTCTGTGCCCAAGGCGGGACTAGAACTCCCAGTCTCCTGCTAACCTGGGGATTCCTGGCTTTCCTTCTGCTTCGGACTCTCGGGTGTTTCTCCCTCCCTGCAGCCTCTCAGAGGACGGAGGCCTTGAGGGGGAGAAGCTAAATCGGGAAGGATGGCTGGTGAATCCCAGCTCTTGACTAGGGGAGAGCTACCTGGAGAGGGTGGGGGGCTCCTTTGGAGCAGCTGGGGCTACACAGGCTCTCCCTTCTGGGCATGACGGGGGTCCCTCCTTTGGCCCCCTGCAGTTGGAGAAGGCCATCGCTGAAGAAAAAGAGAAGCTTGAAGAAGAAACCCCAAAGCATAAGGAAATGGAGAGCGAGCGGCAGGCCCTGGAGGAGGAGCTGGGCGCGGAGACAGCAGTGAGAAACGGCAAACAATGTTTGGAAAACACCAGTTGGATAACAAGTGTGCCGTCAATTATTTAATTGGCGAATAAGTTGTTTTTTTGGTGGGGGGGGGCTACAGAAAAGGCACCAGGGTCTTCCTTGCTGGCTCGCCTGTCCCAAGATGCTGCCGGTTGGTACTTTCAGTAGGAGGTCCAAACCTTCTCCTTGTGTTTGACTTTCCTTGCTCCTGAAGTTGGTGGCCTCCAAAGTTGAAATCAGGTAATTAGAAAACCACCTTCAGCAGAGCAAAACCACCTGCTCTGATATTTATAAGCTGCTCCTAGAAGAGCGGAAGGAGGCCGCCGACACAGAGGCCAAGCTAGAGAGGCAGCTGGTGCAGATGGAGCAGGAGAACCAGGAGAAGGTACGGCCTGGACTACCACCGTCCCCTGCCCCCTTAGGACCAGTCGCTGGGAAATTGGCAGCTCAAACGCCAGAATGGAGAAGAGGCACCCATTTGCTACAGGTTCCCTCCCAAATTCACCTTGAAGGCCGGCCAGCTGGTCACCGTGAGCAGCAACGGTGGGCTTGGTGGGCAGGAACAGTGGGGGCCCCTGGAGCACCACGGGGCATCTCCTTGCGAAGACTTCTATGTGGGTGGACCATTGGGAAGGGGACAGAGCATTATTGCATTAATTAATTCATTCAATTAACCTAACTCTAGATTGCGTAATTCACCCCCCTGTCCAGAGTAACTCTGGGTGGCTTATAAATACAATAAGAACAGAGATAGAAAAACAGTGAGCAATATAGGAGTTATAATTACAAAAATATAGACTATTCTGGCTGCACAATTGTAAAAAGGCTGGGGGGGGGGCTACGCTCCTCTTCGCCCCTCTTGGTTTCCTCTTTTCCTCATCAGGTGAATCCAGGCTCCTCCCCTAATTTTGTTGCCTAAAATGCCCCTCCCCCTAAATCAATTCTGGAAATCAAGGTGGAGCCTTGGTGACTCCTTTAATTCCCTTTTAATTTTAAGCAATTCAGAGCATGCAACAATAATTAGAGAGAGAGGGGTGTGTGTGAGAGTGACATGGGACCACCAGGGGTTAATGAGGTGGGGGGCCAATGGAGACCCCCTGCCCTTCCCCCTCCTGGGGTGACTCAGGGCTTGGCTGAGGGGGGTCCTGGGGGGTCCTGCTTTCCTGGCTCTTTCCCTCCCAAATCCTGCTCCTTTCTCAGCCCCCTCCTTTCCCCTCCCTGCAGGAGGTGGCCATGCGGAAGCTGCTGCACGTGGTTGTCAATGAAGAGGACGAGGAGGAGGAGGAGGAGGATGAAGCGGACGAAGAGGATGGCGGCCACGGCCACCATCACCAGGTGAGATTTGGGGGGACACGGAGGGGCCTCCTGAGGGTTCAATGGGGAACAAACATGAATCAGCAGCAGTTGCGTGGGGTAGGGGGTGTTCTAAAATGCAAAGGGCTCTGGGGCAGGGAGGTCCATGTGTGTCCCTGCCCCATAAGCCCTTTGGACTGGCAGCCATGCCTGCATCTCCCACAACTCGCTTGCTGGCATTTTGAGGGAGGCCCGATTCTGGACTGGCCCTGACTCTTGAATGAAGGAGACATTTCCTGGTTGTGAGAAGAATTCATCAGAGCTTCATCAATGGAGGCTTTTAAGAAGAGATCGGAGGGAAGAGGGTCTCTTGCCTGAGGAGGGGGTTGGGCTAGATGACCTCTGAGGTCCCTTCCGACTCTAAGTCTCTCTCTCTCTCTCTCTCCCCTTAGGGTCCTTCAAAGTGAAGCATTCCTGCCCCCTGAGGCCCTCTGAGAATGTGCTGGGAGAAGCTGAACCCTCTTGTGGGGAGGGACTCAGGCTCTCACCAAGGATGAAGAGTTCCCAGGAGGGAGGAAGAGCTGCAGAGCTCCTCCAGAGGCAGCCCCTAGACGCCCTCTGCCCCCCTCTAGGGATGGCCCACAGGCCAAGATAAAGCTTTTTGTATTTTCTTAAAGCAATATAGTTATCCCAACTGACGACTGTTGTGTTTCTTTCATTGGGAATCTTGGGGGGGGGTGTCTCTTGGGGGAGGTTGCTTGGCTTGAGGTTCCCCCCTCCCCACGTGGGGTTCCAGGGGACAGGAGACTCCCCAAACCTGATAAAATCAGTAGGAAAGACACAGGCATCCCCCCCAACAGCCCCTCTGCTGACACCTCCTCCCACGCAAGGCCAAGGGGCCCCCTGAAGCCCTCAAGGGGATTGGGGGGAAGACCTGCCAATCACCCCCAAGGCTGTGACTCACCTGGAGGAGAAACCTGCGGGAGGTGGGCTCCAGGCGGCCTGCCTGCTCCCATTTGCCCACTTCAGGAGCTTTGGCCAGCACTGTCCTTTGGGTCTTGGTCAGCCTGAGATGGGGAGGGCCCTGGAGAGGGTCTCCTTCCCACTGCAGGCTCCTCCTCCCCTCCCAAGCAGGGACCCTTCGCCCTGCTCCCCAAAACACCCGAAGGCAGGAGAAGAAGTAAAGGTCACAAAAGAGAGAATTAAGACCTTTTCTGACACTGAAAAGGATCCATCCAGGAGCTTCCTTGCCAGAGTTATGAGGTCTCCATCTCTGGAAGCTTTTGAGGAGACCCCAATGGTCTGGAAGGGTCGCCTGCTTGAGCAGAGGGCTGGCCTCCAGGGCCCCTTCCAACTCTGCTCCCTGCTCCTCCTCACCCTCCCCTATCCTCCCCCCACCCCTGCCCCTTGGAAGAAAAGCCCCGGCTGGAGGTGGGGAAGGAAGAGGGGTGGGATGGGATGTGGGGGAGCAGCAGATTGGAATCAGCCCCTTAAGAGAAGGAAGGGCATCGGCTGAGGCAGTGGGAGGAAGCCACCTGGCCATGCGGAGGCTTTGATTTGAAGAACAACCTTGGGTCCCAGGAGGGGTCAGTTAACCAGGGGCCAGGAGACCTTGGTTGAAAGGAAAGGGCAGCCAGGGGAATTGAGCCCAGGTGGGGGACTTCCAAAACCCTTCAACCAACCCACTGATGAAATATCCTCTTCCTGGATATTAGCGGCACAATTGCAAAGAATCCCAGCAAGGAGGAAATGCAGACTTTCTGTTTAGGTGCTGATCTTTTAGGTCTCAAATGAATAAATTTGTGTCTGGTTGAGTGCAAAGGTTCAGAATGAAAGGATTATTTAGGCGTCTTCAAAAGGAAACAAAAATAATGGATATGCAGCAGCTGCTTAATGAAGGCAGCAAAATGTGGATAGTCCTTAAGATAAAAAAGCAGAGAGAATTTACCACCTATTTTGGTTCAGTTTTACTCTGGAAAAATGGGACCACAGTTAATCTCAATGAAAGAAGCAGCGTTGGGAACTGGCCCTATCTCTCTCTCTCTGCCCAATCCACCTCACAGGGGGGTCATTGTTGTGGTTGTTGTTGTGGGTAGGAGAAGGAAAGGGTGTAGGAGAGGTCGGCCCCCTTGAGTTCTTTGCAATCCTAAAGTGTGTCCGAAGGAACCTTGCAAGGTAGACCACTCCACAGGCAACTTCAATGCATCCAAGAGGCGGGGGGGGTGTCCTGGGGTCTGGCCAACGGCTTCTGGGTCACCTGGGAGGAATTCAGAATAAGAGGGGAAGCAGCAGGTGACATCTCAAGACAGCATCTCCTTCCTTTGATCAGCTTGTGGGAACCTGGGAGAGGCTGAGGGGTGGAGGGTCATTCAGGGCTTTTCAACCCTTGGTGTATTTCTCTCTCTCTCCTGGTCTCCAGTCGCTTTCTCAAAGAAGCCCCTGAATTAGCAAGTAAGGGAAGCATGGAAGGAGAAGCCGCCAGGCTCAAAACTCAAATCCATACAGGTGGTTCTCAACCTATGACGACCATCGAGCCCCAAATCAAGCCCCGCTGGAAGGAAGGGGCGCCGGGGCTCCCCTTGGAATAAAGGGACAGCCCTTGTCCTGGATTAGCAACTGGCTAAGGGACAGGAAACAGAGAGTAGCATTAAATGGATACTTCTCCAGGTGGAGGGAGGTAAAGAGTGGGGTCCCCCAAGGTTCAGTACTGGGACCCCTGCTCTTCAACCTTTTCATAAATGATCTAGAACTAGGAGTAAACAGCAAGGTAGCCAAATTCGCCGACGACACTAAATTATACAGGGTAGTAAAAACTGAGAGAGAGTGTGAGGAGCTCGAGAGGGATCTCTTGACACTGGGGGAGGGGGCGAACCAGTGGCAAATGAGCTTCAACATTAGTAAGTGCAGAGTGATGCACGTTGGGGCAAAAAACCGCAACTATACCCAATTCACTCAATGAATACAAGATTCACAATGTCCTATTGGCCACCTTACAGGACACCTCCCCATGGGAGCCCTGCAGGAGCTGAAGGACCAAGGCATTCGGGGATCAGCAGTATGGCGGAGACCTATGAGTCAGAGAAGGCCCGCATAAACAAGACCCTGGAGTGGGAGACGATGGAGCATGAGGGGCTCCAATTGAAGCTCAGCTCCATCGAGAAGGAGTTATTAGAAGTGGAAACCAGGGGAGACACCCCCGCCCTGCCTGCCTTCCATGCGGCCTCCCCCTTTCCTCCTGCTTTCCTGTGGGGGGGGCCTTGCCGGGTGGTCCTGGGTGGGCTCCCCTCTGGAGCTGAGCAGCTCAACTCCCAGCCCCTCCGAGCCCCACTCTTCCCAACGGGGCTCTTGGATGCCCTTGGGGGTGGGGAAATGGGGGGAGGAATTCCCTCCAGCCAAGGCCAGGGCTCCCGGGACAGAGGGAGAGGCTCCCGAAGGGCTTTGGGTGGGGGAAAGATGGGAGGAGAGACATGGGGCCCCTCAAGAAGGTCACTTGTCCAGTACAACCACGGCACTCAGGGATTCCTCGGCTGCAAAAGTCCAAAACGCTAAACTGTAGTTGGGGACAGTCTGTGTGTGTGTGTGTAAGCCGGGGGGGGGGGGGGAGATAAAATGAGGTTCCTGTCCTTCAAGAACCTCCTGATTTGGGCTTCCCACTGGCCAACCGGATTCCCTGTTGGGCTTCACTTGGGGATAGCTGGCTGGAATGTGTGAATGGAGTCATTCTCTGGATCTCTGGGCCTGGGCTTAAATTGGGTGAATGTTCTGGGGGCCCCAAGTCTTCTTCCCGTGGGGATCTTGTGGGCTGGTGCCAAAGTCCATCTTGTCTTCCTGTGGGGCTGCTGGGAAGGCTCTTTCCTCCTGACCCATCGCTGCTTCTCTCCCTTGCAGCAACAAAATGGTGGAAGAAGACCTGCTCATTCTCCGGGGCCAACTGAAGGAAAAGAAGGACGGAACACAATCCAGTGCAGATGTGCTCACAACCACCTTGAGGAGGAATTCCCAACTGCAGGAGGAACTCCGTTTCTTGACAGAAAATGTGGCCAAGCTAGACCAGGAACACCTGTGAAGAACCCCAAGGGTCCCTCTGCTCTGCCCTTGAGATGGGAGGGGGCCTCTTTCTCCTTCTGTGGACGACCGGTCCCAAAAGACCCCAGGAGGAATGAATTTGCAGGCTCAGGTAGACTATGCCTGTAAAGGTCTCTTGTGCGGGAGGGGAAGGGCCCTTCTGCTATGAGACCCCCAGCCTTCCAGGTCCTTCCTAGGCTGGTGGACTTTATTAGGCTTCCAGGACTGAAGGCAGGCTGGTGGTCTTTGAGTTTCTCCCCCTCCCGGACAATGGGTTGCTGGGCTCCTGGGATGATTTTTATGATGGGACTCTGGCTCCCATCATCCCCAGCCAGAGATCTGCCTCCCTGCCCAGGGGCGTTTTCCATTTGTTTCCTGCCTTTATTATTTTGGGGCTGGTGTGACATGTTGCCCAGGGAATATGTTGGGCTCCATTGCAGGTGCTCTGCAGGTGGAAGCCGTGGCCTCTTCCTGCAGTTGGGGGGAATTCACCTGTCCTGGCCGAATGGAAAGGAGTTGGCTGTCCTCTTGCCCCTCTTGGTTGTGCTTGTGGGTGTTTTCAGGCCTCCCAGTTTACTAAGGTGGCTTTCCTCTGGCCTCATCCAAAGCTTCTAAGTGGTGGGGGCTTCTGGGTGGTCTTCCCCATCAGCCAGGCACCTGGCCTTCTTTGGAGGAGAGGGTCCTCCGTGGGGGGTCTGTTGCTTTGACTTCCAAGTAAATTATTTATTTATATCCTGCCTTTCTTGCTTTCATTAACCACTCAAATTCCTCCTCCTTCCTATTTTTCCCAGCACAACAACCCTGTGAGGTGGGCTGGGCTGAGAGAGAAGGAGGGGCCCCAAAGTCACCCAGGGGCTTCTGTGCCCAAGGCGGGACTAGAACTCCCAGTCTCCTGCTAGCCTGGGGCCTCCTGGCTTTCCTTCTGCTTCGGACTCTGGGGCGTTTCTCCCTCCCTGCAGCCTCTCAGAGGACGGAGGCCTTGAGGGGGAGAAGCTAAATCGGGAAGGATGGCTGGTGAATCCCAGCTCTTGACTAGGGGAGAGCTACCTGGAGAGGGTGGGGAGCTCCTTTGGAGCAGCTGGGGCTACACAGGCTCTCCCTTCCGGGCGTGATGGGGGTCCTTCCTTTGGCCCCCTGCAGTTGGAGAAGGCCATCGCTGAATAAAATTTAAAGATTGAGGAAGAAAGTAGGAAGAATAGGATAATGGAGAGCGAGCTGCAGACCCTGGAAGAGATGCTGAATGTCCAGGACAGCAGCCACATCGAGGTGAGTCCCAGAACCCTGAAGGGCCCCTTAGAGGTCATCTAGCCCAACCCTCCCCTGTCTAGCGAAGGACTCTCGGGTGTTTCTCCCTCCCTGCAGTCTCTCAGAGGATGGAGGCCTTGAGGGGGGGAAGCTAAATCCCAGCCCTTGACTAGGGGAGAGCTACCTGGAGAGGGTGGGGGGCTCCTTTGGAGCAGCTGGGGCTACATAGGTTCTCTCTTCTGGGCGTGACGGGGGTCCCTCCTTTGGCCCCCTGCAGTTGGAGGTGGCCTTGCCCTTCATCAAGGAGAAGATTCTGGAAGAAAGGGTGCAGTGGGTAGATGTGGGGACCAGCCTGCCAACCCTGAAGAGGAAGATGGACTTCCAAAACTATATCCACAGCATGGTGAGTCTCAGAACCCTGAAGGGCCCCTTAGAGGTCATCTAGCCCAATCCTCCCCTGTCTAAGGCAGGAATCCTACTCCACCTCGGCTTGAAAGGGGACCCAGCTGCTTCATAGCTCGTAGCCACAAAATCCCCCATACTTTGAGTTGGGGTCTCCCTCTGTAAAAGACCCACCCATTCTATAATGAAACTTAATAATAAAATGTATTTTAAAGTAAAGACAGAGAAAAAACCAAAGTTAGAACACGAAAAGACCGAGACGGAGAGAAAGCCTTCGGGTCCGCATCTGGGGTTTGCCCGGCTGCCTCTCTTGTGAGGGGAGCGTTTGGGGGTCCTTCTGGGATGGGTGGGGCAGAGACCCTTTGGGCAGCAAGATCCACTTGGCCTGAGCGCTTCTTCCCCTGGCACCGAGGGTGGGCACTGCAGCCCTCCTGCCAGCTGTGGGCACCACAGGGGCATCCCTCAGCCCCCCCCGGCCTTTCTCCCCCCAGGTCGCTCAAAGGATGAAGGCTTCCTCTCTTTTTCCACGAAGCAATAATGAATTTCAAACCCACCACTGTTTCCACCCCTGCCTCCTGTCTCATTTATATGTACTCTTTTTGTGTGTTTAGGGCTGGTTTCCTTATTTTCATCCATTCGTTTATGGCATTGTTTTCATGTGTTTTTCCTACTTGTTGACAAATTTAAAAAAATGAAATAATAAATAAAGTCATCCAATGGTCATTTTCTGCCATCCAGTGGTCATTTCAATTATGGCAGCCTAGAACGCATGGATGAGAATCTTGGGATTTAGCACCCAAGCCACATTCCTGCCTCCCCCCTTGGAGAGAGTGTGTGTGTGTGTGTCTGATATTCCACTGTATTGGATTCCATGTCTGCCTTGCAGCAGAACCACTGAGCAGCACCTGGGCATGGACAACCCCTAAAGCTAAGATCCCACCTGGTCATCTGAGCGAAGGGCAGAGGTCCATGGGTTCAATTCCCGATAGAAGCTTTGAAGCCCAGAGGACAGGATCTGGCCATGTGTTTCTGGTGATCCTTGTCCCCTCCCTTTGAGAATTTGGTGGGAAGCTCTATGCAAGATACTAAGGGAAGGGGAGGATTTGGCCTACCAGATTGGGAACTTTATTATCCTGCGGCCACCCTAACATGGCTAAAAGAATGGATAAAGTTGAGAAATAAAAGATTACTCAAATTGGGAGGTCATGACCTCCAGGCAGGATGGGATGCCTTCCTATGGTATGAAAAAGGATGGGCACATAAATATTTCCATAGACACCATATCACAGGGTCCCTGTTCTTAATATGGAACAAAATTAAATGCAACCATTCTACTGAAACACCCATTTGGCGATCTACGAAGGAAGCATACATGCACCCAAATTTAATTAATATGGAAAATATTGTTACATATAAAGAGTTATTGAACAGATGGGGAGAGTGAATCTAGGTTAGATTTGGCATCGCAAGGGGTACAAGGAGAATGGTAGTTTTGTGTACAGATACAATCAAGCTTTGCACAGGATAGGAAGAAGGAAAGAATTGCCAAAGATTTCACAATATTTGATAAACTTTTGATAGACACAGAAAACAGGTTGATCAAACTGCTGTATAGATTTTTGTGGGAATATAAACTCGAGGAAGATCAAGTCAAAGAAACTATGGTCTCTTGGAGGAAAAATTCTGGTAATAATGTGGAATTGGCTAAGTGGGAAAAACTTTGGATACTTCATCGGAAACTAACAATGGCTGCATAAATAAAATCTCTCTAAGATGTTCTACAGATGGCATCTCCCCCCAGCACAGCTCTCCAAAAGGTTTAAAAATCTGGCCCCAAATTGTTGGAAGTGTGAAAAAAACACCAGGCCCTTTTTATCAGATGTGGTGGACATGCAATGAGGCCAAAAGAGATTGGAAAATGATTCAATCATGGTTGGAACAAATGGTGGGAGACCAAAGTTTGTTTAAACCAGAAGGTTTTCTTCTAGGCAGAATACCGGAGGGTTTTTAGAAAAATGTACTCTATCTGATTGTCTCTATATGAAATGTACTCTATCTGATACATGTACTAACTGCGGAGGGCATAGTTTTTGCCAGTATTGAAAAAAAGAAAACCCACCATCAGAGCTAGATATAATCAGAAAGGTCTTGGCCTGTGCAGAAGCAGATAGGCTCACTCTGGAACTTAAAAATAGAGGGGAAGGCAAGGCAACCCAAGGCAGCCCAAGGGACCCTCGGAGGGTTAGTCTCCATCTATTAGGATGTTAGGGGATTTTAGTCAATTTATAATTGGGGATTTTAGCGCAGGGATAACTTTAGTTTAATTTGTTTTTACCTATTCTATTTACGTATTTTATAGCTATTTTAATTTTCCCTGTGCACCGCTCCGAGTCCCCTCGGGGAGAGGATGCGGTATACAAATAAAATTATTATTATTATTATTATTATTATATGGAAAGAAGGTTCAGCTGCCTTGTGGAAAAGATCTGGGAAGATGCCAGCTATTATTGATCCCTCCATTGCTCATAGCACAGAAGAGGAAGAACGGAAGAGGAAATCAGGAGACTTAACAAGTAGCATAAGTGAAACGGCTGTTTCTACTGAAGAAGAAAATGCAGGAAAGGAGACGGAGGCATCCAGACCAGAAATGGATCCATCCAAATGAGGACCTTCCTCCTGATGCGAAGGAGGTTTGAGGCACCTGCTTCCTATTTCTCCAGCCCCGTAGAAGACAGAATCCTCACCCAACATCTTCCCCCTTTCAAGAGGATCTTCAGGGATGTCTCCATGGCTCTCCATGGGTCTCAAGTGCTTTGGCTGTGAGGCCACAAAAAGTCCTGGCTGCTGACCTCGAGGTTTTAGGCTCAACTGCAGTGACTTTTGTGTGCAGCAGGAGAGAAATGGGGGGAAATGGGAAGCAGGAAGGTGTGGGGTTGCTTTAATTCAAGGCTTTGTTATCCACGGAGGAAGAAGAGCACCCAGGTGATACCTTGATGCTGGATAAGGCTTCCCATTGACGCAGTCACTCATTGACTTTGAAAGTGTCTATATCACCATTTAAAAGGTGCCAAGCAAATACCTGTATTTCACAGCTTATTTCATAGCAAAGCTGCAGGTCAACTGAGTTCTCATCCCTTTGTCCCTTAAATGTGCTGAAATGTCTCTCTCTTCCAAGAAGCAGCCCAAACTTCTCAGCCCTTATGGGGACCCTCTCCTCCCCATAAAGTCTCCATTTTGCAAGCCAAGCAGCCGACCTTCGCCTTTAAGGCCAGCCTCCTTCCCCCACCCCCCCCAGCTGCAAAGTCTGGGACTAACCACCTGGGGGTTTCTAGCCCATCCTAGCTTGTCTGTGTCTTTTCGCCTGAGGAAGCCCACTTGCAAAGGTGAGACAGGGACTTGTGGGGGGAACCCAGACAATTGTGGGGCGCCAAGAAATCCCGCTTCAAGCCAAGGAGGAGCCCTGCCGGAGGGGCCACGCTAGGGTCTTTTCTTGTGCAATGCGTTTATTTTCCAGACCGCTTCCCCCCCCCCCCCCCCAAGATGTCTTCTTCTCCAAACCAACCTCCACCAACTCTATTGACTCCTTCCACAGGAGCGCCCAAATTGCTGATATCCAGCAGAAATTGCTCGACACCGAGACTGGTGACCATGCCAAACCATTCTGGGAAAATACCAACATTATGGACAACAAATGTGCAGTCAATTACCTTATTGGCGAAGTAAGTTGTTTTTTTGGTGGGGGGGGGGCTACAGAAAAGGCACCAGGGTCTTCCTTGCTGGCTCGCCTGTCCCAAGATGCTGCCGGTTGGTACTTTCAGTAGGAGGTCCAAACCTTCTCCTTGTGTTTGACTTTCCTTGCTCCTGAAGTTAGTGGCTTCCAAACTGGCAATTAACAAAACCAAAAACCGCCTTCAGCAGAGCAAAGCCACCTGCTCTGATATTTATAAGCTGCTCCTAGAAGAGCGGAAGGAGGCCGCCGACACAGAGGCCAAGCTAGAGAGGCAGCTGGTGCAGATGGAGCAGGAGAACCAGGAGAAGGTACGGCCTGGACTACCACCGTCCCCTGCCCCCTTAGGACCAGTCGCTGGGAAATTGGCAGCTCAAACGCCAGAATGGAGAAGAGGCACCCATTTGCTACAGGTTCCCTCCCAAATTCACCTTGAAGGCCGGCCAGCTGGTCACCGTGAGCAGCAACGGTGGGCTTGGTGGGCAGGAACAGTGGGGGGCCCCTGGAGCACCACGGGGCGACTCCTTGCGAAGACTTCTATGTGGGTGGGCCGTTGGGAAGGGGACAGAGCATTATTGCATTAATTAATTCATTCAATTAACCTAACTCTAGATTGCGTAATTCACCCCCCTGTCCAGAGTAACTCTGGGTGGCTTATAAATACAATAAGAACAGAGATAGAAAAACAGTGAGCAATATAGGAGTTATAATTACAAAAATATAGACTATTCTGGCTGCACAATTGTAAAAAGGCTGGGGGGGGGGCTACGCTCCTCTTGGCCCCTCTTGGTTTCCTCTTTTCCTCATCAGGTGAATCCAGGCTCCTCCCCTAATTTTGTTGCCTAAAATGCCCCTCCCCCTAAATCAATTCTGGAAATCAAAGTGGAGCCTTGGTGACTCCTTTAATTCCCTTTTAATTTTAAGCAATTCAGAGCATGCAACAATAATTAGAGAGAGAGGGGGGGGTGAGAGTGACATGGGACCACCAGGGGTTAATGAGGTGGGGGGCCAATGGAGACCCCCTGCCCTTCCCCCTCCTGGGGTGACTCAGGGCTTGGCTGAGGGGGGTCCTGGGGGGTCCTGCTTTCCTGGCTCTTTCCCTCCCAAATCCTACTCCTTTCTCAGCCCCCTCCTTTCCCCTCCCTGCAGGAGGTGGCCATGCGGAAGCTGCTGCACGTGGTTGTCAATGAAGAGGACGAGGAGGAGGAGGAGGAGGATGAAGCGGACGAAGAGGATGGCGGCCACGGCCACCATCACCAGGTGAGATTTGGGGGGACACGGAGGGGCCTCCTGAGGGTTCAATGGGGAACAAACATGAATCAGCAGCAGTTGCGTGGGGTAGGGGGTGTTCTAAAATGCAAAGGGCTCTGGGGCAGGGAGGTCCATGTGTGTCCCTGCCCCATAAGCCCTTTGGACTGGCAGCCATGCCTGCATCTCCCACAACTCGCTTGCTGGCATTTTGAGGGAGGCCCGATTCTGGACCGTGACTCTTGAATGAAGGAGACATTTCCTGGTTGTGAGAAGAATTCATCAGAGCTTCATCAATGGAGGCTTTTAAGAAGAGATCGGAGGGAAGAGGGTCTCTTGCCTGAGGAGGGGGTTGGGCTAGATGACCTCTGAGGTCCCTTCCGATTCTAAGTCTCTCTCTCTCTCTCTCTCTCCCCTTAGGGTCCTTCAAAGTGAAGCATTCCTGCCCCCTGAGGCCCTCTGAGAATGTGCTGGGAGAAGCTGAACCCTCTTGTGGGGAGGGACTCAGCCTCTCACCAAGGATGAAGAGTTCCCAGGAGGGAGGAAGAGCTGCAGAGCTCCTCCAGAGGCAGCCCCTAGACGCCCTCTGCCCCCCTCTAGGGATGGCCCACAGGCCAAGATAAAGCTTTTTGTATTTTCTTAAAGCAATATAGTTATCCCAACTGACGACTGTTGTGTTTCTTTCATTGGGAATCTTGGGGGGGGGGGGTGTCTCTTGGGGGAGGTTGCTTGGCTTGAGGTTCCCCCCTCCCCACGTGGGGTTCCAGGGGACAGGAGACTCCCCAAACCTGATAAAATCAGTAGGAAAGACACAGGCATCCCCCCCAACAGCCCCTCTGCTGACACCTCCTCCCACGCAAGGCCAAGGGGCCCCCTGAAGCCCTCAAGGGGATTGGGGGGAAGACCTGCCAATCACCCCCAAGGCTGTGACTCACCTGGAGGAGAAACCTGCGGGAGGTGGGCTCCAGGCGGCCTGCCTGCTCCCATCTGCCCACTTCAGGAGCTTTGGCCAGCACTGTCCTTTGGGTCTTGGTCAGCCTGAGATGGGGAGGGCCCTGGAGAGGGTCTCCTTCCCACTGCAGGCTCCTCCTCCCCTCCCAAGCAGGGACCCTTCGCCCTGCTCCCCAAAACACCCGAAGGCAGGAGAAGAAGTAAAGGTCACAAAAGAGAGAATTAAGACCTTTTCTGACACTGAAAAGGATCCATCCAGGAGCTTCCTTGCCAGAGTTATGAGGTCTCCATCTCTGGAAGCTTTTGAGGAGACCCCAATGGTCTGGAAGGGTCGCCTGCTTGAGCAGAGGGCTGGCCTCCAGGGCCCCTTCCAACTCTGCTCCCTGCTCCTCCTCACCCTCCCCTATCCTCCCCCCACCCCTGCCCCTTGGAAGAAAAGCCCCGGCTGGAGGTGGGGAAGGAAGAGGGGTGGGATGGGATGTGGGGGAGCAGCAGATTGGAATCAGCCCCTTAAGAGAAGGAAGGGCATCGGCTGAGGCAGTGGGAGGAAGCCACCTGGCCATGCGGAGGCTTTGATTTGAAGAACAACCTTGGGTCCCAGCAGGGGTCAGTTAACCAGGGGCCAGGAGACCTTGGTTGAAAGGAAAGGGCCGGCAGGGGAATTGAGCCCAGGTGGGGGACTTCCAAAACCCTTCAACCAACCCACTGATGAAATATCCTCTTCCTGGATATTAGCGGCAGAATTGCAAAGCATCCCAGCAAGGAGGAAATGCAGACTTTCTGTTTAGGTGCTGATCTTTTAGGTCTCAAATGAATAAATTTGTGTCTGGTTGAGTGCAAAGGTTCAGAATGAAAGGATTATTTAGACGTCTTCAAAAGGAAAGGAAAATAATCGATATGCAGCAGCTGCTTAATGAAGGCAGCAAAATGTGGATAGTCCTTAAGATTAAAAAAAACAGAGAGAATTTACCACCTATTTTGGCTCAGTTTTACTGTGGAAAAATGGGACCACAGTTAATCTCAATGAAAGAAGCAGCGTTGGGAACTGGCCCTATCTCTCTCTCTGCCCAATGCACCTCACAGGGGGGTCATTGTTGTGGTTGTTGTTGTGGGTAGGAGAAGGAAAGGGTGTAGGAGAGGTCGGCCCCCTTGAGTTCTTTGCAATCCTAAAGTGTGTCCAAAGGAACCTTGCAAGGTAGACCACTCCACAGGCAACTTCAATGCATCCAAGAGGCAGGAGGGGGGGGTACTGGGGTCTGGCCAACGGCTTCTGGGTCACCTGGGAGGAATTCAGAATAAGAGGGGAAGCAGCAGGTGACATCTCAAGACAGCATCTCCTTCCTTTGATCAGCTTGTGGGAACCTGGGAGAGGCTGAGGGGTGGAGGGTCATTCAGGGCTTTTCAACCCTTGGTGTATTTCTCTCTCTCTCCTGGTCTCCAGTCGCTTTCTCAAAGAAGCCCCTGAATTAGCAAGTCAGGGAAGCATGGAAGGAGAAGCCGCCAGGCTCAAAACTCATATCCATACAGGTGGTTCTCAACCTATGACGACCATCGAGCCCCAAATCGAGCCCCGCTGGAAGGAAGGGGCGCCGGGGCTCCCCTTGGAATAAAGGGACAGCCCTTGTCCTGGATTAGCAACTGGCTAAGGGACAGGAAACAGAGAGTAGCATTAAATGGACACTTCTCTAGGTGGAGGGAGGTAAAGAGTGGGGTCCCCCAAGATTCAGTACTGGGACCCCTGCTCTTCAACCTTTTCATAAATGATCTAGAACTAGGAGTAAACAGCAAGGTAGCCAAATTCGCCGACGACACTAAATTATACAGGGTAGTAAAAACTGAGAGAGAGTGTGAGGAGCTCGAGAGGGATCTCTTGACACTGGGGGAGGGGGCGAACCAGTGGCAAATGAGCTTCAACATTAGTAAGTGCAGAGTGATGCACGTTGGGGCAAAAAACCGCAACTATACCCAATTCACTCAATGAATACAAGATTCACAATGTCCTATTGGCCACCTTACAGGACACCTCCCCATGGGAGCCCTGCAGGAGCTGAAGGACCAAGGCATTCGGGGATCAGCAGTATGGCGGAGACCTATGAGTCAGAGAAGGCCCGCATAAACAAGATCCTGGAGTGGGAGACGATGGAGCATGAGGGGCTCCAATTGAAGCTCAGCTCCATCGAGAAGGAGTTATTAGAAGTGGAAACCAGGGGAGACACCCCCGCCCTGCCTGCCTTCCATGCGGCCTCCCCCTTTCCTCCTGCTTTCCTGTGGGGGGGGCCTTGCCGGGTGGTCCTGGGTGGGCTCCCCTCTGGAGCTGAGCAGCTCAACTCCCAGCCCCTCTGAGCCCCACTCTTCCCAACGGGGCTCTTGGATGCCCTTGGGGGGGGGGGGGACAAACGGGGAGGAAGAATTCCCTCCAGCCAAGGCCAGGGCTCCCGGGACAGAGGGCGAGGCTCCCGAAGGGCTTTGGGTGGGGGAAAGATGGGAGGAGAGACATGGGGCCCCTCAAGAAGGTCACTTGTGCAGTACAACCATGGCCGCCTCTCCTGGAGGGGCTTCTGGGGGGGGGGATTCGGCACTCAGGGATTCCTCGGCTGCAAAAGTCCAAAACGCTCCACTGTAGTTGGGGACAGTCTGTGTGTGTGT
Organism: Rhabdophis nuchalis; assembly: GCA_039707465.1. NCBI lineage: Eukaryota > Metazoa > Chordata > Lepidosauria > Squamata > Natricidae > Rhabdophis > Rhabdophis nuchalis. Next base: position 12,814,932 of record CM077662.1, on the reverse strand, counting down.
GTGTAACCCGGGGGGGGGGGGGGAGATAAAATGAGATTCCTGACCTTCAAGAGCCTCCTGATTTGGGCTTCCCACTGGCCAACCGGATTCCCTGTTGGGCTTCACTTGGGGATAGCTGGCTGGAATGTGTGAATGGAGTCATTCTCTTGATCTCTGGGCCTGGGCTTAAATTGGGTGAATGTTCTGGGGGTCCCAAGTCTTCTTCCCGTGGGGATCTTGTGGGCTGGTGCCAAAGTCCATCTTGTCTTCCTGTGGGGCTGCTGGGAAGGCTCTTTCCTCCTGACCCATCGCTGCTTCTCTCCCTTGCAGCAACAAAATGGTGGAAGAAGACCTGCTCATTCTCCGGGGCCAACTGAAGGAAAAGAAGGACGGAACACAATCCAGTGCAGATGTGCTCACAACCACCTTGAGGAGGAATTCCCAACTGCAGGAGGAACTCCGTTTCTTGACAGAAAATGTGGCCAAGGTAGACCAGGAACACCTGTGAAGAACCCCAAGGGTCCCTCTGCTCTGCCCTTGAGATGGGAGGGGGCCTCTTTCTCCTTCTGTGGACGACCGGTCCCAAAAGGCCCCAGGAGGAATGAATTTGCAGGCTCAGGTAGACTATGCCTGTAAAGGTCTCTTGTGCAGGAGGGGAAGGGCCCTTCTGCTATGAGACCCCCAGCCTTCCAGGTCCTTCCTAGGCTGGTGGACTTTATTAGGCTTCCAGGACTGAAGGCAGGCTGGTGATCTTTGAGTTTCTCCCCCTCCCGGACAATGGGTTGCTGGGCTCCTGGGATGATTTTTATGATGGGACTCTGGCTCCCATCATCCCCAGCCAGAGATCTGCCTCCCTGCCCAGGGGCGTTTTCCATTTGTTTCCTGCCTTTATTATTTTTGGGCTGGTGTGACATGTTGCCCAGGGAATATGTTGGGCTCCATTGCAGGTGCTCTGCAGGTGGAAGCCGTGGCCTCTTCCTGCAGTTGGGGGGAATTCACCTGTCCTGGCCGAATGGAAAGGAGTTGGCTGTCCTCTTGCCCCTCTTGGTTGTGCTTGTGGGTGTTTTCAGGCCTCCCAGTTTACTAAGGTGGCTTTCCTCTGGCCTCATCCAAAGCTTCTAAGTGGTGGGGGCTTCTGGGTGGTCTTCCCCATCAGCCAGGCACCTGGCCTTCTTTGGAGGAGAGGGTCCTCCGTGGGGGGTCTGTTGCTTTGACCTCCAAGTGAATTATTTATTTATATCCTGCCTTTCTTGCTTTCATTAACCACTCAAATTCCTCCTCCTTCCTATTTTTCCCAGCACAACAACCCTGTGAGGTGGGCTGGGCTGAGAGAGAAGGAGGGGCCCCAAAGTCACCCAGGGGCTTCTGTGCCCAAGGCGTGACTAGAACTCCCAGTCTCCTGCTAACCTGGGGCCTCCTGGCTTTCCTTCTGCTTCGGACTCTCGGGCGTTTCTCCCTCCCTGCAGCCTCTCAGAGGACGGAGGCCTTGAGGGGGAGAAGCTAAATCGGGAAGGATGGCTGGTGAATCCCAGCCCTTGACCAGGGGGGAGCTACCTGGAGAGGGTGGGGGGCTCCTTTGGAGCAGCTGGGGCTACACAGGCTCTCCCTTCCGGCCGTGATGGGGGTCCTTCCTTTGGCCCCCTGCAGTTGGAGGAGGCCTTGGCTGAACAAAATTTAAAGATTGAGGAAGAAAGTAGGAAGAGAAGGATAATGGAGAGCGATCTGCAGACCCTGGAGGAGATGCTGAATGTCCAGGCAGCAGCCACATCAAGGTGAGTCCCAGAACCCTGAAGGGACCCTTAGAGGTCATCTAGCCCAACCCTCCCCTGTCTAGGGCAGGAATCCCACTCCACCTCAGCTTGAAAGGGGACCCTGCTGCTTCATAGCTCTCGTAGCCACCAATTCCCCCTCTCTTTGAGTTGGGGTCTCCCTCCGTCAAAAACCCACCCATTCCAAAATAAAGTGGATTATTAAGTTTCATTATAAAATAAAAACAGAGCAAAAAGAAAAGTTAGAAAACAAAGAGACGGAGAGAGAAAAGTGGAGACTTCAAACTTTTTCAATACAGATAGTCCTCGAGTTACAGCCATTGATTGAGTGACCGTTCAAAGTTACATCGCATTCATCCCCATGGCCCTTCCCTGATCCCCTTTTGCAACCTGCTGACCAACAAAGTCAAAGCCAGATTAACCACTGAAGCGATTCACTTAGCAACTGTGGCGAGAAAAGTCACCAAATGGGGCAAAGCTCCCTTAAAAAAAGTTTCACTTAGCAACAGAAATGTTGGGCTGAAGGATGGCCGTAGGTTGAGGACTTCCTGTAGAGTGGCCAAGAATCCCCCTGCTTTCCATTCCCCAACATTTCAATCCCTTTCAGTCATAATCACGAATCACTCATCCTCCGAAGCTGAGCGACAGAGAGTCCCTCTCCATGGGCTGGGAGACTGGAACTCGGCACCCTGCCTTGGGCCAGGCCCTCAGCCCAGTTCCTGCAGCCTTTTCTCCTCACATCTGGGAAGGGCCCCACAGAGGAGCTGGGGCTGCTGGATCCTGGGGGCTGCAGGATTTATTTTATTTTATTTATTTATTTAAATTTATACCCCGCCCTTCTCCACAGAGGACCCAGGGCGGCGCACAGGAAATTTAAAAAAACAAAGAAAAATACAATAAATATAATTTTAAAAAACTATTAAATAACCCCATCCTGCGCTAAAACCAAATTTTAAAACCCAATTTAAAACTATCTTAAGTCCCCAAGGGAGGTTAGGCTAGGCCGGCTTGTTGAAACAGATATGTCTTAAGACATTGGCGGAAGAGGCGGAGGTCGGTGATGGTACGTAATTCAGGGGGTAGGTCATTCCAAAGGGCTGGCCCCGCCACAGAGAAGGCTCTTCCCCTGGGCGTCGCCAGTCGGCATTGTCCGGCCGACGGTACCCTGAGGAGGCCCTCTCTGTGGGAGCGGATTGGTCTGAGGGATGGGGCTGGGGGGGAGGGGTTGGGTCTCCCTGCCAGTCCTTGGAATCCCTGCTCACCCTCTGCCCCCCCCCCCCGCAGACGGTCCAGGAGATAAAGAAATACTTCAAGATGCGCCTGAAGGAGGAGGACCACAGGTTGAAGCAGAAATACAAAAGGAAACTATCCAATCAGGTAGTGCACGGGGGTGGGGTTGAGGGTGGACTCCCCCTCCCATCATCCCCAAGCTGGGACCCTTCTGCTGCCCCCTCCCTTTCAGATGCTCTGGAGTTCCAGGGACTCCCCCACTGCAGCCTTCAGAGGATGGGGGGCCTTGGGGGGGGCCTCTGAGGCAGGATGGGGGCCTGGCCAAGCTCTTAGCCTTGGGGGGGGGTCCCCACTTCCACCCTGCAGAGCAGCCTGAGCAGCTCCAACGTTTCAGCCACTCAGTCTTGGACGGGTTGAGCTTGAGTTTGTTACCACCCATCCAGATCCGTACGGCCTCCAAACACCGGGACATAACCTCGACGGCATCGTTGGGGTGGTCTGGGGTGGATATGTACAACTGAGTATCATCAGCGTACAGATGATATCCCACCCCAAAATAAATCTGGAGAGACCACCTGGAAACCAACCCAGCATGCCTAGAATTGGTGCTACACGACTGAAGTGGCTCCTGTTCACCAACACACACACGGGGGCATTTCTCTCCCATTGGAGCAGTCTTCAAGGGCAGCCCCAAGGAAAGGGAAGGGCAGGCCTCCAGCTTCAACCTGGCAGGCTACTGAAACTTTTTGGCTCAGAGCTTGTCAGTGGGGCCTCTTGAAAAAACAACCACAGGATTTTGCATTGAAAATCATCTGCTGCTGTGGCCTAGAGGTAGAGCTTGTGTTACAATAATACAATAGCAGAGTTGGAAGGGACCTTGGAGGTCTTCTAGTCCAACCCCCTGCCTAGGCAGGAGCCCTATGTCCTTTCAGACAAATGGCTATCCAACATCCTCTTAAAGACTTCCAGTGTTGGGGCATTCAGAACTTCTGGAGTCAATTTCTGTTCCACTGATCAATTGTTTTGACTGTTGTTCTGACTCTCCTCAGTTCTAAGTTGCTTCTCTCCTGGATTAGTTTCCGCCCATTGCGTCTTGTTCTGCCCTCAGATGCCTTGGAGAATATCTTGACTCTCTCTTCTTTGGGGCAACCCTTGAGATATTGGAAGGCTGCTATCATGTCTCCCCTAGTCCTTCTTTTTATTAAACTAGACATACTCAGTTCCTGCAACCATTCTTCATATGTTCTACCCACCATCTTTGAATCTGCCAGTTTGTAAGTGGACAGGGGACCACCAGGACATCTCATAGATAGCAAACACGCAGCAGGATGCTATTGGTAGGCGGAAAGGAGGGGAAATGCAAACGTTTTCCTAGCTCAGACCGAGGCAACTGGGTGGAGAAACAAACCTTTTCTCTCCCTGTCTCTCTCTCTTTCTCTCTTCCCTCCCTCCGATTGGCTGGCGGTGACCTGTATCCTGAACCCCAAAGCCCAGGGTGAGCAGTATTTCATCTAATGGGCCGTTGGGAAGGGTCTGGGACTGAAGAGGCTGGGGGCCATTGACCAGGGCAAACAGCTAGAGTCTTTTCAGCAGAGGAGAAATGGTAGGGGTGAATGGATGGGGGTGGAATTCTTGGGGGCGAACAAGGGGCAGTCAAGGGTACGAGGTGAAGAGTCCCATTCCAACTTTGGGCAAGTAACTAAAATCTCCTCCTGTATTAGGTGCCGTTCTACTGGAATGCTCATGATAGCTGGCTGATGGCCTTGGAGCCAATATCCAGGGGACGGTGAGTTCTAATTCTGCAGCAGGTTGGATGAAAGTGCATTATAGGTGGCTGAGAGACTTTGGACCCATAAACCGGAGACGTGAGTTCAAATCCCGCTGTAGGTGTGATAATTTCTTTCCCTGAAAGGTGAGTTCCACTCCTGCAGGACACACAACAGACGGTTGAATGACTTTGGGCAAATAACTGAAAGACGGTGACTTTCCTTGATTAGTTTCCACCCGTTGCTTCTTGTCCTGCCTTCAGGTGGTTTGGAGGACAGCTTGACTCCCTCTTTCTTTATGGAAGCCCCTGAGATATTGGAGGACTGCTGTCACGTCTCCCCTGGTCCTTCTCTTCATCAAACTAGGCATTCCCAGTTCCCAATGTTGATCCTATAAGCTGAGTTCCACTCCTGTAGCATGTACAACAGACACTTGAATGGCTGGGTGATTAACTAAAAGATGGCCACTTCTCTTCCTGCATTAGGAATGGTGGTCCTCCTGGAGTCCTCACGATAGGCGGCTGGGAGACTTTGGACCAATAACCAGGAGATGTGAGTTCAAATTCTGCTGTAGGTTTGATGAATTATTCTCCTAAAAAGATGAGTTCCACTCCTGGATCACTCCTGAAAGATCGCTGGATGACTTGGGAGCAATAACTGAAATATGGTGACTTTTCTTCCAGCATCATTCATGTTGAATTCTACTCCTGCAATCTTCACGAGAGACTGCTGAACGACTTTGGGCCTTTAAGCAGGGTATTTATTTATTTATTTTAATTTAATTACCGCCCCATTCTCCCAAAAAGGGACTCGGGGTGGTGCACAGGAAAATAAAACCACGTATATACATAAAACCGGTAATAAATATATCATAAATATTAAAAACTAATTAAATTAGCCCAACCTGTGCTAAAACCAATTAAAACTCCAATAAAAACTAATTCAATTTAAAAACCAGTCGATGTTCTCAGAAGATTAAGCCAGGCCAGCTAAGCGAAAAAAGTGTGTTTTTAATTGTTGACGGAAGAGGCGGAGGTCTGTGATATTCCTAAGATCGGGGGGTAGATCGTTCCAGAGGGCAGGGCCCGCCACAGAGAAGGCCCTTCCTCTAGGCATCGCGAGCAGGCATTGCCCGGCCATTGGCACCCGGAGCAGACCCTCTCTGTGTGAGTGAATCAGCCGGAGGGATGTATGGGGTAGGAGGCGGTCTCGCAAATAACTTTTTGTGAGTTCTAGTTCTCCAATAAACATCAAAGCCTTCCTTCCTTCCTTCCTTCCTTCTTTCCTTCCTTCCTTCCTTCCTTCCTTCCTTCCTTCCTTCCTTCCTTCCTTCTTCCCTCCCTCCCTCCCTGTTTCTTCCTTTCTTCCTCTCTCTCCTTTCTTCCTCCTCTTGGGGAAGACCATCTCAGTGACCTTAGGCCAACCATTCTTTTTCAGCCCTAGAAAGGAGACAATGGCAATCCACTTCTGGAAACCTTGACTGGACATCTTCAAACTGTCTTCAAGAATTGGACCTGACGGAAAAACGAGATAAAGGGACTGAGGATTAAACGGGAGGAGGTTAAGGTGCAAGCCTATGCGGATGACCTGGCCTTCATTTTAGAGGAACCAAGGGAATCAGGACCGCATTTGTTGGAACTAATTAGGGAATTTGGGAGCGTTGCAGGTCTACTTCTTAATGAAGATAAGACCAAAATTTTGGTCAAAAACGTGACCACAAGACAGAAGCACCAACTTGAAGACCTAGTGGGCCTGAAGATCGTAAATAAAATCAAATATTTGGGAATATGGCTGACAGGGAGATGTAGCTCCATAAAGGAAGACAACTATATTCACCTTTACAAACAGATGGTCCAAGATTTCGGCAGATGGAAGAACCTGCAACTCTCCCTTATGGGGAGAATAGCAGTTATTAAAATGTGTATCCTCCCCAAATGGCTATTTTTATTTCAATCGGCCCCTGTAAGATTGGAAAAGAAATTATTTAATGAAATGAATAGAGCCGTCTCAAAATTTATTTGGCAAGGTAAAAAACCTAGAATTAAACTGAAAATGATGCAGGAACCTAGAATTAGAGGGGGATTTGGTCTCCCCAATTGGCAGCTTTATTATCAGGCGGCTTTATTAGGGGGCGCAACTGGTGTACCAGGCGAACCTGGTAAAACGCCCTCCTGGCCACGGCTGTCACTTGATCTTCCATGGACAGCCGTGCATCAAGGAGGACACCCAAGTTGCGCGCCCCATCCACAGGAGTAAGGTGTTCGCCCCCTATGGCCAGTGATGGAGTCAACTGGTTGAATCGGGCAGCCGGAAACCACAGCCACTCAGTCTTGGACGGGTTGAGTCTGAGTCTGTTACTTCCCATCCAGGCCCGCACGGCTTCCAGGCACTGGCACATCACCGCTACGGCATCGTTGGGGTGGTTTGGGGTAGATATATACAACTGCGTATCGTCAGTGTAGAGGTGGTACTCTACCCCAAAACCACGGATGATCTCACACAGCGGCTTCATATATGTGTTGAACAGGAGAGGCAAGAGAACCGACCCCTGAGGCACCCCACATGTGAGGGGTCTCGAGGTCGACCTCTGCTCTCCTGCCAACACAAATTGCGATCGACCGGAGAGGTAGGAGGAGAACCACCGTAAAACGGTGCCTCCCACCCCCAACCCCCCCAGCCGATGCAATAGGATACCATGGTCGATGGTATCAAAAGCCGCTGAGAGGTCTAATAGGACCAGGATGGAGGAACAACCCCCATCTCTGGCCCTCCAGAGATCATCTACCAACGCGACCAATGCCGTCTCGGTGCTATGCCCGGGCCGGAAGCCGGACTGGCGTGGGTCCAGATAATCAACTTCCTCAGGTGACGGGGAAACTGTTGTGCCACCACACTCTCAACAACCTTCGCCAGGAAGGGAAGGTTGGAGACGGGACGATAGTTGACTAATAAAGCTGGGTCCAGAGAGGGCTTCTTCAGGAGGGGCCTCACCATGGCCTCTTTAAGGGAGGCAGGCAAGAAACCCTCACTCAGAGAAGCGTTGACAACCTCATGGAGCCAGCCTCGTGTCACCTTCCAGGATGCCAGTACAAGCCAGGAGGGACACGGGTCCAATAAACATGTGGTGGCTCGCAGTCGCCCACGTAACCTGTCCATATCCTCGGAAGTAACAGAGTGAAACTCCTCCCAACCAAGATCCGCCTCGTGCAATCTCACTGGGCCATCAATAGAGACTAGCTCGTTCTGTATCTGAGCGATTTTCTCCTGCAGATAAATCCCAAATTCCTCTGCTCTACCCTGTAATGGGGTTTCCCGCACCCTCTGTTGTAGGAGGGAGAGGGTCACCCTAAACAGGGCGGCAGGGCGGTTATCTGCGGATGCTATGAGAGTGGCACAGTGATGGCATTTGGCCACTCTCAGCGCCACAATGTAAGTCCGTAAATGGGCTCTTACCTGTGTCCGGTCAGATTCAGATCGAGTAGACCTCCATCTTCTCTCTAGGCATCTCTTGTGGCATTTCATCACCCGTAGCTCCTCGGTGAACCAAGGAGCCAGGGTGGCTCGCCGCCGCAAGAGAGGCCGCAAGGGCGCGACCCGATCCAAGGCTCCCGTGGCCGCAATATTCCATGCGGCCACGAGGTCCTCCATCAGGGCGCGGGTCAGGGGTACAGGAAGTGGCCCAAGCGCTGCCTGGAACCCATCGGGGTCCATCAGGCACCTGGGGCGGAACCAAATAGATGACTCAGGTTCCGCCTCCCCGCGGTGGGGAGTAGCGGTTGGAAAGTCGAGCCAGAGAAGTGAGTGGTCTGACCATGACAAGGGCGTGATGACTATATCCCCTACACCCAGATCACTCTTCCATTGGCCTGAGACAAAGATGAGATCCGGTGTATGTCCACCCTCGTGGGTGGGGCCGTGAATTAGTTGGGTCAGGTCCATGGCCGTCATGGAAGCCATGAACTCCCGAGCTCCCCCGGATGATTCGCCCGCCGATGGCAGATTAAAGTCCCCCATGACTAAAAGTCTGGGGGTCTCAACTGCCATCGTAGCGATCACCTCGAGGAGCTCGGGCAGGGCTGCTGTTACATAGTGGGGAGCCAGGTATACAACCAGCAAGCCCAACTGCCTCCCTAGGCCCCACTTCACGCAGAGGGACTCACAACCGGTGGTCTGTGGCACAATTGTCTCTCTCGGCTCCAGACCTTCCCTAATAATAACCGCTACCCCACCACCCCTGCCTAGGGCCCGGGGCTGATTAAAAGCGCGGTAACCTGGTGGGCACATTTCAACGAGGGGGAGTCCTCCCTCGTGGCCCAACCAGGTCTCCTCAATTCCTACCAGGTCCGGCTCCCCCTCTGACACAAGGTCATGGATGAGGGGGGCTTTGTTGACCACGGACCTGGCGTTGCAAAACATCAGCCGCAGGCCCTGGCTCTGTACTCCCTGACCACCTAGCCTGCGGGGGTTGTGGCACTTGACCGTTTGTAGCCATCGGCCTCATGCCCCCAACCGGGAGGATGGAACTTGTCTCCCATCGGATCTGCCTCTCCCTGCCACCCTCTTGATGTAATTAATTAGTAGCAGACGATCACTTAAATATGTGCCAGCAGCCAAAAAGCCAATGCAATTCTAGGCTGTGTTAGTAGAAGGGTAGAATCAAGATCACTTGAAGCTCCAATAATTTTTCAATGAACACTCGTAATTTCTTCATTCATTCCTTAATTAATCAATGACCAATGTAAGCCTGTTGCCTTTGCTGCTGCCTCGTGGTCTGCCTGATGACCCAACTCCCTGCTGTTGCCAGGAGAGAGTGGGGAAGGGTCACATTGTGGCTCCCCATCTTCATGTGCTCCAGGAGGAGGAGGGGACCCGTCTCCCCCCACTGTGATTTATGATAGATTTCACTGTGCCACGAAAGGCACTGCAAGAACAGTGGGCAGGCCATCTTGGCCACGAGGCAGCAACAGCGACCCATGCCCACTGGGTCGGCTCAGTGGGCCTGGCAGGCTATGAGGTGGAGGTGGCGGCGAACATGGCAGGCCAGTGTCTCAAGTTCACATGTCTCCCCAAGTGACAGAGGCATGCCCAGCTGCACCAATAAAGGCTGGAAGTAGCCGCCCGCTGTTTCCTGCTGCAAAGATCTTTTTAAAAGCCTGGTGAGATCAAGAGTCGAGGCACTGGAGAATGAGACCCAGCCACTTCTCTCTAGCACAGTGGCTTACAGCTCCGCGCTCGAAGTGGCAGGAAGCGAGGGCTGCCTTGAATGCAAAGACTTGAGCTCCTGGTGTGAAGATCCCAGGAGACAACCTAACAAATTAACAAGCCTCGAGACAAAGCTCAAAAGAAATACAATCATTTATTAGGATCAACATTCTGGTGTTTCTCCTGTGCAGCCAAAACTGAAAATCATTTAATGGTGTCTGAACTTTACCCCCTGTGCCCCCTCCCCTCTGCCTTGTCATAAATCACATTAGCCAATTAGCAGTGTAATTGAGTCTATACATGCACATTCACTGGCCAGCTTGAGATTCCATTCTGACCCCGGAATGCTTGGAATCCTCTTTTCTTTATGGCAGCTTGATAGTAGTCATGGTGATGTTTTGCAAGCTGACACCTGGATGTTAACCAACCAACCAAGCCAACCAACCAACCAACCAACCAACCAACCAACCAACCAACCAACCAAGGGTTTCTTTGGGGTCTAGACAAGGCAGCAGCAAAGGCAGCTTGTGGGGATGCAGGAGAGGCAACGGGGTGGCCAGAGGGAAACAACAGGCTTTGTGCCCCTCACATAGGCCAATCGAGAACTTCTTGAGTAGACAACAGAAACTCCCTTGTTCCATGTCTTGAAAGCCGAGAGGGAGTCCATGTGCATCTGAAGTTGAAGGGCCAGAGGGAGATTCATTTCTGGAGTCCATCAGTTTTGGCCAATGTGGGTCTGGGACAGCTACGGGCTCTGACCTTAGGAGGTGGTGATGGGCTCCTCTGGGAGGCTGGCAGGAATCGGACCGGACGCCTCTCTCCTCAGACTGTTGGGAAGAAAACCAAGGAGACCTTTGAGCTTTAGGAGACAGAAGGAAGGAAAGGCAGAGGTCCAAGGAGCTGCCGGGTGGAACAGGACAGATGGGGCAAAAGGAGGAGGGGGAGTTTGGCCACAGCCATTATTTATTTATTTTGAATCTGTGTCTTCCTACTACTGTGATGCAGCTGGACTCAAAGTGGAGCTCCGTGTTGACCCTAAGGATGGACTGAGATGGCATTGAGGGGTGGAGGTACTTGGGATTGGTCTGAACCTGAAGATCATGAGAACAAGAGAAGATTCAACCCCAGACCTTCTGGTTGGCCAGAGGGATCAGGGAGGGGCTGGAGAGGATGATAAACGCTCTTCAACCTTCCCTTTAGGAGATGCTGAGATGGTGGTTGGGCCTCAGTTAGACAGAGACCTGGACAAAGCAGGATATCAGGACCTCTAAGTCAAGAGTCAGAACTGGGTGTGGGACTGAAACCACACCAGCCATGCACTGATGACCTTTGCTGAGTCCACGGTGGATGAAGAGCAACTAATCTGGTTCTGATGGATCCCTTGGCACCTTCAATTCTAAGGCTACTCTCCTGGACTGAGCAGGAGGCATCGTGGGATCCTTTTTGTCCATATTAGAAATCAACAGACTTATATCCTGTTCTCTGGGCTTCAAGCCTTCTACCAGGAACTGAAGCCATGGACCTCTTAGCCCAGACGATTAGATAGGAACCATCAGCTTTAGGAGCTGCCCATGTCCTGGTGGTCAGTGGTTCTGCAGCGAGACATTCGTGGAATCCATGGGAGTAAGGGATTCAGAAAGAGACAGATGTCTTGGAGGATGGGGATTTCTCCAAGGGGGGGGATGGAGGTTTGGGGTGGCATCTGTGCCTCATTGCAGACCAACCTGGCATTCAGCAGCTCGGGAGACCAGGGGAGCTGAAGCTCTGATGACCAGGCCTTGGAAAAGTGACCACAAGGGGGCAGGGTTGTGGCATGGGTACTAAACCAGAGGCCATCAACCCTGGGTTCTAGGTTGCAATAATTGAAATGACCACTGGATGGCAGTAAAGGGAGTCTGATCATTCCAATAGCTACTCAGGTCTGTTTCTAGGTCTGGCAATGCACTGCAAGGCAAGGCAAATCAATAACAAGGCCACCTATTCGCCAGCTGTGGTGTATCTATTGTCTATTCTTTTTTAATGCAAAGACAACTCCACCCCGTTCCTCTGGATAGCACATTATTCCTCAATGAGCTGGAAAACAGAATGGAAGAGTTGGTTTTCTTAGAAATCCTCCTTAGGAAGTTACCTTTCCTGGAGTTGAACAGCAGAATAAGCCCCAAGCAGCCAAGGAGGAGAAGGCTTCCCAGTTTGCTGAGGCACATCACGGCCCAGAGAGGCAGCCTTGAAAAGTTCACGGTCCGAACTGAAAAAGAGCAACGGACCCTATTAATCCTTTCAGAAGGTCCCAGAGAATGGGCAATTCATGCTCCCCTTGCAGCAGAAGAGCCACCAGCCCTCTGTGGGAGCTGAGTCCTTCTCTTGGGGCTCAAAAGGAAGATCTGCTCCACTAGAGATCTGCGCCCCTACTGTTCAACACATATATGAAGCCGCTGGGTGAGCTCATCCGTGGTTTTGGGGTGGGATATCATCTGTACGCTGATGATACTCAGTTGTACATATCCACCCCAGACCACCCCAACGATGCCGTTGAGGTTATGTCCCAGTGCTTGGAAGCCGTACGGATCTGGATGGGTGGTAACAAACTCAAGCTCAACCCATCCAAGACTGAGTGGCTGTGACTTCCGGTGGCCCGGTTCAGCCAGATTATTCCAACTCTGGCCATTGGGGGCGAAACACTGGCCACCGTGGAGAGGGCGCGCAATTTGGGTGTCCTCCTGGATTCCCGGCTGTCTATGGAAGATCATGTGGCAGCCGTGGCCAGGGGGGCATTTCATCAGGTACGCCTGATGTGCCAATTGCGCCCCTTACTGGACCGGGGTGCCTTACGCACAGTCACTCAAGCACTCGTCACCTCTCGACTCGACTACTGTAATGCTCTCTACATGGGGCTCCCCTTGAGGTGCACCCGAAAGCTGCAGCTAGTCCAGAACGCAGCCACGCGGGTGATTACGGGAGCGCCTAGACACTCCCACATAACACCTATCCTGCGCGAGCTGCACTGGCTTCCTGTGGTCTTTCGGGTGCGCTTCAAGGTTTTAACAACCATCTTTAAAGCGCTCCATGGCTCGGGGCCTAGTTATATGCGAGACCGCCTCCTGCCCCATACATCCCTCAGACCGATACGCTCCCACAGAGAGGGCCTTCTCAGGGTGCCGTCGGCTGGACAATGTCGACTGGCGACACCAACGGGAAGAGCCTTCTCTGTGGCGGGCCCAGCCCTCTGGAACGACTTACCCCCTGAACTCCGCACCATCTCCGACCTCCGCCTCTTCTGCAAGTGTCTGAAGATACATCTATTCCATCTAGCCGGCCTAGCGTAACCTCCATTACTGACTATTAGACAGTTTTAAACTTGGGATTTTTAATTCGGTTTTTAGCGCAGGGTTTATTTATTAAAATAAGTTTTTTAAATTCTATATATTTTATATATTTTGTATGTATTTTAACATCCCTGGGTCCATTTGGAGGAGGGTGGGGTATAAATTTAATAATAAAATAAATAAAAATAGAGAGACCGATAGATCCACCAAGCCTCAGGCAGACCAGGCCACCTGAAAAATACATCTGGAGGACCCTCGGGTGTCATTCAAAATACCCCTGTCAGCTGTCCATCTAGAGGGGATAGGGAGGTGGGGATAGAGAGAGATGGAGTTTTGTAGTCAAAATAAAATAGTTTCCTGTGGGAACCAAGGTGTTCAACAGGTGCTTGAGAGAGAGGAGGAGCAGAGTAACCAAGCAACCGGCCAGCATTGGACAATGATAACTCCAAAGTTTCTTGGGGTTTGTGAACTTTTACAGACAGTTCCTCCCCTATTTTGCTGAGATCTCCCTGCCTATTACAGAGTTGTTATAAACCAGAGGAGGGGGGAGAGTAAAACTACGACCAGGTCAACCCCTAAAGTGGACCCTGGAGTGCCAGAGGGCTTTTGGAACACCTGAACCCAGAGCAGCCCTTCATCATCCAAGCCGACGCCAGCAACATGGCTATGACTGCAGTCCTTCTCCAAAAGAACTGTGCACACTTCTCCAAAAAACTACCAGAGACTGATAGGAGGTGGGCAGTGTGGGAAAACGAAGTCTGAAGGGCCCTGCTGACTTGGCACCACTTCCTTGAGGGCAGTCAAAGTCTTTTTATTCTAGCTTCCCAGGATCTCTGTAAGTTTCTAGGTGTCAGTCTCCGCTTTATTGCTTGTTTCGGCTGCCGTTGAAATGGGGAAGGAGGGGCTGTGGGTATTGGACATTAAGTGTGCTGGAGGCGTTTGGAGCCAGGACTTGATATCGCCAAGGCCAACGGTCTCGCGTTCCATTCTGATGATGTTCCTGGATGTGCTGCCCACCTGACATTGTGGAGGATTCTGCATGGGATAATATCATGGGGGTCATGGGGTATAGGGGATGGGTAATGCTTTGATATATATGCTTTGCACCCAATTATCTCATTCCTTGCTTGACTTTCACTGCCGTCTTTTCATAATCAGTAAAAGTAACCTTAAAACTTCAAAATGGTTTTGAGTGTAGTCTTTCTTGATTAATGATGGAAGCAGGCATGACAAGAAGCAAGGAAACACTTCACACTCAGCTCTGCGCTAACAACTTAAGCAGGGAGTGTAATAAAACCATCAATCCTCAAACAAATGTCGGACCTCGGAGAAGAGGGAACCCTGGGGGCTACCGCGCCTGATCCTGGCATTCCGAAACCTGATAAGGAAGATGTATTATTTTATTATTATTATTATTATTATTTATTATTCGAATTTATAAGCCGCACCCATCTCACCACATAGGGACTCGGGGTGGTGCGAGAGAAAAGGTCAGTGATGGAACTTTTGGCAGATATCAGTTTGGGGGAAAAACCTGAGGAAAAAACGGTTCGTCATCGGTGGTCCGAGGGAGTGGGCATGAAGGGAATGTTCGAAGAAATCCCCTCAGGAGTTACAACCACCAGACGCAGGCGGGCCCACTCCCCCCACCCCCTCTGGCAGGAAATAGAGGAAGAAAACCTTTTGAGCGAGCAGGCAAAGGAGCTAATTCGAGAGGCGGATGAGAAACGACTGGCCAGAGAAAGCAGAGGGGGGAGAAACCCTGAGAAACCCTCGGGAGTGGAGGTTGCAGAAAAAGGAGGAAGAAACCCCCCAAATGGGGGGGGGGCTGCCCAGAGAGATGAGCCTCCACCACGCATAGCAACAGCAAGGGCAGTAACTCCCGGAGCAGATCAAAGGAGAGAGGCAAGCCCAGCGGCACGCAGAATGGCAAAAGTCCCTCCCTTACGAGTAAAATTTGGTGCAGGGGGGGGGGGAGCCTAAAGAATTGGGATTCTTTTTACTACTGTCAGCAACTTTGTAAGGCAGGCTGCTTTCGATCTCCCAAATGACGAAGCAAAAATAAGAGTTGTATGCAATACAATACAATACAATAGCAGAGTTGGAAGGGACCTTGTAGGTCTTCTAGTCCAACCCCCTGCGTGGGCAGGAACCCTATACCATTTCAGACAAATGGCTATCTAACATCTTCTTAAAGACTTCCAGGGTTGGGGCATCCACAACTTCTGGAGGCAAGCTGTTCCAGAGGTTAAGTGTTCTAACTGTCAGGAAATTTCTCCTTAGTTCTAAGTTGCTTCCCTCCTTGATTAGTTTCCACCCATTGCTTCTTGTTCTACCCTCAGGTGCCTTGGAGAATAATTTGACTCCCTCTTCTTTGTGGCACCCTCTGAGATATCGGAAGACTGCTATCATGTCTCCCCTGGTCCTTCTCTTCATCAAACTAGACACACCCAGCTCCTGCAACTGTTCTTCATATGTTTTAGTCTCCAGTTCCCTAAACATCTTGGTTGCTCTTCTCTGCACTGTTTCCAGAGTCTCCACGTCTTTTCTACATTGTGGCGACCAAAACTGTATGCAGTATTCCAAGTGTGGCCTTCCCAAGGCATTATACAGTGGCATTAACACTTCACGTGATCTAGATTCTCTCCCTCTGTTTATGCAGCCTAGAACTGTGTTGGCTTTTTTGGCAGCTGCTGCACGCTGCTGGCTCATATTTAAATGGTTGTCCAGTAGGATTCCAAGATCCCTCTCACAGTTGCTACTATTGAGCAAGGTACCACCTATACTGTACTTGTGCATTTGGTTTTTCTTGCCTAAATGTAGAACCTTACTTTTTTTACAATTGATTTAGGAGAACTTTTTCCTTCCATCAGTAGATAGCGCTCTCAACTTTCTTTTCAACATAAATCTCTTTAAGAATGGTATTTTCAGAGGCTTGCACAATTATTTTAGACTCTCTTCGTTAGGGTTTTTTCTTATCCTTGGGGTAACTTTAAAGAAAAAAAGGGTTCCGGTTCCGCCTTCCAGCGGCGACGGGCGAGTCTTTGAACCGGTCGCCGCTTTGTCCTTTTTTCTGCCCCCCCACGGGGGCGAGGCACCCCCTTTTTTGGGGGCCTCCCGTAGGGCTGGCTCGCCTGGGTTTGTTTTTTCCTGCGGCGGCGGGAAAACGGCCCTTGTCTTCGCCAATGAAGGACAGCAACGCACAGTGGATTTAAAAAGAGCTGAGTGTCGGGTCGGAAGGCTCCCCGGGGCTTTGGCGGCGAGGTGAAGAGTGAGTGATTTGTAACATTATTTGTGCTGGCAGCTTGGACTGAAAGACGTAGATGGGGGTGTTTGTTTGTTAAACCCCCCCTCGGATTTAAAGCGGTGTTTAGAAATGGCTCCCAGTTGCGATGGAGCGGATATTTTGTATCCGGACGGCTTTAACTAAGTGAAAGTGATTTGCGGCTTGTTTTTTTTTACAATGTATCTAAGTCCGGCTGGCTTGATACAATTTTTCTTTTGTTGTTTTCTCCGGCTGGCTCTCAGACTGGGCGGTGGAGGATGGTTCCCTTTGTTCCTGAATGATTATTTTTATTTTTGAAAAATTACCAACATCTCTTGTGAACTGGACTCTCTCTCTATACTAATGAAGACGTTTTTGGATTAATTGATTCCTTCTCTGGAGTGCCTTCTCTGCTATAATTATTGACTGTGAACAGTGTTTCTCTGCTGGGTCCTGAACTTTTTACATTCATTTGAACTGTTTTTCTCCTGACCTGCTTCAACGGCCCCACCCAAAAAACGCCATCTTAGTGGCACTGACTTTAACAGCTTACCATGGCATCTAAATCAGAACTGGCAGGATTGGAACAAAGAATGTCATCTTTGGAATCAGTGTTACAAGCTCTGGTGTATGAAATTAAAGCTTTGCGAGAAGATAATAATAGTTTCAAGAAGGATCTTCTGGAAACACGGAAGCAAGTGCTGGAGAACACACAGAAGACGGAGGAGCTGGAAGGGGGGCTGGCTGGGGCAAAGGGAGAACTTAAAAATGTCAACACTGAAATTGCAGATTTGTCTGGTCATATGTCTAGGATGGATTTTGAAAGGATGTCATATTTTTAAAGATTTCAGAATATTTCTGAGGAATCTGGTGAATGCCTTCCTGATCTCATGAGTACAATTTTAGCAGACTATTTACATAAACCTAAAGATGAGATCAGGGGGGACATTGACCTAGTCTACAGAATAAATTCGACATATGCCAGGTTAAATGAAGTACCCAGAGAGATACATATTAAATTTGTTAGAAGGTCAACCAGAGAGGGAATTTTGAGGGCGCAGAGAGGGGGGGCGTTAATTTACCAACAAAAGGAAGTTGTCATCTTGAAGCAGGTCCCAAAAAAGATTAGAGAGATGAGAAGGAAGTATTCCTTCTTATCTAAAAAATTGTTTGACCACGGGACCTGGTTTAAGTGGGCGATGCCGGAAGGGATGCTGGTGTTCTGGGATGAAGGAAGAGTAAGGATTAAAACAGTTGCTGAGGTGGAAGCCTTTCTTAAAAAACATTCCTCTATCCTGGGGGAAGACCCAGGGGGGACGAAGGGGGCCACGGCCCCGCCCGCTGGGGGCCAGGGAGGAGAAAAAGAAGATACAATTGCCAAGAGACTTAGATCGAAAAAATAACTTTGCTTTTTTTTAATTATTATTAATATTCTATAACCTTTATATCTGGATGTTTGCACACGACCGCTAGCATAGAATTGAGAATCTAGGAAACATGTACTTATTTTCACCTTGTAGTATTTTTGGAAAAACGTTTTTTTTAATATTTTATTATGAAGCCCTGGAAGGGCCAATGATTCCGACGCAAAAGTTCTTAAAATGTTTCTGTATTCCCTACCCCCTTTGGAAAATTGTAAAAACCAATAAAACTTTTTCAATATAAATTTAAAAAAAAAAAAAAAGGAATCATCTCACCCAGCAACACAGCCTCTGTTCACAGCTCTGTACAGCAGGGGTCCCCAACCTTGATCTGTGATGGTACGAAGGTCGGGGGGCAGGTCGTTCCAGAGGGCTGGACCCACCACAGAGAAGGCCCTTCCCCTGGGAGTCACCAGCCGGCATTGTCCAGCGGATGGCATCCTGAGGAGGCCCTCCCTGTGGGAGCGGACAGGTCGGATGGAGGTATGTGGCAGGAGGTATGTGGTCCTCTCTCCTCCTTCTCTCCAGCCCTTTCTAAGAGTTGAACCGCTGAAGAGTGGGTCCTTGCGGAGAAGGGCGGGATATAAATGTAAATAAAACTAAAACTAAACTGCAGCCCAGTTCCTATCAAGCCATGGACCGGCACCGGTCTGCGCCCCGGGGTTGGGGACCCCTGCTCTATAGTATCCTCCTGCACTGTCTTGGGTATTCTGGCTGGATCCTGCTTCATGGCAGCCGTTTTGACTGCCGTTGCACCTTGTCTTCAGGTGAGGGGGCTTTCCAAGTCAGGGAGGAGAGATGGCGGCTCTCCTCGGCCTGCAAGGTAGTCCTCCTTCACTTCACCTCCCTTCCGGGGGGGGGGGAGTGCTATGGCTTGGATTTGAGCCCTACGATAGGGAAGAGCATGAAGTGGGATCGCGGTGGTTGAGTTCCTCTGACACCAACAGAAAGCTAAACCGGACTATATAATCCATCAGGTGAAAACTGCAGGAACTTTCAGAGTTGGTTCTCCCTACTTGTGCCAATATGATGTATCACTCAAACTGTTCTTTGAGTAATCTACCTGGCCTCAGAGTTCTGCTTTCAATGGGGGCATTCATTGGAATGCTGACAGTAGCTTTGAATAGTCAATACGTGAACTTTTGTAAGTGGAGGACTAACTGTATAGTAGACTTATTAGTTTTAGTTCCTCCTCCCTTCCCCCCAACTCCTTCAAGGATGGATGTGTTACAGCGATGGCGAAGTTTTTGCTTACGGCGTGCCAAAATCGCACATGCGTGCCCACTCAATCGCCCCGCCCACCTGTGCATGCACGCGTGACACCCCCTGCACCTATATGCACCCTCCCTAGGTTCCAGAGGCTATCCTGAAGCCTGAGGAGGGCAAGAGCGACCTTCCCTGCCTTCCGGAGGCCCTCTGGAAGCCAGAAATAGATCCTTTCCGAACTTCCAGTTTGGCTGTTGGGGCCATTTTTTGACCTCCCCAGCCTCTGGAGGTTTTCCTTAAGCCTGGGGAGGGCGAAAATGGCTTCCCCTGGCCCTCCAGAAGGGCAAAAAAATCATCTGGCTGGCATGCGCATATTCACCGGAGCTGACAGCTGGTGTGCCACCAAACATGGCTCCACGTGCCACATGTGGCCCTCGTGCCATAGGTTCGCCATCCTGGGTCTATTAGGTGCTCTTGAGGGAGGGGGAACCCTTTGGAAACTGCCAAGAGAGAAGTGCAAGGAAGGGTGGAAGCTATAAGGACGGGGAGGAAATAACCGTTCACTTGGGGGGCCTCCGTCCCATTTTTCTCCTCTGGGGTTCAGCGCGATGGGCAGAAGGCAAGTGGGAGAGAGCAAATCGAAAGGAAAGAGAGATCAGGCGGTGAGAAATCGTGCATCTGTGATTGGGTGAAGCCATCCCATTAACAGCCACCAGATCCCACGAACCTTGCTTGAAGTCTATTGTTAAGCCTAGTTCATTTTACCATCATTTTCTCAGGTCAAAGCACTTTCGTCCTCCCTTTAACTACGAGCACAAAACTATTGCAAAGGAAAACTGGAGGAATGAAAGCAAAAGTAAGGAAGGAAATGCACGCAATGAGACCAAAATCACCATGTGCCTGCGTTAAAAGGCTTGCAAAATGAATTGAGCAACTGCATTCACCAAAGGCCATTGAAGGTCTTGAAGGATTAATGTCCCTCTTACTTTAAACACAAGACATGGGCATCGTTAGCCATCTTAAGGCAAAACCCTCTTCTCTACCAAACTGCAAAGTATATTCCTATCCAACAGTCCTGCCCATTGAGGGAGTAGTTTTAACTAGGCAACGCATCTTCCCAATAAGTGGAATGTCTGTGCAGGGTCATCGTCACCTCATCACCCAGAGATCTCTCCAGCAAAGAATCAAGCGAGGAATTGTGACTCCTTGTCTGAGGATCCTTCCAGGTTCCTAATCCCCCTGATTAGAGAGGAACTGTCCCTCTTGGGAGGGGGGGGGGCTCAGGTGGGGAATTAGCCTAGAGTGACTCTCCACATAAACACAGGAAGTCAAAGGTCTGAAAGCCTTATCTGTCCTTTTCCAGTGAAAGCTGCCAGTCAGGGGAGATTCCTGTATTATAGGCAGAGGACAATAAAGTGGCTAGCTTGACCTCTACATGTGTGGGTCTGAGAGTCCATGGATCCTATAATCAGGGTAAACCAAAGCAACTTGGCTACATTTTCCCCAATTAATTGGTCAGCTTTGCTGGAAGCCTGCTCTGCGTTTCATTTCTTTTGCTTAGAAATGGTCCGTACGGGCTTTGCTAACAGAGGCACCCACATGAAACTTTGCAGGTGGGGCTTCTTCACCCAGAAGGGAGAAATGCACCCGAGGTGCCTCAGTTGGCAATCTCAGGAGAGCTGAGACCCCAGGTACCTTCAGAGACCAGAGAAATTCAGCAACCATATGCGGTCAATGGAAATGGGGATCTAGAGGGCTAAGTGAGATTTCCAGTGCCCTCTATCAAAAGAGGAATTAAAACTTAAAGGAACATCAGAAATTTCCTGACAGTGAGAACAATTAACCAGTGGAACAGAAGTTGCCTCCAGAAGTTGTGGATGCCCCAACACTGCAAGTCTTCAAGAAGATGTTGGATAGCCATTTGTCTGAAAGGTTATAGGACTTCCTGCCTAGGCAAGGGGTTGGACTAGATGACCTCCAAGGTCCCTTCCAACTCTGCTATTATTGTATATTATTGTATGATAGGGGATGGTAACCAGTAGTGCTTAACGACTGTAATCCATATGTTTGCACAGAATCTTCATTCTGTTGACTGCAGCCGTTGACTTCCAATGGTCACAAATAAGATCCTAACTTTTATCTCCCAACAAATCTATATCTGGTCCCAAAGCCTCTTTCAAGGAGAGGAAAACTTACCAGCACAAAGTTGCTTTACGGACAGTGTCTTGGATGCCTGGCTAACAGGGTTTGTTGCTATGCAGGTGACATTGAGATCGAGATCTTGGACGATGATCACAGAACTACCAGGGGTGGGACCCTTGCCCTGGGCATCTGGGCTCCAGATGAAATCCACCCCATCTTCCCAGGTCCCTGTAGAGCAATTCAGCTTCCAGGTTCCATTTCTAGTCCCACCAGGAGTGCAGGCCACTCTCATCTCAGAGTCCAGCAAACGTCCTGAGAAGAAGATGGAAAGAAACCATTTGTGAAAAAATAGAAAAATCACAGGAAGGCGAAAGAGGAAGGAGAAGCAGCAACAGCAGAGACTCAATAAATTTTAATTAGAACAGGGAAAATGCTTCTAACCTATTTCTGTCACACAAAAAAACAATCCCAGAAAATCTCCCCATTTCACATGGGAGGCAGACTGTGAAGGGAGGGGCCCATCATGATGGAGGAGGGCAAGCACCCCTCATCCTCTTCCTTCCCCCAATTCCTCTTTACACCAAACCAGGGACTTAGGACAGGATAATGAGGCTCAAGACTCCCCTCCTCAAGGACCCCTCGACATTTTCCCCAAAGACTTTGTGGGTCCAGCCAGTCCCACTAGATCCACAAACAGGATCCCGAACTTCCTCTCTGGAGATCGAGCTTCAAAGCCCACCTGCTCCTCTTTTCCCTTCATCTGGGAACCTACTTGGCCCGTTCCAGTCCAGCCTGTGTCCCATAGAGAAGGGAGCCTGGAGGGAGCTGCGATGGATCCCCACAGGTCCCCTTACAGAGAGGAAGAGTGTGCAGGACATAGCATGCACTCTCCTGACTTCCTCTTATTGCCGAGATAATTACAGCTTCTAATTGCATTCAAACATCTTAAAGCAACAAAGACCATTTGTCATTATATATTGCCTACCCAACACTAGGAGTCTACTCCTAACATAACCCACCATACAAATGCAAGTTCTCAGATCAGGAGTGGGTTGCTGCCAGTTTTACTAGCAGTTTGCAACCCATGCGCAACGCCCGTGTGTGTGTGTGTGTTGTTCAAAGTAAATTGTTCTTTGTGCATGCACAGAACAATTTACAGTGAACTATGCATGTGCAATGACTGCAATCACTAAAAACAAAATGGCGGTGGCCCAGCAGTGCCGAGGGAACCAGTTCAGGCGCATGTCAAGCCTGGGCTGCTGTCGTTTCTTCTTTTTTTTTTAATAACAATTTTTTATTGGTTTTTACAAATTTTATAACAAGGGAAAAGGTACATAGGATATAGAAAAAATATTTTAGACCTTCCATGTCGGAGGTGGTGGTCGCCTCTGAGGTTCCATACAAAAAGTAAAGTTTTTTCAATTTAAGGTGGAAGGGAATACATATATATCATATCATAAATCATAAATTTATGCATTCAATCATTTGTTTCTATTGACATCCGTTTAAGGATTACATTTTTGCAATCTGAGTTTTTTAGCTATTATATCTTCTTCCTTTCCGCCAGTGGGCGGAGTCATGGCCCCTCCCATTCCCCCATTTTCATCCTCTAGGATTGAGGAATGTTTTTAAAAAAAGGCTTCCGCCTCTTCAATTGTTTTAATTCTAACTCTACCTCCCTCCCAGAACACCAACATTCCTTCAGGCATTAACCATTTAAGCCACACCCCTTTTTAATATAATTTTTTGGATAAGGAGGAATACTTCCTCCTAATCTTTTGAATCTTTTTGGGGGTTTGTGTCAAAATGATAATTTCATTCTGCATATATATAAAAGCTCCATCTCTCTGTGCTCTCAGAATCTCATCTCTTGTTGACCTTACAAATTTAATATGTATCTCTCTGGGTACATCATTTATTCTGGCATATGCTGAATTAATTCTGTAAATCAGGTCAATGTCCCCCCTAATATATTCTTTACTCTTTTTAGTATAATCTGCTATAATTGTAGTCATTAAATCTTTTAAATTTTCTGAAGTTATTTCAGGGACATTTTGAAACCTTAAAAAATAAGACATTTTTTCAAAATCCATTCTAGACATATAGCCAGCAGGT
The DNA here is from genome assembly GCA_039707465.1 of Rhabdophis nuchalis. NCBI lineage: Eukaryota > Metazoa > Chordata > Lepidosauria > Squamata > Natricidae > Rhabdophis > Rhabdophis nuchalis. Next base: position 12,791,514 of record CM077662.1, on the reverse strand, counting down.
CCTACTATTTCTTTTTTAGAATCCCTTATCTCCTCCCCCATCTCAACTGCCCCTCCCTCCAAGCCATCAATTTTTTGTTTATTTATTTTTGTTTATTTTCCATTAAAGTTCTCTGTGTCGCTAACACCTCTCCTGGTGTTTCTTTTTGCAACATTGTACTAATCTTAGGCTGTTGTAGGTCCGGGCTGGCTCTTAATAAGGCTGGAGCGGAAAGAAGTTTTCCATGTGGAGGCTTTTTTGATGCCATAATAAAAGTTTTATGTTCTTGTAATTGAGATGGTGTCTGAAGAGCGGGCAATCCGTGAGATTGAAGAGAAGGGAAAAGTCTTGTCTAAGTTCAAAATATAGTTTCCATAAAATCCAGAGCTAAAAGATTTAACAGTCAAATCCAATGAAAGAAGAAGGCAGACAATGGGAGATATCCCGAGAGTCACTGAGCTGTCATGTATGCAATTTTTGCAGTGCTGTAAAAGTGAAGGAACGTTTAAAAATCAGGCAGAAAGGTTTCTTGCTCAGAACAAAGAAGCACCATTTTTCTGCCTCTTTGGCATTTGTGAAGAATTAATGAAAGTCCATTTCTGCTGCAGCAAGATTCAGATACAAAGTTTCAACCGTGAATCCACATTTAGCAAAAACTTTCATTTTCAATTGTTAACTACCCGGATGTTACTTTCTCTCTCTCCCCGCGCAAGACTGGGCCTGATGAGGACATGCTTAAGCTGTCAGATGAAGCTATCAGATGTTTCAATTTAATAGTCATAACTGCTTCTTCTTCTTTTTTTAAAAAAAAGGCCCAATTCCTGCCCATTTGAAGGGAGATTAAAAAGGAGGGATGAGAAACTCTGAGTGTCATGGCTGCCATTCTGCTAGCATCGCTTCACATCCTGCCAATCTGACATTTCTGGAATGGGGGGAGGGAACAGGTGTGGAATGTGGGGGGGAATAGGAAGGGAAGGCTGAGAAGTCATGCAGAACCAGCCTGGCAGGGAAGCCCTCCCACATTAGCCCAAAGCCACCCAAAGGAATTTGCAAATAAAGAAAGAACAAATTGAAGGCCTGCAATCCAAACAACTTCTAATTGGACAATGATTGATAACAAGGTGAAAAGGGAAAATTAATTGCGTCCTTTTTGTGCCAAAGCAACAGACTTTCTCCTGCTACTTCTATAATCACTTTTGCTCCAGTAAAGTACAATCTTGGTCTCCCTAAGCTAGGTGGGATGGATGATACTGGTCTCCATCCAGAAAGTGCATCGCTTCAGAAACTGGACACCCAAAGCCCCCCTGAAAAGCCTCCCATCTCCATATGGCACAGTGGTTAGAGTGCAGTACCACAGGCTACCTCTGCTGACTGTCAGCTGCCTGCAATTTGGCAGTTCGAATCTCACCAGGTTCACCAAGTTGACTCAGCCTGCCATCCTTTTTAGGTAGGTGAAATGAGAATCTGGATTGTTTGTGGAAGAGGATGACTCTAAATTGCTTAGAGAGGACTGTAAAAGCACTATAAAAGCACTCCTGACTCTGCTGGCTGTCAGGAGTACGATCCCGACAGGCGCAATGTTGACCCAATCCTTCCATCCTTCCGAGGTGGGTAAAATGAGGACCCAGATTGTTGGGGGCAAGAGGCTGACTCTGTAAACCACTTAGAGGGGGCTGTAAAAGGACTGTGAAGAAATATGTCTAAGTGCTATTCCTTCCTTCCTTCCTTCCTTCCTTCCTTCCTTCCTTCCTTCCTTCCTTCCTTCCTTCCTTCTTTTGTCTCTCTCTCTCTCCCTCTTTCTTTCTTTCTTTCCTTCCTCTCACCCTTCCTTCCTTCCTTCCTTCCTTCCTCCCTCTCTCCCTTCCTTCCTTCCTTCCTTCCTTCCTCCCTCTCTCCCTTCCTTCCTTCCTTCCTTCCTTCCTTCCTTCCTTCCTTCCTTCCTTCCTCCCTCTCTCCCTTCCTTCCTTCCTTCCTTCCTTCCTTCCTAGTGATTAGAATGCAAGATTGCAGGCTAACTCTGCCCACTGCCAGGAGTTCCTGACCAGCTCAATGTCAACTCAGCCTTCCGTCCTTCCGAGGTGGGTAAAATGGGGACCCAGATTGTTGGGGGCAAGAGGCTGACTCTGTAAGCCGCTTGAGGGGCTGGAAAGTGGTATATGTCTAAGTGCTACTGCTCTATCACTCTGGGCAAAGGAGGGAGACATGGAATTTGCTGTCATGGGTGGGATACTTACGGAATATTTGCAGATCAAAGGACTCAACCACCTTCTTCTCTGCATTTGGTGGAAAACTTTCTGCTGTGTATCTGCCAGCATCCTCTTTCTTGAGATGGCTGAGTTGTAATCCTCTGCAGTCTTTGGAGATGTCCACTCGCTTTTCATAGGCTGGGTTGGGGACCAGGCCGCTACAGGGCTCCCCAACGGTCACCACCACAATGATTTCAGAGTTACTTCCAACAACTTTACTCCAGGAAATTGTTTGAATTGGTGGAGGGATATTCACTTGGAACCTGACAGACGTTCCCAGAATGCCCTTTATTTCCGCTTCACCTTCCGCTGTAGAGTCAGAGAGAAGAGAGAGGAAGCCTTCAAAATTGGGTCACAAGAGACCTTGAAATAGACATTTAATTTCTCGCTCTCATGTTCCAGAGAAACCTTTTCTGAGAAGGGACAAAATGGCTCCAAGGGTGGGGCCTCTGCGGGTGATGGCCTTTCCTTCTTAGAGTAACAAGTGGGGTTCAAAGATCTTCCGTAGGAACTGAGTCCTTCCTTTGGGGCTCAAAAGGAGGATTTGCCTCACAGGAGAGACCCAAAGCTCCACCAAGCCTGAAAGACACACCTAGAGGAGATCCGATGGGCTCACTCAAAGTACCAGTTGGGTTTAGCCTCTGCCACCAGGTTGTCCCTTCAATTGTGACCCCATGTGATGCTGCTTTGATTTCCTTCCAGTCATTTGTATTTTCCCTCTCAACCCGGAGGGCAGGAGTGGGGCTAGGATCTTCATGCTCCCACCCTTGGCTGGACCTCCTTTGTCTCCAGCCTCCTGCCTCAACCCATTTATAACCAGCTTTCCTCCTCTGCTGGCCCTCCCCTGGCTACCGTATTTTTCGGAGTATAAGAAGCACCTTTTTTCCCTCAAAAAAGGGGCTGAAAATCTGGGTGCGTCTTATACACTGAATACAGCATTTGTGGCCTCCAGAAACTCCACCCCCTTCACCAAAATGGCCATGCAGAGCCTTTAGGGGGCTTTTGGGTGTGTGGGCTCCATTTCCATTCCCAGAATATTTGCCTCTCCCAGGTACTTGGATTAAAATCCAAAAGGCAGTATGAATGCAGTATGAGTGACAGTGCCACCTTCCCTGATAAGATTCTAGCCACTTTCCTGACATTTAACCTTCATCTGCATCACACCCCTCCCCCCACTTCCCCCGCCATTCCTGAATCCTCCTCATCTTTGGTTAAATCCTATCTCAGTCTTGCCAGTCCATTGTGAGTGTTAAAGTTGGGAGCAGCTCACAAAAGCTGATGCCTTTCAATAGGATTTGTTATTCTGAAAGATTCTGATTTTAATGTAGTACTTTAGTAATTCTCTCTCTGTTCATGATTCAGGACTTTATTCATAACCCTGTTTTGTAATTTACTCAAATTAGTTTTATTTCATTTTATTTCATGTATTTAGATTTATAAAACCGCACCTCTCTCCCCGAAGGGACTCGCATTTTTAGGCATTCAGATATTTTCCTACTTTACTTTTTGTATTATAGCACTTAGCAGTCTGAACCTTTTAATTTACTTCTGCTGCTCTTCCAAAAAAAGTTTACAAAATTTTGTAATACGTTCATGAGCGACCATAATAAAGGCAGTTCTTACAGATCATCTTTCTCTATTCACAGACCTTTGATCAAAATATTAGCTAAACATGTTTCAAATTTTAAATTATTTGGGATACTATGAAAGGGATTACCGTATTTTTCAGAGTATAAGATGCTTCAAAGTATAAGACGCACCTAGCTTTTGGGGAGGAAAACAAGGGAAAAATATCTGTCTCTGCCTCCTAACAATTTGCCTCCTTGCAACAAACAGCAAACAGCACAGACAATATACACTGTTTGTAGTGTTATATTTCAGACTACACTGGTACAGATGCTATTAAAATGGATGTGCTTTCTGGAAGTATAGTTATTCTTTGCTATTTAAAAGAATAGCACTTTTTAAAACAATAGCACTGGGCCACTTCAAGCATTTATTTTAAAAAGCTTCTTCATTTTGTTAAGCTGTCTAGAACAATAATAAATCAACCTTTAAAAAATAAGTCTAATAATTTGAACATTCGATAGGCATTTATAGTTGTTGACTTACTTCCTTGCATCAAACAGCCTGATTAGCACAATTGCCTCCCAGCAATTTTCCTTCTGGAGCAAACAGCAAGTTTCACTTTCAGTTTCTCCCAATCATCAGCTGTTTCAGGTTGCAGGGATTGCTATGGCCTATTGAAGTCTCCGGAAGCCCCCGTTTGCTGCAAGGAGGTAAATTGCTGGAAGGCAGAGGCCAAAGGGTGGGTGGCAGTGGCTGGGTGGCACTACATTCATTGTATAAGACGCACCCAAGTTTTCACCCTTTTTAAGGGTGAAATAAAATATGGTATGTATATTCTAACCCAGACTGTGGTTTTGAAAGAGGAAGACATTAGCAGAAGTTATATTCCTTTTTATAATTATTAAAATATGCACAGCTTGTCCTTACAATCAGTAGGACTTTACTTTGAAAAACTGTAAAACAAGTGATAGTTTTCATTGCAAAAGGAAATTAAATGAACTGATATTTTACATTTTATGTGTTTGAGATCTCAAAGGCTACAAAAATTCTCTAAAATCCTTCTATTGATGGAATAGAATGGAATAAATCTTTATTACGGTCAAAGACCAGCAATGCACGTTACATTTAACCATATGTTAAAAAGTACTAACTTTAAGATATAATTTTAAAAATGTCAGCATTATAAGTGGAAAGTAGCATACATGTTCTCATTTTGTTCAAGTCATTTGCTGGTTTACCTAGGTGCAAAAGCGTTAAGTATGTATGTAAAAACCATGGTCCAGATATTGTTAGAGATATGTCCAAATGATTGGTACAAGATCACAACTATCCTTCTATAACCAATTTTTTTCTTATGGACATTGCAGAAGCACAGAATTTTGCCACTGCATGCGTAGTAGCCGGGTTCGTGTCCTGGAGGAGGAAGTCCAGATAAAAATTGCCTGCCCTCCCTGGTAATCTCTCTAATAAGGAGAGAATATATGCAGACCTGCAAGCTCTGTATAGCTCACAGTGTAGTAGAACGTGTGAGATATCTTCCACTTCTCCTTGACCACATATACAAACCCGTTCTGCTATAGGTGTTCTCTTATACCTGCCCTGGAGAACTGTTGAAGGTAGAATGTTAAATCTGGCTCTGAAGGAAGTGATTCTTTGTTTTGGGAAGATGAGGTCATTTAAATATCTTGCCGATTCCCACACACCCTGATTGATTCTGTTCCTATTGTGGAAAGGTAATCTATTTAGTTCTTCTTGGAACTCCATGTCCTTCATTCTATTAGTTACTACTTGCTTCGCTTGGTCAAAGTCCAGGGACATTAAAAGTACCGGTGAGAGCCCATAAGGGCCCAGCTTGTGCTCAATTGCCTGATTCCAGGGGGAGGGGAAGTTGTCAATCAACACTAGTGGGGAGAGCCCCTCTGGAAAGAATTGCATTTTAAGCCAATGGATTGATGGAAAAATTATTTGGGATTTTTCCATTTCTCCTTATATGCTTCCACTATTATTACACTTTGTCTGAAATTGGGTTTTACTCTTGTTAATTAAATCTGTATTGTTGAGTAACATAATACATCCAGATGAAACATAGATAATGATATCATCTTTATGTTTCTTACGTTTTATAAAGAAAAGGGGAAAATATCGACTCTTATTATAGAATTTGTCATTTCAATCTTATCTTATCTTTAAGAGAAACTTAAACATTTTCTCCAACTCAGCAGGTTTCAATGGACTCCAAGTTCCTCCAGAGTTTTATATCTGTTCCAGTAATGATCCATCCTGGAGTCAAGGAAACAAACCATATTTTGCAGTACAAAATTTCAGTCCAGGTTTGAAACTAAAGCTAGAAACGTAAGTAAAACAGACACAACTTACCAGCTCCTATGAGAACGAGTGATAACCACAAGCCCAGGATGCTCTTGTGGGACATGTTGGTGGTCCGTATTTGAACAAGAAGTGAAGAGAAGTCTAGTCCAACTTCTGCTAAATATACAAGGACGGCCTCCTTGGTGTGAGAGACATCATAGCTGCAAAATTGTGCAACCCTCTTATTACTGTGCTTGCAATTTGTTTCGTGCAATTCATTTATTTATTCAGAAAATATAATGCTATTCTTATATTCTCAACAGCTTGCCAAATGATCCCAATTGCCAAACGTCTAGCCAAGTCATTCCTGATACACATTTATCACCTTCATGGAGCCCTGCAGAGAAACATCTCTGACAGAGGGGTCCAATTCACCTCAAAATTTTGGAGGGCATTTTTTTTTCTTTCTTTATTACATTTATACCCCGCCCTTCTCCTTGTTAGGACCCAGGGCGGCGCACAGGCATTATTAAAACCACAAAAATACGATAAATATCAATTTAAAATATATTAAATTAGTTAACCCGTGCTAAAACCCATGTTAAAAAACCTTCCCAAATTATAATTTATTTTTAAAAAGTTTTAAACTTACAGTACTTGGCATCACCCAAGGGTTGGGCTCTTCACACCACATCCAAACTAATGGGAATTATGAAAGATCTAACTTGGTATTAGAACAATATCTAAGATGTTTTATTAATATTCATCAGGATAACTGGACTAAACTTTTACCTTCTGCGAAAGTAGCGTTCAATAACGCTGTACACTCAAGCACTGGTTTGACCCCTTTTAGAGTAGCAACAGGCCAGGATTTCAGCCCCACGCCTGGACTACCTTCAGAAGAACCCACTATTCCCCCACGTGTGGACAGACACTTTATAAAACACATGGCCAGTAGTTAGATTAGCTTTAGAGGAAGCTAGAGAGGCTTTTAAAATTCAAGCTGACAAGAAAAGAATGGAACCCAAACCTTTTCAGTTCGGAGATATATTTTTTTACGATATAAATTTAAACAAGGTACTTTTTAACACAGGGTAAAACATTTAATTTAGTTTTAATTATTTATAATTTGTTATATGTATATGTTCTTAAATTCCTGTACACCGCCCCGAGTCTCTTCGGAGAGAGGGGGCGGTCAATAAATCCAAATAAATGAATGAATGAATGAATGAACGAACGAACGAACGAACGAACGAATAAATAAATAAATAAATAAACTTATGTACAAAGTTCCTGAAGTCATTGCAGCTGTCAAAAAAATTAGGGCTGAATTTCATTGGACCTTTCCCTATTACTAAGGTCATCAATCCAGTAACAGTAGAATTACTCTTCCCAAAGACACTCAGGCAAGTCCACCCAGTGTTTCACATTAGTTTACTCAAACGAGAAGTAATCTCACCACTCAGACAACCTAGACCTACACCACCTGTTCCCATCATGATAGGAGGTGAACAACACTTTCAAATCAAGGAAATCCTGGGCTCTAGGAGCCACAGGGGGAAAACCCAATACTTAGTTGCTTGGAAGCATCTACCTTCGTCCCAAAATGAATGGGTCACTAAACACCATGTTAGGGCCCCTACTTAACTGAAAAATACCCTGAGAAACCTTGTTAAAATACTACGATGGAATTTTTGTTTCTATCTTTTCACAGGTGGATCTCTTCCCTTTTTCTAGGGAAGGCAGCATGTCAGATCCCTAAAAGTGATGCTGCCATTCAATTGGGAGGAGGGGGGGGGGCTTGGATTCGATTTATTAGCAGTGTCTGTGACAACTGATATTTTACAACTGGTTTCCTGGTGCCGCGGCGCTTTGAAATCCCCTCACCTTTTGGGGGAATGTTTATGATGGCCATGTGGGATGGTTCACATTAATGTCTAATGGAAGATAGCCATGGGAATGTATGTTTATTCGGCTGTCAGGTCAGTTGATAAAGGAACCACCTTCACACTTGTGCATTGGCTAAAATCTGCATTTTGAGTAAGGGGAGGGGTCCCTTCTGCTTTAATTCTACTCTCATTGCCTAAGGGGATTCAGACGTTGCTTTGCACTTTATGGATTTCATTCCACTTAATAAAATCTTCCTTTTGAAATACTCTGTTTCAAGAGTCTTCACTTTCTTAAGCTAGGAGATCAGTCCTACACCAGGTTGAGGACTGCTGGACTAGAGGATTCCAATCTCATGTTTCCATGCAAAGACTGACTGTCACAGGCTCATACTACAAACAAACCTGCTTAACTGCCATTGTTTTGTCTGCACATCCAGATATCATAATTCCCTACATGCTGCTCTCTATTTTGGCTCCTTTGCCCAGTCCTGCTGGCCGGCTGCCATGGCATCACAGCAGGCGGATGAGGGCAGCACCACTTGTGCCTCCTCTATCACTGACCTGCTTTGTTAGATCCGTTCTATGGGCCAGAGGAGGAAGCACCACAGGGCCCCTTCTGCAGAAACCAAGTTCCTTCTTTCGAAATGGCCTCGTGGTCTTAAAAGGAGGAACAGGATGATGGATCCTGTAAGAAATTTGCATTGTTGAGAGGTCACCAGAGGACTCGCAGGCAGACTTGAATAACTCTTTAGCAATGACCTGGGTGGGGCCATGAGAAACATCTCACTGCCGTTTCCACCTGCAAATCCAGGCCTTCCAAGGACAGAGCCCTCCATGGATCCACACCCAGGTTTCAGGGTGCAAAATTCAATTCCAAAACAAAGGAAGTCCAGTCCCTGAATCCAATTTCTATCAAGACTGACTTGCACACTGTCAGATTCTGGCAGGGCACCATCTCCATGCCGTCCTCTGGTGAGATTCGCCCTTGGAGTGTATGTGCTCCTCAGGGTTTTCCATGTGTCCTATGCCGAGAGACTGGATTCTCCTTGAACTGCAGCTCTTCCAGCCACTTAATCTCCTCCTCATGGCACTGGTGTAGCTGCAGAGGGGCCAACCCTAGAGATCCGGATTCTTCCTGCTCACTCCTGTGTGTCGACATTGTGTTCTCAGCCCCCTCGGTAGATTGGGTTGGCCAATTAAGGAGATCTTGCCCAATGTCAGGCCTGCCTCCATTCACAACCCAACAAAGAAACACCCCACCCTTGACTCCATTGAAGTAGAGAAGAAGTCCTTTTACTGAGTCTGAAATGATAACAGCGAAAGCAAGGCAAGATCCACAATACATGAAAGTTACAGATTGAGTTTCCCCCCAAATCCCTCCGCCCATGGTCCCTTGCTGAGTGTCCAGTCAACGTCCCACATTGCGTCATGTGAAGCTCTTGCTGAGGTATTCTGTCCATCTGGAGTCCCAGGACAGTTGCCCTTGACTGGGTGTAAACAACTCCATTCAGCGGCACAGTTCTTCTTGAGAGTTCACACAGGTCTCCATTTCATCAGCTCACTTCCCCAACCCAAATGCCATGCCCCCCTCCCCATTACTATGGCAGCCAATAGCAAGCATGCCTCAAAGTAGAATCCCATGCTGGAGCTCTGGCTGACATCCTGGAATTAAACAAAGAAAATGGTCTCTTCTGTGTCCAGGCAAGGCAGCAGCAAAACCAGATGGAGGAGCAGTTGAGATGCAGGAGAGGAAGGCATGGGGTGGCCCCAGAGAAGTGGCATGGAATAGCCCCGAGGGAGGCCACCCTGTGAGCCCCTCCCACTAGCCACAGTGGTAATAGAGTCCAAGGCTCCTCTTCAAAGCCACCAAGGAAGACCATGGATATGCTAAAAGGCGTGGGGGGGGGCTCACCTGAGGACTCACCTCTTTCAATGGGATCCGATGGTGGTGGGTTCCTCTGGGAATCTTCCAGCTGCTAGAAGAAATCAAAGAAGATGGTTGAGCTTTAGCAAACAGGAAGCACCAGAAGGCAGAAATCCAAGGGGCCAACTTGTGAAGTAGATCAGGGGATTCAGAAGGAGAAGCTTGGATGGAAGATTCATCCATCCATCCATCCATCCATCCTGTTTCTTTCTGCTACTCCAATGGAGTTGGGCTCAAAATGGAAATGCGTCTTGACCTTACTGGGTGATTCTACATGGAGTAGCTGCTCTACATGGCCCCCTTGAGTTGGCCGAACCTGGCTTGCATTGTACAGGTGCTTGGCACCAATCTAGAATTCTGGATGTAGGGAAATACATTCTCTCTGCTCTTACATGTGTCGCCATCCTAATGGTTAACCAGAATGACCAGGAATGTGCTCGGGGGCTGATCCATCACGGACCTCCGCTCCTTCCACCAGCAATTAAAAACTTACCTTTTCCAACAGGCCGGCCTGGCCTAACCTACTGTACTTAGCCTTAGTTAGTAGAGAAATTTTTATATTGGGTTTTATGGTAATTTTAACGGGAAGATTTTAGCGCAGGGTGTTAGTTTAATATAGTTTTAAATATTTATGTAATTTATTGTGATATATTGTGTTTTTTATATTTCCTGTGCACCGCCCCGAGTCCCTTCGGGGAGAGGGTGCGATTAATAAGTCGAATTAAAGTAAGTAAAGTAATCAGAGTGAATATTCAGAGAGAGATACGCACGCATATCTTCATACACATACACAGTTACACACAGATTTCTCCACGGGGGTGGGGGGGGGTGGGGGCCTGGCTTCAAAGTCCCAAGACCCTCATCCCTGCGTTCTAGGCTGCCATTATTGAAATGACCGCTGGATGGCAGCAAAGGGAGAAAATTGCAGCAGACCTACTTTGGTCTGTTTCTAAGCCTGACAGAGGGAAGGGGAAGGGCCCTTATTCAGACTTCATCAGAAGCTCTTGTTCTCTCATCTTTTCATTGCAAACTCCATCCTGTTCCTCTGGCTCTCCTCCAGGGCAGAAGGAGCAGGAAACGAAAGGGGAAGGGTTGAGTTTCTCAGAGGGCTTCCTTAAGATGGTACCTTTTCTGGGCTTCACCCTCAGAATGAGCCCCAAACAGCCGAAAAGGAGGAAACTTCCCACTTTGCTAAGGCACATCAGAGCCCAGAGAAGCGGCCTAGAGAGGGTCTCAGCCTGTCCTGAAAAAGAGAAAAAGCTCCCCTTAGGCCTTTCCGCAGACTCCAGGCCCCCAAAATTTGAATTAAATAAATGCCTAATTTTTATTTTTTTGGATTGTTGGTTGCAGCCCAACTTCTTCCAACCTCCCCTAGTCCTCTTGCCCAAAGAAGTCTACCTTCTCCAGGACCTTTTTTTCCCTCCCGACGGAATTTAGCTTTGGTCCCAAGGCCTCTTTCATGGAGAGAAAAACCTACCTACACAAACTTCTTATAAAGACTTTCTTAGATGCTTTGCTAACATTGTTTTCTGCTGTGCAGGTGACTTCTAGATCAAGGTCGTGGGCAGTGATCCTTATGACCAAACTCCCAAGGGTGGGATCCTTGCTCTGAACATCTGAGCTCCAGCTAACTTTCACCCCGTCTTCCCGGGGCTCTGCAGAACAATTCAGCTGCCAACCTCCATTTCCAGCTGCATCAGGAATGCACGTCAGTCTCAGCTGAGAGTCCCGCAAATGTCCTGAGCAGGAGATGGAGAGACATCATTTGGGAAAGTCCACAAAATCACAGTGAGGTCAAAGAGGAAGGAAAAGCAATAACAGCATGGATCAACCAGTCAATCAATTGCTTAGACTAGAGCAGGAAAAATATGCCTCTGTCACAAACAACAACCCCACAATAATCCCCTCTCTCATGTATCACACTCATTATGAGCCAGCAGTGTGCAGCAGCTGCCAAAAAAGCCAACACAGTTCTAGGCTGCATAAACAGAGGGATAGAATCTAGATCACGTGAAGTGTTAATGCCACTGTATAGTGCCTTGGTAAGGCCACACTTGGAATACTGCATACAGTTTTGGTCGCCACGATGTAGAAAAGACGTGGAGACTCTGGAAAGAGTGCAGAGAAGAGCAACCAAGATGATTAGGGGACTGGAGACTAAAACATATGAAGAACAGTTGCAGGAACTGGGTATGTCTAGTTTGATGAAGAGAAGGACCAGGGGAGACATGATAGCAGTGTTCCGATATCTCAGAGGGTGCCACAAAGAAGAGGGAGCCAAACTATTCTCCAAGGCACCTGGGGGCAGGACAAGAAGCAATGGGTGGAAACTAATCAAGGAGAGAAGCAACTTAGAACTAAGGAGAAATTTCCTGACAGTTAGAACAATTAACCTCTGGAACAGCTTGCCTCCAGAAGTTGTGAATGCCCCAACCCTGGAAGTCTTTAAGAAGATGTTAGATAGCCATTTGTCTGAAATGGTATAAGGTTCCTGCCCACACAGGGGGTTGGACTAGAAGACCTACAAGGTCCCTTCCAACTCTCCAGCGCTCCATGGCTCGGATCCTGGTTACTTGAGAGACTGCCTCCTACCACATTCCTCCCTTCGACCTGTCCGCTCTCACAGAGTTGGCCTTCTCAGGGTGCCGTCAGCCGGTCAATGCCGACTGGCGACCCCCCAGGGGGAGAGCCTTCTCTGTGGCAGGTCCGACACTCTGGAACGACCTCCCCCCCGATATCCGTACCATCACGGACCTACACCTCTTCCGTCGGATGGTAAAAGCTCATTTCTTTCGTCTTGCCGGCCTGACATAGATTAGGGACTTTTAATTCGTTATTTATGTTTTTAACTATTTATTCAATTTTAGCACAGTCTTATTCATTTAATTGTTTTTTTTAAATTTTGTATATTGTGTGGGGTTGTTTATCTTTCTGTGCACCGCCCTGAGTCCCTTTTGGTGAAAAGGGCGGTATATAAATTGAAAATAAAGTAAAAGTAAAAAAGTAAACTCTGCTATTGTATTGTATTGTATTGTATTGTATTGTATTGTATTGTATTGTATTGTATTGTATTGTATTGTATTGTATTGTATTGTATTGTATTGTATTGTATTGTATTGTACAGTGGTACCTCGGTTCACGAACGCCTCTGTTCACGACCAACTCGGTTCACGAACAGAAAAGTTCCTCAAAATGTGCTCCGGTTCACGAACTCTGCTTCGGTTCAGGAACTGTGGCCATTTTTAATGTATTCCTGGCTGTCACATGGTTGTGACTTCCTGTAGGAAGATCGTAGAGAGAAGAAGACACAGAAAAAAGCCCCAGCACGCACACTGTGAGTATTTTCAGTGACTTTTTTTATTTTTGCTATGCTTTTAGCATATGGAAAACTGTGCCTCGGTTCACGAACAATTAAGTTCGTGAACCGAGGTACCACTGTATTCTATTGTATTCTATTGTATTCTATTCTATTGTATTCTATTCTATTGTATTCTATTCTATTGTATTCTATTCTATTGTATTGCAATATTGTGAAGGGAGAGGCCACACTGTGATGGAGGAGGGCAGGCACCCCTCATCCTCTGCCTTCCCCCAATTCCTCTTTATACCAAACCTTTGATTGAGGGCAAGAGGATGGGGCCCAGATCCTGAAGGCCCCCTTGATGTATTGCTACAAGTATGGCAAAAAAACCTAAAGAAAAACATTATATTAAAATTCCAAATTGGCTATCAATGATGGAACTTTTAAACGACCCAAATGCATTAGATATAGATAAAATAAAAAGATATAAAGATTTACCAAATGATCAGGGGGGATTGAAAACAAGATTAGAACTGAAAGAACAGGGCATAGACATCGATTGATTCAGATATAAGGAAGACAAGGTCTAGATAAAATTCTACAAGGTACAGAGGATAAATTGATTAAGAAATTATGTAATTACTTATTGAACTATAAAATGGAGGAGGAGGTAGACAAAGAAACTACGATAACATGGACCAAAAACTTTGGCTATAGTATAGATTTGGAGAAATTGGAAAAAATCTGGAACGAAAATTATAAATTGACAATTGCAATATGGAAAAATATGTATAAAATGTTCTATAGATGGCACCTTCCACTAACAAGATTGGCTAAAATGTACCCAAATAAACCTTCGGACTATTGTAAATGTAGACAAAATCATGGAACGTTTTCCCACATGGTGTGGTTATTCCCCAAAACTAAACAATATTGAAATAGAATAAGAAAATGGCTCGAAGAAATAGCTAAACAGCAAATAGATATGAAACCAGAATTATTTTATTGGGAATATCTACAAGGAAATATGATTTAAAAATACAGTATTTAATTTTATACATCGTAAAGGCAGCTAGAATAATATATGCACAAAACTGGAGGAACAATAAGATACCAACAGAGGAAAATGTAATAAGGAAAGTTTTAGAGTGTTCAGAGATGGATAGACTCACAAAAGAAATAGAAGATAAGGAGGAAATAGAATATTAAATGGTATGGAACAAGTGGTACAAATAGTTAGAGGACAGATGTAAAACTTAAGGAAAGACTAAATGAAGAAGACACGGGAAATAGAAATTAGCAATGTATATGTAGAGATAATAATAATAATAATAATAGCCAAATTTATTGACCGCTCCCTCTCCCCACAGGGACTCGGGGCGGTGCACAGGGGAAATAAAAACAATAAATATAGAACATACATAACAAAATTAAAAACAGATTAAATTAATACCTGTGCTAAAATCCCATTAACTAAAAATCCCCACACATTTAAAAACCCATAGAGAGAGAGACTACCCTAGGCCGGCCAGGCGGAAAAGATGAGTCTTCAATTTCAAGCGGAAGGAGCGGAGGTCCGTGGTCGTTCTAATATCGGGGGGAAGGTCGTTCCAGAGGGCCGGGCCCGCCACAGAGAGAGCCCTTCCCCTGGGCGTCGCCCGCTGACAAAGTCTGGTGGACGGCACCCGGAGAAGTCCCTCTCTGTGGGAGCGAATCGGCCGCGAGGATGTGTGAGGCAGGATCCGATCCTGCAGGTAGCTAGGTCCCGAGCCATGGAGCGCTTTAAAGATGATAGTTAACACCTTGAAGCGCACCCGGAAGACGACAGGCAGCCAGTGCAGCTCGCGCAAGAGCGGTGTAATGTGGGTAAACCTAGTGGTTCCCATGATTGCTCGCGCGGCTGCATTCTGAACTAACTGAAGCCTCCGGGTGCACTTCAAGGGAAGCCCCATGTAGAGGGAGTTGCAATAGTCCAGTCGGGATGTCACGAGGGCATGAGTGACTGTGCGAAGGGCGTCCCGATCCAATAGGGGGCGCAATTGGCGGACCAGGCGGACCTGGTAAAACGCCCTCCTGGCCACGGCTGTCACTTGCTCTTCCATAGACAGCCGGGTATCCAGGAGGACACCCAAATTGCGCGCCCCATCCACAGGGGCAAGATGTTCGCCCCCTATGGCCAGCGTTGGAGAAAGCTGGTTGAATCGGGCAGCCGGAAACCACAGCCACTCGGTCTTGGTCGGGTTGAGCCTGAGTCCGTTGCTTCCCATCCATGAAACATGTATAAATAGAAATGATACACAATGAAGGATTGTAATTTAGAGAATGTATATATTAGTATCATATGTACAGACAAAGAGAAATTGAAATAAGGGGGGAGAAATGCATACATACATTGAATGTATACCAATGTGGAAATGTACAGAAGAAAATTGTAAATAAAAAATTCTTAAAAAAAAAAGTTTAATAAAAATATTTTTTTTTAAAATATACTGGACACCCAAAGCTGCCCCAATAGGAAAGCCCTGTACTGCCTGGAACATTGTAGGCTTGCTCTGGGACTCCTCGCTTAGGAATCTCATTCAGATCAAGATTATTATCAGGCATTCTGAATAGCAAAACTTACAGTTCAGTGTTAAGATACTTCTGACTTGCCATAATCTGTCCCATCACGTGGTGTAAAAAGATGATGATTTCATTCCCATGCTGAGTGGAGATACAAACACTACTATTCCGGTTCACAAAGGCATTTAAACTGACCGGCTATAAACTTTGCCGGCAGGCAGAATGCCCCAGTGGCCAATCAGAAACAGAGATGTGATCACATGCTGAGTGGAACTACATTTCCCATAAGGCAGTCTCTGCCTACATTTCCTATGAGGTAGTTTCTTAAAGGAGACAGTTCTTAATTCCTACAGTCGCTATATACTGCTGGGGCAGCACAAGCCCCACCACCTGTCAACATCACCCTGGGCAAAGGAGGGAGCCCAGAAATGTCACGATATCACTGCGATACTTACTAAAAACTTGGAGATCAAAGCCAGGAAAGTGGCGAGTGAGCAGGCAAGCAGCCGGGACCAGCCGGGACTCCAGCGCTCCGTTTGGCAGGGGTGTCATTGGCAAGCGCTAAGGGAAGCCAGCCCTGGGCCAGCGTCCCTTCCTTCTTTCTCTGAGAGCTGAAGCTGAGCAGGCTAAGGACTAACCAGATGAATACCTGGTGGGTGGGATTCCCCCCTATTTTCCACCCCCCAAAAGTAAGGTGTGTGTTACACTCCAATAAACAAACAAACAAACAAACACTATCTTGTGTTTGGCCAGGGGGGCTTTTTATCAGGTTCGGCTGATACGCCAGTTGCGCCCCTTTCTAGATCGAGACTCCCTTCGCACAGTCACTCAAGCCCTCATCACGTCTCGCCTGGATTACTGTAACACTCTCTACATGGGGCTTCCCTTGAGGTGCACCTGGAGACTCCAGCTAGTACAGAATGCAGCCGCGCGGGGGATTCTGGGAGTATCTCGATACTTCCATGTAACACCGCTCCTGTGCGAGCTGCACTGGCTGCCTGTGGTCTTCCGGGTGCGCTTCAAGGTGCTGGTAACCATCTTTAAATCGCTCCATGCCACGGGACCTGGGTATTTGTGAGACGCCTCCTACCACATACCTCCCTTCGACCTGTCCGCTCACACAGGGAGGGCCTCCTCAGGCTTCCGTCGGCCGGTCAATGCCGTCTGGCGATCCCCAGGGGTAGGGCCTTCTCTGTGGCGGGCCCGGCTCTCTGGAACGACCTGCCCCCCAATATTCGCACTATCACGGACCTACGCCTCTTCCGCCGGGAGCTCAAGACATATTTTTTCCACCTGCCCGGCCTGGTTTAGAGTGTAGACTTTAGACGTCGAGTTTAGTAATTAATTTTATAGGGTTGTAGTGTCTTAAATTTTTAGCACAGTTCTTAATTTAATTTGGTTTTAGTGGTATGAATGTATTTATTCAGGTGTATGTATTATTTGTATTTTTATCTGCTGTGCACCGCCCCGAGTCCTACCCGAAGAGGGGGCGGTATAAAAGACTAATTAATTAATTAGATAGATAGATAGATGGATAGATAGATAGATAGATAGATAGATAGATAACTAAATAAATATCTCAGTCTAGCAAGTCCATTGTGAGTGTTAAAGTTAAAAAACTGAAACTTGTAATAGGATTTGTTATTCTGAAAGATTCTCATTTTGATGTAGAGCTTTGAAATTTTCTATTTTTATGATTCAGGACTTTATTCATAACACTGTTTTGTAATTTAGTCAATTAGTTTTAAATATTCAGGTATTTTCATATTTTACTTTTTGTATTATAATGCTTAGCAGTCTAAACCATTTTATTTACTTCTATTTATCTTCCAAAAAGAGTTTACAAAATTGTATGATATGCCCATGAGCGACCATAATAAAGGTCATACTCTTACAGATCATATTTTTCTATCTACAGATGTTTGATCAAAATATTAGTTAAACATCTTTCAAATTTTAAATAGCTCTTGGATATTATGAAAGTATTTATGTATTTTCTAACCCAGACTGTGGTTTTGAAAGAGGAAGACATAAGACATGTTATATTCCTTTGTATAATTATTAAAATATGCACAGCCTGTCCTTACAAATCAGTAGGACTTTGCTTTGAAAAACAGTGAAACACGTAATATTTTTCATTGCAACAGGAAATTAAATGAACATATTTTAGGTTATATGTGTTTGAGATCTCAGGTGCTACGAAGATACCGTACAATCTTCTTATTGATTGAAAAATTATTCTGGATTTTGTCATTTTTACTTATGTGCTCTGGACTTCCATTATTACTAAATTCTGTCTGAAATTGGAGTTTTGCTCCTGTAAATTAAATCTGCATTATAGAGTAAGATAATACATCCAGATGAAACATAGATACTGGTATCATCTTTATGTTTCTTATGTTTTGTAAAGAAAAGAGGGGGAAATATCTCTTATTAGAGAATTTGTAATTTCAATCTTATCTGCCTTTTTCTTAAACATTTTCTCCAACTCAGCAGTTTTCAATGGACTCCAAGATCCTCCAGAGTTTTATATCTATTCCAGGAAAGATCTATGCTGGAATCAAGGAAACAAATGATATTTTGCACCCCAAATTTCAGTCCTGGTTCTAAAGCTAGAAACATAAGCAAAACAGAAACAACTTATCAACTCCTAAGAGAACAAGTGATAACCACAAGCCTAGGATGCTCTTGTGGGACATGTTGGTGGTCCGTGTTTGAACAAGAAGTGAAGAGAAGTCTAGACAAACTTCGGCTAAATATATAAGGACGGCCTCTTTGGTGTGAGAGACATCACAGCTGAAAAATTGTGCAGCCCTCTTATTACTGTGCTTGCAATTTGTTTCGTGCAATTCATTTATTTATTCAGCTAATATAATGCTATTCTTATATTCTCAACAGCTTACAAAATTAGACCATAAACAATACCTTCTAGAAGATCCTACAATTTCTGGTTGTCAAGTTTTCTGACTGATGAACCCAACCAAGCCAGCAAGTTGAAATGATCAGATCTCTTTAAACATCACTTTATTGAGTACTTCATTCTGTCATGCATAAAGCAAATCCAACTCTAACAGTTTTCATCTAATTACCGCATTTTTCGGAGTATAAGATGCACTGGAGTATAAGACGCACCAAGGTTTGGAAGAGGCAAATTACAAAAAAAAACTAGGTAGGTAGATAGAATAGAGAGGGAGACAAAGAAATAGAAATACAGTAGGTAGGTAGGGAGAGAGAGGGTAGGTACGTAGATAAAGGAATAAAGAGAGAGAAATAGAGAGAGAGAGAAATACAGTAGGTATGTAGGGAGAGAGAGAGAGTGTGTGTGTAGGTAGGTAGGTAGGTAGGTAGAAGGCTAGAGAGAGAAATAGAAAGAAACAAAGAGAAATACAATAGGTAGGTAGGGAGAGAGAGAGAGAAAGAGTAGGTAGGTAGGTTGATGTTTCCAGGTGTATTTATCCATGTCCTGGAGAAGGAAATCGCTGGCACACCTTAACACTTTGTTTCTGCTGGCACAGAAACAGTTAAAGAGCCTTCCGAAAAGGGGGGGGGGGAAACCTTTGGACTCTGCAAACCTCCCCAAAACTTCCCATTTCTCTGTGAAAATGCTGCCATTTTTTTTCAAATAAAAGCATGACTAGCCTTGTGGGGGCTTGCAGAGTGCTCCTGAGGGGTGTGTGTGTCAAAAATGAGCAAAAAATCTGGCACATTTTTGTATCAAATAAATTGCATGCAAAACCTTATGGAGGCTTATAGCCCATTTTAGGCTAATTTCTGCCCTCTCCAGCCCCCAGGAGCTCTCTGGAAGCCTCCATAAGGCTAGGCACAGCCAGTTTGGAGAAGGGGGCGGGGTTCCAGGAGGCAAAAAATGCTGTATTCAATGTATAAGATGCACCCAGATTTTCAGCCTCTTTTTAGAGGAAAAAAGGTGCATCTTATACTCTGAAAAATACGGTCCTGGCTTCTTTCCTCACATTGTCCAGTTAGGTGTCCAGGTGTCACTGTGGCAACTCCTTTGGGCCCTTGCCAAACATCGGTTGAGATTACCTGAGTGATTCGGGCTTCCCCATTGACTTTGCTTGTCAAAAGTTTACAAAAAGGGGGTCAAAAGGCCCTCAGACACTGCGACCATCATAAATATGAGGCAGTTGCCACAGAAAAGTGGGAGTGAAGCTATTCTCCAAGGCACCTGAGGGCAGAACAAGAAGCAATGGATGGAGAGAAGGAGAGAAACAAGGAGAGAAACAACCAGGAACTAAGGAAAAATGTCCTGACAGTGAGAACAATTAATCAGTGGAACAACATGCCTCCAGAAGTTGTGAATGCCCCAACACTGTGCCACCATCTCACAGTTCAACAAGAAGCACAACTGGATGGAGAAACTCTGTCTTTAGTGTAAGGTTGAGTTTGAATATGTGATACACAGTATAAGCATTGTATTCTCTAGTGATAATTGAAAGTAATGTTGTATATCGTGAATTCAGGGGAAGTTTTTCTTCTTTATTCTTTAAATATGTAACAGAAAAAGATGAGTGATTTTATAAAGATTTATTGTTATTAAACAGATAATTAAGTGTTGTGGCCCAGCTGGCTCCGGATGAGCTGCTGATGGACTCCTCTAGTGAGGAGTCCTATGAGTCTGCTCTGGAGGAGGAGGGCGACCTTGAGAGAGCAGAGAGCCTGGCTGGTCATCAGGAGGCACCTGGGTCTTGCAGTGATGGGGAGGATCAAGGCCAGTTTGTTCCTTATGCTAGAGTGAGAAGGGCTGAGAAGAGGAGGTTTCAATTGCATCAGAAGTGAACTCGAAGGAGTTGAATTAGTCCCAGCTGCCTAATGACTGGCCTTTCCCAAGAGGGTTTAAAAGGAAGTCTTTGCTAAGAAAGTCCTTGCAGAGAACAACCTTGGATTTCTAGGTTCGTGTTTATTCGTGTTGATTTTCAGGTTAGTCGAGTTAGGAAGCTTCGTATCTGTTCAGAGTCATTCAGGCAAGCAGCCAAGAGAGCTAGTGGCAGACAGCCAGTCTTGTGTTAGTTGGAGAAAAGGGGGGGGGGGTGTCAGAATTATTAAGTATTTAAGAAAATAAGGTAGTTTGAAATGAAGGATCACTAATTTTTAATTCAACATATCAAAGCTCAATAATGGTGAAATACTTGGCTATGTTTGATGAACAATGAGTAATTATATTTGTAACTGTAAAGATTGATGCACAAAAACTTGTGACCAAATGACATATTACACAACATTGAAACTGGATGTATGTTTTATTTGTTTTTATGCTAAAAATAAAAAAAAATTTAAAAAAAGATCCTGCAGTTCAAAAGCTTGCAGATGTGAGTAGATGAACATGTAGTGCCCTTGCTTTGCACTTCATAAGTGTCTCGGTTGGGGGGGGGAGGATGTGAGGAAACCTGGCTCAGAGAGAATTGTATTGGTATTTTCTCTTTTCTGGTTTTGTATGGCTTGGTTGGGCTTTTCTGGATTTGTTCAGCAGGAGAGGTGAAGGTTCCTCTCTCTTTGTCCTCGTGGATGGCCTCTGGTCAGACGCTGGAAATGAGACGGATCAGGAGAGACGAGCGGAGGAGGTGAGGGAAGCTGTCAAACAACTTTCACTTCGTTTTTTGATTTTAATTTCCCAACCCAACTTGTGCAACGATTCCATGTTGGAGGATGGAGGATAGCCACAATCTCCCCGCTTGCTCTTTCATGGCCAAACTTTCTCCATTTCTCATCCTTCTCTTCTCAGTCTCCCTGGTGAAGAAGCATGGTCCCCCCCACTTTGCCCTGGTGGACTGTGGCCTCTGGTCGGGGGGGGGGGGGTCCCTCTGGGGTGCAGGCGGTCTGAGGGAAGGACTCGCCATGGTCTAATTTCCCCTAATTTACACTTTTGTACTATTAGAATCCCAGTGAAACATATTTAAAGAAAGGAGCGGCCCAGATTGGAAAATTTCACAACATTTCAGAAAGCAGTAAAACAACTTTCTCTTTGGTTTGTTTCAAATCTCCCTCCCTCTCCTACTTGTGCCATTGTCCCAGGGGGATTATTATTATTATTATTATTATTATTATTATTATTATTATTATTATTATTATTATTATTATTATTATTATTATTATTATTATTATTATTATTATTATTATTATTATTATTATTATTATTATTATTATTATTATTATTATTATTATTATTATTATTATTATTATTATTATTTCAAATTTATACCCCGCCCTTCTCCTAAAAAAGGACCCAGGGTGGTGCACAGGCGTTATTAAAAACATACAAAAATACAAAACCAAAGAGAAAAATACATAATTATTAAAAACTATTAAACTTTCCCTGTGCTAAAACTAATAAAACTCTAAAATTTAAAATTATCCCTATAAAAGTCAGAAATGGGGGTCATGCTAGGCCGGCTTGTTGGAATAAATGAGTTTTAAGACGTTGGTGGAAAAGGCGGAGGTCCCCGATGATGCGTAGAACGGGGGGCAGGTTGTTCCAGAGGGCTGGGCCCGCCACAGAGAAGGCCCTTCCCCTGGGCGTCCCCAACCGGCATTGCCCGGCCGACGGTACCCGGAGAAGGCCCTCTCTGTGGGAGCGGATCGGTCGAAGGGATGTATGGGGCAGGAGGCGGTCGTGTATGTAGCTAGGCCCCGAGCCATGGAGCGCTTTGAAGATGGTCGCCAGCACATTGAAGCGCACCCGAAAGGCCACAGGTAGCCATTACAGCTCGCGCAGGAGAGGTGTTATGTGGGATTGCCTTGAGGCACCCATAATCACCCACGCGGCCGCATTCTGGACTAATTGCAACCTTGGAGCCCCATGTAGAGAGCGTTACAGTAATCCAGCCGGGATGTCACAAATGCCTGAGTGACTGTGCGAAGGGCTCCCCGGTCCAGTAAGGGGCGCAACTGGTGTATCAGGCGTACCTGATAAAACGCCCCCCTGGCCACGGCCGTCACATGGTCCTCCATGGTCAGCTGGAGTTGCGCGCCCTCTCCACGGGGGATTGAGGACAGCCACAGTCACATCTCAAAAAAAGAGATCATTCAAGATGGTGGAGTGCTTGGGCTTTGAGCTCCTGGTGTCACAGTAGAGTTAGGCAAAAACTAGTCTATACCCGCAGAGAGTTATTAAGTTATTATTAAAGATTGGATCTTCTACTCACCTCGATATTACCAGCGACTTTCAGCAGTCTCATAATATAGTGAGTGACATAGTAAGACTGCCAGGCTCCCCATGGATCGTTGTTTGGCCTAGGAGGCGGCGAAGAGAGCCGAAGCAGAAGCGGGGATGCAGAGCTGGTTTGCTAGTTCAATTACGGAAGCAGCCTGACAGACCAGCATTACCAAGCATTTCCTAACCAACTCTAGATCCTTTGTCCACAAAACCGATGAACTAGAGCTATGGATGGCAGCGAAGAAGCTCATTCGTGACTGCTGTGTGATGATCATCACAGAGACCTGGCTTCATCCACTTGTACTGGATGCGTCTGTGGAGCTAACTAACTGCGCCACACACCGCTTTGACAGAAACAACAACTCTGGTAAAAGCGAAGGTGGAGGACTGTGTATTTACACACATAATAATAACTTATGTACTAACAGTAGAGTTGCTTATACACACTGCTCTGCAGACTTGGAATTCTTAACTGTCATTTGTTGGCCATTTTAACTGCCTGGAGAGAATTCTGTTATAGTTATCACTGCTGTCTATATTCCACCTGATGCAAATGTTAGCACAACGCTCAAACCAATTTCATTGTAATGTTTTTATTTTATTACCATGACAATAAAGATCATTATCATTATTATTATTATTATTATTATTATTATTATTATTATTATTATTATTATTATTATTATTATTATTATTATTATTATTATTATTATTATTATTACCTTCCTTCTTTCATGGCCAAATCTTCTCCGTTTTTCATGGTCTTCACGGTCTCTCCTCTTTAGTGCTGCAAGGTAACCCCGGCAATTTATCTTTTATATTCAATTTATGTTCTACCATCTCGCAGTTCAGCAAGAAGCACAACCAGATGGACAAACTCTGTCTTTTGTGTAAGGTTGCATTAAGAGAATCTGCTAAGTCCCACATTCCATCTCTCTCCTTCTGCCTTTCCCAAGGTCGTTCTCACACACCATCCCACCCGCTCAGGTGAGCTTCCCAAAATGGGTACTTTGGGGCTGACGTGGCTCAGCTTCTCTCTAATATTACTATGAATGACCTGGATAGGAAGGGAGTGGTTTTTCCACTCACACGTGTCATTGAAAAGCAGAGATTTGTGGGTCAGATGAACAACAAATCAAATCAATCATCTTTACTGCAGAAAAAGAGAAATAGTTTAATACTCTTCTGACCTCGGTTTCACCAAATCACGAAACAGATTCCTTGTCCCGGAAAAAAACCCTTTTTATTTGCATAATGTGAATTAAACGCATTCCCATCCAGCAAAGTCCCATCTTTCAAGGGAGGTATTGCAACCACAGACCTTATCAGCCCTTGGAGAGTTGCCAGGCTGAGAGCTCCCAATTGCACAATGTACAATGAAATACTTGGCAAAACGTATTCTGTGAGGCACAAACTCAGATAAGCAACTCTTCACACTAATAATACGAACTAAGTGTCTCCTGCAAACTCCACTCCCCTTTTGTTCCTATTTATTTCCTCTGGGAGGGGACATTCAATGTCCCCTTGTGCCTTTATTTCCGATTCAACCCCTCTTCCCTAATTGTTCCCTTCTCTTGACAGCTCTGCACATGCGCACATCTGGAATAGGCTCCAGCTCTTCCTGTGGCCCACTTATCTCTTACTCCGATAACTGCTGGACACCCCTGGCTCCTTCTCTGCCTCTGACATAGAGCCCTCATCAGAGCTCCAGGATATTAACCAACCAAACCAAGCAAGCAAGCAAGCAAGCAACCAAACATGGGTTTCTTTGGGGTCCAGACAAGGCAGCAGCAAAAGCAGTTTGTGGGGATGCAGGAGAGGCAATGGGGTGGCCAGAGGGAAACAACAGGCTTTGTGCCCCTCACACTAGGCCAATCGAGAACAGAACTTCTTGGTAGACCACAGAAGCTCCCTTGTTCCATGTCTTGAAAGCCGAGAAGAAGTGCATGGGCATCTGCAGTGAAGGGCGGGAGGGAGATTCATTTCTGCAGTCCATCAGTTTCGGCCAACATGGAGCTAGGACAGCTACGGGCTCTGACCTTGGGAGGTGGTGATGGGCTCCTGGCAGGAGTCGGACTGGAAGCCTCTCTCCTCAGACTGTTGGGAAGAAAACCAAGGAGACCTTTGAGCTTTAGGAGACAGAAGAAAGGGAAGGCAGAGGTCCAAGGGGCTGCCAGGTGGAACAGGACTGATGGGACCAAAGGAGGAGGGGGAGTTGGCCACAGCCTTTCATGGTTGCACCACAACTCTAGACTAGTTCCGTGCTTATCCCTTCCACCCTTCCCAACACCAACCCAGCCGTAAGAGCCTGCAATTTTTGGGAGCTGAACTGCTGGGGCTGCTGGCTTGACAGTTTCTCCTGCAGCGGGAAGAAAATTGTAAGCCAATTAAACCTCCTCATTTGTTGAAATGAATATTGGGATTTATTTTCATGATGATTAATTAGCCAGCTCCCCTCTGTGCTTCCTGCTCTCCCTCCGCCCATCTTTTAATTCATCTTGCTGCACTTCCATCATTTAATCTAATTGTTTCATTGGTTTGCTGGGATTATATTTACAATTTTAATTGGGTTTTTTCACCCCCGCGTTACTGTCGTGAGCTGCCCGGAGCATCCCCATGGTGAGATGGGCAGCAAATTAATTTAAGAAAGTACGAAAAATAAGCGATATCAGAAGGTCAAAGGCCACACTGTCTCCTTTGCCTCCTTCCCACGGTCCTTCTAAATTTTGTAATTGTTCCTTTTTTTTTAAATGTGAGGGGCAACTGCCTCAAGCATTTTGACACATTTCTTCTAACAACGATTCTGGTTTTGCATCCTTCTCAAAGGAGAGTGGATGGATGGGCTGTCCTCTTGTGATCTAAAGGTTGGTTGCAAGAGTGTTATAGGATAACTTAGTTGGAGGAGACCTTGGAGGTTTTCTAGTCCAGCCTCCCGTTCAGCAGGAACCTATATCATTCCAGACAAGTGTCCAATTGTTTTTTAAAAGCCTCCTGTGATGGAAGCAGCCCCAACTTCTGGAGACAAGTCACTCTACGGGTTAATAGTTCCCCCTATAAGGACATTTCGCCTTTCTTCTAGGTTGCTTCTCTCCTTGATTAGTTTCCATCTATTGCTTCTGGTCCTGCCTTCAGGGGCTTTGGACAATAGGCTGACCCTTTCTTTCTGTGAGAACTCCTCAAGTACTGGAATATAAGAACATAAGAACCTAAGAACAGCCTTGCTGGAACAGGCCACAGCCCATCCGGTCCAGCCTTCTGTCTCCCACAGTGGCTCCCCATTTGCTTCGGGGTCTTCCCAAGCAGATGTCTTCACCTGCTTATGATTCCCTGCAAATGGCATTGAGAGATCTCCTGCCTATCTCTCCAACCCGGAGGGTGTCCTTAGGCATCCCTCATGATAGCCATGGATACCCTTGTTCTCCAGGAACTCCTCTCATCCTTTCTTAAAGGTGTTGAGGCTGACAGCTGTCACCACTTCTTCTGGCAGGGAGTTCCATAGACCAGGGATCCTCTGGGTGAAAGATTGCTATTGTGTTCTCCCCTAGTTCTTCTCCTCGCTAGACTAGACATGCCCAGTTCCTGTAACCGTTATTCTCATATTTTAGCCTCCAGTCCCCTCATCATCCTGGTTGCTCTTCTCTGCAGTCTTTCTGGGGTCTCCCTTGATCAGCCTTCACCCGATCAATGGTGCCAGGATGCTCTTACCGTCCTGACGTCTTACCTCTTACAACCAATCTCATTGTAATTTTATTACAATCTTATTACAATGACAATAAAGATGATGATGATGATGATTATTATTATTATGTGTGCCAGATCCCCAAACCTGGGAGCCCCATAAAATTAGCCATATGTGTATCACACTTGGAGTTGATCTCCTGAACATCTCCTTGGAGGGGTTTGACTGAATTCTCTTGCCCTTTGCTATGCTAGTTCCATTTTCTTTTTTGCTTTTTTGTGGTCTTTCTGGGTTTGTGTGTGCAGCAAACCTTCCTGTCTTACGTGGCAGGTGTTTGCAGTCTCTCTTGGGAGGAAGGGGACTCATTACCTGAGTGCTTGGTAAAACATCCATTTTTCTTGGCAGCTGTGAAAAGAAAAGAAGCCAAGTGAAACACAGAACGGGTGAGTTGTGAGCCACAACTACTCTCTTGCTGCGTAGCTGGGGCCGTGTGCAAATAGGTTGTGGCTAATGTTGGAGAAGCCTCCGAAAGGAGTTGGCAGGCGGGGAAGGGGGTGTTCTGACTTAGCCCCCCTCCCCAAGATCATGAAGCAGACTCCTCGTCCTGATAAAACCCCTTCGTCTCCAGCAAATTCCCACCAAACGGTCTTTCAAGAGATTTCCCAACTACAGGCCTTGATCAGGCTTGGAGAGTTGCCAGGCTGATATCTTCCAAACGCCATGCTGTAGCAGCAATTACTTGGCAAGGAATCAGGAACAGATCTTCACCCTCATGAATTGAACTCATCGTCTCCTGCAAACTCTACTCCCCTTTCGCTCCTCTTTATGGGAGGCTCCTCCTATGGGAGGGGCCATTCACCACCCACCTGTGGCTTTACTTCTGAGTTGGCCCTTGTTCCTTAACTGTTCTTCCGCCCCACTGATGTCTGACTCTGAAGGCAGCTCATCACTGTTGGATGGCCCCCTCTCTGCCTCCGACGCAGAGCCCTCATCAGAGCCTTCCCCAGACTCCAGGACTGGCCCAGGTTCCTCGCCAACCCTCCTCACTATCTGAGTCTGCCACTGGCCCTGCTCGTGGGCCACAACAGGGGGAACGGTCTAAGGTAGCAAAGATCCAGCATAGATTTGGAGTCTCCAGTTGGGCTGGAAGGGTCTCCTACCAGAACCCCCCTACCAGTTTGCAGTGGGGCATCTGCTGAGCAGCAGAGTCTGTAGAAACCAAAAGTGACACTGGCAGCTGTCCAAATGGTGGTGGTGGACCAGAGGATGCTGAGGAAATTGTTCTTGGCCAGGCAGAGAGAGGCAATTCCTGAGGTTGCTGATATCTCCCACCAGAGGCAGAAGTTGACTCTGTGAAGCTGGGAGATAGGATGGGCCTCCTGGAATCCTTTCTCTTTGCCCCATAGGGAAGCCTTGGGCGCCCCACACTCCTGAGACCTCCTGGGAGATTCTCTTTGCCCATAACTTTGTTTATAGCACCACGAGGAGTAAAAAAAATCAATATGGTGGCCACAGCTATGGGGTCAAAGTCCTACTCTTTTTGTTGTGTGTTGGCTGAGCGCTCTTGCCAAGACTGGTCTTGAAAGAACAATAGCAATAGCACTTAGACTTATATACCGCTTCACAGAGCTTTTACAGTCCGCTTAAAGCAGTTTACAGAGTCAGCCGCTTGCCCCCAACAATCTGGCTCCTCATTTTACCAATCTCGAAAGGACGGAAGGCTGAGCCAACCTTGAGCTTGGTGAGATTTGATCTTCCAAATTGCAGGCACCTGGCAGTCAGCAGAAGTAGCCTGCAGGACTGCACTCTAACCACTGCGCCACTGTGGCCCTTAGAGGGTGGCTTGGGGGCCTGAAGGATGCAAGGAAGACGCCAGATTAAAGTGGTTGGGCCCTCCTACCCCTGGAACATCCACGGAGAAGTAGACGGTGCCCTGGGATGGGGATGAAGGTGACTTTCTGGTTTAGCTTTTTTCTCTTTTTGGATCGAGGGAGAAGGAGAGAGAACCGGAGCAGGGAACCAGGTCAGTGGAGGGGGTGTGCAGCAGAGAACCACTTTGTACCTTTCCTCATCCTCACATAAACAGCAGTGGCAATGAGAAGCAAAATGTTGATAACAAGTAAAGTCACAGCCCCGATCCATCCCCTTCTTGCAAGTTGCTCCTTTTCTGCAAAAAAAAAAAAAAGAAGGAAAGAAAGAAAAAAGAAAAGAAAAGAGCAGAGATCGTGTCAACCCTGGTCAAACATGAGAAACCCTGCAGAGATCTCTTCCCCATACAGGGAGTCCTTGATTAGTGACCGTTTGCAGTTCTGACAGTGGTGAAAAAATAACCAGGCCTCTCGTAGATGACCTTTCCACGTCTATAAAGTGAAGAAAAACTGAAGTCAGATCGTCAGCACAATTATGGGGTTTCATTTAACAACGGCTTTGTTTAACGACCAAGTTGCCGGTTCCCATTGTGGTTGCTAAATGAGGACTCCCTGCATGGGGTAATTTTCCTCTGCCCACAATTCCCTGCCACTGACAGAGCTGAGCTGGCAACAGCAGCAAGATATCATTAAAAAAAACACCAGAACAGACCAGCCTTAACTCTCCCTTCCTTCCCTGTCGGGATTATGCTGTCCTCTCGCAAAATAGAAAACAATAGAGTTGGAAGGGACCTTGGAGGTCCTCTAGTCCAACCCCCTGCCCATGGAAGGAGATCCTATGCCTCCACATGAGCTGAAGAAGAAGAAACGTAACTATGGCACTTTTACTAAATCTGCAATGCAGGTGATGCAGGAATATGGTCCCAGTGGCTGAAAATCCCACTTTAAGCATTTTTTCCCCAGTTACAAGTGTCCCTGCCCAGAAAATCTATTGCTTAGCACTGGATGGATGTTGAGAAAATCCTGAGCCATTGAGAGTTGAATATCTTCCAGCCTTTTATTTATAGCTTCAAGATAAAATATTTTCCCTGCTTCTGCCCAAGAGCTTGGCAGAGATTGATTGATTTATTTGAGACTTTCTTAATTGGCCTTCATTATTCTTATAAATAACTTAAGGTGGTGAATGTATCTAACATACTTCTCCTCTGACTGTCTCCTGGTGATTGGCCTAAAGTCACCCTACTAGCTTTCATGCCAAGCTGGCACTCTTTTGGTGATTGACCCACTTAGCCAGCTGTCATGCCTAAGGTGGGACTAGAACTCTCAGTCTTCTAGTGATTGGCTCAAAGTCACCTGGCTGTGTTTAATGCCAGGGTGGAATTAGAACTCGGGGTCTTGTAGTTCCTAGCCTGTTGCCTCTAGAGCAGACTGGCTAAATGGAACTAAATGGAAGACATGAATTGCAAGAGAGGGTTGTGTAACTTTCACAAAAGAAGATTTGGGAGCTGAATGCCTGTCCTAAGCCAAGGACTAGATTTCACGACGTAACTCACTAACCGTAATAGTTTCATATGATTTTAACCGTTTCCTTGGTTGCCTTGGCCAGATGGGCAGCGTATGAATTGGATAAATAATACCTAAATACAATTTACAAAGGTCCTCAACTAGATATATCGCATGGATAGCCGATCTCGCCAGGAAGTCAAAATAAAAATGAAATTATTTCTCAACCCAACGTGTCTCAACGCAATCATATTTCTCAACATCGCAAGAAACCTCATCCTGCCTCTAAAAACTGCCAAATCATCTCTGTGTACCATATACGGGAATACATTTGCATAGATAAGCTCCAGCAACCGTTAAAACTCACATCGTGAAGTTCATTTCAAGATTTTTTCAGCCTCCATAAAATACTACACAATTAAGAGCCTAAATATTGAGGTTGGATCAGCTCAAAACAGCCACAGGCCTGCAGTTTTAACCACTTTTTTTTTACATTTTTTAATTGGCCCTATGGAAGCAGTAATTGTGTTTGGCGATTGTGCTCTTGGGCTGGGGAATTCTGGGAGTTGAAGTTCACAGATCTTAAAGTTTCCAAGGTTGAGAAACCTTGAATTAGGCAATTACCTCAGTACCCTGGACAGGGACTTAATGGAAGTGCCAGGAATCTTCTGATGAATTTCTTTCTTTCTTTCTTTCTTTCTTTCTTTCTTTCTTTCTTTCTTTCTTTCTTTCTTTCTTTCTTTCTTTCTTTCTTTCTTTCTTTCTTTCTTTCTTTCTTTCTTTCTTTCTTTCTTTCTTTCTTTCTTTCTTTCTTTCTTTCTCTCTTGACTTATTAACCGCCCCCTCTCCCCGAAGGGACTCGGGGCGGTGCACAGGAAATTTAAAAAAAACACACACACACATATATATATATATATAACAAGAATAAATATTTAAAACTATATTAAATACTGACACCCTGTGCTAAAATATACCCCTTTAAAACTGTACATAAAACCCAATTAAATAATTTCTCTACTAAAACTAAAGGCTGGGTATCAGGACAGGTCAGGCCAGGCCAGCCTGCTGGAAAAGATAGGTCTTTAATTGCTGACGGAAGGAGCGGAGGTCCGTAGTTATTCTAACATGGGGTGGTAGGTCATTCCAGAGGGTTGGGCCCACCACAGAGAAGGCCCTTCCCCTGGGCGTCGCCCGCTGGTATTGCCTAGTGGACGGCACCCGGAGAAGTCCCTCTCTGTGGGAGCGAATCGGCCGCAGGGACGTATGGGGTAGAATGCGATCCCGCAGATAGCTAGGTCCTGAGCCATGGAGCGCTTTGAAGATGATGAAGCCCATTTCCCCCCCAAGGTGGTGATTCGCTTAGACGCTGCGGCTTTGAGCTCCTGGTGCCGCAATGGAGTTAGACAAAAACTAGTCTATGCCCGCAGGGAGTTACTAAAGATTGGATCTTCTAGTTGACCAGATATTACCAGCAACTTCCAGCAGTCTCATAATATACCGAGTGACATAGTAAGACTGCCAGGCTCTCCATGGATCGTTGTTAGGCCTAGGAGGCGGCGAAGAGAGCCGAAGCAGAAGCAGGGATGCAGAGCAGGTTTGCTAGTTCGGTTACGGAAGCAGCCTCACAGACCAGCATTACCAAGCATTTCCTAACCAATTCTAGATCCTTTGTCCACAAAACCGATGAACTAGAGCTATGGATGGCAGTGAATAAGCTCATTCGTGACTGCTGTGTGATGATCATCACCGAGACCTGGCTTCATCCACTTGTACCGGATGCCTCTGTGGAGCTAACTAACCACACCACACACCACTTTGACAGAAACAACAACTCTCATAAAAGCAAAGGTGGAGGACTGTGTATTTACACACATAATAACTGGTGTACTAACAGTACAGTTGTTTATACATACTGTTCTGCAGATGTGGAATTCTCAACTGTCATTTGTCGGCCATTTTATTTACCTAGAGAGATTTCTGTTATAGTTATCACTGCTGTCTATATTCCACCTGATGCAAATGTTAGAACGGTGCTCTCTAAGTTACATGACGCCATCGAGAGACAGCAGCAAACTTAACCTGAGGGCGCTTTTATCGTGGCTGGGGATTTTAATTAAGCCAGTCTGTATCTCTTTCTTTCATAGCACTTCCCACCACTTTTTAAAGCATTTTTCCTCCTGCTGGTTTGGGCGAACCAGCAAGGAAAAATGCTTTAAAAAGCAGAAAAAAAGCTTCTGATGATCGCACGACTCCCCGCCTCGAGTCCCCTGGGGAGAGAGAGCGGGTAACAAATAAAATTTATTATTATTATTATTATTATTACAGATGAGATGTACAATCTTTAGATGCTTTTTTTTTTTACTACCGGTTCACTGAATCAAGGACAATCATCCCTACCAATTTGGCAGAACCGGGCCAAACCATGAGGATTTCACCCCTGGATCTCCTGCTTGAGCATGGGTTGGACTAGAGGACCTCTGAGGTCTCCCCCAACTTTATTATTCTGTTTTTCCAATTAATGGGTGGCATCTTCCAGCAATGCTCAGCTTTTGGGGCGGTGGCCCCTGGGTTTTGTTATCAAAGCTTCCGGGATTCATGAATTCTGTAGACACAGCCCCAAACTCATTGTTGCATTAATTGGGAGTCAAGTCTAAATATTTCTTTTTTTCTTTTAAATTATTAGTTTGTTATATGTATGCGTTTGCCTTCGGGCATTCTGACTCTCTGCCCTGGAAGACCTGGTGGTTGGAGGAATTTTCATGGGTGTCCTGAGCAGAGGGTGCACAGGTTGCTACATGTTCCATGGGATCCAGAATCTGGCTGGTAGAGAGAAAAGGCAAACCAGCAAAAAACAAAGAAATACAGGCGGTCCTCGAGTTAAGCATGTCGTGGCACCTGCCAATTACATTCGCAACCCGAGGAATCGTAGGAGTGAATCACATAACATGACTTTGCCTTTTGCCTATGCATTCGCTAATCGATTGGGTGGGTCATTAACTTCACATGAAGTTTCTCAAGGTGAGGAAGGGTCTTTCTAGGTCATCGCAAGATAAGCGAGTCTCCATTGGCCTAATGGCTGTGGAGACCCAGCAGGGCAAATGTTGTAACACCTCTGCTGCCATTCGTAACACGTTTCCCTGAAAATAAGACCCAGTCTTATTTTCCTTTGGGGCACAAAATTAAGCACTAGGGTTTATTTTGGGGGGATGATTTATTTTTCTTTACTTACAGGAGGTGGCAAAGTTGGAGGCTGATGAAAGTGGGAGTGCTGTTGCTGTCGGCCCTGCCCTCCATCCCACTGTCTATTGCCTGAGGCTGCAACGGGCCAAACTCTTGAGGTGGCCCAGCCTCCGCCTGCCCTGCCTGCTGGCCCAGCTGACCCTGGGACCCTGGAGCTCAGGTCATGCTCAGCCTATTGCTAGGAAGAGGCAGAAGGCCACGCCCTTTCCTCGTTTGCCAAGACCCTGGCAACCAGGAAAGGCCGGGTTTTGGGTGCAAAAGAGGAAGAGGCAACCTCTCATCTGTCCTCCTTGATGTTTTGTGCTAGCACTGATGATGTTCCCTAGCTGGGTCATGAAACATCTGCATAAAAACAGCCAAGCTCAGAGAGCACCCAGGGCTCCTCATTTCAGCCCTGAGCTACAAAGATTCTCCTCTATTTATAGCAATGTTCACTTCCCAGAAAGTTCTTGCAGGTAGTCCTTGGGCTTATGACCACAACTGAGCCCCAAATCTCTGTTGGTAAGCAAGGCAGTTGTTAAGTGAGTTTGGCCCCATTTCATAACCTGTCTTGCCATAGTTATTAAGCAAGTCACTGAACTTGTTAAGTTAGTCACTTGGTTGTTAAGTGAATCTGGATTCCCCATCGACTTTGCTTGTCAGAAGGTCGCAAAAGGGGATCGCATGACCCTGGGACCGTCATAAATAGGAGTCAGTTGCCAAACATCTGAATTGTGATCTTGTCACCATGGGCATGCTGCAAAGTTTGTCAGTGCGTTAAATGGTCATTAGTCACTTTTTTCAGTGCTGCTGAATGGTCAAATTCAGTGACTTTCGATGGACAATAAGTGAGCTGTTGTAAGTCAAGGACTACCAATATAGGAGACTCATTAGTTTTAGTTCCTCCTTCTCCCGCCTCCTTCAAGGATGGGCCTATCAGGTGCTCTTGTTAGGTGCCCTTGTTGCAGCCCAACCCCTTTCCAGCTCCCATGGATTTCCTGAACAAACAACAGAGGGAAGTTCTGTCTTCTGTAGGACCTTTTCCCTCCCAACTAAATATCAGGTTCCTCTTTGGTCCCATGGACTCTTTCAAGAAGAGAAAAACTTACCAGCACAAGCTTCCTTCAAGGACACTGTTCTGGACGCTTTGCTAACCGTGTTTTCTGCTGCGCAAGTGACTTTGAGATTAAGATCTTGGGAGGTGAGGATCGCAGAATTCCCAATTCTTGGGGGATTCTTGCTTTGGACATTTGAGCTCCAGCTGAATTTCACCCTGTCTTCCCAGGTCCCTGCAGAGCAATTCAGCTTCCAGTTTCCAATTCCAGCTGCATCAGGAGTGCAGTTCAGTCTCATCTCAGAGTCCACCAAACGTCCTGAGCAGGAGATGCAGAGACACATCACATTGTGAAAACCACAAAATCACCGTGAGGCCAAAGAGGAAGGAGGAAGAGCAAGGGGAGTGGCTCAACCAATGCTTTTGCTTAGATTAGAGCTAGGGAAAGTAACGTGTTATGCACTTCGGTCCCAAATAACAATCCCAGACAATCCCCCCTCTCACATGGGAGGCAGACTGTGGAGGGGGGAGCAAACTTATAGAAGAGGGCAGGCACCCCTCATCCTTTGCAAGGGGTGCCTGCCCTTTTAATACCAAACCAGGGATTGAGGGCAAGATTACAGATTAACAGAGTTGGAAGGGACCTAGTAGGTCATCTAGTCCAACCCCCCTGCCCAAGCAGGAGACCCTACACCATTTCTGACAGAGAGCAGTTCAGTCTCTTCTTGAAAGCCTCCAGGGATGAAGCTCCCATAACTTCTGAAGGCAACTTCTCTTCCATGGGTTGATGGTTCTCCCTGTCAGGAAATTCCTCCTTATGCCCAGGTTGAATCTCTCCTTGGTCAGTTTCCATCCATTCTTCTTTCTCTGGCCTTCAAAGGCCCTTTGGAGAATAGCTGGACCCCTTTCCTCCTCTCTGGGGAAGCCCCCCAAATACTGGAAGATGCTCTCCTGTCTCCCCTGGTCCTTCTCTTCCCTAGACCAGCCAGGCCCAGTTCCTGCAACCGTCCATCGGATGTTTGAGCCTCCAGGACCCTCATCATCCTGATTGCTCTTCTCTGCCCTCTTTCTAGAGTCTCAACCTCTTTTTTATAGTGTGGGGACCAAAACTGGATGCAGTACTCTATGTGTGGCCA
Source organism: Rhabdophis nuchalis (assembly GCA_039707465.1). Lineage (NCBI taxonomy): Eukaryota > Metazoa > Chordata > Lepidosauria > Squamata > Natricidae > Rhabdophis > Rhabdophis nuchalis. The sequence goes on along the minus strand of CM077662.1, from coordinate 12,756,107 downwards.
TACTAAGGCTTTACAGAGTGGTATTAGGACTTGATCTTGATTGTATCCCTCTGTAAATGCAATTTAGGATTGCATTGGCTTTTTTGGCTGCCGCCACACACTGCTGGCTCCTATTTAGCTGGTTGACCACTAAGACTCCAAGAGGATGACCCTCCAGGCTCACCCCCTCGAGGATACCTTGGCCCTTCCCTAAAGAGTTTGAAGTGCCTCTCTGTAGATTCCAGCCTCAAAGCCCACCTGCCTCTCTCTTCCTGACACCCCATCTGGAACCCCCCCCCTTTGGCCTGACTCAGCCCAGCCTGTGCCCCATGAAGAAGGGAGCCTGGAAGGAGATGCGATGGATTCCCATTGTGAGAAACACATTCCACTTCCAAGAATTTGACGGAAATGAAATAGCAAGCAGTTTATTGAAAAATAGGTTCTTGCCAGAGGAGATGGCCGGAAAGGAGTCACACCCCCAAAATAGATTTCTGTTGGGGGATATCTCCACTGGGAGACAGCAGTAGAGTATGCAGCTAGAGGAACCATTGCTACTATACACACAATTAGTAAGTAAAAATAAAATAGCTTTTACTGAAGTTGTAAAAACTACTAAATTAAGCTACTGCTTAACAAGCAGTGATGTTAAATCGAGTCAAAAACAAAGTCTTAACAAATATCAAATTGCTCACAGTCAGCAAACACAATCTTCCTTCTTCAAACACAGTTTGTCACAGAGCACGAGCAATTCAGTTATCAAACAGCAAGTCCAGCAGAGAGAGAGAGATGCGCTCTCCTGGCTTCTTCTTGTAGTTGGAGATAATTGCACTTCCTAATTGCACTCTAACATTCCAACATCCTTAAAGCCACAATGACCATTTGCCATTGTGGTGTTATATATTGCCTACCCAACTCTAGGAGTCTACTCCTAACAATTTCAGTAGCATTTTATTCCCCCAGCCTGAAGTGCAAGTCCCTCCCTTGAAATCCCATTTGATGCGCACCACAAAGTTCACAATCTATCTTTCTGGAATGCTTAGTTTCCCCCTTTTTAGAATCTCTGTAAATTACAGTCCTCCCCACCCCTTACCTAGTAAGGGGTGGGGAGGACTGTAATTTTGACATTTCACACAATTACTGTTGCCTTTTAAGCTGGTTTTTCTATTAGCAATGAAAAACCGTCGTCGGTTGGTGACGCCCAGGGGAAGGGCCTTCTCTGTGGCGGGCCCAGACCTCTGGAACCACCTGCCCCCCGATCTACGTACCACCTCGGACCTCCGCCTCTTCCACCAGCACCTCAAAACGCACTTATTCCAACAAGCCGGCCTAGCATAACCCCCCGTTTCTGACTTTTATTCATATAAATTTTAATTTATAGGGTTTTATAAGTGTTTTAGCACAGGATATAATTTAATAGTTTTTAATAATGTATTTTTGTAATTATGTATGGTTTTTTAATATTGCCTGTGTGCCGCCCTGGGTCCTTTTTAGGAGAAGGTGCGGGGTATAAATTTGATAAATAATAATAATAATTTGCAATACTTAAATGAGCAAAATTCTGCCCAGACCACAGCAAGTTTGGAGAATAGTTCAAACAGAGGAAGCAGCAGATGTGAAGCTCTTGGGGTCCTCCAGAAAGTGCATTTCTTCAGAAACTGGACACCTGAGTCCCCCCCTAACAGAAAATTCTGGGAAAAAGGAGGGAAGTCAGGAATTTCCTGATATTTCTGGGATACTTACTAAAAACTCGGAGATCAAAGGGCTCATCCATTGTCTCTGAAGTTGATAAAACAATTCCTGCTGTGTACCTGCCAGCATCCTCTTTCTCTAGTTGGCTGAGATGCAACTCTCTGCAGTCCTTGGAGATGTTCACTCGCTTTCGATATGGTGGGAAGGGGACCACAAGGTCACAGGGCTCCCCAAAAGTCAGCACAGCAATAGCTCTGGCAATGTTGTCAACACTTTTAGTCCAGGAAATCGTTTTAAATGATGAAGAGGCATTCACTTGGAAAATAATAGATTCCCCCAGAATGCCATTCAGTTCTTTTGTTCCACCAGCTTCGGCAAGACCAGAGGAAAGAGAGAGAGAGGAAGCGATCAAAGTTGGGTCACAAGAGACCCTCAAACACCCCATTTCTGACCCTCAGATTCCAGGAAAACCTGTGTGCCCTTCGCACAGTCACTCAAGCACTTGTGACATCCCTTCTAGAGTACTGTAACACTCTCTATATGGGGCTCCCCTTGAGATGCACTCGAAGGTTACAGTTAGTTCAGAATGCGGCCGCGCAGGTGATCATGGGAGCCTCAAGGCAGTCCCATATAGCACCTCTCCTGAGCGAGCTGCACTGGCTACCTGTGACCTTTCGGGTGCGTTTCAAGGGGCTGATGACCATCTTTAAGGTGCTCCATGGCACAGGGCCTAGTTACCTTCGAGACCGGCTGCTGCCCCATACATCCCTTCGACCGATAGAGAGGGTCTTCTCCGGGTGCCGTCGGCCGGGCAATGCCGGTTGGTGACGCCCAGGGGAAGGGCCTTCTCTGTGGTGGGCCCAACCCTCTGGAACGACCTGCCTCCCGAACTCCGCGTCACCTCGGACCTCTGCCTTTTCCGCCAGCGCTTAAAAACGCACTTTTTTCACCAAGACGGCCTGGCGTGAACCTCCCTATACCGACTGAGTTTTAGTTTGCCAAAGTTTTAATCAGAGGGATGTTAATTATGTTTTAGCACAGGGTTTTGAGTTTAATGTTGTTTTAGGATAATTTATAGTATTTTGTATATTTGTAGTGTTTTTAATTCTCCTGTGCGCCGCCCCGGGTCCCTCTGTGGGAGATGGGTGTGGGATATAAGTATGAACAAAATTAAAATTAAAAATTAAAAAAGTATGAGAAAGGACAAAACGCCTGTGATTTGATGCTCACGCCCTATTCTACTGCAACAGAGAGATTTGGAAGTCAATGCTTCTTTCTTTTCTTTTCCTCACTTCATTTCCCTCTTTCCCTTCCCTCCCCCGCTGTTCTTCTATTGACTTCTGTATTTTGTAATACTCTATTTTTTGGTATAACGACAATTTGGGTTGGGGTAGCTTGCTGTCAGGGTCGGAGTTCCAAGTAGCAGACCCAAAGCTATCAAAACTCCGAGGCCAGGCTTCTCCTCAAAATCCAGATTTGTTAGGCATGTCATAGTGACACATCTGGTGGAAACGCAACTCTGAAGGTTCCCCCCACCCAAATTAAAAATCAAAGTTCTTCCCCCCAGCCCACATGTCCATCCCTTGGTCCAACAAGGTCACAGTCCCAACTGCAGTTGGTTTCAGTCCAGTCCATGGTGGGAATGTCCTTGGTTCCCAGGACAAACAATCTTATTTTGGCTACAGGCCCCCAGCTATCCCCATGAGGCCACATCTTTGGCAGTTCGAGCCGTTTCATTTCCTTGCGCTGCTGTTCAAAAAACTGTGTCTGCATTTTAACTTTACACAAAAATTGTATTAAAAAACCTCCTTCCCCCTAACAGAGACAGTGCTGTTGACAAATTGTCTACTTTACAAATGCATTTGATGATTAAAATATTAGCTAGGCATATTTTAAATCAATATGTTTCTTGGTGATTATAAAACTATTTCTGTATTCTCCGAACTTTGGGTTTTTTGCTTTTTAAAAATCTGTTTCCTGTTTTTAACTTTTTCGGTTCTTCTCAATTTTTTCAATGTTTTGTGGTTATTTTAACCAACATAAAATGATACGGGACTTTGAAATGTTTATTTACATGCTCTGGACCTGCATTATGTTTGGGTCTGAAATTGAATTTTTAGTCCTCTTAATCTAGACTACACTGTTAAGTAGGATAGTCACACGAAACATAAACAATGGCGTTATCTTTATGTTTCTTCTATTTTGTAAAGAAAAATGCAGAAAATGTTTTCTATTTCTTGTGCTAGAATTTGTTATTTCAAACTTATCTGCCTTTTTCTTGAGGTTCTTCGACTCAGCTCTTTTGGGTGAAAAGAAAGTTCTTCCACAGTTTTTATATCTATTTCGGTAAAAAAATCTGATGAACGCAAAGAAACAAAACATTCATTTCAGTCCTGGTTTGAATCTGCATCTAGAAACACAGTAAAAACAACTTACCAGCTCTTAAGAGAAGCACTGAGAAGCACAGTCTGAGAAGAATCCTGGGAGACATTTCAAAGAAACTTTGTCCAATGTATTTCCAAAATTTATTGTCTTTCACAACTGTCACTGCAAAATAGGACTTCCTCTTTTGTGGGAGGAGAATTGAAACTTCAAAGTCAGGAAATCAACTCTCGCAAAAAAATTTTTTTGTTTTTTGTTTGTTTTTACATCCTTTTCTATGAAATATTCTAAATCTAAAATAAAATTATATAATGGCATTCTATTAGATCTTCCTAAAATCATCCAATAACATTACGTCTTTATAACATATTCTAAATAAAAATTTGTTATATTTAATAATAAAGCTTTTAAACTTATTATTAAACATTCATTGACTATAGCTATTATTACATCCTTTTTATGTGAAGCATGCTAAATTTAAAGTAAATTTATATTATGGCATTTCATTACATCATCCTGGACTCATCCAATGGTGTTACATCTTTGTATTCTATTCTATATAGAATTGTTTCTTTTATTAACAAAAAGACTTTCCCACATCATCTCCATAGTCCTCACTTACAGCTTATATAAAATTCCATATTATCAATCTAGTATATATAAATGCTTTATTATAATTATTAATCATTTATTTGACTACAACTATTATTACTCTGTCTTATACATAATACTCAAAGTTTAACTACCGTATTTTTCGGAGTATAAGACGCACCGGAGTATAAGACGCACCAAGGTTTTGAAGAGGCAAATTACAAAAAAAAGTAGGTAGGAAGGTAGGTAGATAGAGGGAGAGAGAGGGAGAGAAAGAAAGAGAAACACATAAGGTAGGTAGATAAAGGGATAGAGAGAGAGAGAAATAGAGAGAAATACAGTAGGTAGGGAGGGAGAGAGAAAGTAGGTAGGTAGGTAGGTAAAGGGATATATAGAGAGAGAAATAGAGAGGGAGAGAGAAATACAGTAGGTAGGTAGGGAGAGAGAATGTCTGTGTAGGTAGGTAGGTAGGTAGATAAAAGGGGAGAGAGAGAAATACAGTAGGTATGTAGGGGGAAAGGGAGAATGTGTGTGTGTGTAGGTAGGTAGGTAGAAAGATAGAGAAATAGAAAGATAAAGAAATACAGTAGGTAGGTAGGGAGAGAGTGTGTGTGTGTAGGTAGGTAGGTAGAAGGATAGAGAGAGAAATAGAAAGAGAGAGAAATACAATAGGTGTGTAGGGGGAGAGGGAGAATGTGTGTGTGTACTGTAGGTAGGTAGGTAGGTAGGTAGGTAGGTAGAAGGATGAGAGAGAAATAGAGAGAAATACAGTAGGTAGGATGGAAGAGAGTGTGTGTATAGGTAGAAGTATATAGAGAGAAAAATATATAGATAGAGAGAGAGAGAAATACAGTAAATAGGGAGGGAGTGTGTGTGTGTGTGTGTGTGTAGTTAGGAAGGTAGAAGGATAGAGAGAGAGAAAGAGAGAAATACAGTAGTTAGGGAGAGAGAGAGAGAGAGAGATTAGGTAGGTAAGTTAATGTTCTCAGGTGTATTTATCTCTGTCCTGCAGAAGGAAATTGCAGACAAACCTTAAAACTTCGTTTCTGCTTGCTCAGAAAAAGTTAAAGAGCCTTCCGAAAGGTTGGGGGGGGGAGCCTTTGCACTCGGCAAACTTCCAAAACAGCCCATTTCTCCGTGAAAATGAGGCTGTTTTTTTTAAAAAATAAAAAGCATAAGTAGCCTGGGGGGGGGGCTTGCAGAGTGCTCCTGGGGGGGTGGGGGTGAAAAATGAGCAAAAAGCCCGACCCGTTTACCCAGGAGACTAGGCTCTCCATAAGGCTCGGCACAGCCAGTTTGGTGAAGGGGGCGGGGTTCCAGGAGGCAAAAAAAATGCTGTATTCTATGTATAAGACGCACCCAGATTTTCAGCCTCTTTTTAGAGGAAAAAAGGTGCGTCTTATACTCCAAAAAGTACGGTAAGTTTACATTAATTTTATTGTGACATTTCATTTCATTCTAGCTTAGAGCTTAGAGCTCTGATATAATTCAATCTTAGCCAATGAGTAAATGTATTTTAGAATTTTAATGGGAATGTTTTAGCACAGGTCCTTAGTTTAATTCATTTTAGACATTATTACTGTATTTATTGTTATTTATTGATTTTAACTCCCTGGGTCCATTTCGATGGAGAAGGAGCGTTTATATAAATCAAAATCAATCAATCAATCAATCAATCAATCAATCAATCAATCAATCAATCATCCTGTATCCTTCCAGTAGTAGTGCAGTCCAATCTTTCTTGCCATTTGTAGAATGTGTATTCTAAGTGTTTTCTTGATAAGTCTTATGTGAACTTGTCTTGGCAAATTATTGTTCATTGCATATTTTGTAAAGATTCAAGACCCTCCATCTATTCCTTTCATCAGCTTGCCTTTGGTTAACACTGGTGTTTCTGCCCAAAGTACACTCATTGTTTCTGCCAGTTTTTCTCCCCTTTCTTCATCTATGTTTTGAAGTATGAGATAGAGATCATATATTCCATGTATGTAGCTGCCATCAAAATTAGAACATAAACAATCCCCCCCAGTAAGCCCCAAAGATCAAATAACCATAAAACCATTTAAACTATTTTATTAAAAATATACAATAGACTGGACTATTGTAACTCTCTCTACATGGGGCTCCCCTTGAGGTGCACCCGGAGACTTCAGCTAGTTCAGAACGCAGCCGCGCGAGCTATTATGGGAACCGCTAGGTTTACCCATGTAACACCGCTCTTGCGCGAGCTGCACTGGCTACCTGTCGTCTTCCGGGTGCGCTTCAAGGTGTTAATTATCATCTTTAAAGCGCTCCATGGCTCGGGACCTAGCTATCTGCGGGATCGGATCCTGCCTCATACATCCTCACGGCCGATTCGCTCCCACAGAGAGGGGCTTCTCCGGGTGCCGTCCACTAGACATTGTCAGCGGGCGACACCCAGGGGAAGGGCCTTCTCTGTGGCGGGCCCAGCCCTCTGGAACGACCTTTCCCCCGATATCAGGACGACCACGGACCTCCGCTCCTTCCGTCTTAAATTAAAAACTCACTTTTTCTGTCTGGCCGGCCTAGGATAAGTCTCTCTGTCTTCGGGGGTTTTATTGGAAATTAGTACTGCTTAGTTTTAATGGGGAAATTTTAGCGCAGGTTATGTTTAATTTGTTTTTAGAATTGTTCGTATGTATTTATTGTTTTTATTCTACCTGTGCACCGCCCTGAGTCCCTGCGGGGAGAGGGTGCGGTTTTATAAATATTAAATATTATTATTATTACAATAGAAAAATGGAAGGAAGAAGATAGCAAAATTCAGGATGGGGCATGTTCCCATCAGACAGCAGTTGTAGGTCTTGTAAGATCATTTCCCCAGATATGTTTGAACAGGAGGCCAGGTAAGGTGAAAGCACATCTCAGTTTATTGACAGCACTGGAGGCAAAGATGAACATCAAGAGTCTTCGGAGTCCACAGCTGCCTCTCTGGTGGCCCAGACCATCCTTCAGGAGGACCAAGGCAACATTGCCCTTATCAATCCCAGATGCAGTTGCCCGAAGGCCAGACTTATCTTCTGGTGTCTTAATCGGGCTCTAGGAGGTCACCTTCTGCTCACTTCTGCCCTGATGGGACCCTTTTGGTGTCCAATTCTGGACAGAGCAGTTCTGAAAGGATAGCACCAGGTTGTGAGGAAGTCGAGATGGTGAAGGCTCTAGAAATGAAATTTGAAAGACCTGAATAGCTGCAGAAAAGGTGCCCGATATAATAGCCACCTTCAAAATCTGAAGGGTTGCCCTACAGAAGAAGTGTAGACATTATCTGATGCCCCATGGTTAGAAAGATAATAGATGGGTCAAATCTACAAGGAAGGAGGTTCAGAGTGGACCTCAGAAGAAACTGACTGACTGAACAAGCTTGAGCCAATGGAACAGGCTGCCACAGAAAGCCATGAATTCTTTTTCACTGAAGGTCTTCACACAGAGCATGTCTTCTTTCGGGAATGTTTTAACAGCTCCTACGTGGATCAGGTTGTTAGACCAGATCAGTCTATCTCAACCATGACAGCCTGAAGATTAGCTTTCAACTCCCAGAATTCCCCAGTGCTGGCCAGGGAATTCTGGGAGTTGAAGGCCACACATCTTCAAATTGCGCCAGTTGAGAACCACTGAGCTACTTTCCTAGGCTCATGCTCAACACAAATTCTCCACCAGCAAATTGCCATTGGTTTGTCTGCCCATCCAGGTTCTATAATTCCCAGCAGCTGGCTCTCTGTTTTGAGTCCTTTGTCCTGTCCTTCTGTCCATCTACCTACGTTCCATACGAGGAAGGACATTTTCTGCAGAAAAGTAAGTTCATTCTTGGCAAATGGCCTTGAGGAGGAGATGAGCCCTGTGGGAAGTCCTGGGGGTTGTGTCTGAGTGACCACCGGAGTATTTGCAGATAGACTCAAGGAAGTTTTTCACAAATGCAAGGCACATTTCACTACAGCTTCCCACTACAACTTCAGAACTTCTGAGGCTGGAGGCCTCCATGAATGCTTACCCATGTCCATTGTAACCTGTTAACACCCCTTTATTTGAGAAGAAGAGATTGGAGAGGAAGGGATTAAAAGAGAGCCAGCAGGCACACAATTTGGAACACACTGGGCTGTTTGTATAGTGGGTTTGGAGCTGTTGGCGCCTTTCAACTTTTATTCTGCATTGTGAGATTTCTTACTCTCTCCTAATCCCTTTCTCTCCTCTCCTCTCCTCTCCTCTCCTCTCCTCTCCTCTCCTCTCCTCTCCTCTCCTCTCCTCTCTAGGGGTAGGGAAAGAAAAGCCACAAGTGAGGCAGAGTATAATGCATACTGACTGTAATGTTAATCATATAAGTGAAAACTGCTGTGAAATCATACATGCATTGATTGTAAAGTTATTTTTAGAGCACCGTCATAACTTCAAATGGTCACTGAACAACTTAATTAGTCAGTGAGGTTTACCTATAGTCCCTTTGACATCACCTTGTTTCTCAGAGACTGATATTATTATAAATGATACCAGCTTTGCATGTTGGGAATTACTTTTAATGAATTGGTTTGACAATCTTCAATGATCTTCCAGGTTGCCTGACCACCTCTGGCACTGGGCTTTTTTGAGTGGCCATGTAAACCTAAATAAATAAATAAAAATGAAATACTGTTGTAGAATCTTACAAGTCTGAAAGTAGAAACCTCCATTACTCCTCCTGTACTCCAAAAGAGGATTGAAACCTGGGAAATAGGGCTCCCTTGTCATAAATAAATAAATAAAATAAATTTAACAGAAGTGTTGATTTACCACCAGCTTATCAAGTAGTTTAGGAACTGAGGAATTGGCAGCACAAGGACACAATGGTCAATCACCAGCCACCAACCAACCAACTAACCAACCAACCAAACAATTGGAAGGCACCGCATAGATATGAACCAGTGGTGGGTTTCAATTTTTTTAGAACCTACTCTGTAAGTGTGGCTTATTTTGTGGGCGTGGCTTGGCAGTCATGTGACAGGGTGGGCGTGGCCACCTTTTAAAATGTGGTGAAACTCATTTAACAACGCTCTTGCTTAGCAACCAAAATTTTGGACTCAATTGTGATGATAAATTCTTTCTTTCTTTCTTTCTTTCTTTCTTTCTTTCTTTCTTTCTTTCTTTCTTTCTTTCTTTCTTTCTTTCTTTCTTTCTTTCTTTCTTTCTTTCTTTCTTCCTTCCTTCCTTCCTTCCTTCCTTCCTTCCTTCCTTCCTTCCTTCCTTTCCTTTCCTTCCTGTTGAGTCACTGGCAGCGGCGGGCCAGATTTACTTCCAGGTATGCCAGTGGAACCCCCTCTCACCGGTTCTCTAAATTTCACCAACCAGCTTTCGCGAGTAGGTGCGAGCCTGCAGAAACCCACCACTGATATGAACCATAGAGTAGCCCAAAGAATATATTCCTAAAGAGAGAAGTTCCCTGAGGATGGGCTCCAGCATGAGCCCGAAAGCTCAGAATAGGAAACTTGCAGCCCTGGTGACTGACCCAGATCTTGCAACATTGTCCTGGAACACGTATGTTTGCCTTCATATGTGCAAATCCCCCACCGTGTAAGGTCCTGCCTCCCGGTCTTCTCAAGAAAGCCGAACTCTTCAAAAGATGATCATTTCAAATGGAACTTTTATTGAAAGATCACGATAGCAAAGGAAACGTAGGCAGGATCTGAGGTTTCCCACTCAAAGTGCTAAACCGCTATGAGCAAAGCCACTCCAGTGTTCAATCTTGGGCCCCTCCTGAGGTGGGAAGATGTTCTGAGAACCTCGGCCAGAGAAGGCGATAACTCTCAACTCCCAGGCCCTTCGGTTCTGCTTTCTCCAGTGGTGAGATAAAGAGATCAACGTTTTGAAGGTGGTTTGTGATACCATGGTCCATTTTAATGGTTGTCTAAGTTTTGGCTTATCTGCCCCCTTAGTCTTTAGTAATTTGGTGATCAGGAGGGCGATCTAAGCAAAGGAGGGGATGAATTGCCGGTAAACATTAGCAAACCTGTGAGATAAAAACTATTAAATCCTCAAGCACAGAGACAGATCTGGTTCACAATTCAAAAAGATTTATTTATCTATATAAATAAAAATGTAAAATAGTTTGTACGAATCCACTAATCTCAAAAATTACCGGACCGATTTAAACCAAAATTTCACACAATGTAGCGAAGCACTTCGGATAATAGAATACCAAATCATTTTGTGCCTAGCACACATGTATCGTGTACAAGGCAGGCACAAATAAACGTTACTCACTGAACACGGTTTAAGCTCTGTGTAACTCCTCCCATCCGGCTGTACGTCATGGACACGTAACGGCAGAAAACCGCCTTGAAGGAACGTTGCCAGGGGCAATGTGGAAAGCAACACATGCGCCTCCCTGTCTGCCTGCAGCCGCTCTCTTCCACACACACATGCACGCGCACACGCACACGCACACGCACGCAGGGCCACAGGATCAGAAGCGTCCGAGCCCCGTGTGGTAGTCACCTGGCGGGTGTGTCGGGTGGGGCAGCCGGCCGCGTCTCCACTAGCTGTCTCCGATGGCCACCGAGGTGCACTTTCTGGAGCCGTTGGAGAGAGCTGGTGGGGGGCATGGCCGGCTGTCCTGCCCACGGTGCGCCTGCCGGGCGACGGGGGCTGCGTGTCACGGGGCTCGGGGGCGGCGGCGGCAGTGGCGCGGGGCTGGTGGGGGTGGGCATGCGGTGCCCGGACGGCCACGCTCACTGTGGGAGGAGGCAGCCCTAGACTCCTCAGCCCGATATGCCGGCCTTTTCGCTGCTTGCAGAGGGGAAGGGGGAGACTGATACACAGAGAGACAGAGAGGAAGGGAGAGACGAACAGAGAGATAATGAATGAGAGAGATCGACAGGCACACACACAGTGACAGAGAGAAAGGGAGGGGAGAGAGACAGACACACAGAAAGAATGAGTGAGGGAAAAATAGACAGGCAATCATACGCAAACAGAGTGACAGAGATGGGGGAGGAAGGAGAGAGACAGAGAGACAGAGAGAATGACAGAGAAAGACAGAGAAGGAAGGAGGAACAGAGGGACAAAGAGACTAATGACTTTGCCCACCACTGTGTTAGGCACAAGGGAGGGAGGAAGGGAGGGGGGGGCTGGAGGGGGTTGACTGAGGGGGGGTGGTCTGGGGAGGGGAGGGCTATTTATTTAGGTAGAGGAATATAGAGAGAGGAAGAAATACAGTAGGTAGTTAGGTACGTAGAGGGATAAACGAGAGGGATGAATACAGCAGGTCCAGGTAGATAGGTACAGGTATATAGAGATAAATACAATAGGTAGGTAGGTAGGTAGAGGGAGAGAGGGAAGAATACAGTAGGCAGGTAGGTAGGTAGGTAGGTAGGTAGATAGGTAGGTAGAGGGATAGATAGTGGGAGAAATACAGTAGGTAGGTAGGTAAGTACAGGGATAGATAGAGAGGGAGAAATACAGTAGGTAGGTAGATAAATAGAGGGATAGATAGAGAGTAAGAAATACAGTAGGTAGATAGGTAGGCAGGTACAGAGATAGATAGGGAGAAATACAATAGGTAAGTAGGGGGATAGATAGATAGGGAGAAACACAGTAGGTAGGTAGGTAGGTAGGTAGAGGGATAGATAGGGAGAAATACAATAGGTAGGTAGGTAGAGGGATAGATAGGGAGAAATACAATAGGTAGGTAGGTAGATAGAGGGATAGATAGGGAGAAATACAGTAGGTAGGTAGGTTGGGGGTTATACAGTGGTTGTGTGTATGTGTGCAGATTGGTTGGCCATTTAACCAGACTGGGCCACAGCAACGTGTGGCCGGGTATAGCTAGTCTATATAAATAAAAATGTAAAATAGTTTGTACGAATCCACTAATCTCAAAAACTACTGGACCGATTTACCTCACTTTTTCACACAATGTTCACAAGGACTTCGGATAATAGAATACCAAATCATTTTGTGCCTAGCACACGTGTGTCATGTACACAGTACACAAATGTAAAATGTACAACTGAAAAAAATTTCACCTCCCTGTAACTCCTCCCACCTGGCATTTCCAACAGTCAGTTCCTCAAAAAGGCTGTACGGAGGCCTCTTACGGCCAAAAAGGCACTGAGATAGCAAACTCCCAGGTGGCCCAGAGAGAGAGAGAGAGGAAGAAATACAGTTTAACAAAAAGGACTAAGGGTGACATGATAGCAGCCTTCCAATATCTCAGAGGCTGCCACAAAGAAGAGGGAGTCAAGCTATTCTCCAAAGCACCTGAGGGCAGAACAAGAAGCAATGGGTGGAAACTAATCAAGGAGAGAAGCAACTTAGAACTGAGGTGAAATTTCCTGACAGTGAGAACAATTAATCAGTGGAACAGAAATTGCCTCCAGAAGTTGTGAATGCCCCAACACTGCAAGTCTTCAAGAAGATGTTGGATAGCCATTCCAACAAAGGCTGGAGCTTTTGGAGGCACAGAGAGAAATAACAAATAATAAGCAGAAAATTGAGGGGTTGGAGGGCGGGGCAGTTGGGATGAGGGAAGAGATAAAGGATGTTAAAATGAAATTACAGATATTACAGGTCATATGTCTAGAATTGATTTTGAACGTATGTCTTTTTTTTGAGATTCCAAAATGTTCCTGAGTCTGACACGGAAGATTTAAGAGAACTTATGGCTACGATCTTAGGGGATTATAAAAAAATAAATAAAGAATATATTTGGGGGGACATTGATTTAATCTATACAATCAATTCAGCATATGCCAGAATAAATAATGTACCAAGGGAGATACAAATTAAATTTACAAGAAGGTCAACAAGAGATGAGGTTCTGAGAGCGCAAAGGGGAGGGCCCCTGATATATCAGCAGAATGAGATAGCCATATTAAAGCAAATCCCGAAAAAAATACGAGATATAAGAAGGAAATATTCCTTCTTATCTAAAAAATTACATAAAAAGGGGGTTTGGTTTAAATGGTTGATGCCTGAAGGAATGTTGGTGTTCTGGGAGGGAGGAAGAGTTAGAATGAAAACGGTAGATGAGGCCCAGGCCTTTCTTAAAAAGCACTCCTCAATCCTAGACGACGATGATACGGGAACGGGAGGGGCCACAGCTCTGCCTACCGGTGGGGTGGAAGAAGAAGAAACAATAGCAAAGAGACTCAGATCACAAAAATGATTTTCTTTTGGGTTTTTTTATATATAGTAATCCATGTTAAGGATGTTTATAGAAACAAAGTAATTGAATGTATTGTATATACATTCAAAGTAATTGAATGTATTTGAATGTATATATTGTTAAGAAACACCCTATTTACCCTTTTCCTATTATAAAATTGTAAAACCAATAAAATTATTTTACAAAAAAAAAAAAGATGTTGGATAGCCATTTGTCTGAAATGGTTTAGGGAGTGATGGTTAAACCTTTTTTGGCTCGCGTGCCAAAAGCAGGGGGAGTGCAGGGGCCATGTGCACAGGTGTGCCACATCCATAATGCTATGTGCATGACCCCCTGCATTTGGCATGCTTTTTACGTCATCCCCAGGCTCCAGAGGCTTTATAGGAGCCTGGGGAGGATGAAAACAGCCTTCCCCCACCTCCAGAGGGCAAAAAATGGCCTCAAAAGAACGCCTAAATCAGCTGGTCAGGGCACACATACACACTGAAGCTGACAGGGCAATGCCTCGCGTGGCCTAAGAAATGGCTCCGTGTGCCACCTGTGGCACCCGTGCCATAGGTTTGCCATCATGGGTATAGGGCTTCCTGCCTAGGCAGGGAGTTGGACTAGATGACCTCCAAGGTCCCTTCCAACTCTGCTATTTTATTATTGTATTACAGTAGGTAGGTAGATAGAGGGATAGATAGAGAGGGAGAAATAAGGTAGGTAGGTAGGTAGGTAGGTGGGTGGGTGGGTGGGTGGGTGGGTAGGGTAGGGTAGGGTAGGGTAGGGTAGATAGATAGATAGATAGATAGATAGATAGATAGATAGATAGATAGATAGATAGATAGATAGATAGATAGATAGATAGATAGATACACAGTAGGTAGGTAGGTAGATAGGGTGATAGAGAGAGAGAAATACGGTAGGTAGGTAAGTAGGTAGAGGGAGAAAGGAAGAAATATAGTAGGTAGGTAGGTAGGTAGGTAGGTAGGTAGGTAGAGGGATAGATAGATAGGGAGAAATACAGTAGGTAGGTAGGGATAGATAGATAGATAGATAGATAGATAGATAGATAGATAGATAGATAGATAGATAGATAGATAGATAGATAGATAGATAGAAAGAAAGAAATACAGTAGGTCGGTAGGTAGGTCGGTAGGTAGAGGGATAGATAGATAGGGAGAAATACAGTAGGTAGGTAGGTAGGCAGGTAGGTAGAGGGAGAAAGGAAGAAATATAGTAGGTAGGTAAGTAGGGGGATAGATAGATAGCGAGAAATACAGTAGGTAGGTAGGTAGAGGAATAGAGAAAGAGGGAGAAATACAGTAGGTAGGTAGGTAGAGGGATAGAGAGGGGGAAATGCAGTAGGTAGGTAGATAGAGGGAGAAAGAAAAAAGAAGTACAGTAGGTAGGTAGGTAGGTAGGTAGGTAGAGGGATAGATAGAGAGGGAGAAATACAGTAGGTAGGTAGGTTGGGGGTTATATGGTGGTTGTGCGTATGTGTGCAGGTGTAGATCTACATACAGTTTGGTTGGCCATTTAACCAGACTGGGCCACAGCAACGCGTGGCCGGGTATAGCTAGTAGGAAAATAAAAAGCGTTTATTCAGGAAATGAATAAACCTGAAGGACCTCCATGGGGCAGGGGGGCTGTTTTTGCCTTCCCCAGGCTCATATAAAGCCTGGGGAGGGCGGAGAATGGCTTTAAAAATGGCTGAATCAGCTGGCCAGCGTATGCATGCGTGCTGGCCAGCTGACAGGGCAATGCCTCGCCAAATGGCTCTGCATGCCACCTGTGGCAAATGTGCCATAAGGTTCGCCATCACTGGTATAGGGACTCCTGCTAGAGTGGGGCGGGGGGCAGGTCTATTCTGTTCCATTCCATACCATCCAAATTGGTAATAGATCGCATTGAGGGGCCCATAGAAGCACCCTTGTCCCAAAGGCTCCTCTTGAATGTTGCCAAGGAAGACCATGAAGTGAAGCGGCAGGAGAGAGAGACTTACAGTCATCTTACAGTCATCTCCAAGGTGGGGCTGGGCCCACGTCTTCCTCCTCCATCTGCTGGGAAGAAAACCAAGGCCACAGTTGAGCTTTAGGCAGAGATCCAAGGGACAACCAGATAAAGCAAGTTGGGGGCTGCAAAAGGAGAAGGGGAAACTTGGCTGCAGTATTTATATTCATTCATTCATTCATTCATTCATTCATTCATTCATTCATTCATTCATTCATTCATTCATTCATTCATTCATAGTCGTCCTGCTACCATGAAGGAGAAGGCCTCGAAGTGGAGCCTATGTTCATCCTATGGAGTGACTTTGTGCAACTGCTTTGTGCAACAGCTTGCCTGGACATGATATCTTGAGGTGAGCAAATCTGACCAAGATGGAAGAGGCTTTGTATTGTACGAGTACTTGGGATCAATCTCAACATGTAGATCAGTGGTGGGTTTCTGCAGGCTCGCACCTACTCGCAAGAGCCGGATGGTGAAATTTAGAGAGCCGGTGAGAGGGGGTTCCACCGGCGGACCCAGAAGTAACTCTGGCCTGCCGCTGCCAGTGACCCAATGGGAAGGGAAGAAAAGGAAGACAGAAAGTAAGTAAGTAAGTAAGTAAGGAAGAAAGAAAGAAAGAAAGAAAGAAAGAAAGAAAGAAAGAAAGAAAGAAAGAAAGAAAGAAAGAAAGAATTTATCATCACAATTGAGCCCAAAATTTTGGTTGCTGTGCCACCTGCAGATTAGGTTCCTTTCCTACTGGTTGATGTGTGTGTGTGTGTGTGTGTGTGTACGCATGCTAAGGGGCTGAATGGAGGAGGTGATAAATGCATCCTTCATTGAAGAGATTTCTACCCCTGGCCACCCCAATGATGCCGTGGAAGTGCTGTCTCGGTGTCTGGAGGCCGTGCAGCTCTGGATGGGGAGGAATAAACTCAAACTCAACCCGTTCAAGACCGAGTGGTTTCCAGCATCTCGATATAGCTAACTAACTCCATCGTTGGCTATCAGGGGTGAGTCATTGGCTCCCGCGGAAAGGGCCCGCAACCTGGGCGTCCTCCTGGACTCACGGCTGTCCTTGGACGACCATGTGACGGCCGTGGCCAGGGGGGCCTTCTATCAGGTTTACCTGATACGCCAGTTACGCCCCTTTCTAGACTGAGATGTCCTACGCACGGTCACTCAAGCCCTCGTTATTTCCCGCCTAGACTACTGCAATGCCCTCTACATGGGGCTCCCCCTGAGATGCACCCGGAGGCTCCAGCTAGTGCAGAATGCAGCCGCGCGGGGAATTCTGGGAGTCTCTCGTTACTCCCATGTAACACCTCTCCTGCGCGAGCTGCACTGGCTGCCTGTGGTCTTCCGGGTGCGCTTCAAGGTGTTAGTTACCATCTTCAAAGCGCTCCATGGCTCGGGTCCTGATTACTTGAGAGACCGCCTCCTACCACATTCCTCCCTTCGGCCTGTCCGCTCTCACAGAGTTGGCCTTCTCAGGGTGCCGTCAGCTGGTCTTTGCCGACTGGCGACCCCCAGGGGAAGAGCCTTCTCTGTGGTGGGTCCGACACTCTGGAACGACCTTTCCCCCCCCGATATCCATACCATCACGGACCTATGACTCTTCCGTCGGCTGGTAAAAGCTCATTTCTTTCGTCTTGCTGGCCTGACATAGATTAGGGACTATTTTAATTCGTTATTTATGATTTTAACTATTTATTCAATTTTAGCACAGCTGTATTGGTTTAATTGTTTTTTAAATTTTGTATATTGTGGGGTTTTATCCTTCTGTGCACCGCCCTGAGTCCCTTTTTGGTGAAAAGGGCGGTATATAAATTGAAAATAAACTAAAAAACAAAAGATGTTCTTTAATCTTCTGTTTTGGGATGCTGATTCCACTGTAGTTACAGCCCTGGATGAAGCAGAGTATCAGACCTTGGTAGCTGTGCCACCTCGTTCAGCACTTGGTGTGGGACTCAAACTGGACAGTTCTGACCACACACTGATGACCTTTGGTGGGACCAGGATAGAGGGAGTGCAACTATCCTGGTTCTGCTGGATTTCTTGGCATCTTTGACTCCATTGACCAGCTTGCCCTCCTGGATTGACTGGAAGACAGTATGGGATCCGTTTTATCTATGTTAGGAATCTTCAGAAACACATGGACAGATCCTGTTCTCTGGGCTTCAAAACCTCTACTGGGATTTGAACCCATGGGCCTCTGCACTTATCTCAGACGATCAGATAGGGACCATTAGGTTTAGGAGCTGCCCATGTCCTGCAGGTCAGTGGTTCTGCAGCAAGGCAGACGTGGAATCTATCAGAGTGGAATATTCAGAGAAAGGCAGATGTGCTCAGGGAGGGAGTGGAAGTCACGTAATACCTGATCCGAGACCAACCTGCCATTCAGCAGCAGGAGGACCAGGGACATTGGAGTTCTGATGACCAGGACTTGCAGGTCAGCCCAGCCAACAGGAATGTTCCTTGTACTGTTGAGGCCCTCGTCCATGGAGTTCTGGCCTGTCATAATCCAAATGACCAGTGGGTCAAAGGTAGATTGATAGGTCCAGATAGCCATGTTTAAAACAACTCTGGGAGCCCAGCCTGACACCTTTCATCCAGGGAAGGGGAGGGAAGAGAAGAAAAGGAAAGAGAAGGGAAGGGAAGAGAAGGGAAGAGAGAAGAAGAGAAGGGGAAAAAGGGGAATGGAAGAGGAGGGAAGGGAAGAGAAGAGATGAGAAGAAAAGAGAAGGGAAGAGAAGAGATGAG
Source organism: Rhabdophis nuchalis (assembly GCA_039707465.1). NCBI lineage: Eukaryota > Metazoa > Chordata > Lepidosauria > Squamata > Natricidae > Rhabdophis > Rhabdophis nuchalis. The sequence goes on along the minus strand of CM077662.1, from coordinate 12,737,575 downwards.
AAGAAAAGAGAAGGGAAGGGAAGAGAGGAGAGGAAAAAAGAAGGGAAGAGAAGAAAAGGGAAGAGAAGGGAATGGAAGAGAAGAGGAGAATGGAAGGGAAGAAAAGGGAAGAGAGGAGAAGAGAAGGGAAAGGAGGGGAAGGGAAGAGAAGGGAAGGGAAGGGAAGAAAAGGGAAGAGTAGGGAATAGAAGAGAAGGGAAGGGAAGAGAAGAGAGGAGAGGAAAAGAGAAGAGAAGGGAAGAAAAGGGAAGAGACGAGAAGAGAGGAGAGGAGAGGAAAAGAGAAGAGAAGGGGAGGGGATGAAATAGAAGAGAAGAAAAGGGAAGAGAGGAGAAGAGAAGGGAAAGGAGGGGAAGGGAAGGGAAGAGAAGGGAAGGGAAGAGAGGAGAGGAAAAGAGAAGGGAAGGACACTCATTCAGCTGCACCATAACCCATGATCTCCTCTGGGGCCGGAGGAGAAGGAAAAGAGAAGGGAAGGGTTGGTTTTTCTCAGAGATCATCCTTAAGGTGGTACCTTTTCTGGATTTCACCATCAAAACGAGCCCCAAACATCCAAGGAGGAGAAGACTTCCCCCAATGAAAATGCACAGCAGGACCCAGAGAGGCATTGTGGAGCTTTTCTTGGTCTGTCCTGAAAAAGAGTAACAGCCCCTATTAATCCTTTCTAAAGGTCCCAGAGAGTGGACAATTCATGGCCCCCTGGAAGCAGAAGACCCACCAGCCCCAGGTGACCAGCACTTTGAGGTCAGGGGTTATCAGGTGCACCAAGCTAATTGTGCCCACAGTTGCTTGGGCTGATGCCCAATGGATCAGCTGAAGCTCTTGTCTATTTTTGAAAGGCTGGTCCCAACACAGCCTACATTCAGCCTAAGTTGGAATGAGAGCAATTGCTCCAAGAGGTGGATCTCTGTTGAACCCTCCTGGCCATAGTCGAGCATGAACCAAAGTCCAGAGGATCCCTGACCAGGGATCCCATCTAGGGGCATGTGACCTTCCCCCTTGGAGAATCACATTTGGGAGGAGCCCAGAAACAGGATCCCTGAATCCAACAGCATTCAGCCCTGCTAGGGTTGAGCCCAAATCTGATCCTTCCCATCCAGGTCCTGATAATTCTCTCCAGCTCAATAGTTGCAAGTCATACTTGGAGTCTTTGAAGCACTGGAGCCTAAAACCTCCTGGGGCTTACAGGCCTCTCCAGTCCCCTAATCATCTTTGTTGCTTTTCTCTGCATTGTCTGTATTATTTTGGTGCCTCTAACAGAGATGAAAATTGCCAGAAAAGAGAAGGAGTTTACTAGGACAAGTAACTGCCGTGCAGAGGAAGGCAGAGATAGTCCTTGACTTATTACTACAATTGAGCCCAAAATTTTGGTTCCTAAGCAAGAGCATTGTTAAGTGAACTTCACCACATTTTCCCCAATCCATGACATCTCCTGGTGAGTGACATCAAGTTGACCACGCCCAACCAGTCACATGACTGCCAAGACATGCCCACAAAACAGGCCATACCCACAGAATAGGAGGTAAATTTTTTTGAAACACACCCCTGCCATGGACCCAAGACATTGCAACCTTCATAAATATGAGACAGTTACCAAATGGCTGAATTTTGATCACATGACCATGGAGAGACTACAATGATTGTGAATGTGAAAAATGTGAATGTGAAAAACTTTTCAGTGTCATTCAAATGGACACCAAATGACATGTTGCACTTACGAAAAACGTGCAGTTCAAAGAACTCATCCACAGCTGTTTCATTCTGTAAAACAATTCCTGCAGTGTATCTGCCAGAGTCCTCTTTCCTTAGTTGGCTGAGATGTAATTCTCTGCAGTCCTTGGAGATGCCCACTCTCTTTTCAAAAGCTTGGCGGAGGAAGAGAAAGTCACATGAATCCCCAAAGGTCACCACAGCAATGTTGATTGATTCGATGCCTACAGTTTTAGTCCAGAAAATCTTTTCATAGGGTTGAGAGGTTTTCACTTGGAAGGTGACAGATTCCCCCCGAACGCCAATCAATTCTGTTCCATCTGCAATATCAGAGGGAAGAGAGAGGAAGCCATCAAAGTTGGGTCACAAGAGACCTTCCAAGTCACAAGAGACCTTCCAAAGTTGGGTCACAAGAGACCTTCCAAGCATTTCAGTTATGACCCTTATATTCCAAGGAAAACCTTTTCCGAGAAACGACAAAGTGGCTCCAGGATACGGAAGCCAAAGCAATTTGGCCCCTCCTGTTCAACACATACATGAAGCCGCTGGGTGAGATCATCCGTGGTTTTGGGGTAGAATACCATCTGTACGCTGACGACATCCAGCTGTACATTTCTACCCCAAACCACCCCAACGATGCCGTAGCGGTGATGTGCCAGTGCCTGGAAGCTGTACGGATCTGGATGGGAAGTAACGGACTCAAGCTCAACCCGACCAAGACCGAGTGGCTGTGGTTTCCGGCTGCCCGATTCAACCAGCTTACTCCATCGCTGGCCATAGGGGGCGAACATCTTGCCCCTGTGGATGGGGTGCGCAATCTGGGTGTCCTCCTGGATGCCCGGCTGTCCATGGAAGATCAAGTGACAGCCGTGGCCAGGAGGGCGTTTTACCAGGTTCGCCTGGTTCGCCAATTGCGCCCCCTATTGGATCGGGACGCCCTTCGCACAGTCACTCATGCTCTCGTGACATCCCGACTGGACTATTGTAACTCTCTCTACATGGGGCTGCCCCTGAGGTGCACCCGGAGGCTTCAGCTAGTCCAGAATGCAGCCGCGCGAGCAATTATGGGGACCGCAAGGTCTACCCATGTAACACCGCTCTTGCGCGAGCTGCACTGGCTGCCTGTCGTCTTCCGGGTGCGCTTCAAGGTGCTAATCATCATCTTTAAAGCGCTCCATGGCTCGGGACCTAGCTATCTGCAGGATCGGATCCTGCCTCATACATCCTCACGGCCGATTCGCTCCCACAGAGAGGGACTTCTCCGGGTGCCGTCCACTAGACTGTGTCAGCGGGCGACACCCAGGGGAAGGGCGCTCTCTGTGGCGGGCCCGGCCCTCTGGAACGACCTTCCCCCCGACATCAGGACAACTACGGACCTCCGCTCCTTCCGTCTTAAATTAAAAACTTACTTTTTCCGTCTGGCCGGCCTGGGATAGCCTCCTTGCCTTGGGATTTTATAGAATAGGTTTTAGTTTAATTGGGATTTTAGCACAGGGTTTATTTAATTGGTTCTTAAATTTTGTTGGTATATTTATTGTTGTTTGTTATTTATTGCTTTTATGCTACCTGTGCACCGCCCCGAGTCCCCATGGGGAGAGGGGGCGGTCTAGAAATAATAAATTTCATTTCATTTCATTTCAATTCAAATGTTCTACATGGGGGGGGTCAGCCCTTCTCTTTGGGGTTCAAAAGTAGGATCGAGATTGTCTTAGCCAGAAATAAAAGCCTTGAAGAAATCGAAAGGGAGAAGAAACCCCTCCCCCCTTCTGCAGAGATACCCCAAGAGGAGGAAAAGGAGGGGTTGCCAGCAAACCCCACACTACTGCATGTTTCCACTGTGGGAAGGATGGGCACTGGGCTGCAAACTGCCAAATGAAACGAAGTCCCCGACTCCAAGCATCATCAGAGAAGAAGAGGATTGATAAACATCCGGGGTCACGCAGCAAGCCAGCCATGAGGGGAGTGGAACCAATAGATTTCCGCACCTCAGGACGGAAGGAGGAGGAGCCAGATGACTCGGAGGAGGAAACCGAAACCAACAACCATGACGACGAATGTTGGGTGAGTTCCCGGTCGGGCCCCATGACCATTTCAGTAGAACTTAAAGTGCCCTCTACTGGTACTCAGTCTAAACTACTAGCCCTCTTGGATTCAGGATGCACACGTTGCATTATTAGCCCCAACATAGTGGAACAAAAGTTGAAAGTACCCATCGCTTTTTGCCAATTGGATGGATCCATAGCAGGGAGGGGGGGCTCCTGCTCAGTTTATGACCGAGCCTATTGATATGTGGCTAGGCAGTCACCAAGAGACCCTGAGTTTTATTGTTGCACCTGGAGTAGATAACCCCTTCATATTGGGATTGCCTTGGTTGCGGAAGTGGAACCCAAAAATTAGCTGGACTGAGGGTTGGTTATGCATACGCTCCTCTACACCCCCGTAAACCAACAACAATATTGACATCAAGAGTTTTTTTGCATTGGACAGTGGTTTAGGGGGTTGTGGGGGAAAGGGGTTGGACGCTTATTGATATGTATGCTTTCACGCGTGAATATCTCAGACTTGGCTGCATTGTTTTCGTAACTAGTAAAATTGCTCCTAAATCTTTAAAAATGGATTTGAGTGGTTTCTTTCTTGGTCATCGTTAGAGGCAGTTCTAACAATTAACAAATGGCTGAATTTCAATCACGTGACCATGGAGAGACTACAATGATTGTGAATGTGAAAAACAGTCTTAAGTCCCTTTTATTCAGTGTCATTCAAATAGACACCAAAATCACATGTTGTACTTACCAAAAACGTGCAGTTCAAAGAACTCATCCACAACTGTTTTGTTATATAAAACAATTCCTGCAGTGTATCTGCCAGAGTCCTCTTTCCTTAGTTGGCTGAGATGTAATTCTCTGCAGTCCTTGAAGATGCCCACTGTGTTTTGAAAATCTGGGTGGAGGAACAGGAATTTATACACATCCCCAAAGGTCACCGCAGCAAAATGGATAAACGTCATGCCTACAGTTTTAGTCCAGAAAATCTTTTCATAGGGTGGAGAGGTCTTCACTTGGAAGGTGACAGATTCCCCCAGAAAGCCAATCAATTCTGTTCCATCTGCAACATCAGAGAGAAGAGAGAGGAAGTCATCAAAGTTGGGCCACAAGAGACCTGCCAAGCATTTCATTTATAACCCTCATTTTCCAGGAAAACCTGATCTGAGAAAGGACAAAATGACCCCAGGATAGGGAAGCCAAAACAGTTCAAATGTCTTACATGGGGGAGGGGTCAATCCTCTTTGGGGTTTAAAAGTAGGATCTGATTCACAGAGTGACCCAAAGCTTAACCACCAAGTTTAACCAACCTACCTGAAAACTTTTTTGTTCAAAAGGCAGAGAAGGGAACTAGAGGGACAGCCATACTGGACTTAATTCTTACAAACAGAGCGAGTTGAAACTGCAGGAACCCTGGGTGGGATTGACCATGTCATACTAGAATTCAACTTAATGCAAACACTGGAAAGCAATGGAACATAAGGATACCAGAGTCTTAGATTTAAAAAGAGCTGATTATAACAAAGTCAGAGACAACTTGGATGAAAATCCTAAAGGGGAAAACAACTAAAGAATCTTGAGAAATTCTGAAAAATATGATCATAAAAGCCCAGACCAGCACAATACCACTGAGAAAGAAAAACAAGAAATCCAAGGAGAAACCACCATGGCTGCAAAAAAGTCTCTCCGACAAATTGAAAGACAAAAAGAACAAGTACAAAAAATGGAAAGAGGGACACACAACTAAGGCAGAATACAAGCAGATAGCCAGAATCTGAAAAGATAAAGGCAAGAAACCAAAGATTATAACTTCCCTCCCAACTCTGTTAATCTGAACATTACACAGAGTGACAAAGCTCTAGGCTGACCAGGCAAACTAACGACTCACCTGGACACCAAAGCAGGTTTTATAACTTATGTAGAGTTTATAAAGACCACTAGGACACCCTCATTAGGGGAATAGTGTATAAAGACCATTAGGACACAGAGAATAGTTGGGCATGAAGATGTGTATTAGGAGTCAAAGGAAAACAAGGTAAAACCAAGGAGGGCTAGAAAGGTCCATCAAAGGTGACAATTGGATTGTTGGTTGCAGCTGCTCAGCCCCTTTCCAATTCCGGTGGTTCTCCTGCAGTGGGAAGTTCTGCCTTCCCAAGGACTTTTTCTATGCCAAGTAAATGTTGGTTTCATCTTTGGTCTCAAGGCTTCTTCCATGGAGGGAAGAACTTACCAGCACAAACCTGCTTTAAGGAGACCGTCCTGGATGCCTTGCTCACCAAGTTGCCTGCTGTACAAGTGAGTTTGATATTAAGATCCTGGGTAGGGACCTTGATCACTGATCTCTCGAGGGTGGGAACTGTGCTCTGGCTGGCTGAGACCCAGTTGAATTCCACCTCATCTTCATTGGTCACTGTAGAGCAGGGGTTCCCAAACTTGGCAACTTTAAGACTTGTGGACTTCAACTCCCAGAATGCTCCAGCCAGCTACGCTGGGTGGAGTATTCTGGGAGTTGAAGTCCACAAGTCTTAAAGTTGCCAAGTTTGGGAACCCCTGCTGTAGAGCAACGCAGCCAAGCTTGGCTTCCACCCTCATCAGGAGAACAGGTCACTCTCAACTGAAAGTCCTGCAAACGTGCTGAAGACATGATAGAGAGAGAGACACCATTTATGAAACATCACAAAATCTCAGAGAGGCCAAACGGGAAGGAAAAATGGAATCAGTCGTGGTTCAATGATTGGTTTTGTTTAGACTAGAGCTGAGAAAACACATCTCTCCCATCTCTGTCACAAATAACAACCCCCCGACAACCTCCTCTGATGGGCTCTCTGCTCAAGGAAAGCAAAGTCATGGCACACACTTGAAAGCAAATCAGGAAGACTGCAACTGTGGGGTCTGTCTGGCAAGAACAAAGAATGCTTATTCACAGGAAATACATACCTGTAAAGCTTGGAACAATTCTGGGTAGTTAGAAAGCTGATAAAAGTAACAAAGAGTTAGGCAACTTGCAGAGCTCAGCTAAAAGTTAGAAATGGAGATGGTATCCTATTGCACCGACTGGGGGGGTTGGGGTTGGGAGGCACCGTTTTGCGGTGGTTCTCATCCTACCTCTCTGGTCGGTCGCAATATGTGTTGACGGGAGGGCAGAGGTCGACCTCGAGGCCTCTCTTATGTGGGGTTCCTCAGGGGTCGGTCCTCTCGCCCCTCCTTTTCAACACATATATGAAGCCGCTGGGTGAGATCATCCGTGGTTTTGGGGTGGAGTACCATCTGTACGCTGATGACACCCAGCTGTACATATCCACCCCAAACCACCCCAACGATGCCGCCGAAGTGCTGTCCCGGTGTTTGGAGGCCGTACGGATCTGGATGGGTGGTAACAAACTCAAGCTCAACCCTGCCAAGACTGAGTGGCTGTGGTTTCCGGCACCCCGGTTCAGCCAGATTCCACCAACTCTGGCCATTGGGGGCGAAACACTGGCCCCCGTGGAGAGGGCGCGCAATTTGGGTGTCCTCCTGGATTCCCGGCTGTCCATGGAGGACCATGTGGCGGCCGTGGCCAGGGGGGCGTTTCATCAGGTACGCCTGATGCGCCAATTGCGCCCCTTACTGGACCGGGCTGCCCTTCGCACAGTCACTCAAGCTCTCGTGACGTCCCGGCTCGACTACTGTAATGCTCTCTACATGGGGCTTCCCTTGAGGTGCACTCGAAAGCTACAGCTAGTCCAAAACGCAGCCGCGCGGGTGATTATGGGAGCCACTAGATGCTCCCACATAACACCGATCCTGCGCGAGCTGCATTGGCTTCCTGTGGTTTTTCGAGTGCGCTTCAAGGTTTTGACAACTATCTTTAAAGCGCTCCATGGCTCGGGGCCTAGTTATATGCGAGACCGCCTCCTGCCCCATACATCCCTTAGACCGATACGCTCCCACAGAGAGGGCCTTCTCAGGGTGCCGTCGGCCGGACAATGCCGACTGGCGACACCCAGGGGAAGAGCCTTCTCTGTGGCGGGCCCAGCCCTTTGGAATGACCTACCCCCTGAATTACGTACCATCACTGACCTCCGCCTCTTCCGCCAATGTCTTAAGACATATTTGTTTCAACAAGCCGGCCTAGCCTAACCTCCCATGGGGACTTTTAGGTAGTTTTAAATTGGGTTTTTAAAATTTGGTTTTAGCGCAGGATAGGTTATTTAATAGTTTTTTAAATTATATTTATTGTATTTTGTATGTTTTTAAATTTTCCTGTGCGCCGCCCTGGGTCCTTCTTGGAGAAGGGCGGGATATAAATTTAAATAAATAAAAATAAATAAAAATAAATAAGATGGCAGCAAATGAAATTCTATTAGAGAACTCCTGGGACATTCTTTAGCTAAGGCTTAGGAATAAGGACAGCTATAGACCAATAGAACAAATGGTAGAATTATTACTAAAATGTTTATTATATGATATTTCTTATTATCTCGCCTTGTCATGGTTTCTCTTTTAGTGATAATGTATAAAGCTTTCTTAATCCTTTGATCTTGGCTCTCTTGGCATTTTGGCCAGGAGCCCCTTTTCCTTGGGGTACCCCAATAAAAAGCAGCAAAACCTGCACCTCATGTCTGACGTCCTTCATTGGCCTCTGCACCAGACTCAGACCTGAATTGGGGACAACACCTCTGTCATGGGTGACACTCTTTGTGAAGGGAGGAGCCCACCATGAGAGAGGAGGGCAGGTACCCCTCGTCCCCTGCCTCCCCCTAATTCCTCTTTATACCAAACTAAGGATTGAGGGCAAGAGGATGAGATTCAGGCTCAGCCCCTCAAGGACACCTGACTCTTCCCAAGGAGTTTCCGAGTCCAGCAGTCCCACAATATCCACAAAGAAGATCCTGAACTGCCTCTCTGGAGATTTCAGCCTCAAAGCCCACCTGCATCTCTCTTCCTGACACCCCATCTGGGAACCACTTGTTCTGGCCCAGATCCAGCCTGGACCCCATGGATTGGGAGAGAGCCGGGCTGGATGCCCACAGGCCCCTTTTCAAGGGGAAAGTCTTAGCAGGCCTTGTTTTGAGTTCCACTTCTAACTCATCGTAGATACTCAGCCAGGCCAGAGCTCCTGCCTTGGTTGGAACAGGAAGGAAAATGGCGGGTGCTGATCACAACATCTGGAACCAATTTGCATTGGTAAAAAAGACAAAAATCTGCACAACTGTCAGACGGGCCAAGCCTGTTTGGACAGAAATTAAGGTGGGAGTAGCAGCTGAGAAGCTCTGGGCTCCACCAAAAATTGAACACCCAAAGACCCTCCCCCAACAGAAAATCTCTCTCCACATCAGCCTAAGCAAAGGAGGGAGGGAGGAATTTCATGGCTATGCCTGGGATACAGGGAGCCTTTGACTTAAATTGGTCCCAGATTTTCTGTTCCTTAGCTAAGTCAGTTTTTAAGGGAATTGTGTCCCATTACATGACTTTTCTTGCCTTACTTCTGTAGTGAAGAACTGTAGCTGTTCAGTTAGAGGCAAGACTCTCAAGTGAATCTGGCTTCCTCATTGACCTTACTCATTAGAAGGTCATAAAAGGGAACCATGGCTCCAGGACTTTGCAACTCTCATTAATATGAGACAGTTACCATGTGTCGGAATTTTGATCAGGTGACCATGGAGAGACTACAATGATTGTGAATGTGAAATACGGTCTTGTCACTTGTTTCAGTGTCATTCAAATAGACACCAAAATGACATGTTGTACTTACCAAAAACGTGCAGTTCAAAGACTTCATCCACAACTGTTTTGTTCTGTAAAACAATTCCTGCAGTGTATCTGCCAAAGTCCTCTTTCTCTAATTGGCTGAGATGCAATTCTCTGCAGTCCTTGGAGATGCCCACTATATTTTCAAAAGCTGAGTGGAGGAACAAGTCACAATGATTCCCAAAGGTCACCGCAGCAAAATGGATAAACGTCATGCCTACAGTTTTAGTCCAGAAAATCTTTTCATAGGGTGGAGAGGACTTCACTTGGAAGGTGGCAGATTCCCCCAGAAAACCAATCAATTCTGTTCCATCTGCAACATCAGGGAGAAGGGAGAGGAAGCCATCAAAGTTGGGCCACAAGAGACCTGCCAAGCATTTCATTTATAACCCTCATATTCCAAGGAAAACCTTTTCCGAGAAACGACAAAATGGCCAGGACAGGGAAGCCAAAACAGTTCAAATGTCCTACATTTGGAGGGGGGGGGTCAGCCCTTCTCTTTGGGGTTTAAAAGTAGGATCTGATTCACAGAGTGACCCAAAGCTTAACCACCAAGTCTAACCAACCTATCTGAAAACTTTTTTGTTCAAAAGGCAGAGAAGGGAACTAGAGGGACAGCCATACTGAACTTAATTCTTACAAACAGAGGGAGTTGAAACTGCAGGAACCCTGGGTGAGATTGACCATGTCATACTAGAATTCAACATAACGGAAACACAAGCAATGGAACATAAGGATACCAGAGTCTTAGATTTAAAAAGAGCTGATTATAACAAACTCAGAGACAACTTGGATGAAAATCCTAAAGGGGAAAACAGCTAAAGAATCTTGAGAAATTCTGAAAAATATGATCATAAAAGCCCAGACCAACACAATACCACTGAGAAAGAAAAACAAGAAATCCAAGGAGAAACCAGCATGGCTGCAAAAAAATCTCTCCGACAAATTGAAAGACAAAAAGGACAAGTACAAAAAATGGAAAGAGGGACACACAATTAAGGCAGAATACAAGCAGATAGCCAGAATCTGAAAAGATAAAGGCAAGAAACCAAAGATTATAACTTCCCTCCCAACTCTATCAATCGGAACATTACACAGAGTGACAAAGCCCTAAGCAGACCAGGCAAACTAATGACTCACCTGGACACCACCTGAGTGGTCATTTGACGTACCCTTTGGGTTTAGCCTCTCTCTCCTACCAGGTTGGACCTCTTCACCTGGCACCCTGCCTGATGCCACTGTTATTTGTTGCCACTGATTTAATTTTACTCCCCAAGCTATGTGATAGAAGCAATTGGGGAGTCCTTGAACATTGCAGGGGGTTCGACTAGATGCTCCTTGTGGTCCCTTCCACTCTCCAATTTTATGGTTCCAGATATTCCACTATCTGGAGAAGCCCAGACCCCATTACTGAATTGTAGCCACAAAAAATATAAAAATACACCAAAGCAGGGTTTATAGCTTATGTAGAGTTTATAAAGACCATTAGGACACAGAGAATAGTTGGGCATGAAGATGAGGGTTAGGAGTCAAAGGAAAACAAGGTAAAACCAAGGAGGGCTAAAAAGGTCCCTCAAAGGTGACCATTGGATTGTTGGTTGCAGCTGCTCAACCCCTTTCCAATTCCGGTGGTTCTCCTACACAAATAACTGTGGGAAGTAATGCATTCCCAAGGACTTTTTCTATGCCAAGTAAATGTTGGTTTCATCTCTGGTCTCAAGGCTTCTTCCATGGAGAGAAGAACTTACCAGCACAAACCTGCTTTAAGGAGACCGTCCTGGATGCCTTGCTCACCAAGTTGTCTGCTGTACAAGTGAGTTTGATATTAAGATCCTGGGTGGGAACCTTGATCACTGAACTCTCGGGGGTGAGAACTGTGCTCTGGCTGAGATCCAGTTGAATTCCACCTCATCTTCATTGGTCACTGTAGAGCAACGCAGCCAAGCTCGGCTTCCACCCTCATCAGGAGTACAGGTCACTCTCAACTGAAAGTCCTGCAAAAGTGCTGAAGACATGATAGAGAGAGACACCATTTATGAAACACCACAAAATCTCAGAGAGGCCAAACGGGAAGGAAAAATGGAATCAGTCGTGGTTCAATGATTGGTTTTGTTTAGACTAGAGCTGTCACAAATAACAACCCCCCAACAACCTCCTCTGATGGGCTCTCTGCTCAAGGAAAGCAAAGTCATGGCACACACTTGAAAGCAAATCAGGAAGACTGCAACTGTGGGGTCTGTCTGGGAAGAACAAAGAATGCTTATTCACAGGAAATACATATCTGTAAAGCTTGTAACAATTCTGGGTAGCTATAAAGCTGATAAAAGGTAACAAGAATTAGACCACTTGCAGAGCTCAGCTAAAAGTTAGAGGTGGAGATGGCTTGCAGCAAATGAAATTCTATTAGAATTCCAAGGCTTAGGAATAAGGGCAGCTATAGACCAATGGAACAAATGGTAGAATTATTACTAAAATATTTATTATATGATATTTCTTATTATAGTTTAGTTTAGTTTATAAGTTTTTTATACTGCCCTTCTCCCTACGCCTCTTCCGTCAGATGGTAAAAGCACATTTCTTTCATCTAGCTGGCCTGACATAGATTAGGGAATATTTTAATTCGATATTTATTGGTTTTAATTATTTATTCAAATTTTAGCACAGATCTAATAATTTAATTGTTTTTATATTTTGTATATTGTGGGGTTTTTATCTTTCTGTGCACCACCCTGATTCCCTTTTAGGTGAAATAGGGCGGTATATAAATCGAAATAATAAATAAATAAATAATAAATTCTCCCGAAGCCAAAGTAAAACAAATATATAAAAGTTAAAAACAGTTTAAAAAGCATGTTAAATAATTTGGCCTCTCATAAAATTAAAAAACCAAAGAAACCCTGATTAAAATTAATAAAAATTCATATTTAAAAAAAATCATTTTGATGCCAGCCCAACTTGTTGGGAAAAAAAGGTTTTGAGAGCACGGCGGAAGGTGCGTAAGTCAGGGATAGTTCTTAATTCTGGGGGCCATTCGTTCCAGAGGACAGGGGCTCCCATCGAGAAGGCTCTCCCCCTGTGTGTCGCCGGTCTGTTGTAGGAACGCCAAGACACAGATAAGCTCTTCAAAGTAGCAAAAGTTTATTATGTGCACAGGTTCAGTGATGGGCTGCAAGCCCACTCAAAAATATCTGAACCCCCAAATATTGACAAGGATTGTCTCTTATACCCTGGGTGACGTAGACATTCCCGTTCTCCTACATCTGCCCAAATATGGAGTTGGGGGACTCGAAAACCTACCAGTTGCCACAGTTTGCTTAGGTCGACAAGATATATGCATTCAGAGACTATTTGTGGCTAGCAAGGAGATAAATGGGGAAGTTGCTGGGAAAAGATCGGGGGAGCAACCCAGCAAACAGGATGCTGTCTGGGGCAGGACCTTTTTGCAAATACAGCAGTATATTGAGCATAGTTTGCAATCCTACTTCTTGACCAAAGTATACTTGACCAATGTTTCAGGCCTAGGCCAGCCCTAGACCTCTGTATCTTCCGTTGCTACCTCAGGTCGACACTGTTTAGCCAACAGCACCTTGAGGAGACCCTCTCTATGGGAGCCTTATCTTGCCTTGTCTTGCCTTCTGCTTTATAAAGCGTTCTTATTCCAGATTCAACCGGAAGTTCACCAGCTGGACAGACAGGGTGTGAGCTCTGAGGAGCCTCAGTTGACCACTGTCTGACAAACCAATTCCGAGATACTTTTTTGGATCAGAACCCTCCTGGGTGGTAGTGCTGAAGAAGGGGCAGTGTCATCAGACCCAGAGGGAGTGCAACAGGTCCCTCGTAGGTTGGAGATTTGGTCTCTGAATCGGAGTCAGGGTGGCAGCATGGCAACATGGCTGCACAAGAAGCTGGCTTCCAGCCAAAGCGACTGAACAGGAGTGTGCAGGAGGAGATGAAAGCCTGGTAAGAGGAATGAATTAACCCACAGTCATAAATCTGAACTTGGAGACAGGAAATACAATACAATATTGGGTCGATTATTATGAATCAGGCATCATTAGAGAACTTTACAGACAACCATCTTTTGCTTTTAAATATCGGGGGTGCCAAGGGGGAGACTCAGAAGACGATGGCAAAAGGCCAGCCATCCAAAGAGAGCTGGAGAGCAGCCTGACCTCAGACCTCAAACCAAGACGGGCGAAGGAAGAGGAGATGAGTATTTAACCCCTAAAAGAAGCTAAAGCTGACCCCCCGCCCCACTTCCTATGCCCAGAAAAAGGGAAATGCCCTAAGCAAGCAGGGAAGAGTGGAGGGGATGCTGGGCTGGAATCAAACCAGGCCCCCAAAGCTCCAAATGGAGCCCCTGGGAAGTTCCATAGAGCAACGGAGGGAGGAATGTGACTGGTCAACCTCCATGAAGAAAGGCCATTATGCATGCCAAAAGAGAGGAGAGGAGTAATGGATCCTCTTGAGATGACAATAATAATAATAATAATAATAATAATAATAATAATAATAATAATAATAATAATAATAATAATAATAATAATAATAATAATTTATTTTATATACCGCGTCCTCTCCCCAGGGGGACTCGGAGCGGTGCAAGAAGCACATGGGAACGCAGCCCCTCTTCTCCACCCATTAAAAGGAAGATGAAACCAGTGCCTCTCCCACATAGACAATCTCCACTCTCACTCCAATCTAGAACTGAGGAGTATCTTCAGACATATCAAACACGAGCATACAGAGGCCGACAGGAGGAGGGAAGGTCACTGCTAATCTGGAGACACCTGTTGTTGGAAGGGGGCCAGAAACCATTCAAAGTTGGAACTGACCATATGAATCTGGAGGCTCTCAGGACCCCACATAAATGATCACCCAAACAAACTGATGGATTCAATATTTCAACCGCTTCGACTTCGTACTAAAGCACATTGCAGGGCAGAATAACTTTCTAGGTCCCGCATGCCCCAGTACAGATGCGAACGGGAGCAGGTGGTGGATGCCATCATTCCCTCTACGCAAATAATAATAATAATAATAATAAATTTTAATTTGTAGACCGCTCCCTCTCCCCATAGGGACTCGGAGCGGTGCACAGGGAGAATAAAAAACACTAAATATACAAACACATTTAAAAACAGATTAAACGATATTCCTGTGCTAAAAATTCCCCATTAAAATACTAAGATTCCCCATAAATTAATATATTAAAAACCCTATAGAAGAGAGACTACCCTAGGCCGGCCAAGCAGAAAAGATGTGTTTTTAATTTTAGACGGAAGGAGCGGAGGTCCGTGGTCGTTCTAATGTCGGGGGGGAGGTCGTTCCAGAGGGCTGGGCCCACCACAGAGAGAGCCCTTCCCCTGGGCGTCGCCCGCTGACAAAGTCTAGTGGACGGCACCCGGAGAAGTCCCTCTCTGTGGGAGCGAATCGGCCGTGCGGATGTATGTGGCAGGATCCGATCCTGCAGATAGCTAGGTCCCGAGCCATGGAGCGCTTTAAAGATGATAACTAACACCTTGAAGCGCACCCGGAAGATGACAGGCAGCCAGTGCAGCTCGCGCAAGAGCGGTGTTATGTGGGTAAACCTTGAGGTTCCCATTATTGCTTGCGCGGCTGCATTCTGGACCAGCTGAAGTCTCCGGGTGCACCTCAAGGAGAGCCCCATGTAGAGAGAGTTACAATAGTCCAGTCGGGATGTCACGAGAGCATGAGTAACTGTGCGAAGGGCGTCCCGATCCAATAGGGGGCGCAACTGGCGAACCAGGCGAACCTGGTAAAACGCCCTCCTGGCCACGGCTGTCACTTGATCTTCCATGGACAGCTGGGCATCCAGGAGGACACCCAAGTTGCGCGCCCCATCCACAGGGGCAAGATGTTCGCCCCCTATGGCCAGCGATGGAGTCAGCTGGTTGAATCGGGCAGCCGGAAACCACAGCCACTCGGTCTTGGTCGGGTTGAGTCTGAGTCCGTTACTTCCCATCCAGATCCGTACGGCTTCCAGGCACTGGCACATCACCGCTACGGCATCGTTGGGGTGGTTTGGGGTAGATATATACAGCTGAGTATCATCAGTGTAGAGATGGTACTCTACCCCAAAACCACGGATGATCTCACCCAGCGGCTTCATATATGTGTTGAACAGGAGAGGCGAGAGGACCGACCCCTGAGGCACCCCACATGTGAGGGGTCTCGAGGTCGACCTCTGCTCTCCTGCCAACACAAATTGCGATCGGCCAGAGAGGTAGGAGGAGAACCACCGTAAAATGGTGCCTCCCACCCCCAACCCCCCCAGCCGATGCAATAGGATACCATGGTCGATGGTATCAAAAGCCGCCGAGAGGTCTAATAGGACCAGGATGGAGGAACAACCCCCATCTCTGGCCCTCCAGAGATCATCGACAAACGCGACCAATGCCGTCTCAGTGCTATGCCCGGGCCGAAAGCCGGACTGGCGCGGGTCTAGATAATCAACTTCCTCCAGGTGACGGGGAAACTGTTGTGCCACCACACTCTCGACAACCTTCGCCATAGCCTCTTTTAGGGAAGCAGGCAAGGAACCCTCACTTAAGGATGCGTTGACAACCTCTTGGAGCCAGCCTCGTGTCACCTCCCAGGATGCCAGTACAAGCCAGGAGGGACACGGGTCCAATAAACATGTGGTGGCTCGCAGTCGCCCACGTAGCCTGTCCATATCCTCGGAAGTAACGGAGTCAAACTCCTCCCAAACAAGATCTGTCTCGTGGCATCGCACTAGGCCATCAATGGGGGCTAACTCGTTCTGTATCTGAGCGATTTTCTCCTGCAGGAAAGTCACAAATTCCTCTGCTCTACCCTGTAGTGGGGCTTCCCGCACCCTCTGTTGAAGGAGGGAGCGGGTCACCCTAAACAGGGTGGCAGGGCGGTTGTCTGCGGATGCTATGAGAGTGGCACAATGATGACGTTTGGCCACTCTCAGCGCCACAATGTAAGTCCGTAAATGGGCTCTTACCTGTGTCCGGTCAGATTCAGATCAGATAGCTGCCCAAGTGACCATCAGGTGACAATGCCCTGACCAGCATGACCGACCAGCAGGTGACCTAACCATGAGACTCAAAACTGAACTGCTAGCAGACCCCTGGTTCCAAAACAACCAACACATCTTGACAAAAAGAGATGACCTTGCATGGAAGGGGACGAAACTCTACGTCCTGGAATCCATACACACCTTAATTCTCCAGAGGAGCTATGATGCCAAACCAGCAGGCCAGTTTGGATTCCTAAAGACTTTGCACTTAGCCTGGAGGCAAGTTTGATGGCCCAAAATAAAGAAAGATGTGGACAGTTATGTGAAAAGTTGGACTTCCGGTTCCGGCTCCAGCGGCGACGGGCGAACTTAGGGTTCGCTCGCCGCTTTGTTTCTTTTCCTGCCCCCCCATGGGGGCGAGAAGCTCCTTGTTTGGGGTTTCTCCCGTAAAGCCGGCTCGACGGGGAAGCCCCCCCCCCCACGGCAGTGGGGAAAGCGACCCCGATCCTCGGCTTAGGCGGAAGAGGACATGCTGCGGGAGGCTTTTCCTTCGCCAAAGGTTGGCGGCACCATTTAATTCTATGGAGAGAGACGATCGGAAGAGTCGGGAGGCTTTTCGGGACCTCAGCTGCGAGCGGAGAGTGAGCTATTAAAACTTTTTTTTTTTGTACTGTCAGCCGGGCTGAAAGGGACAGGAGGGGGGGTGTTTGTTCCCAAAAACCCCCCCTTGGACTAAAAGCGGCACTTGGAAATGCCTCGTTGTGAGGAATCGGAAACTTTCAATCCGGATGGTCTCTAATAAGGGAAAGTATTTTGCGGCTTGTTTGCAATTATGTCTCTAGGTCTGGCTGAAACAGTTTCTTTTTTGCTTTTTAACCGCTTTCTCCCTCGGGCTCTGAGTTTGGGCGGAGAGTGGCTTCTCTTTGTCCCCGACTGACTATGACCTATGGAAAATTACCAGTGTCTCTTTGTGATTTGGACTTCCTCTAATTATTGATGAAGAATTTTTCTCTTTTGGATTTGTGTTTTCCTTTCTGGATTACCTTCGTTATTATACCTATGGAGTTGGAAAAGTGTTTCTCTACTGGTTTCTGAATTCTGCAGCTCTACAACTTTGAGAACTTTGGACTCCTGATCTGCCTCACCAGCCCCACCCTAAAAACGCCATTTTACTGGCACGGATTTTAATAGCTAAACATGGCACAAGAAGCAACGCTGGCAAGCCTTGAACAAAGAATGACTGCCCTTGAATCTGTTATACAAAATTTGGTATTAGAAATTAAGGCCCAGAGGGCAGAAAATGTCAATTTTAAAAAGGAATTACTGGACACTCGAAAACAAGTGCTTGAGAATACACAGAAGAATGAAGAATTGAAAGGGGGGCTGGAGGGGGCTAAGGGAGAGATTAAAAATGTTTCTAATGAGGTTGTGAAAATAAATGGGCATGTGACTAGGATAGATATGGAAAGGATGACATACTTTTTGAGATTTCAGAATGTTTCTGAGATGGATGGTGAATGTCTCCCTGATCTTATGAGTACAATTATTGCAGACTATTTACATAAACCAAAAGATGAGATCAGAGGGGACATTGACCTAGTCTACAGAATAAATTCTGCATATGCCAGGATGAACGAAGTACCCAGAGAGATACATGTAAAATTTGTTAGAGGGTCAACCAGAGAGGAAATCTTGAAGGTGCAAAGAGGGAGTCCTATGATTTACCAACAAAAGGAGGTTACCATCTTGAAGCAGATTCCAAGAAAGATTAGAGAAGCCAGAAGGAAATTTTCCTTCTTGTCTAAAACATTGTTTGAGCATGGGATCTGGTTCAAGTGGGTGATACCCGAAGGGATGCTGGTGTTCTGGGAAGGAGGTAGAGTGAAGATTAAAACAGTTGTTGAGGCGGAAGCCTTTCTTAAAAAACATTCCTCTGTCCTGGGAGAAGATCCAGGGGGGGCAGGGGGAGCCATGGCCCCGCCCGCTGGGGGCCCGGGGGAGAAGGTGGAAGATACAATTGCCAAGAGACTTAGATCTAAAAAATAACTTTGTCCTGGTTTTTTTTTGAGTAATATTGTATGATATTTGTAATCTGGATTTTTGTAATTGACTGACAGTATATAACTGAAAAATTTAGGAATATGTACTTGCTCCCAGCTTGTAGTGTTATGTGAAATGTTTCTTTTCTTTCTTTTTAATGATGTAACTTGAGGTACCGGAGGAGGCGACGACTTTGACATGACCACTCTCAAAATTTCTATGTATCCCTTACCCTACCCCACAAAAAATGTAAACTCAATAAAACTTTTTCAATATAAAAAAAAAAAGAAAAGTTGCACGATCTGCGCCACAATGAAGAGGTCACCAGGAGACACACACACACACACCCGGATTGCTGCAGTCAGTAGCAGAGCCAACAAGGCCATGGGACGAGATCGCAATGGACTTTATAGTTGAGTTGCCGAAAAGTGGGGGAAACACATTGATTTGAACTGTAATAGACCTGTTCTCCAAACAGACATGCTTCATACCCTGTAGTGGACTACCCTCAGCTCACAAGCTGGCTAAACTGTTCCTGAAGCACATCTACCGCCTGCATGGAGTACCTCAAAGAATTATCTCAGACAGAGGGCTCCAGTTCATGGCTAGGTTCTGGAGGGAGTTCCTGCCGTCCATTGAGTCATCCCTGGGCCTTAGCTCAGATTTTCACTTGAACACCAATGAGGGGGCAGAGAGACTAAATGCTATGGTGGAGCAATACCTGAGGTGCTACGTGAACTATCAGCAGTCCAATTGGGCAGAGCTTCTGTCTTTTGCTGAGGTTGCATGCAATAATGCTGTTCCCAGCAGCACAGGACTAACCCCGTTCCAAGTAGGAGCGGCATGGATTTTGTCCCAATGCCTGAGTATCCAAGGGATCCCCCTTCCTCAGTCAGCTTGACTGTCTGGATGTCAATGCTAAAAGCAACCTGGGAGAATGTCAAAAAAAGCGCTAGCTAAAGCAGCAGAAACCTATAAGAAACAGGCAGATAAACACCGAGCTCCACAACGACCATTTCTGGTGGGAGAGAAGGTTTACCTCTCCAAAAATATCTATGAGGTCAAGACTCCCTAGGAAGAAACTAGGACCAAAGTTTGTGGGACCATTCCCCATAGTAAAGATCATCAACCAGTCTCAGTGCAATTGAAACTGCCCCAACTGCTAGGGAAGATACACCCAGTATTCCATAGTAGCCTTTTAAAACCCATGGTCAGATCCACTGTGAGACCACTGCCCTGGAAGCCCCCAAGCCCTGTGGTGGTGGTGGGGGTGCTGAAAAGGTTCAGCCACAGCAGTGGGGGTGTTCAGAAGAGGGTCAGCTACAGCAGAGGGTCATCCACAGTGGTGGAGGTGTGCAGAAAAGGGTCAGCCACAGTGGTGGGGGGTGCTGAAAAGGGTCAGCCACAGCAGTGGGGGTGTTCAGAAGAGGGTCAGCCACAGCAGAGGGTCAGCCACAGTGGTGGAGGTGTGCAGAAGAGGGTCAGCCACAGTGGTGGGGGGGGGTGCAGAAAAGGGTCAACCACAGCAGTGGGGGTGTGAAGAAGAGGGTCAGCCACAGCAGAAGGTCAGCCACAGTGGGGGGTGGGTGCAGAAAAGGGTCAGCCATAGCACAGGGTTATCCACAGTGGTGGTGGGGGTTCAGAAGAGGTTCAGCCACAGTGGTGGAGTTGTGCAGAAGAGGGTCAGCCATAGCACAGGGTCAGCCACAGTGGTGAGAGGGTGCAGTGCAGGGTCTGCCACAGTGTGTGTGGGGGGGGTGCAGCAGTGTGTGTGTGGGTGCAGTGGCGGGTCCGAAACGGTGGTGGACGGCAGCAGGCAGGGAGGGCAGGGGGGCCGAAACGGTGGCGGTGGCAGGCAGGGGGGGCGGGGGAGGTCCGAAAAGGCGGGTGGCAGCGGCAAGTGAGGAGAGAGTGGCTGCTGAGGAGGCGACCATCGCGGGTGTGACACAAGGCGGCGCATGCGAGTGACGTGAGTGGAAAGCGGCCGGGTGGGAGAAGCCGCAAAGGGGAGGGGGGCGAGGGAAGGAGGGACCAGAGCCGCAATTGGACATTTGTGTGGAGTGCAGGTGGCACCGGTGTGCCAGCCACACAATATGTATGTATCATTAGTGCTGCACATGTAAGGAATGTTGTGTGAAAATTTGGTGGCGATTGGTGCAGTCGTTTTGGAGATTAGCGGTTTTGAACAAGCTCATCGTTATTTTTTTATTTATATAGATAGTAGATGAAGGGGATTGTAATGAACATAGAATAGTAAGGATTGTTATTTAAAGACAATTAAGGATAATCTAATTCAAGATATGGAAAAATGGAGAGGGAACATGAAATATACTTACAATGGGAAATTATTGTGATTATAAAGACAGAATCACAAATTTGGGGCGTTAATGATGCATAATATAAATATAATGGTGTGAATAGCTGGGAATTGTAACCAGATTTACATCTTGGCCAAAAATAGGCTTGGGGTGGGTTGGTTAAAAATACAATTACTATATACGTATATTTTTTCCTCTCTCTTTTAAAAAAGCAGGGGGAAGATATATGTGAAAATTAAATACGTATATTGGAAAGGAATTATAAATACCATCAACAAAAAATGGAGCTCACAGAAGCTGAAATATCCCATGTAAATGAGATGAAGAGTGGGAAGTAGAGGAGGGAAGTAAGAGAAGAAGAGAGGGAGAGGAGAGAGGCAGGGGGGAAGGAGAAGGAGAGAAAGAAGGAATGGAAAGGGGAGAGAGGAGAAGGAGAGAGGAAGTAGAGAAGAGAAGGATGTCAGAGGGAAGAAAGGAGGTGGGGAAGAGGAGGAGAGAAAGGAGGAGTGGAAAGGGGAGGGAGGAGAAGGAAAGAGGAAGTAGAGAAGAGAAGGATGTCAAAGGAGGAGTGGAAAGGGGAGGAAGGAGAAGGAGAGAGAGGAAGGGGAAGTAGAGAAGGGAAAGATGTCAGAGATGTTTTTCAGGCTGTTTGGGGGTCATTTTTGTGCTGTTTACCAGGCCATTTTCCAGACAAAAAATGGCCTGAAAATGCCCCCAAATGTCTCCCAAAACTGGCATGCATGTGCCGGCTAGCCGGTCTTCAGGTTTTCGGTGATCCATGCACTCACATTCCAGTTTGGGCACTCGGTGCTGAGAAGGTTCGCCTGCTCTAAGCAAACCCACTTCCCGCTTCCTGGTACCCCATCTAGGAACCCACTTCGTCCTGACCCAATCAGCCTGTGCAAGTTCTCAGTGGTTTTCAAAGCTCCTGGCATGAAAGACGGTGGGCAGAGTGGGATGGGGAGGCAAATGTAATCCTGCGTAAACTATTTGGTTAATGTATTTGCATTTCAATATTCATTACCTGCATTTTTTAAAAAAAATCCTAAACTCTGCCCTGGGAGGGAGCTTAAAAAGGTGAGAGTATCATATAAGGAGCTCTTGGCTCTATCTAGCAGTCGAGTCTGTTCATAAACGGGCCATCCAAATACCCCCCCCCCCAACAGTAGACCCCCCCCAACACACATCTCAAAGGAGGGGGGGGGCAGGAATTCCTTGCAATGGCTCAGATACTTACTAAAAACACTCAGGTAAAAGGACTCTATCACAGTCTCTTTGTTTCGTGAAACAATTTCTGCCCTGTATTGGTCTGCATCTTCTCTCTTTAGATTATGGAGATGTAATTCTCTGCAGTCCTTGGAGACATTTATTCTGTTTTGATAGGCTTGGAAGTGCACACTGGAGTCACAGGGATCCCCAAAGGTCAGCCGAGCAATGATTCCGGTACGATGTTTCATCCAGAAAATTGTTTCATAGGGTGGAGAGGTCTCCACATGGAAAGTGACAGACTCCCCCAGAATGCCAGTCAGTTCTTCTTCTCCAGAAACTCCTGCAGAGATTGGAGAAGAGAGAGAGAGAAAGCCTTCAAGGTTGGCTCAGAAAATATATTTTCATAATCCCATTTCAGATCCTGGGATTCCATGGAAACCTTTTCTGAGAAAGGACAGAATGGCTCCAGGATGGAGGACCTGTTGGGGTCTCCTTGGGTGATGGTAGCAAATATCCCTTCTGGGAGCTAAGCTCTTCCCTTTGAGGATCAAAAGAAGGATCTGCCCCACCAGGGAGACCCAAAGCTCCACAAAGCCTCAGGCTGACCAGGCCACCTGAAGGAAACACCTTGAAGACACCTGGTGCGGCCATTTGAGTTTAGCCTCTCTCTGCCATCAGGCTGGTCCTTTCACCTGGTCCCTCCATGATGCTCCTGTTATTTTCAGCCACCAATTAATTTCTTCCCCTCAAACAATGTGAAAGGAGCAATGCCAGTGGGGAATGCTGGGAGGGTGGTCACTGGCTTTCCTGTACATTTATTTGTTTATTTAATTCATGTACCACCCAACCAGGACTAGGAGATTCTCGTAGACCTTTACAATTTTATGGTTTTAGGAAGTCCAGCATTTGGAGATGCCCAGCCTTTGTTTCTGGATTCCAGCTCTGAAGATACAAATAAGTACCAAAATGGGTTTTAGAGTTTATTATAAAGACCACAAAGAGATGCATAGTTGTTGGGCATCAAGGTAAGGGTTAGGATTCAAAGTGGCCAGGTGAGGTAAGGGATAAAAAAGACTATCAAGGATGGTTGTTGGACCCCAAGGAAAGACCAGCTTGGAAGGGTCTAGGTGAGGATCAGATTTGAATAACCCATCCTACACACACACACACACACACACACACACACACACACACACACACACCCCTGCTTCCTTCAAATACCTCTTCTGTAATACCTCTTACTGCCTAGACTCAGGGTGGGAAACCATGTTTTGAACCTGAAATTTCAATCCTCATTTGAAACCCCATCTAAAGCTAGGAATGACGTTATCTTAACAGAAACACAACTTACCAACTCCTAAGAGAAGGACGGAGAGCCACAGGCTGAGAAGGATCTCCTGTGACATGTCAGCATCTGGCATTTCAAGAAGTCAAGTGAAGAAAAGTCTAAGTTCTGCAAAATAGAAATACTTCTCATGCGGTGGAATCTAGGACGGCCTCTTCAGTGGGAGGGAGATTGCAATTGCAAAATTGTCTGGAAGGACTCTTGCATTACTGATTGATGGGATTGTTTGATTGGGTAGCTTACATCAACTAGAACATAAGTTTAAACTCAAACAACAGATAAAATAACCACAAAGAGATGAAAAAGGTTACACCATTTTTAAAAAAAGCATATGATAGAGAAATCTAAAGAAGAAGGTAGCAATGGGAGGCATGTTCCCATCACGCAAAGTCAATGGGATTTGTAAGACAATTTTCTTAGGTACATTTGAACCGGAGACCAGGAGACAGGTAGAGACCAGAAGATCTCAGTTTATTGACAGCACTGGAGGCAAAGGTGAATCTCAAGAGCCTTCAGAGTCCACAGCTGCGTCCCTGTTGGCCCAGACCATCCTTCAGGAGGACCAAGACAAGGTTTCTCTTCTCAATCACAAATTGATAATGAACTATGAAATGCAACTGCCCCAAAGGTCACGGTTATCTTATTAAATGTTGATCAGAAGGTCATTGTTTCTCTCAGTTCAGCTCTGCCCTGGAGGACCCTGGTTGGTACTCAATTCTGGACACAGCAATTCCAAAAGGCCAGCGACCCATTGGAGCAGTTTGTAAGGAAGACAAGATGGTGATGGCTTTAGAAATGAAGCTCTGAAGGACCTAAGTATCTAACAGAAAGGAGATATTGTAGCAACCGTTCAACCTCTGAAAGGTTGTCCCAAGAAGATGTGTAGATGTCTTCTCTGTTGGTTAGGAAGAGAATGGATGAGTTGGACTTACAAGGATGAGATTCTGGGCAGACTTCAGAAGGAACACTGACTGGAAAAACTGGAGTCATTAGAACAGGCTGTCAGAGAAAGCCATATCTGTTTGTATTTCTTGTTTCTTAACCACCCATCTCCCTTTGAGTGGGACTTTGGGTGATGTACAGTATAATCACTCAAATTAAACATTAATTTGGGATTAATTTTTTTAAATTATAAAAACAACATTTTTAAAAATTGAATAATTCCAAGATGGTAGATCAACAGTTGTTAACACAGGTGTGGGGAGTTCATGGGGTCAGCCAACCCCAGGTGAGCCCCTATGTAAACCCCCCCTCCATGGAAAGCTATACAGCCAAGGTTTGACCCCTTTGTGGAAGACCTAGAGATTTGGGGCTATCCTCTCTTTGGAGCGGAAGATGTTCCATAGTCCAGGGTAAGCAGCAGAGATGGTCCTCCTCCTGGACAGTTGAAATTCTTTGAATTCTTTGAATTTGGACACTCAACATGGCTTGCAGACTCACATTCTGCACCAGCTGAAGCCCCTGGATGCTTTCCAAGGGAAGCCCCATGCGAGGGTCTAATTGGAACATGGCCAGGGTATGAGTCGTGTCCCAATTGGACTAAGGAAGGGCAAAGACCCTCCTGGCCATTGCTGCCACCTGCTCTTCAAGGAGGAGCTGTGAGTCCAAGAGGCCTCCCCAAGTTACACAACGGGTCTGCCTGGGGTGGTGTAACTCCATCCAGGACCAAAGGGTTTGGCCAAAGGCCGCTGTTCCCCTTCCATTGCATCACTCAATTCACGCAGGATGAAGGTATAGAACTGGGCATCATCATCAGTGTATCTATGATATCTTGTCCCATGGTGGTGGATGATCTCACCCAGCAGTTTGATGTAGCTGTTAAAGAGGAGTGGAGAGAGCGCCCTTCCCAGTCGTACCTCACAAAGGAGAAGCTGTGGGCTGGACCTTCATATTGACACCAACTAGGACCATTCTTGGAGGAAGGAGGTAAACCAGTGCAAAACTGCCACCCCCCCCCCCAATTCCCTAAGTCAACCCCAAAGGATAGCATGGTCTATAGCATTGAAAGCCACTGAGAGGTCTAGAAGAGCAAGGATGAATACATCACCTCCACCCCATTCCTGACAGAGATCATCCGTGACTCTGACCCATAGGTTTCTTCACTGGAGAATTTCACACAGGACATTCTGTTGGGAATGCTTTAACAGACCATAAATGGAACCTGCGGGTTAAACTAGGTCAGTGATTCTCATCTTTGGCAGAATGAAGATATCTGGCTTTCAACTCCCAGAATCTCTCAGCCACACAACGCTGTCTGGAGAATTCTGGGATTTGAAGTTCACGCATCTTCAAATTCCCCAGGTTGAGAACTACTGGACTAGAGGATTCCAACCCCATGATTCCATGGAACGACTTAGGGTCTCACCTTTATTCTGCAAACAAATTTCCTACAAGCCAACTGTCATTGTTTTGTCTGCCCGTCCAGATATCATAATTCCCCACATGCTGCTCTCTATTTTGGCTCCTTTGCCCAGTCCTGCTGGCCAGCTGCCATGGCATCACAGCAGGAGCTCGAGGGCATCACCATTTGTGTCTCCTCCATCACTGACCTGCTTTGTTAGATCCATTCTAAATGCCAGAGCAGAAAGTTCCTTCTTTCGAAATGGCCTCGTGGTCTTAGAAGGAGGAACAGGATGATGGATCCCGTAAGAAATTTGCATTGTTGAGAGGTCACCAGAGGACTCGCAGGCAGACTTGAATAATTCTTTAGCAGTGACCTGGGTGGGGCCATGAGAAACATCTCACGACAGTTTCCACCTGCAAATCCAGGCCTTCCAAGGACAGGGCCCTTTATGGATCCACACCCATGTTTCAAGGTGCAAAATTCAGTTCCAAAACAAAGGAAGTCCAGTCCCTGAATCCAATTTGGCTTGTGTTCCATAAGGCAGGGAGTGCAGGGGCGTTGTGCATGGGCATGCCACACCCATAATGCAATGTGCCCCTCCAGCACGTATGCGTACATTACAGGTGTTCCCTTACCCATTTTTACATGCTTTTTTCACCCTCCCCAAGCTCCAGATGCTCTATAGGAGCCTGGGGAGGGCGAAAACAGACCCCCCACCTCCCCGGAGGCCCTCCGGAAGCTTCAGGAGCTTCCCTGAAGCCTCCAGAGGGCTAAAAAGGACACTACCAGCCTTCCAGTTTGTTCATAGCGTCCTTTTTAGCCCTCTGGAGGCTTCAGGGAAGCTCCTGAAAACTCTGGAGGGCCTGCGGGGGTGTCTTGGGGCTCTGTTTTCACCCTCCCCAGGTTGCCTGGGGAGGGCAAAAAATGGCTTCAAAAATGGCTGAACTCAGCTGACCAGCTGGCAGGTCAATGCCTCACGTGCCTTGACAAATGGCTCTGCGTGCCATAGGTTCGCCCTCCTGGCCCTATACCATTCCATACAAGTGGCTGTCCAGCCTCTTCTTAAAAACCTGCAGTGATGTAGCACCCACACCTTCTGGAGGGCAGCCGTTCCATTGATGAATTGTTCTCACTCTCAGAAAACTTCTCATTAGTTTCCGGCTGAATCTCTCCTTGATAAGTTCCTACCTGTGATTTCTTATCTGGGATTTCTTATCCAGGAGACCCTCAGGTGCTTTGGGGAACAGACTGACCCCCTCCTCTTTGTTACAGCCCCTCAAATATGGACAGACTGCTATCATGTCATGCCTAATCCTCCTCCCCATTAGACTACACACACAGTTCCACAACAGTTCATTCTATATCCCCTAAATATCTTTATTGCTCTTCTCTGCACTCTTTCTAGAGTCTCCACATCTTTTCTACATTGTGGTGACCAAAACCGAATGCCAGATTCCAAGTGTGGCCTTCCCAAGGGATTATAAAGTGGTATCAACCCTTCAGGTGATCTTGATTCTCTCCCTCTGTTGATGCAGCCTAGAACTGGGTTGGCTTTTTTGGCAGCTGCTGCACACAGCTGGCTCCTATTCCAATGGTTGTCCACTAGGACTCCAAGATCCCTTTCACAGTTGTTACTATTGAGCAAGGTACCACCTATCCTGTACCTGTGCATTTCATTTTTGTTGCCTAAATGTAGAACCTTACTTTTTTCACAATTGAATTTCATTTTGTTAATAGGATTTGTTATTCTGAAAGATTCGCCCATGGAGAAACCCAGAAAAGGTACCATCCTAAGGAAGCCCTCTGAGAAACCCCACCCTTCTCTTCTTCTTTCCTTCTGCTTCTGCCCCAGAGGAGATCATGGATGATCCAGAGGAACAGGGTTAGTTTGCTATTAGAATAAAAACCGTAGAGAATATTCACACTGGAGCAGATGAATTTGCCCTTACCTTCCCTCATCTCCCGTACCTTCTGAGGGTCTGCTTCATCCAGGGCCATAACTGTCTACCTGCGGTCCAGTCATCACCTCAGCATCCCCAAAAGCGAAGGTTGGAGAACATCTCTTCAGCAAAGATGGATTTACCACCATCCCTGGCACCTCCCTGGTCACTCTGACCAACCAGTAGGAAAGGGGTCCCATCCATAGGTAGCACAGCTGAGACCGCAGAGGATCCTCTTTATTTCTCAAGATCTACATGTTGAGATTGATCCCAAGTACTTCCACAATACAAAGCCTCTTTCATCTCAATCAGTCAGATTTGCCCACCTCAAGAGATCATACCAGGCAAGCTGTGAAAAACAGTTGCACAAAGTCACTCCATTGGCTCAACATAGGTTTCCACTTTGAGCCCACCTCCTTCATGGTAGCGGAAAGAAGATGAATGAATGAATGAACGCATATAAATACTGCAGCCAAGTTTTCCCTTCTCTTTTGCAGCTCCCAACTAGCTCTATCTTGTTCTCCCTTGGACGTCTGCCTTGTTTCCCCTGAAGCTCAGCTGTGGTTTTGGTTTTCTTCCCAGCAGATGGAGGAGGAAGAAGGAGGGCCCAGCCCCACCGTAGAAATGATTGACAGATGCCTGAGTTGAGTCTCCCTCCTACCTCTTCACTCCATGGTGTTTTTGGCAACATTCAAGAGGAGCCTTTGGGACAAGGACCAGCCAACGAGATCTTTTACTAGTGTGGCTAGTGGGAGGAGCTGGATGGGTGCTCCACCTTGCTTCTCTGCATCTGCTTTCATTGCTGCCTTGTCTGCCCCACCTCCAAAGAACATCCCCTCCCAGCACCACATTTGCTTCATTATTTAATAGTTGGGAGTTGGTGAGACTGAAAGACAGCTCTGAAAAATTGAGAAAATTTGGCCATGAAAGAACAACGGTGTGACTGTGGTTGTGTTCAATCCACATGGAATTGTGGCACAAGTAAATTGAGGGGGGTATTTTTTTTCAAAAAGGGGGGAAGGTTCTTTGATAGCTTTCCAGAAATTTGTAAAATTTTCCAACCTGGGTGACTCTTTTCCATAAATGCATCACCCAGTGTCTAATGGGTTCCACAAAAGCATCAATCAGGAGGAATTGGTCAGTGAGGTGTCCTTCTCTCACCCCTCCTGCTTCATGTTGTGGCCACTCTCTGACCAGATTCCACTCGCACAACCCCACAAGTCAAAGTGGGAGGAACAATCGTCCTTCACCTGTCCTACCAGACAAATCCAGAAAAGCCAACCATATAAAACCATACAAGTCACAACAAAAGAGAAAATACCAGCTCCGTATCAAGGAGAAGGTGGAACTTGGGGATGCTCCCTCTGCACCGCTTCCCCACCCCAAGTTCTGTCCTGGGCCAGGTTGTCTCTGCATCCTCCCACCCCAGTTGCTCCCCATGCAGCACAAAGCAAGGGCATTACCTGTTTATCTACTCACATTTGCATGCTTTCGAACTGATCTTAGGACACTTTTGTCATAACTTCTATGGCAAATGCAACTGAGGTTTTTTAATTAAGACAATAATTCGTCCATGAAGACAGTAACAGTAATGGGGCAAGGTAATAACTTGAGATGATTATTGATTAATTAAATAAATACTGCAGTGAGCTTTTATTATTGGGTTTGGGGGAAGAGAAAATCAGATAGGAGTGCAGACACAAAGGGAAAAAGAACCAAATAGCTTGCAGAATGGAAAGCAGTTGACACAATTAGAGCTTATATGATGTTTAAAATTGTACAATATACTTAGATAAAATTCCTGCAGCCTTGGGAACACCCAAAAAGTTTCACTCCAACTTGGAGTAGGTAAGAAACCTACTCCAAGTTGAACTTGGAGTGTTTTTCTTTACAGAAATGGGCAGAGTGTGTTGTTTTTTAGAGTAATTTTTTATTTATTTTGAGAAAAACCCCCACAAATAAGGCAGACATATTCAAAAAAGGGAAACATAAGAAGCCATCTTCCATTATAAATTACAAATCATAAAAATTATATCAATTAATCACAACATTCTATACATTTCAATACAATACAATACAATAGCAGAGTTGGAAGGGACCTTGTAGGCCTTCTAGTCCAACCCCCTGCGTGGGCAGGAACCTTATACCATTTCAGACAAATGGCTATCTAACATCTTCTTAAAGACTTCCAGGGTTGGGGCATTCAGCCGGAGAGAAGGAGACTTC
The DNA here is from genome assembly GCA_039707465.1 of Rhabdophis nuchalis. Lineage (NCBI taxonomy): Eukaryota > Metazoa > Chordata > Lepidosauria > Squamata > Natricidae > Rhabdophis > Rhabdophis nuchalis. The sequence continues at coordinate 12,707,662 of CM077662.1, read as the reverse complement.
CCCCTAGGCCAAGGCACAGCAGGGCCCAGAGAGGCAGCCTGGAGAGGTTCTTGGTCTGTCCTGAAAAAGAGCAACAGGCCCTGTTAATCTTTTCAGCCCCTCCAGAGAATGGACAGAGCTGCCCCATCTGGTGCAGAAGGCCCATCACTCCCAGGCAGGGGACCAGTACCTTGAATACCCACCCAGACTCCCTCTGGCCAGAAGGACAGGGGTTACCAGGTGCACCAAATCTCTTGCTTTCTTTGTTAAGTGAATCACTGTGGTTCTTAGGTTAGTAAGAAGGTTGTTAAGTCAATCTGGCTTCCCCATTGATTTTGCTGGTCAGAAAGTCACAAAAGGGTCATACAGGATCATAGGATCTTGCAATCATCATAATTATCAGCCAGTTGCCAAGCACCTCAGTTTTGACTTCGTGACCATGGGGATGCTACAAGGGTCGTAATTTTTATTTTATATTTATATCAAATTTATACCCCGCACCTTCTCCTAAAAAAGGACCCAGGGCGGCGCACAGGCAATATTAAAACAATACATATATACAAAAATAATTTTTAAAAAAAACTATTAAACTATGACCCTGTGCTAAAAAAATTATAAAACCCTCTAATTAAAATTTATAGCAATAAAAGTTAGTAAGTGAGAAGAATGGCCTTAAGACGCTTTTTTCAGTGCTGGTGCAACTTTGAACAGTCACTGGGCAAAGTGCTGTGACTTGAGGACTAGCTGCATTGCCTTTCCTCCGGGAGAAAGAGTATCCAAAGCAGGGAAGGATCTTTCTGCAGTCCAGCCATCCACACATTTCGGAATCAAGGTTTGTCAAAGGAATCTTGTATGTACTTGTTGTCAGTATAGAAGAATTTATGAACTGGGATAGCCAAGGACTTGGACAGGGACTGATAAGAGGAGGAGGGACAAGGGAAAAGGGAAAGTTAATTGCATCATCATTTTAATCTGCAACTGGTTTGTTCTCGGGGGAGAAAAATGAACAGGAATCTTTGTTTGCTCATTAGACTAAGTGGGATGGATGAGAGAACTCATCAAATGCTGAATGATGAGCTGAATTCATGTGTTTCTATCCATCTCCCTGACTGCATCTCCCCCACCCCATCAGATCCAGCAGAATCAGCCTGCTTGGAGCCCCATTGATTCGAGTGGGTGATCTGGTGGGATCAGGAGGGGTTTCCCCATCAGGAGCCTCCACTCCCACCTCCCATGGTTTCCCTGCACAAACAACCATGGGACATTCTACCTCTCCCAACTCAAGGTCAGCTTCATCTTCGGTCCCAAGGCCTTTTCCATGGAGAGAAGAACTTACCAGAACAAACATCCTTTGGGCAGACCGTCTTGGATGCCTGGCTAATCTGATTTCTTGCTGTGCAGGTGAAACTGACATTGAGATCCTGGGAGGTGACCTTGATTACAGGATAATGGGGGGAAAGAAACGGCTGGTAGATGGGGGATTCCCAGCTGAATTCCGCCTTGTCTTTCCAGTCCCCTGTGGAGCAAGTCAGCTTCCAGTTTCCATTTCCAGCCCCGTCCGGAGTGCAGGTGACTCTCATCTCAGAGTCCAGCAAATACCCTGAGCAGGAGATGCAGAGACACATCACATTGTGAAAGACCACAAAGTCACAGTAAGGCCAAAGAGGAAGGAGGAGCAGCGAGAGGAGTGGCTGGACCAATGCTTTTGCTTAGATTAGAGCAGGGAAAGTAATGTGTTATGCACTTCGGTCCTAAATAACAATCCCAAACAATCCCCCCTCTCACATGGGAGGCAGACTGTGGAGGGAGGGGCCCGCCAAGATAGCAGAGAGGAGGCAACCCTCACCCTTTGCCTCCCCCCAATTTGTCTTTACATCAACCTAGGGTCTTAGGACAGGATGATGAGTCTCAAGGCTCACCTCCTCAAGGACCCCTCGAGATTTCCCCAAAGAGTTTGTGGATCCAGGTGGTCCCACCAGATGCACAAAGAGGATCCTGAACTGTTTCTCTGGAGATCCAGCCTCAAAGCCCACCTGCCTCTCTCTTTCCTGCCACTTGGCCCATTCCAGTCCAGCCTGTGCCCCATGGAGAAGGGAGCCTGGAAGGAGCCGCAATGCATCCCCAGAGATCCCCTTCCAGAGAGGAAGAGCATGCAGGACACAGCTTGACCTCCATGTCTAACCCATCATAGAAATGCACATCCACAGGTGTGCCAAAGGTCAAAGATCTTGATCTCCCTTCCTTTCTTTTCCATCTGGGAACCCACTTGGCCCCTTCCAGTCCAGCCTGTGCCCCATGGAGAAGAGAGCCTGGAGGAATCTGTGATGGATCCCCACAGGTCCCCTTCCAGAGGGGAAGAGCATGCAGGACATAGCTTGAGCTCCATGTCTAACCCATCGTAGAAATGCACGTCCTCAGGTGGGCCAAAGCTCCAGGCATGGGAGATGGAGAAGGGAGGAAAATGGAAATATTTGGGGGGAAGGGTAAATGTAAGCAAGATCTTGAAGTGATTTGCATTGGTAAAATGTATAAAATCTACTCTGATGGACAGAGCCTGTTGGGACAGCAATTCCAATAGAGGGAGCATCAGGTTCAGATCCTGGACACCTGAAGCCCCCCTCCCCAAACAGAAAACCCTCCCAACTCTCCACATCACCAGGGTAAAAGAGGGAGGCCAGGGATTTCCTACCATGGCTGGGATACTTACGTTTTACTGCCAGTTGAAAGGGCTCAAATTCTATTTCTCCAGTTGGTCGAAAAATTACTGCACAATAACTGCCTGTGTCATTGTGCTCTAGACGGCTGAGTTTCAATCCTCTGCAGTCCTCAGAGACCCTCACTCTCTTCTCCAAAGCTGGGAGGAAGACCTGCAGGCCACAGGGCTCCCCAAGCGTCACCACAGCAATATTTTCAACCTTGTTGAAAATAATTTTAATCCAGGAAATTAATACAATTGATAGATTAGTCTTCACTTGGAACGTGACAGACTCACCCACAATGCCTATCAGATATTCTTCTGGAGCAACATCTGCAAAGCCAGAGAGAAGAAGGCCTCAGAATTGGGCCACAAGAGACCTCCAAGCATCCCATTTCTTTGCCTCAATTTCAACAAAAGCCTCTTCTGAGAAAGGAGAAAATGGCTCCAGCATCGCAGACATGATTTTATTTATTTATTTATTTATTTAAATTTATATCCCGCCCTTCTCCACAGAGGACCCAGGGCGGGGGCCTCTCTAGCCATTGGGGTTTCCTTCTTGAACAAGGTCCCTTCCAGCTTCTATTCTGTTCTGTTCCGTTCCGTTCCGCTCCGCTCCGCTCCGCTCCGCTCTGCTCTGCTCTGCTCTACTCTGCTCTACTCTACTCTACTCAAAGCAATGGGGATTCAAATGTCCACTGTGGCATCTGAGTATTTCCCTTGGGGTTAAAAGTGATGGACTGGCTGGTAAAGCAAGGTCATGGCACACACTTGAATATAAATTAGAAAGACTGTAATAGGGGGGGTGTCGGTCTCTCTGTCTCACAAGAACAAAGAATGCTTGTCATCAGGAAATATGCATGTGTAAAGCTTGTAGCAATTATGGGTATGTGGAATGTTGATAAAAGGCAACACGGACTTCCTTCTGGTTTCTCGGAGGCGACGGTCGAGTCCTGGGGCTCATCCGCCGTTTTGTTTCTTTTACAGCCCCTAACGGGGCAGGGAGTGCCTTTTAAAGGACTCCCACTGTACGGTTGGCTCGCTGGGATTTCCCTATCCCGACGGCGGTTGGGGGGAGTCCTTGTCCTCGACCCAGGAGTAGAAGGACATGCTGCGGGGGGGCTTGGTTCCCTTTGCCAATGGAGGACCGGAACATCTAATTGTTCTTGAGAGGGCTGGATCGCTGGAGTCGGAGGCGATGCCGAGACTCTGGCTATAGAGTGGACTGTGAGTGACTTGATTTCTTTTTGCTTGTAACGTTTGCTTTGAAAAACAATGGAGGGGGGAGTTTGTAAAAAAAACCCTTGGAACGGAGGGAAGCGGCGTTTTTAAAAATGCTCCTCAGGCTTGAGGAAGCGGAGAAATCCACATTCAAACTCTTCTAAACGATAGTGAAAGTCTTTCTGGAATGACCGTTGGATATTTTGTATCGAAGTCTTTAAAGAAGCAATTTCCTCTTTGCTAACTCCTGGTGGCTTCCAGCTGGGCGGGGGAAGATGGCATTCCTTTGTTCTCCGGAGACATACTCTTTACGAAAGATTGCTGACATTTCCTGGCGATTGGGACTGCCTCTATTTTTCTTTACTAATGATTGTATGTAATTGATTAATTGGTCCTTTCCTTGAAGTGCCTTTTTTCCCTATTTGATTGCAAGAGCTTGGTCTCTCTCTGGACTTTAATTAGGTAAACTTTGTGAGTTTGTGTATTGGGATTTGCTCTTATCCTGCCTCACTGGCTCCTCTTCAGCAGACGCCATTTTACTGACGCAGATTTAAACCTCTCACCATGGCTTCAAAAAAGCAGACACATCAGCCTAAAATCACCTCGATGTTACCTGAAAAACCTGATACGGATGCTAGATTAACAGCAATGGAAGAAACTCTTCAGACCTTGGTGAAAGAAATCAAAGAAATGAGGAAGGACCATGTCAGTTCCAGTTAGAACTTTTGGAGGTACAGAAGAAATTAATGGAAAACATGCAAAAAACTGATGAGCTGGAGGTGGGGTTGGTTGGGGCAAGGGGAGAGCTTAAAAGTATTAATAATGAAATAGGAGATTTAACTGGTCATATGTCTAGGATGGATTTTGAAAGAATGTCCTATTTTTTCAGAATGTTCCTGAGGAGAATGGTGAAGATTTATCTGATTTAATGTGCACAATTTCAGCAGATAATTTACACAAGCCTAAGGATGAGATTAGGGGGGACATTGATTTGATATATAGAATAAATTCAGCATATGCCAGGATAAACGAAGTACCCAGAGAGATACATATTAAATTTGTAAGTAGGTCGACAAGGGAAAGGATCTTGAGGGCGCAGAGAGACAGTCCTTTAATTTACCAACAGAAAGAGATAACCATCTTGAAGCAGGTCCCGAAGAAAATACGAGAGTTAAGACGGAAGTATTCCTTCTTATCTAAAAGATTATTTAAACAGGGGGTCTGGTTTAAGTGGGTGATGCCAGAGGGAATGTTGGTGTTCTGGGAGGGAGGAAGAGTAAGAATTAAAACAATTGCAGAGGCGGAAGCCTTTCTTAAAAAACATTCCTCAATCCTGGAGGATGAAAATGGGAGAGCAGAGGGTGCCGCGGCCCTGCCCACTGGGGGCCAGGGAGAAGAAGATACAATTGCCAAAAGACTTAGATCTCAAAAGTGACTTTATTTTAGTATAACACAATATTTGTTTGGATGTTCATATATGTTTGCTAGCACAGTTTTTTTTAAATGATATATTTGCATTTCTTTCCACTTTGTAGTACAAATGAAAATGTAATGTATTATCTATATTTTATATGAAGCCTCGGAGGGGGTCACCGATTTCGACGTGAAAGGTCTCACAATATCTTGTATGCACCCTACCCTTTACCTTATTTGTAAAAAATTATAAAACCCAATAAAACTTTTTTCAAAAAAAAAAGGCAACACGAATTAGACAATTTGCAGACCTCAGCTAAAAAAGTTATGAATAGAGATGAATGGCAACAAATGAAATGTCTATTAGATAACTCCTGGGACATTCATTAGCCAAGGCTTAGGAATGGGACAGCTATAGAACAATAGAACAAATTGTAGAATTAGTGCTAAAATGTTTATTAGAGGATATTTCTTCCTGTTTCACATTGTCCCGCCTTCTTCTTTTCTGAAAATGTATAAAGCTTTCTTAATCCTTTGTTCTTGGTTGATTGATTGATTGATTGATTGATTCGATTTGTAGACCGCACCGTCTCCCCGAAGGGACTCTGGGTGGTGCACAGGACTTTTAAAGCATATTTATAAATACAAACAATACAGTATTTAAAATAGAATGAAATAATTTACCTGTGCTAAAAGTTTAAAATCTTAAAACCTTAAAAACCCTTAACCCTAATTCCCAATAATCCCTATTAAAACAATTTAGATTTATATTACAATTTAGATTAGATTTATATTTATAAAACAATTTAGATTAGGCCAGGCCAGCCAGATGAAAAAAGTAAGTTTTTAGCTTTTGGCGGAAGGAGCGGAGGTCCATAGTTGTTCTAAGATTGGGGGATATGTCATTCCAGAGGGTTGGGACCACCACAGAGAAGGCCCTTCCCCTGGGCGTCACCTGCTGGCACTGCCTAGTGAACGGCACCCGGAGAAGTCCCTCTCTGTGGGAGCGAATCGGCCAGAGGGATGTATGAGGCAGAATGCGATCCCGCAAGTAACTAGGTCCCGTGCCATGGAGCACTTTAAAGATGGTAATCAACACCTTGAAGCACACCCGAAAGGCCACAGGCAGCAAATGCAGCCTTTTGACCAGGAACCCTTTTCCATGGAGTACTCCAATAAAAAGCAATCAGAAAACCTGCACCTCGTGTCTGGCGTTCATCATTGGCTTCGGCACCAGGCTCAGACCCGAATTGGGGACAACAATCTGGGGACTCGTCCGGGATTCTATGCTTGGATTCAATTGGAAGGCACCAAAGACTACCAGAGGAGAGCCCCTGGATGGGTAAGAAACGGAGTAAGGGGAAGGGGTGTCGTTTCCACTGAGGTTTTGTCCATCAGTTCAGTTGAGGGGAGGGGCAGGGGCGGTGGGAGACGGATTGGACACCATCTGTTGGAAGACCGTGGCCGCTGGCTACAGGCGGTCATGCGTTCCAACTCCTCGTGCTCCCATCACGGACTAGGTGGACAAGGACCACAGAACCGGGGCCCTAGGCTGATGTTATGCAACGCCAGGTCCGTGGTACAAAAAGCCCCCCTCATCCGTGACCTTGTGTCAGAGGGGGACCCGGACCTGGTGGGTATAACGGAAACCTGGTTGGGTCTTGAGGGGGGCCTACCCCTCGTACAAATGTGCCCACCAGGTTACCGAGCCTTCCATCAGCCTAGGGCCCTGGGAAGGGGTGGGGGGGTGGCGATTATGATTAGGGAAGGTCTTGAGTCGAAGGAGACCATGATCCCTCAGACGACCGGGTGTGAGTCCCTCCTCGTGAAGTGGGGCCTAGAGAGGCAGTTGGGCGTGTTAGTTGTATACCTGGCTCCTCGCTATGCAACAACAGCCCTACCCGAGCTCCTGGAGGTGATAGCCAAGGCGGCGGTTGAGACCCCCAGACTATTGGTCATGGGGGACTTCAACCTGCCGTCAGTAGGCGAGACCTCTGGAGTACCTCGGGAGTTCATGACCTCCATGACAGCCATGGACCTGACCCAGGTAGTTTTAGGCCCTACTCACGAGGGTGGACACACCCTGGACTTAATCTTCATCTCAGGACAGTGGAGTAGTGATCTGGGAATAGGGGATTTAGCCATCACACCCCTGTCATGGACAGATCACGCTCTCCTTTGGCTGGACTTTCCAATTGCCGCACCTCACCGTGGAAAGGCGGAGCCGAATATTCCTATATGGTTCCGCCCCAGGCTCCTGATGGACACGGAAAGATTCCAGAGGGAGCTTGGGCCAATGCCTGTGGACTTGCCCCGCAACTCGACTGAGGACCTAGTGGCCGCATGGTTAAGTGCGGCCACGGGGGCCTTGGACCGAGTCGCGCCCTTGCGGCCTCTCTTGCGGCAACGAATCACCCAGGCTCCTTGGTTTACTGAGGAGCTGAGGGAGATGAAACGCCACAAGAGCTGCCTAGAGAGCAGATGGAGATCTTCTCGCTCCGAAGCCGACCGAACACTACTGAGAACCTATATTAGGGCTTACTTAGTGGCGATAAGGGTGGCCAAACATGAGTATTGTGCCACCCTTATTGCATCCGCAGATCCGGACTGTTTGGGGTGACCCGCTTCCTCCTTCACCAGAGGCTGCGGGAAGCCCCTCTACAGGGAGGAGCAGAGGAATTTGGGATCTATCTGCAGGATAAAATCACTCGGATTCGTAATGAGTTACCCTCCATCGAGAGTGGTCCAGTCGGATTGTCCGAGGTTGTTCTTGAGACACCATCCTGGGAGGAGTTTGACTTTGTTACTACCGAAGATATGGACAGGTTGTCAAAGAGACTTAGGGCTACCACATGTTTATTGGACCCGTGTCCCTCCTGGCTTGTACAGGCATCCTGGGAGATGACACGAGGCTGGCTCCAGGATATTGTGAACGCATCTTTGGATGAGGGGTTCTTACCTACCGCCTCAAAAAACCTTCCCTGGACCCAGCATTGTTGGAAAATTACAGTCTGGTCTCCAACCTTCACTTTCTTGCGAAGGTTGTAGAGAGTGTGGTGGCCCACCAGTTTCCGCGACACTTGGAGGAAATTGATTATCTAGACCCGCGCCAGTCCGGCTTCTGACCCGGTCACAGCACCGAGACAGCATTGGTCGCATTGGTTGATGATCTCTGGAGGGCGCGGGATAGAGGACATTCCTCTATCCTCATCCTGTTAGACCTCTCAGTGGCTTTTGATACCATCGACCATGGTATCCTATTGCACCGACTGGGGGGGTTGGGGATGGGAGGCACCGTTTTATGGTGGTTCTCGTCCTACCTCTCTGGTCGGTCACAATATGTGTTGGCAGGGGGGCAGATGTCGGCCTCGAGACCCCTCCTATGCGGGGTTCCTCAGGGGTCGGACCTCTCACCCCTCCTATTCAACACATATATGAAGCCACTGGGCGAGATCATCCGTGGTTTTGGGGTGGGATATCATCTGTACGCTGATGATACTCAGCTGTACATATCCACCCCAGACCACCCCAACGATGCCGCCGAGGTGTTGTCCCGGTGTTTGGAGGCTGTACGGATCTGGATGGGTAGTAACAAACTCAAGCTCAACCCTGCCAAGACTGAGTGGCTGTGGTTTCCGGCACCCCAGTTCAACCAGATTACTCCAACTCTGGCCATTGGGGGCGAAACATCGGCCCCCGTGGAGAGGGCGCACAATTTGGGTGTCCTCCTGGATTCCCGGCTGTCCATGGAGGACCATGTGGCAGCCGTGAGCAGGGGGGCGTTTCATTAGGTACACCTGATGCACCAATTGCGCCCCTTACTGGACCGGGCTGCCCTTCGCACAGTCACTCAAGCACTCGTGACATCCCGACTCGACTACTGTAATGCTCTCTACATGTGGCTTCACTTGAGGTGCACTCGAAAGCTACAGCTAGTTCAGAATGCAGCCGCGCGGGTGATTACGGGAGCTCCTAGACACTCCCATATAACACCGACCCTGCGCGAGCTGCACTGGCTTCCTGTGGCCTTTCGGGTGCGCTTCAAGGTTTTTACGACCATCTTCAAAGCGCTCCATGGCTTGGGACGTAGTTATTTGCGAGACCGTCTCCTGCCCCATACATCCCTTATGCTCCCACAGAGAGGGCCTTCTCAGGGTGCCGTCGGCCAGAAAGTGCCGACTGGCGACACCCAGGGGAAGGTCCTTCTCTGTGGCGGACACCGCCCTTTGGAACGACCTACCCCCAGAACTTAGCACCATCTCAGACCTCCGCCTCTTCCGCCAGTGTCTAAAGACACATTTCTTTCATCAAGTCGGCCTAGTGTAACCTCCACTGTGACTATTTTAGATAGCTTCTATTTTGGGGGGATTTTAATTTGGTTTTAGCGCAGGATGGGTATTTAATGAGTTTTTAAAATTTTATATTTGTTTTTGTATATATTTTAAATTCCTGTGTGCCGCCCTGGGTCCTCTTGGAGAAGGGCGGGATATAAATTTAATAAATAAATAAATAAATAAATAAATAAGTAAGTAAGTAAGTAAGTAAGTAAGTAAGTAAATAAATAAGACTTAGTGGCTGAAAGAAAACAATCAAGCTCCAGGAGCACCACGGACCACTCTCAAGAAGGCCTTGATTGCGGAGCCCCTGAGTGTGGGATCCTTATTCTGGACAGCTGAGATCCAGCTGAATCTCACCCCATCTTCCCAGGTCTCTGTAGAGGAATTCAGCTGCCATGTTTCATTTCCTGCCTCATCAGGAGTACAAAGGACCCTCAGATCATCTTTGACCACAAAAATCATAGGAAGGTCAAAGAGGAAGGAGAAGCAGCAACAGCAGAGTCTCCATCAAAACACAGCACCCATTTCGGTCACAAATAGGAATCCCACAATCCTTCCCGCATCACCTCAGATACTCATTGTAAAGGGAGAGGCCCACCACAGAGGAGGAAGGCTCGTCCCCCTCATACTCTGCCTCCCACCAATTCCTCTTTGGGCCAAGCCATTGACTGAGGCCAAGAGTATGACTCTCCAGAATCAGCTCCTCAGGTAACCCCTTTACTCTTCACCAGTGAGCTTGTGGGTCCAGCGAATCCCACCTGATCCATGCAGAGTATGCTCTGGATATTCCATCTGCCTCTCTTTCCCATGTTTACCTGGCCACTGGGATACTTACGAGAAACCCTCAGATCAAAGGACTCTTCTGCCACCATTTTGTTTGGTGCAATGATTTCTGCGTTGTATCTGCCAGCATCTTTTTTCTCCATTTGGTGGACAAATAATTTTCTGCAATCCTCAGATACTTTCACTCGTGTTTCATAGGCTGGGTGGAGGACCCGGAGGTGGCAGGGCTTCTCAAAAGTCACCACTGCAAAGTTTTCAGACCTGCTGTTAACAATTCTACTCCAGGAAATTGAATCAAATGAGAGATTAGTCTTCACTTCAAAAATGGCAGATGATCCCACAATGCTATGCAGTTTTTCTGCTCCAGAAGCTCCTGCAAAGTCAAAGAGAAGACAGAGAAGAAGCCTTCAAGGTTGGGTCACAAGAGACCCTCCAAACATCCATTTTCTCACCTTTGAATTCCAGGAAAACCTTTTCTGAGAAAGGACAACATGGCTCCAGGATAGTAGACATAGTGGGGGCCTCCCTGGGTGATGGCCTTTCCTTCTTACAGAAGAGTATGGGTACAAATGTCCTCTGTGGGAACTGAGTCCTTCCCGTGGGGCTCAAAAGGTGGATCTGCCCCACCAGAGAGCCCCACGGGAAAGGAAAGGATTCACCTGGAGGACAACTGATGCGGGTCACTTGAAGTACCAATTGGCTTTAACCTTTCTGTGCCACCAGGTTGGGCCTTTCAACTGGGACCCCACCTGATGCCCCTGGCACTAATTTACTTCCCTCCACTTGACAGGGGTGGAAAGTGCAAGGGCCAAAGGGAAGTATGGGGGTCCTGGAATGGTTGCACTGGTTATTGAGCATATTGCAGAGGATTGGACTGGATGGTCCTTATGGTCCTTTATGACTCTACAGTTCCATCCTCCTAAAGTCCAGCATTTGTAGAAGCCCAGGAGATGTTACTGGATTTCATTTCCAAAGACAAATAAAAGTACCAAAGTATTTTTTTCTTAGAGTTTGAGAGTTTATTTAGAGTTTATAGAGACCACAAAGAGAGAAGAAGTTCTTGGGCATCAAAATGAGGGTTAGGAGTCTGTAACTGTGAAAGGTATCTTGCAGCCCTTGGAATATTACATCTAGTTTTTGATCACCATGATAGATGCCTCATTTAATGGAAAGAAGGACTAGGGCTGACATGATAGCAATGTTCCAATATTGTTTCTAAACAAAATGTTTTGAAACTTCCAGAAAGCAATAAAACAGTCCCCACCCTATCCTCCTTGTGCAATCATTTCCCACGGACTGAGGACGGCCACAGTCACCCCCTCGCTCTTCTGTGGGCAAACCTTCTCCATTTTGGGTCTGCAAGACCAGAGAGGAGGGAGAGGAGGTCCTCTAAGACCCCACCGTGGCCTCCATTTCAAAGCCATTTTCTCCTTTCTCAGAAGAAATCAGAAATGGGATGCTTGGAGGGTCTTTTGTGGCTTCCTCCCTGACATCCTCTGACATCCACCCCTGCCACACACAGGTCTTTGGGAAGGGCTTCATGGGTGGATTAACACCCCCAATAGGGTCTTATCATGTTGCGGATTCTTCAACCAACCCTAATGAGCTTCTTACAGTATTAACAGATCATCTGTTTCCATCCAAATGCACGTGAAGATTAAAATGTTGGCTATTAATCTTTCAAATTTCTCTTAGATATTGCATTTTCCCAAGCTATGCTGTGGTTTAAGGTATTAGAAGAGCCATCAGAAATGGTTAGAAGAAATTACGGAGCAAAAAACAGAACTAAAACCAGAAGCCTTCTTATTAGGACTATTCGATCATAAAATGGATAAACAACTTCAATACATAACAATACATACACTCACTGCAGCTAGGAATGCTTTCGCACAAAACTGGGAAAAAATCAATACACCCACAGATGAAACAATAATCAGAAAAGGACTTGAATGTGCAGAGATGGACAAAATTCTGATCTGCGCATGCACGAGCAATGGAGGCAAATCCCTGAGCCGGTAGGGATCCCGGGTCGCCAAATGGCCCCGGAGGCGACATCCAGCCCTCTTCGACCACCTCTGAGGGCTGACCCGGGAAGCAGGACACCCAGTCACCACACCTGGAAATTTTTAGATTTTAAAATCAAATGTTGAGGGTGTGGTGGCTGAAGACCAGCCGGGTGTAGGGAACGGTTAAAAAAAACGGCCTGGAAACTAATGAGTTACGGCCTAGAGCGGCTGCTGATTAACAGAGCAGCTTGGTGGAGCGGCCGGCAGGAGGAATGGCCTAGTAAAACGGCCGATATTCAGAACGGCCAGAAGGACTAGGCACTGAAAAGAAACGAGTCGACGGAGCGGCCTGGCTTAGCGCCCATTATTCAAAGCAGCCGGATGGGTCGGCCAGTAAATAAAGCGGCCGGCCGAAGCAGCAGATCAACGTTCTATCTACCAACGGACATAACCAACGGCCCAGCAACTGACGCTAACGGCCCAACAGGTAGGACCAACTGGCAAATGAATGAAATTAACAGCTCAGCTAGCAGTACCTGCAGCCCAGCGGACGATCTCACCTGTCCAGTGATCTCTAACAGATCGAACAAAAGTGATCTAGCTGGTCTATGGTACCTGCAAACACCAGCCCCACAGATAGAGGCCTTAAAACGACACCACTGGCTCTGGAAGACTTTATCAGACCGGAAACGTGGGCCTAGAAATCATCACCCCCACCAGCAGCGACACATAACCTATAGCTCAGCTTGCAGAGATTACATCTGCTCCAAGAACTGTAACCGAATATTCCCATAGAAGACATCTGATAAAGAAGGCTTGGCTGACATGGAAGTCTAACGGAAGGACCCAGGGAGTCGATATCTAATAGAACATTGCTATGGAGGGCTTGTTTATTCTTTCATCGTGGCTTATGAGGAACGTAAAAATATAGACAGAAACAAAGGAATTATCTGATAAGCGAGGGACAACTAATTAATTATCTCCCTCTATTTAAAGATCATGACTATCCCGGATTCCTTTTCATGAATTTATGACTATATAAATTTTACACTCTAGGTCCTTCCTCTATGCCCCCAGTCCCTCCCTCCCTTCCCCCTGGTGATTAGATCCTCCTTCCTTTATTTATCATATTTATTGTATATTTATATATCTATATATTTATATATTTATTCATAACATCTCTATTTATATACCTATATATTTATACTTGTGACACCTGGCTCGGCTATGTACCATCAAATATATATAATCCTCTACTTTACCTTCCATCCTAGTCCTCTCCCAACAAAACTATCATATGTCATCAGATTGCCTCCGGGGGAACAAAGACCCCTGAAATGCTACCATATTCTAGATCTGAGCTCCTCTGCCTGCGAGAATGTCCCCTCTCGCAGGTCTGGCCCCCTACATTAACACGGACACACCTCGAGGATGGATTTATTAATCCTAAGAGGTGGGCGAAGCGCAGGCTCAGGGGATTCCTGTATAAATTTTTAATCCGGCTTTTAGGGGTTCCCAGGGAAGGGGGGTGGGGGGACCAATTAGGGGAACGCCAAGAGAGAAGGCCGGCAATATGCGGAAATGAAAAGACGAAGGGGGATGGAGGGAGGGTCGGTCCCACCAGGGTATTTGCCATCAATACGGTCTTGGGGAGGGGCAGGGGCAGGGACGGTAGAAGGGGGGATGGACACCATCAGTTGGAGCGTCGTGGCCGATGGTTACAGGTGATCACGCGCTCCAACTCCCCTTTCCTTCATCGCAGACTAGGTGAGCAAGAACCGCAGACCCGGGGCCTTGGACTGATGCTATGCAACGCCAGGTCCGTGGTACAAAAAGCCCCTCTCTTACATGACCTTGTGTTGGAGGGGGACCCGGACCTGATTAGCATTACGGAAACCTGGTTGGGCCACGAGGGAGGACATCCCCTCGTAGAAATGTGCCCACCAGGATACCGAGCCTTCCATCAGCCCAGGGCCGTAGGGAGGGGTGGGGGAGTGGCGATCATGGTTAGGGAAGGTCTTGAGCCAAAGGAGACCACAGTCCCTCAGACGACCGGGTGTGAGTCCCTCTTGTGAAGTGGGGCCTAGGGAGGCAGTTGGGCGTGTTAGTTGTATACCTGGCTCCTCGCTATACAACAACAGCCCTGCCCGCGCTGCTTGAGGTTATAGCCGGGGTGGCGGTTGAAACCCCCAGACTTGTAGTCATGGGGGATTTTAACCTGCCATCTGCAGGTGAGACCTCTGGTATAGCTCGGGAGTTCATGGTTTCCATGACAGCCATGGACCTGACTCAGGTAGTTCTAGGCCCTACTCATGAGGGCGGACACACTTTGGATCTCATCTTCGTCTCGGGTCAGTGGAGTAGTGATCTGGGAATAGGGGATTTAGTCATCACAACCCTGTCATGGACAGATCACGCTCTCCTTCGGCTCGACTTTCCGACCGCCACACCTCACTGTGAGGAGGTGGAACCAAACATTCCTATATGGTTCCGCCCCAGGCTCCTGATGGACCCGTTAAGGTTCCAGAAGGAGCTTGGGCCAATTCCTGCGGACTTGCTCCGCGACTCGGCTGAGGACCTAGTGACTGCATGGTTAAGTGCGGCCGCCGGGGCCTTGGACCGAGTCGCGCCCTTGCGGCCTCTCTTGCGGCGACGAACCACCTGGGCCCCTTGGTTCACCGAGGAGCTCAGGGGGATGAAACGCCACAAGAGACGCCTAGAGAGCAGATGGAGATCATCTCGCTCTGAATCCGACCGAACACTAATAAGAGACCACATTAGGACTTATTTAGTGGCAATAAGGCTGGCCAAACGTGAATATTGTGCCACACTTATTGCATCCGCAGAAAACCGCCCTGCCGCCCTGTTTAAGGTAACCCGCTCCCTCCTCCAACAGAGGCCGCGGGAAGCCTCTTTACAGGGTCGAGCAGAGGAATTTGGGATTTATCTGCAGGAGAAAATCACTCGGATTCGAAGCGAGTTACCCTCCATTGTCAATAGCCCTGTCGAGAGTGCCAAAGCAGCTCTTGAGACACCATTGTGGGAGGAGTTTGACTTTGTTACTATCAAAGATATGGACAAGCTGTCAAAGAGACTCAGGGCCACCACATGTTTACTGGATCCGTGTCCCTCCTGGCTTGTACTGGAATCCTGGGAGACGACACGAGGCTGGCTTCAGGGCATTGTCAATGCATCTCTGAGTGAGGGGTCCTTACCTACCGTCTTGAAAGAGGCGGTGGTGAGGCCCCTCCTCAAGAAGCCGTCCCTGGATCCGGCATTATTAGAAAACTATCGTCCCGTCTCCAACCTCCACTTTCTAGTGAAGGTTGTTGAGAGTGTGGTGGCCCAACAGTTTCCACGACATTTGGATGAAGTTGACTATCTAGATTCGCGCCAGTCCGGCTTCCGACCCGGGCACAGTACCGAGACGGCATTGGTCGCATTGGTCGATGATCTCTGGAGGGCACGAGATAGAGGATTTTCCTCTATCCTGGTCCTATTAGACCTTTCAGCGGCTTTTGATACCATCGACCATGGTATCCTATTACGCCGACTGGGGGGGTTGGGGCTGAGAGGCACCGTTTTACGGTGGTTCTCGTCCTACCTCTCTGGTCGGTCACAATATGTGTTGACGGGGGGGAAGAGGTCGACTTCTAGATCCCTCTTATGTGGGTTCCCTCAGGGGTCGGTCCTCTCACCCCTGCTGTTCAACATATATATGAAGCCGCTGGGTGAGATCATCCGTGGTTTCGGGGTGGGATATCATCTGTACGCTGATGATACCCAGCTGTACATATCCACCCCGGACCACCCCAATGATGCCGTCGAGGTTATGTCCCGGTGCTTGGAGGCTGTACGGATCTGGATGGGTAGTAACAAACTCAGGCTCAACCCGTCCAAGACTGAGTGGCTGTGGCTTCCGGCACCCCGTTTCAGCCAGATTATTCCAACTCTGGCCATTGGGGGCGAAACACCAGCCCCTGTTGAGAAGGCACGCAATCTAGGTGTCCTCCTGGACTCCCGGCTGACTATGGAAGACCAGGTGGCGGCCGTGGCCAGGGGGGCATTCCATCAGGTACGCCTGATGCGCCAATTGCGTCCCTTACTGGATCGGGGAGCCTTACGCACAGTCACTCAAGCACTCGTCACATCTCGACTTGACTATTGCAATGCTCTCTACATGGGGCTTCCCTTGAAGTGCACCCGAAGACTACAGTTAGTCCAGAACGCGGCCGCACGGATAATTACGGGAGCGCCTAAACACTCCCATATAACACCTGTCCTACGTGAGCTCCACTGGCTTCCTGTGGTCTTTCGGGTGCGCTTCAAGGTCGTAACGACCATCTTCAAAACGCTCCATGGCTCGGGACCTAGCTATCTGCAAGACCGTCTCCTGCCCCATACATCCCTGGGACCGACACGCTCCCACAGAGAGGGCCTCCTCAGGGTGCCGTCGGTCGGGCAATGTCGACTGTCGGCGCCCAGGGGGAGAGCCTTCTCTGTGGCAGGGCCGGCCCTTTGGAACGACCTGCCCCCTGAAATCCGCACCATTCCTGACCTCCGCCTCTTCCGCAAATGTCTTAAGACTCACTTCTTCCAACTAGCCGGCCTTGCGTAACCCCAGCACCGCCAATTATAAACGAGGGTTTTAAAAACGGTTACAACACAGGCATCTAATATCTATGTATTGTATTTTGTATTTATTGATTTAATTCTATGTTCGCCGCCCCGAGTCCCTTGTTGTGAAATGGGAGCGGGTTATAAATATGAAAAATAAATAAAATAAATAAAATGACAATGGAACTAAAAGAAAGAGAAGAGTTTATAAGTGGCTAGAAAACAGAAGCCAAAACAGAAAATGGAGAATCTAAATATAATGGTGATATAAATAATTAATATTATTATAAGTGTTACTACTACTGTCGTTATATTATAGGACACATTAAATGCCATAGGAAGGCAATGCAAAATGGAGAACTAGAAAGGCTAAATATGAAAGCCGATAGAGAAGGCTGTAGAATTGCTCTACATTATTATGTATCTTTTGTGTTTTTTCTTGTGTTTTCCTTTTTGTTTTTAAAGATTAAAATGTTCAATAAAAACTATTTTTAAAAAATAAGATATTAGCAGACTTTATATTCCTTATAGAAGAATTATTGGGAAAAAATGCATGGCCTGCCTTTAGAAATCTGTACAATTTTGGTTTCAAATATAGTGAAACGTTGTCTTTTTATTGCAACAGGAAATTAAACCAACAGAAAAATTAATGTGTTTGAGATTGCAGAGGCTATAACGTTTCTACACAATTTTCTTTTTCTGGAAAAAATATCTGGGACTTCTGATATTTTTGCTTAGATGCTCTGGACTTGCATCATTATTAGTCTGAAATTGAATTTTTAGTCCTGTTAATTTGAACTATGTTGTTCAGTAACATAAATTCCTTATGAAATTTAGATAATGGCGGCATCTTTATGTTTCTTACATTTTGTAAAGAAAAATGCAGAAAATACGTTCTATTTCTTCTGCCAGAGTTTGTGATTTCAGTCTTGTCTGCCTTTTTCTTAAAGCTCTTTTCCAACTCAGTTCTTTTGAGTGGGAGGAAAGTTCCTCCAGAGTTTTATCCCAGGGAAGATCCTGCCTGGACTCAAGGAAAGAAACCCTATTTTGAGCCGCAAGTTCCAGTCCTGCTTTGAAACTGCATCTAAAGCTGGAAATAGAGTAAGAGAAACGCAACTTACCATCTCCTAAGAGAAGGATTGGGAACCACAGTGCAAGTATGCTCTTGAGGGACATGTCAGCAACTGGCATTGCAACAAGGAGCAAAGCAAGAAGTAGTTTGTAGTCCAACGTCTACAAACTGTGAATTGTCGCTTAAATTGCGTAATATTCTCATGAGAATCATTATGGCTTTCCAAGAAGTACAGATTCTCTCTTTTGAGTGCTGGTGGAGATGGCGATTGCCACTTCCGCAGGAGAGAGAATTCAGCTTTTGCAAATTCTCTTTTGGCAATTGGTTTATTTATTTGTCTATTCAATTTATGTCGGTGCCCATCTCATTCTCTGGGCATCTTAGAACCTAGAATCATAGGGACCTCAGAGGTCTTCTAGTCCAAGTCCCTGCTCAAGGCAGGAGACCCCATAGCATTTCCAGTCAAGTGTCTGTCTATTTTGAAGACCTTCAGTGATGGAGCAACCATAACTCCAGGAGGCAAGCTATTCCGTTGATTAATTGCTGTTACTATCAGGAAATTTCTCCTTAATTCTAGGTTGGATCTGTCTTTCTTGATTTTCCATCCATTACTTCTTGTCCCGTCCTCTGGTGCTTTGGAGAATAGTTTGACCCCTCTCTTCTCTGTGACAGGCTCTCAAGTACTGGACATCTGCTGTCATGGCACCCCTAATGCTTCTCTTTGATAGGCTAATCCAAAATCCTTTCGTTTCCTTTTGTTTTTTGTTGGGGTGGGGTGGGGTGGTATTTATAGGGAGTTGTGGGCAATGCAATTAGGGAATTGTGCCATGCGATTTCCCCTACCCCACAAGACAGCTTGTTTCCCCTGCACTGCTGAGAATGAGAGTGAGGAGGGGGCACTGAGACTGGGGCTGGGCCAGTTGGATGGGGCTGGCCAGAGTATGGCTGCTATCTGCCTGCCTGCCTCTGCCCATTGGTTTGGTCAAGCCATGGGGCCTCCAGGCCTTTCCCAGGGACCAGAAGTTGGCACAGGCCTTTCCTGCTTTGGACTGGGCCCGTCTGGGGCTTCCTCTGGCCAGGCTGAGGGTGAGGGAGGTTTTGATGGACATTTCAGGACCTGCAGATCTTAGAAACCATATGTCAGCCTTTGCTTTCCTGTTCGCTCTGGCTGCCATATGAAATGGGGGGGGGAGAGGAGCTTTGCATGGGATTTGGGACTGTACGGTGCAGGAGAGTGAGTTGCAGAAGGAAATACTCTGGTGCCATCTACTGTTACCATCTATTGCACATACCGGTGCTTGGGTCATCTTATGGTCAAGGTCAACGGTCTTACATGCCAACCTGATGATGCCTTTTGAAGATGAAGCCACGTGACACCTAGGGGCTTTACACATTGGACCATGGAAGGGGGTTATTCGGGGGAAGGGAGTTGGCCATATATTGATATGTATGCTTTCGCACCTAAATGCTTCAGACCTTGCTTAGCATCTATGCTATTCATTCCTTAACCAGTAAAAGTACTTTTAATTCCACTAATAATGGAGTCGAGAGGTTTCTTTCTTGGTTATCGGTGAAGAAGACCTGACACCAAAAACCAGCTTGAATGTCCAGTTCTTTTCTGGTCCTTTGGCTGTACAGACACCCTGGGGGGGGGGGGGGTTGTTCCTTTCCTGCCCCAGGAACTGTGCAGCAGCAGAGGGGGCTGTTATTATCTGCCTTTTCCTTCAAGTTCTTCTTCAACTCAGCTCTTTTGGGTAGAAAGCAGATTCCTCCAGAGTTTTGTATCTATTCCTCTAAAGATCCTGCCTGGACTCAAAGAAATCAACCTTGTTCTCAGCCCCAAAGTTCAGCCTTGGATTGCAAGTTCATCTAACGCTGGAAATACAGTAAAAGAACTCATGGGCTCACTGGCTGCTCCTAAGAGAAATGGGGCCCACAAGCCAAGGAGGTTCTGGTGGGACCTGTCAGTGAAGCGAAGCCTTGTTTCACTTCTGCCATTAATGTTCTTATCTTTATGAAATTGTATTGTAAACCACCGTAAGATACTCTATTTCCTCTTGAACATGGGTGGAAATGTCCGTGTGTCTTATGGAGCAAATGTGAGGGACAGGCAGCAGCAATGAACAGCGGCAGCAATTCTCACTGCCTGGAACAGCTGATCGGAGGTCTTCAGGGAGCCCGACCCAACCGCCAATCAGCCGCTCGGAGGCGAAGGCTCCAGGATTCCCCGGTGGAGGTAGCAGACATGGGGGAGGCAGGCTGTTTGCTGCAAGGATGCTGGGCAGAGGAATCCCGGATGGATGATGGGAGGCAGAGGCAGATTTTATTCCCTCTTGTTTCCTTCCTCTAAACCAGGGGTAGTCAACCTTTTTATACCTATTGCCCACTTTTGTATCTCTGTTAGTAGTAAAGTTTTCTAACCACCCACCGGTTCCACAGTCATGGTGATTTATTAAGTAGGGAAGTTGATCAAATTAAAAAAAGGAAAGTGCTTCAGTATCAGACAAAACCCCTGCCGCCCACCATGAAAGCTGGAACACCCACCAGTGGGCAGTAGGGACCAGGTTGACTACCACTGCTCTACACCTTCTTATGGGCATCTTATGCTCAGGAGCATCTTATAGAGCAAAAAATATGGTCCCCAGAGTCTTTCTGGCTATTGGGCAGACAGTCAGAGACTGCAGGGCAGAGCACCCTGGGCCAGTCAACTGTCCGTGTGAGTCAGCATTCGGACCGATTTCGTAATCGTCTTCTATTTCTGCTAATTGTTTGGTTATTGTTCATGGTTCATCGATGTTTTGTAATTGCTGCAGTGGTTTTTGTGGCTGCATTCCAGTTTAGCCTCAGGATGGATAGCTGGCGGAATTTGAAGCCTAAATGGATGGATGTTGATGAGGGTGCATCCTCTTCAAAGCAAAGAAAGGCTTCGTTTGAGAGACCATCACTGTTTACAATAAGGAATCTCGATCAGTCGGCTTCATGTGTCCAGGTCCTGAGGACAAGCAACTACCACGCTGCCTATTGTGCTACGAGGTCCTGTCTCACGAAGCTAGGAAACCTCACAACTGTGAAAACATCCAGATAAAAAGATCAGAAACATGCCAAAAAGATCTTTTTTTTTTCAAAAGTAGGGAAAGTGAGTGATGGGAAAATAAGGAAATGGTTAAAAAAAAGAGACTGCAACTGGTTGTAACAATAAAAATTGTTTTTATGTGAGGACCTAATTTGAAGTTTCTCAACTAGTAGCAAAAGCTGGAAAACCACACACTAAGGCTGAAAAACCTATATAACATAATAATAATAATAATAATAATTTTAATTTATATCCCGCTCTCTCTCCCCAAGGGGACTCGAGGCGGGGCACAGGCAATTAAAAATACAAATAAACCACAAACAAATACAAAATACAGAGTTAAAAATAGATTAAATAGATCCTGCGCTAAAACCCATAACTAAACTAAAAATTACCCCTAAAAAACCCTGACCTAAAAAGAGACTACCCAAGGCCGGCCAGACGAAAAAAGTGCGTCTTTAATTTTAAGCGGAAGGAGCGGAGGTCCGTGGTTGTCCTGATATCGGGGGGAAGGTCATTCCAGAGGGCTGGGCCCGCCACAGAGAAGGCCCTTCCCCTGGGCGTCGCCCGCTGACAAAGTCTAGTGGACGGCACCCGGAGAAGTCCCTCTCTGTGGGAGCGAATCGGCCGTGAGGATGTATGGGGCAGGATCCGATCCCGCAGGTAGCTAGGTCCCGAGCCATGGAGCGCTTTGAAGATGGTAACTAACACCTTGAAGCGCACCCGGAAGACGACAGGTAGCCAGTGCAGCTCGCGCAACAGCGGTGTTACATGGGCAAACCTAGAGGTGCCCATAATTGCTCGCGCGGCTGCATTCTGGACCAACTGAAGCCTCCGGGTACACCTCAAGGGGAGCCCCATGTAGAGAGAGTTGCAATAATCCAGTCGGGATGTCACGAGAGCATGAGTGACTGTGCTGCAAAAATCATTATTTTTGAAAAAATCAGGAACCAGGAGAACCACTCAGGTGATCCTGAGGACACAGATCAACCTCCAAGTGGCCTCAATGGCTCTAGAAGGATGCAAATGACCTTCTCTGTCTGCAAGGAATATAAATCCTTCCCTTCCCCACCATCCAGTGAGAGCTGAAGAAGCTTCTTGGATGAGAAGCAAAACGTCTTCAAAGAAAAAAAATCAGAAAGTCAGTTGCCTCATTCTTATCTTCAATGAAACCATAGAAGAACATGTAAAGTTGGTGCACCAAGTACTGAAAAAAACCTCCTTGTGGCAAAGCTACACGTCAAATGTCCAAAATGCAACTTCCAGAAGACAACTCCAGACTACCTGGGCTACCAAGGGTTTTTCCATACTTGAGGGACTGTCAACAAGAAAAGGGCCTTGACTGATTCTCTAAGTCAAACATAAGGGCCGAGGGTCGGATCCAGCCCAGGATGTGATTGGATCTTTTTTTTTTTTTGTAATAATTTTTTTTATTTTTAATTAAACAAAAGAAAAAGAAAAAAAATCATCCTTCATTACATCCTGTAGAAAGCATGTCGACTGGTTACATATAACTCTCGTGCATTTCTTCCACCATCATTATTCATATTAAATTACATACATTAAATCAAACATTCATTGTATATCTTAATATCCCCATACCAAATTCTCCTTTAACCACAATTACTTAAACGTGCTTTTCCCTCTAATAATTCACACTCATGAACATAGCCACAAAGTGGCATTCATTGACTATTTCAAGAGACCTCCAATAACTTTATACCTTATGAAGGTGTTCTACCTAAAAATCAAATAACACTATTTCTACCCACCAACCCCTTTTTATTAAACAATATCCATTAACATTCCTTAATAGGTAACTAATATATCTATATCTATAGCTATATCTATATCAGTTTTATGAGCTGATCAATAAATAAATCAGAGAGACTAGTATAGATCTATTTCGAGTTTTTTAGCTCTCATCAGCTAGCCATACCCTTACTGGGATTCGAACCGGATATGGCTAGCTGACGAGAGCTAAAAAGCTCGAAATAGATCTATACTAGTCTCTCTGATTTATTTATTGGTCACATATTAAAAAAAGTCACACAACGGAACTCATGGCTTTCTGTCTAGATGGTCTCTGGTGATGAGCCGAAAGGCAGAAAAGGAAACAGTATGTCTCCTCCCTTAATTGGGGCCCTAACAGGCCCTAACAATCATATATCATATATCATATATCATATATCATATATCATATATCATTAAGCTATATCCATTATTATTTCATTATTCTTATTCTAATTAGATATTTATTAACGAATAATCCTTCAAAAGCAATCTAAAAAAATTACAAAATTTCTACTTATTAATCATCAAGGGGTGACTAATCTTTTATTGTCAATTTTCAATATCAGCCAGTGTCTTTCCAATAGCGGGATGTGATTGGATCTGACCCATAGGACTGTCCTGGAAAATGCAAGGGGCCAGCCCATGTTGCTTCAGCCTGGTCTACCCAATGCAAAGAGGAAACATGCCAGCAATTGGGGGAGTGGTGTTAAGCTGACCATGCCCATCCAATTGGCCACACCCACCCAGCCACCGAGGTCATCCACAGCCCTGATATGGCCCTCAATGAAATTGAGTTTGACAGGCAATGGACTTGCTTAAAGGAGACGGTCCTGGACACCTTCCTAACACCGTTTCCTGCTGTGCAGGTGACTTTGAGGTCCATGTTTTGGGAGATGAGATTGATCACAGAACTCCCAAAGGAGGGGGGGAATCTACCTCTACTTCTTCCTTCCACCAAATGCTTCCTCTGGACTTGCACTATTGTTCAATTTTGTCTGAAATTGGATTTTTAGTCCATTAAGACTCTGTTGATTGAGTAAAACACTAAATCCGTATGAATCATGGATAATGGCATTGTGTGCGTGAGGAAATGTTTTCTATTTCCTCTGCTAGAACTTGTAACTGAATCATCTGACTTTTTCTTAAAAGCAACAAGAATTGACAAGGAGACAGATAAGCAGGGAATGCGATGTTTTATAATGTACTTATGTAATGGCGTGATAGGAGTATTTGGTTGCCATTTGCTTTGGTGGTTTCAATTACAGCCTTGCAATGCAGTAGGAAATTCAGAAAAAGAAAAGTGCCATAGCTTTCAAAATCTTCATTTTCACTTTTTAACGCTAAGCCCTTCATGCTTTGTGCTGCACGGGGAGCAACTGGGGTGGGAGGATGGAGAGACAACCTGGCCCAGGACAGAACTTGGGGTGGGGAAGGGGTGCAGAGGGAGCATCCCCAAGTTCCACCTTCTCCTTGATTCGGAGCTGGTATTTTCTCTTTTGTTGTGACTTGTATGGTTTTATATGGTTTGGCTTTTC
Source organism: Rhabdophis nuchalis (assembly GCA_039707465.1). NCBI lineage: Eukaryota > Metazoa > Chordata > Lepidosauria > Squamata > Natricidae > Rhabdophis > Rhabdophis nuchalis. Next base: position 12,683,137 of record CM077662.1, on the reverse strand, counting down.
TGGATTTGTCTGGTAGGACAGGTGAAGGACGATTGTTCCTCCCACTTTGACTTGTGGGGTTGTGCAAGTGGAGTCTGGTCAGAGAGTGGCCACAACATGAAGCAGGAGGGGTGAGAGAAGGACGCCTCACTGACCAATTCCTCCTGATTGATGCTTTTGTGGAACCCATTAGACACTGGGTGATGCATTTATGGAAAAGAGTCACCCAGTTTGGAAAATTTTACAAATTTCTGGAAAGCCATCAAAGAACTTTCACTTTGGGTTTTTCTGAATATTCCCCCTCAATTTACTTGTGCAATAATTCCATGTGGATTGAGCACAACCACAGTCACACCGTTGTTCTTTCATGGTCAAATTTTCTCCATTTTTCACAGCTGTCTTCCCAGTCTCACCCTTCAACTCCCAACTATTAAATAATGAAGCAAATGTGGTGCTCTGGGGTGTTCTTGGGGGGGGGGGGAGGCAGACAAGGCAGCAATGAAAGCAAATGCAGAGAAGCAAGGTGGAGCCCCACCCACTAGCCACCCTAGGAAAAGATCTGATTGGCTGGTCCATAGAAGCACCCTTGTCCCAATGGCTCCTCTTGAATGTTGCCAAGGAAGACCTGAAGTGAAGAGGCAGGAAAGAGACTCCTCTCAGGCATCTGTCAATCATCTCTAGGGTGGGGCTGGGCCTTCCTTCCTCCTCCTCCATCTGCTGGGAAGAAAACCAAGGCCACAGTTGAGCTTCAGAAGAAACAACACAGAGGTCCAAGGGACAACCAGCTAGAGCAAGTCAGGGGGTGCAAAAGGAGGAGGGGAAACTTGGCTGCAGTATTTATATTCGTTCATTCATTCATTCATTCATTCATTCATTCATTCATTCATTCATTCATTCATTCATTCAGGTTCTTTCTGCTACCATGAAAGAGGTGGGCTCAAAGTGGAAACCTTTGTTGAGCCAATGAAGTGACTTTGTGCAACTGTTTTTCACAGCTTGCCTGGCATGAACTCTTGAGGTGGGCAAATCTGACTGATTGAGATGAAAGAGGCTTTGTATTGTGGAAGTACTTGGGATCAATCTCAACATGCAGATCTTGAGAAATAAAGAAGATCCTCTGGGGTCTCAGCTGTGCTACCTATGGATGAGACCCCTTTCCTACTGGTTGGTCAGAGTGACCAGGGAGGTGCTAGGGATGGTGGTAAATCCATCTTTGCTGAAGAGATGTTCTCCAACCTTTGCTTTTGGGGATGCTGAGGTGATGATTGGACAGCAGGTAGACATTTAGGGCCCTGGACGAAGCAGACCCTCTGAAGGTAGGGGAGAGGAGGGAAGGAAAGGGCAAATTCATCTGCTCCAATGTGAATATTCTCTATGGTTTTTATTCTAATAGCAAATTAACCCTGTTCCTCTGGATCATCCATGATCTCCTCTGGGGCAGAAGGAGACAGAAAGAAGAAGAAGAGAAGGGTGGGGTTTCTCAGAGGGCTTCCTTAGGATGGTACCTTTTCTGGGCTTCTCCATGGGAATGAGTTCCATACAGCCGGAGAGAAGGAGACTTCCCCCTAGGCCAAGGCACAGCAGGGCCCAGAGAGGCAGCCTGGAGAGGTTCTTGGTCTGTCCTGAAAAAGAGCAACAGGCCCTGTTAATCTTTTCAGCCCCTCCAGAGATTGGACAGAGCTGCCCCATATGCCGCAGAAGGCCCATCACTCCCAGGCAGGGGACCAGCACCTTTGATTTTACATGTATTAACTGCAGCTAGAATTGTATTTGCACAACAATGAAAGAATGATACCAACAGATGAGAGTGTCATTAAGAAAACATCAGAATGCGCAGAAATGGATAAGCTAACGCTCACTACGAAGGGCAAAGAAGAAACTGAACATTTTTTGATATGGGACCTATTTTACCAATGTAGAAATGTAGTGACATAAAAAGGATATATGTTAAATGGGAGATTTGTTTAAGCAGATAAGTTTAACATTATTGTTATTATAGTATTAAAGTTATTGTAATGAATACTAAAGTAAACATTTTGATTATCATTGCTTGATGGAAATTGAATGTTTCTATGTTATATAAATAAAATAAATAAAGCAGGGGGGAAAAGAGGGTTATAGGTCTCCCTGGGCTTTGTCGCGCAGACTTATAGAGAGACAAAATGGCCCTCTTTATTGTTTACTACAAGACAAAACTACGGGTAGTTCTTGATTTATGACTGCAATCGACCCCAACATATCCTAAGTTGCTAAGTGCCCCATTTTATGACTTTTCTTGCCACAGTTGTTAAGCGAATCACTGCGGTTCTTAGGTTAGTAGGGGGTTTTTTAATTTGGTTTTTAAGGGGTTCTGGGGTGGGGGGAGGGTTTATTCAGTCAGAGGGGAGTCAAGATATAGGGCCGGCTGGCGGAAGTAGGATAAAGGAGGGGTCCACCAGGGAGGGGGGGATCAGGGGTCGTCTCTATTGAGGGCCGTCCCATTCGGTTGGTCGTGGGGAGGGGCAGGGGCGGTGGGAGACAGAATGTCCATCGTGGGTTAGGGGCTCGTGGTCGCTGGTTACGAGCGATCGCTTGCCCCAACCCCCTGTGCTCCACTTGTGGGCTAGGCGGTCAGAGATCACAGAGTCGGGGCCCTAGGCTGATGTTCTGCAATGCCAGGTCCGTGGTGAACAAAGCCCCCTCATAAATGACCTTGTGTCAGAGGGGGACCCGGACCTGGTGGGAATTAGGGAACCCTGGTTGGGCCCCGAGGGGGGTTTACCCCTCGTGGAAGTGTGCCCACCAGGCTACCGTGCATTTCATCAGCCTAGGGCCCTAGGCAGGGGTGGGGGGGTGGCGGTTATTGTTAAGGAAAGTCTGGAGCCGAGGGAGACCACTGTGCCTCAGACGACCGGCTGTGAGTCCCTCTTCGTGAAGTGGGGCCTAGGGAGGCAGTCAGGCTTGCTGATTGTATACCTGGCTCCCCACTATGTAACAGCAGCCCTGCCCGAGCTACTCGAGGTGATTGCCGCGATGGCTGTGGAGACCCCCAGACTGGTAGTCATGGGGGACTTTAACCTGCCGTCGGTGGGTGAAACATCCGAGGCAGCTCGGGAGTTCATGGCCTCCATGATGGCCATGGACCTGACCCAAGTAGTTCTGGGCCCCACTCACGAGGGGGGACACACGCTGGATCTGATTTTTGTCTCTGGACAGTGGAGAAGTGATCTCGGAACAGGGGATTTAGTCATCTCACCCTTGTCATGGACAGATCACTCTCTCCTTCGGATGGACTTTCCAACAGTCACACCCCACCGCGGGGAGGCGGAACCGGAAACATCAAGTTGGTTCCGCCCCAGGCGCCTGATGGATCCTGAAAGGTTCCAGAGGGAGCTTGGGCCAATACCTGTGTCCCTGCCCCACGACTCGACTGAGGACCTAGTGGCCGCATGGTATAGTGCGGCCACGGGGGCCTTGGACCGGGTCGCGCCCTTGCGGCCTCTCATGCGGCGTCGAGTCACCCAGGCCCCTTGGTTTACTGAGGAGCTTCGGGAGATGAAACGCCGCAAGAGACGCCTAGAGAGTAGGTCGAGATCTTCTCGATCCGAAGCTAACCGAACACTAGTGAGAGACCATATTAGGACTTACTTAGTGGTGTTAAGGGTGGCCAAACGGGAGTATTGTGCCACCCTTATCATGTCTGCGGAAAACCGCCCTGCCGCCCTGTTTGGGGTGACCCACTCCATCCTTCATCTGAGGCCGTGGGAAGCCCCTTTGCAGGGTCGAGCAGAGGAATTTGCAGAGTTTCTGCAGGACAAAATCACTCAGATTCGGAACGAGCTGCCCTCCACTGAAAGTGATCCAGTCGATTTGTCCAGTGCTGGCCTTGAGATAACACCATGGGAGGAGTTTGATTTTGTTACTACCGAGGATATGGACAGGTTGCGGAGGAACCTTATAGCCACCACATGTTTATTGGACCCGTGTCCCTCTTGGCTTGTACTGGCATCCTGGGAGGTGACGCGAGACTGGCTCCAGGGCATTGTGAATTCATCTCTGAGTGAGGGGTCCTTGCCTTCCATCTTGAAAGAGGCGGTGGTGAGGCCCCTCCTCAAGAAACCATCCCTGGACCCAGCATTATTAGAAAACTATCGTCCCGTCTCCAACCTTCACTTTTTAGTGAAGGTTGTTGAGAGTGTGGTGGCCCAACAGTTTCCACGACATTTGGATGAAGTTGACTATCTAGATTCGCGCCAGTCCGGCTTCCGACCCGGGCACAGTACCGAGACGGCATTGGTCGCATTGGTCGATGATCTCTGGAGGGCACGAGATAGAGGATTTTCCTCTATCCTGGTCCTATTAGACCTTTCAGCGGCTTTTGATACCATCGACCATGGTATCCTATTACGCCAACTGGGGGGGTTGGGGCTGAGAGGCACCGTTTTACGGTGGTTCTCGTCCTACCTCTCTGGTCGGTCACAATATGTGTTGACGGGGGGGAAGAGGTCGACTTCTAGATCCCTCTTATGTGGGTTCCCTCAGGGGTCGGTCCTCTCACCCCTGCTGTTCAACATATATATGAAGCCGCTGGGTGAGATCATCCGTGGTTTCGGGGTGGGATATCATCTGTACGCTGATGATACCCAGCTGTACATATCCACCCCGGACCACCCCAATGATGCCGTCGAGGTTATGTCCCGGTGCTTGGAGGCTGTACGGATCTGGATGGGTAGTAACAAACTCAGGCTCAACCCGTCCAAGACTGAGTGGCTGTGGCTTCCGGCACCCCGTTTCAGCCAGATTATTCCAACTCTGGCCATTGGGGGCGAAACACCAGCCCCTGTTGAGAAGGCACGCAATCTAGGTGTCCTCCTGGACTCCCGGCTGACTATGGAAGACCAGGTGGCGGCCGTGGCCAGGGGGGCATTCCATCAGGTACGCCTGATGCGCCAATTGCGTCCCTTACTGGATCGGGGAGCCTTACGCACAGTCACTCAAGCACTCGTCACATCTCGACTTGACTATTGCAATGCTCTCTACATGGGGCTTCCCTTGAAGTGCACCCGAAGACTACAGTTAGTCCAGAACGCGGCCGCACGGATAATTACGGGAGCGCCTAAACACTCCCATATAACAGCTGTCCTACGTGAGCTCCACTGGCTTCCTGTGGTCTTTCGGGTGCGCTTCAAGGTCCTAACGACCATCTTCAAAACGCTCCATGGCTCGGGACCTAGCTATCTGCAAGACCGTCTCCTGCCCCATACATCCCTGGGACCGACACGCTCCCACAGAGAGGGCCTCCTCAGGGTGCCGTCGGTCGGGCAATGTCGACTGTCGGCGCCCAGGGGGAGAGCCTTCTCTGTGGCAGGGCCGGCCCTTTGGAACGACCTGCCCCCTGAAATCCGCACCATTCCTGACCTCCGCCTCTTCCGCAAATGTCTTAAGACTCACTTCTTCCAACTAGCCGGCCTTGCGTAACCCCAGCACCGCCAATTATAAACGAGGGTTTTAAAAACGGTTACAACACAGGCATCTAATATCTATGTATTGTATTTTGTATTTATTGATTTAATTCTATGTTCGCCGCCCCGAGTCCCTTGTTGTGAAATGGGAGCGGGTTATAAATATGAAAAATAAATAAAATAAATAAAATGACAATGGAACTAAAAGAAAGAGAAGAGTTTATAAGTGGCTAGAAAACAGAAGCCAAAACAGAAAATGGAGAATCTAAATATAATGGTGATATAAATAATTAATATTATTATAAGTGTTACTACTACTGTCGTTATATTATAGGACACATTAAATGCCATAGGAAGGCAATGCAAAATGGAGAACTAGAAAGGCTAAATATGAAAGCCGATAGAGAAGGCTGTAGAATTGCTCTACATTATTATGTATCTTTTGTGTTTTTTCTTGTGTTTTCCTTTTTGTTTTTAAAGATTAAAATGTTCAATAAAAACTATTTTTAAAAAATAAGATATTAGCAGACTTTATATTCCTTATAGAAGAATTATTGGGAAAAAATGCATGGCCTGCCTTTAGAAATCTGTACAATTTTGGTTTCAAATATAGTGAAACGTTGTCTTTTTATTGCAACAGGAAATTAAACCAACAGAAAAATTAATGTGTTTGAGATTGCAGAGGCTATAACGTTTCTACACAATTTTCTTTTTCTGGAAAAAATATCTGGGACTTCTGATATTTTTGCTTAGATGCTCTGGACTTGCATCATTATTGGTCTGAAATTGAATTTTTAGTCCTGTTAATTTGAACTATGTTGTTCAGTAACATAAATTCCTTATGAAATTTAGATAATGGCGGCATCTTTATGTTTCTTACATTTTGTAAAGAAAAATGCAGAAAATACGTTCTATTTCTTCTGCCAGAGTTTGTGATTTCAGTCTTGTCTGCCTTTTTCTTAAAGCTCTTTTCCAACTCAGTTCTTTTGAGTGGGAGGAAAGTTCCTCCAGAGTTTTATCCCAGGGAAGATCCTGCCTGGACTCAAGGAAAGAAACCCTATTTTGAGCCGCAAGTTCCAGTCCTGCTTTGAAACTGCATCTAAAGCTGGAAATAGAGTAAGAGAAACGCAACTTACCATCTCCTAAGAGAAGGATTGGGAACCACAGTGCAAGTATGCTCTTGAGGGACATGTCAGCAACTGGCATTGCAACAAGGAGCAAAGCAAGAAGTAGTTTGTAGTCCAACGTCTACAAACTGTGAATTGTCACTTAAATTGCGTAATATTCTCATGAGAATCATTATGGCTTTCCAAGAAGTACAGATTCTCTCTTTTGAGTGCTGGTGGAGATGGCGATTGCCACTTCCGCAGGAGAGAGAATTCAGCTTTTGCAAATTCTCTTTTGGCAATTGGTTTATTTATTTGTCTATTCAATTTATGTCGGTGCCCATCTCATTCTCTGGGCATCTTAGAACCTAGAATCATAGGGACCTCAGAGGTCTTCTAGTCCAAGTCCCTGCTCAAGGCAGGAGACCCTACAGCATTTCCAGTCAAGTGTCTGTCTATTTTGAAGACCTTCAGTGATGGAGCAACCATAACTCCAGGAGGCAAGCTATTCCGTTGATTAATTGCTGTTACTATCAGGAAATTTCTCCTTAATTCTAGGTTGGATCTATCTTTCTTGATTTTCCATCCATTACTTCTTGTCCCGTCCTCTGGTGCTTTGGAGAATAGTTTGACCCCTCTCTTCTCTGTGACAGGCCCTCAAGTACTGGACATCTGCTGTCATGGCACCCCTAGTGCTTCTCTTTGATAGGCTAATCCAAAATCCTTTCGTTTCCTTTTGTTTTTTGTTGGGGTGGGGTGGGGTGGGGTGGTATTTATAGGGAGTTGTGGGCAATGCAATTAGGGAATTGTGCCATGCGATTTCCCCTACCCCACAAGACAGCTTGTTTCCCCTGCACTGCTGAGAATGAGAGTGAGGAGGGGGCACTGAGACTGGGGCTGGGCCAGTTGGATGGTGCTGGCCAGAGTATGGCTGCTATCTGCCTGCCTGCCTCTGCCCATTGGTTTGGTCAAGCCATGGGGCCTCCAGGCCTTTCCCAGGGACCAGAAGTTGGCACAGGCCTTTCCTGCTTTGGACTGGGCCCGTCTGGGGCTTCCACTGGCCAGGCTGAGGGTGAGGGAGGTTTTGATGGACCTTTCAGGACCTGCAGATCTTAGAAACCGAAGACCAGCTTGAATGTCCAGTTCTTTTCTGGTCCTTTGGCTGTACAGACACCCTGGGCGGCGGGGGGGGGTTGTTCCTTTCCTGCCCCAGGAACTGTGCAGCAGCAGAGGGGGCTGTTATTATCTGCTTTTTCCTTCAAGTTCTTATTCAACTCAGCTCTTTTGGGTGGAAAGCAGATTCCTCCAGAGTTTTATCTCTATTCCTCTAAAGATCCTGCCTGGACTCAAAGAAATCAACCTTGTTCTCAGCCCCAAAGTTCAGCCTTGAATTGCAAGTTCATCTAACGCTGGAAATACAGTAACATAACTCATGGGCTCACTGGCTGCTCCTAAGAGAAATGGGGCCCACAAGCCAAGCAGGTTCTGGTGGGACCTGTCAGTGAAGCGAAGCCTTGTTTCACTTCTGCCATTAATGTTCTTATCTTTATGAAATTGTATTGTAAACCACCGTAAGATACTCTATTTCCTCTTGAACGTGGGTGGAAATGTCCGTGTGTCTTATGGAGCAAATGTGAGGGACAGGCAGCAGCAATGAACAGCGGCAGCAATTCCCACTGCCTGGAACAGCTGATCGGAGGTCTTCAGGGAGCCCGACCCAACCGCCAATCAGCCGCTCGGAGGCAAAGGGTCCAGCGTTCCCCAGTGAAGGCAGCAGACATGGAGGAGGCAGGCTGTTTGCTGCAAGGACGCTGGGCAGAGGAATCCCGGATGGATGCTGGGAGGCAGAGGCAGATTTTATTTCCTCTTGTTTCCTTCCTCTAAACCAGGGGTAGTCAACCTTTTTATACCTATTGCCCACTTTTGTATCTCTGTTAGTAGTAAGATTTTCTAACCACCCACCGGTTCCACAGTCATGGTGATTTATTAAGTAGGGAAGTCGATCAAATTAAAAAAAGGAAAGTGCTTCAGTATCGGACAAAACCACTGCCGCCCACCATGAAAGCTGGAATGCTCACTAGGGGACAGTAGGGACCAGGTTGTCTACCACTGCTCTACACCTTCTTATGGGCGTCTTATGGTCAGGAGCGTCTTATAGAGAGAAAAATACGGTCCCCAGAGTCTTTCTGGCTATTGGGCAGACAGTCAGAGACTGCAAGGCAGAGCACCCTGGGCCAGTCACTGTCCATGTGAGTCAGCATTCAGAACGATTTCGTAATCGTCTTCTATTTCTCCTAATTGTTTGGTTATTGTTCGTGGTTCGTGGTTGTTTTGTAATTGCTGCAGTGGGTTTTGTGGCTGCATTCCAGTTTAGCCTCAGGATGGATAGCTGGCGGAATTTGAAGCCTAAATGGACGGATGTTGATGAGGGCGCCTCCTCTTCAAAGCAAAGAAAGGCTTCATTTGAGAGACTGCCACTGTTTACAATAAGGAATCTCGATCAGTCGGCTTCCCGTGTCCAGGTCCTGAGGACAAGCAACTACCACGCTGCCTATTGTGCTACGAGGTCCTGTCTCACGAGGCTAGGAAACCTCACAACTGTGAAAACATCCAGATAAAAAGATCAGAAACATGCCAAAAAGATCTTTTTTTTTCAAAAGTAGGGAAAGTGAACTATGGGAAAATAAGGAAATGGTTAAAAAAAAGAGACTGCAACTGGTTGTAACAATAAAAATTGTTTTTATGTGAGGACCTAATTTGAAGTTTCTCAACTAGTAGCAAAAGCTGGAAAACCACACACTAAGGCTGAAAAACCTATATAACATAATAATAATAATAATAATAATTTTAATTTATATCCCGCTCTCTCTCCCCAAGGGGACTCGAGGCGGGGCACAGGCAATTAAAAATACAAATAAACCACAAACAAATACAAAATACAGAGTTAAAAATAGATTAAATAGATCCTGCGCTAAAACCCATAACTAAACTAAAAATTACCCCTAAAAAACCCTGACCTAAAAAGAGACTACCCAAGGCCGGCCAGACGAAAAAAGTGCGTCTTTAATTTTAAGCGGAAGGAGCGGAGGTCCGTGGTTGTCCTGATATCGGGGGGAAGGTCATTCCAGAGGGCTGGGCCCGCCACAGAGAAGGCCCTTCCCCTGGGCGTCGCCCGCTGACAAAGTCTAGTGGACGGCACCCGGAGAAGTCCCTCTCTGTGGGAGCGAATCGGCCGTGAGGATGTATGGGGCAGGATCCGATCCCGCAGGTAGCTAGGTCCCGAGCCATGGAGCGCTTTGAAGATGGTAACTAACACCTTGAAGCGCACCCGGAAGACGACAGGTAGCCAGTGCAGCTCGCGCAACAGCGGTGTTACATGGGCAAACCTAGAGGTGCCCATAATTGCTCGCGCGGCTGCATTCTGGACCAACTGAAGCCTCCGGGTACACCTCAAGGGGAGCCCCATGTAGAGAGAGTTGCAATAATCCAGTCGGGATGTCACGAGAGCATGAGTGACTGTGCTGCAAAAATCATTATTTTTGAAAAAATCAGGAACCAGGAGAACCACTCAGGTGATCCTGAGGACACAGATCAACCTCCAAGTGGCCTCAATGGCTCTAGAAGGATGCAAATGACCTTCTCTGTCTGCAAGGAATATAAATCCTTCCCTTCCCCACCATCCAGTGAGAGCTGAAGAAGCTTCTTGGATGAGAAGCAAAACGTCTTCAAAGAAAAAAAATCAGAAAGTCAGTTGCCTCATTCTTATCTTCAATGAAACCATAGAAGAACATGTAAAGTTGGTGCACCAAGTACTGAAAAAAACCTCCTTGTGGCAAAGCTACACGTCAAATGTCCAAAATGCAACTTCCAGAAGACAACTCCAGACTACCTGGGCTACCAAGGGTTTTTCCATACTTGAGGGACTGTCAACAAGAAAAGGGCCTTGACTGATTCTCTAAGTCAAACATAAGGGCCGAGGGTCGGATCCAGCCCAGGATGTGATTGGATCTTTTTTTTTTTTTGTAATAATTTTTTTTATTTTTAATTAAACAAAAGAAAAAGAAAAAAAATCATCCTTCATTACATCCTGTAGAAAGCATGTCGACTGGTTACATATAACTCTCGTGCATTTCTTCCACCATCATTATTCATATTAAATTACATACATTAAATCAAACATTCATTGTATATCTTAATATCCCCATACCAAATTCTCCTTTAACCACAATTACTTAAACGTGCTTTTCCCTCTAATAATTCACACTCATGAACATAGCCACAAAGTGGCATTCATTGACTATTTCAAGAGACCTCCAATAACTTTATACCTTATGAAGGTGTTCTACCTAAAAATCAAATAACACTATTTCTACCCACCAACCCCTTTTTATTAAACAATATCCATTAACATTCCTTAATAGGTAACTAATATATCTATATCTATAGCTATATCTATATCAGTTTTATGAGCTGATCAATAAATAAATCAGAGAGACTAGTATAGATCTATTTCGAGTTTTTTAGCTCTCATCAGCTAGCCATACCCTTACTGGGATTCGAACCGGATATGGCTAGCTGACGAGAGCTAAAAAGCTCGAAATAGATCTATACTAGTCTCTCTGATTTATTTATTGGTCACATATTAAAAAAAGTCACACAACGGAACTCATGGCTTTCTGTCTAGATGGTCTCTGGTGATGAGCCGAAAGGCAGAAAAGGAAACAGTATGTCTCCTCCCTTAATTGGGGCCCTAACAGGCCCTAACAATCATATATCATATATCATATATCATATATCATATATCATATATCATTAAGCTATATCCATTATTATTTCATTATTCTTATTCTAATTAGATATTTATTAACGAATAATCCTTCAAAAGCAATCTAAAAAAATTACAAAATTTCTACTTATTAATCATCAAGGGGTGACTAATCTTTTATTGTCAATTTTCAATATCAGCCAGTGTCTTTCCAATAGCGGGATGTGATTGGATCTGACCCATAGGACTGTCCTGGAAAATGCAAGGGGCCAGCCCATGTTGCTTCAGCCTGGTCTACCCAATGCAAAGAGGAAACATGCCAGCAATTGGGGGAGTGGTGTTAAGCTGACCATGCCCATCCAATTGGCCACACCCACCCAGCCACCGAGGTCATCCACAGCCCTGATATGGCCCTCAATGAAATTGAGTTTGACAGGCAATGGACTTGCTTAAAGGAGACGGTCCTGGACACCTTCCTAACACCGTTTCCTGCTGTGCAGGTGACTTTGAGGTCCATGTTTTGGGAGATGAGATTGATCACAGAACTCCCAAAGGAGGGGGGGAATCTACCTCTACTTCTTCCTTCCACCAAATGCTTCCTCTGGACTTGCACTATTGTTCAATTTTGTCTGAAATTGGATTTTTAGTCCATTAAGACTCTGTTGATTGAGTAAAACACTAAATCCGTATGAATCATGGATAATGGCATTGTGTGCGTGAGGAAATGTTTTCTATTTCCTCTGCTAGAACTTGTAACTGAATCATCTGACTTTTTCTTAAAAGCAACAAGAATTGACAAGGAGACAGATAAGCAGGGAATGCGATGTTTTATAATGTACTTATGTAATGGCGTGATAGGAGTATTTGGTTGCCATTTGCTTTGGTGGTTTCAATTACAGCCTTGCAATGCAGTAGGAAATTCAGAAAAAGAAAAGTGCCATAGCTTTCAAAATCTTCATTTTCACTTTTTAACGCTAAGCCCTTCATGCTTTGTGCTGCACGGGGAGCAACTGGGGTGGGAGGATGGAGAGACAACCTGGCCCAGGACAGAACTTGGGGTGGGGAAGGGGTGCAGAGGGAGCATCCCCAAGTTCCACCTTCTCCTTGATTCGGAGCTGGTATTTTCTCTTTTGTTGTGACTTGTATGGTTTTATATGGTTTGGCTTTTCTGGATTTGTCTGGTAGGACAGGTGAAGGACGAATGTTCTTCCCACTTTGACTTGTGGGGTTGTGCGAGTGGAATTTGGTCAGAGAGTGGCCACAACATGGAGCAGGAGGGGTGAGAGAAGGACGCCTCACTGACCAATTTCTCCTGATTTATACTTTTGTAGAGCCCATTAGACACGGGGTGATACAGTCATAGAAAAGAGTCACCCAGGTTGGAAAAGTTTGCAAATTTCTGGAACGCCATCAAAGAACTTTGGGTTTTTCTAAATATCCCCCCTCAATTTACAATTCCATTTGGATTGAACACAACCACAGTCACACCGTTGTTCTTTCATGGCCAAATTTTCTCCATTTTTCACGGCTTTCTTCCCAGTCTCACCCTTGAACTCCCAAATATTAAATAATGAAGCAAATGTGGTGCTGGGGGGTGTTCTTGGGGGGGGGCAGACAAGGCAGCAATGAAAGCAGATGCAGAGAAGCAAGGTGGAGCACCCCTCCAGCCCCTCCCACTAGCCACACTAGTAAAAGTTCTGATTGGCTGGTCAATAGAAGCACTCTTGTCCCAAAGGCTCCTCTTAAATGTTGCCAAAGAAGACCATGGAGTGAAGAGGCAGGAAAGAGACTCATCTCAGGCATCTGTCAATCATCTCCAGGGTGGGGCTGGGCCCTCCTTCCTCCTCCTCCATCTGCTGGGAGAAAACCAAGGCCACAGTTGAGCTTCAGAAGAAACAACACAGAGGTCCAAGGGACAACCAGCTAGAGCTAGTTGGGAGCTGCAAAAGGGGGAGGGAAACTTGGCTGCAGTGTTTATATTCATTCATTCATTCATTCATTCATTCATTCATTCATTCATTCATTCATTCATTCATTCAGGTTCTTTCTGCTACCATGAAAGAGGTGGGCTCAAAGTGGAAACCTATGTTGAGCCAATGGAGTGACTTTGTGCAACTGTTTTTCACAGCTTGCCTGGCATGAAATCTTGAGACGGGCAAATCTGACTGATTGAGATGAAAGAGGCTTTGTATTGTGGAAGTACTTGGGATCAATCTCGACATGCAGATCTTGAGAAATAAAGAGGATCCTCTGGGGTCTCAGCTGTGCTACCTACGGATGAGACCCCTTTCCTACTGGTTGGTCAGAGTGACCAGAAAAGTGCTAGGGATGGTGGTAAATCCATCTTTGCTGAAGAGATGTGCTCCAACCTTTGCCTTTGGGGATGCTGAGGTGATGATTGGACAGCAGGTAGACAGTTAGGGCCCTGGATGAAGCAGACCCTCTGAAGGTAGGGGAGAGGAGGGAAGGAAAAGGCAAATTCATCTGCTCCAATGTGAATATTCTCTATGGTTTTTATTCTAATAGCAAATTAACCCTGTTCCTCTGGATCATCCATGATCTCCTCTGGGGCAGAAGGAGACAGAAAGAAGAAGAAGAGAAGGGTGGGGTTTCTCAGAGGGCTTCCTTAGGATGGTACCTTTTCTGGACTTCTCCATGGGAATGAGTTCCATACAGCCGGAGAGAAGGAGACTTCCCCCTAGGCCAAGGCACAGCAGGGCCCAGAGAGGCAGCCTGGAGAGGTTCTTGGTCTGTCCTGAAAAAGAGCAACAGGCCCTGTTAATCTTTTCAGCCCCTCCAGAGAATGGACAGAGCTGCCCCATATGCCGCAGAAGGCCCATCACTCCCAGGCAGGGGACCAGCACCTTTGATTTTACATGTATTAACTGCAGCTAGAATTGTATTTGCACAACAATGAAAGAATGATACCAACAGATGAGAGTGTCATTAAGAAAACATCAGAATGCGCAGAAATGGATAAGCTAACGCTCACTACGAAGGACAAAGAAGAAACTGAACATTTTTTGATATGGGACCTATTTTACCAATGTAGAAATGTAGTGACATAAAAAGGATAAATGTTAAATGGGAGATTTGTTTAAGCAGATAGGTTTAACATTATTGTTATTATAGTAATAAAGTTATTGTAATGAATACTAAAGTAAACATTTTGATTATCATTGCTTGATGGAAATTGAATGTTTCTATGTTATATAAATAAAATAAATAAAGCAGGGGAAGAAAGAGGGTTATAGGTCTCCCTGGGCTTTGTCGCGCAGACTTATAGAGAGACAAAATGGCCCTCTTTATTGTTTACTACAAGACAAAACTACGGGTAGTTCTTGATTTATGACTGCAATCGACCCCAACATATCCTAAGTTGCTAAGTGCCCCATTTTATGACTTTTCTTGCCACAGTTGTTAAGCAAATCACTGCGGTTCTTAGGTTAGTAGGGAGTTTTTTAATTTGGTTTTTAAGGGGTTCTGGGGTGGGGGGAGGGTTTATTCAGTCAGAGGGGGGGTCAAGATATAGGGCCGGCTGGTGGAAGTAGGATAAAGGAGGGGTCCACCAGGGAGGGGGGGATCAGGGGTCGTCTCTATTGAGGGCCGTCCCATTCGGTTGGTCGTGGGGAGGGGCAGGGGCGGTGGGAGACAGAATGTCCATCGTGGGTTAGGGGCTCGTGGTCGCTGGTTACGAGCGATCGCTTGCCCCAACCCCCTGTGCTCCACTCGTGGGCTAGGCGGTCAGAGATCACAGAGTCGGGGCCCTAGGCTGATGTTCTGCAACGCCAGGTCCGTGGTGAACAAAGCCCCCTCATAAATGACCTTGTGTCAGAGGGGGACCCGGACCTGGTGGGAATTAGGGAACCCTGGTTGGGCCCCGAGGGGGGTTTACCCCTCGTGGAAGTGTGCCCACCAGGCTACCGTGCATTTCATCAGCCTAGGGCCCTAGGCAGGGATGGGGGGGTGGCGGTTATTGTTAAGGAAAGTCTGGAGCCGAAGGAGACCACTGTGCCTCAGACAACCGGCTGTGAGTCCCTCTTCGTGAAGTGGGGCCTAGGGAGGCAGTCAGGCTTGCTGATTGTATACCTGGCTCCCCGCTATGTAACAGCAGCCCTGCCCGAGCTACTCGAGGTGATTGCCGCGATGGCGGTGGAGACCCCCAGACTGGTAGTCATGGGGGACTTTAACCTGCCGTCGGTGGGTGAAACATCCGTGGCAGCTCGGGAGTTCATGGCCTCCATGATGGCCATGGACCTGACCCAAGTAGTTCTGGGCCCCACTCACGAGGGGGGACACACGCTGGATCTGATTTTTGTCTCTGGACAGTGGAGAAGTGATCTCGGAACAGGGGATTTAGTCATCTCACCCTTGTCATGGACAGATCACTCTCTCCTTCGGATGGACTTTCCAACAGTCACACCCCACCGCGGGGAGGCGGAACCGGAAACATCAAGTTGGTTCTGCCCCAGGCGCCTGATGGATCCTGAAAGGTTCCAGAGGGAGCTTGGGCCAATACCTGTGTCCCTGCCCCACGACTCGACTGAGGACCTAGTGGCCGCATGGTATAGTGCGGCCACGCGGGCCTTGGACCGGGTCGCGCCCTTGCGGCCTCTCATGCGGCGTCGAGTCACCCAGGCCCCTTGGTTTACCGAGGAGCTTCGGGAGATGAAACGCCGCAAGAGACGCCTAGAGAGTAGGTCGAGATCTTCTCGATCCGAAGCTAACCGAACACTAGTGAGAGACCATATTAGGACTTACTTAGTGGCGTTAAGGGTGGCCAAACGTGAGTATTGTGCCACCCTTATCATGTCTGCGGAAAACCACCCTGCCGCCCTGTTTGGGGTGACCCGCTCCATCCTTCATCTGAGGCCGTGGGAAGCCCCTTTGCAGGGTCGAGCAGAGGAATTTGCAGAGTTTCTGCAGGACAAAATCACTCAGATTCGGAACGAGCTGCCCTCCACTGAAAGTGATCCAGTCGATTTGTCCAGTGCTGGCCTTGAGATAACACCATGGGAGGAGTTTGATTTTGTTACTACCGAGGATATGGACAGGTTGCGGAGGAACCTTATAGCCACCACATGTTTATTGGACCCGTGTCCCTCTTGGCTTGTACTGGCATCCTGGGAGGTGACGCGAGACTGGCTCCAGGGCATTGTGAATTCATCTCTGAGTGAGGGGTCCTTGCCTTCCATCTTGAAAGAGGCGGTGGTGAGGCCCCTCCTCAAGAAACCATCCCTGGATCCAGCATTATTAGAAAACTATCGTCCCGTCTCCAACCTTCACTTTTTAGTGAAGGTTGTTGAGAGTGTGGTGGCCCAACAGTTCCCTCGACACCTGGAGGAAGTTGATTATCTAGACCCGCGCCAGTCCGGCTTCCGACCCGGTCACAGCACCGAGACGGCATTGGTCGCGTTGGTTGATGATCTCTGGAGGGTGCGGGATAGAGGGTGTTCCTCTATCCTAGTCCTATTAGACCTCTCAGCGGCTTTTGATACCATCGACCATGGTATCTTATTGCACCGATTGGGGGGGTTGGGGCTGAGAGGCACCGTTTTACGGTGGTTCTCGTTCTACCTCTCTGGTCGGTCACAATGGGTGTTGGCAGGAGGGCAGAAGTCAGCCCCGAGGCCCCTCTTATTTGGGGTTCCTCAGGGGTCGGTCCTCTCTCCCCTTCTGTTCAACACCTATATGAAGCTGCTGGGTGAGATCATCCGTGGCTTTGGGGTGGAATACCATCTGTACGCTGACGACACTCAGTTGTACATATCCATCCCAAACCACCCCAACGATGCCGTCGAGGTGCTGTCCCGGTGTTTTCGAGGCCATACGGATCTGGATGGGTAGTAACAAACTCAAGCTCAACCCGTCCATGACCGAGTGGCTGTGGTTTCCGGCTCCCCGGTTCAGCCAGATAAGTCCAACACTGGCCATTGGGGGCGAACAACTAGCCCCTATGGAGAGGGCGCGCAACTTGGGCGTCCTCCTGGATTCCCGGCTGTCCATGGAGGACCATGTGGTGGCCCTGGCCAGGAGGGCATTTTATCAGGTTCGCCTGATACGCCAGTTGCGCCCCTTACTGGACCAGGGGGACCTTCGCAAAGTCACTCAAGCGCTTGTGACTTCTCGGCTGGATTACTGTAACGCTCTCTACATGGGGATCCCCTTGAGGTGCACTCGAAAGCTACAGCTAGTCCAGAACGCAGCCGCGTGGGTGATTATGGGTGCCCCAAGGCATGCCCACATAACACCTCTCCTGCGCGAGTGCACTGGCTGCCTGTGGCCTTTCGAGTGCGGTTCAAGGTGTTGACGACCACCTTCAAATCGCTCCATGGCTCGGGGCCTAGCTATATACGAGACCGCCTTCTGCCCCATACATCCCTTCGCCCAATCCGCTCCCACAGAGAGGGCCTTCTCCGGGTGCCGGCGGCCGGGCAATGCCGGTTGGCGACACCCAGGGAAAGGGCCTTCTCTGTGGCGGGCCCGGTCCTCTGGAACGACTTATCCCCCGACCTTCGCACCATCTCGGACCTCCGCCTCTTCCGCCAACGCCTGAAGACGTACCTATTCCAACAAGCCGGCCTAGCGTAGCCCCCCATTTTTGACCATATTTATAAATTTTAAATTTTTTAGGGTTTTAAAGGGTTTTAGCACGGGTTTTAGGTTAATTTAATATGCTTTTAAGAGTTTGCATTGTTTTGTAATGGTTTTTAATGATGCCTGTGCGCCACCCTGAGTCCTAACAAGGAGAAGGGCGGGGTATAAATTTGATAAAATAAAAAAATAAATAAAAAATAAATAAAAATAGTAAGAAGGTTGTTAAGTCAATCTGGCTTCCCCCTTGATTTTGCTGGTCAGAAAGTCACAAAAGGGTCATACAGGACCATAGGATCTTGCAATCGTCATAAATATCAGCCAGTTGCCGAGCATCTGAATGTGGATCTCATGACCAAGATCAATGTCATAAGTGGGAAGAATGGTTGTAAGTCACTTTTTTCAGTGCTGGTGCAACTTTGAACGGTCACTAGTCAAGCTCTTGTGATTTGCGGACTCCCTGCATTGCATCCACACATTTCTGAATCAAGGTTTGTCAAAGGAATGTTGTAGGTACTTGTTGTCAGTGTACAAGAATTCATGAGCTGGGATAGCCAAGGACTTGGACAAGGACTGATAACAGGAGGATGGACAAGGGAAAAGGGAAAGTTAATTGCATTGTTTTGGCGCGAAGCCAACAGATTCTGCCTGCTTTAATCTGTAACCGCTTTATTCTCAAGGGAGATAAAATGAACCAGGAGTCTTTCTTTGCTCATTAGACTAAGTGGTATGGATGAGAGAACTCATCAAATGCTGAATGATGAGCTGAATTCATGTGTTTGTATCCTTCTCCCTGACTGGATCTCCCCACCCCATCAGATCCAGCAGAATCAGCCTGCTTGGAGCCCTATTGATTCAGGTATGTGATCTGATGGGACCAGGAGGGTTTTCCCCATCAGGAGCTTCGACTCCCACCTCCCATGGTTCTCCTGCACAAACAACCATGGGATGTTCTCTCTTTTCTCTCCCAACTCAAGGTCTGCTTCATCCAAGGCCTTTTCCATGGAGAGAAGAACTTACCAGAACAAACATCCTTTAGGAAGACCGTTCTGGATGCCTGGCTAATCCGGTTTCTTGCCCTGCAGGTGACTTTGACATTCAGATCCTTGGAGGTGACCTTGATCACAGCACTTTCAGGGTTGTATAAAGGCCGGTAGATGAGGGATTCCCAGTTGAATTCCACCCTGTCTTTCCAGTCCCCTGTGGAGCAATTCAGCTTCCAGTTTCCGTTTCCAGCTCTGTCAGGAGTGCAGGTGACTCTCATCTCAGAGTCCAGCAAATGTCCTGAGTAGGAGATGCAGAGACACATCACTTTGAGAATGACCACAAAGTAACAGTGAGGCCAAAGAGGAAGGAGAAGCAGCGAGAGGAGTGGCTCAACCAATGCTTTTGCTTAGATTGGGGCAAGGAAAGCGTTATGCACTTCGGTCCCAAATAACCATCTCAGACAATCCCCCCTCTCACATGAATCTGGATGGGGAGGCCCACTAAGATAGCAGAGAGCAAGCACCCCTCATCCTTTGTCCCCCCCAATTCCTCCTTACATGAAACCTGGGACTTAGGACAGGATGATGGGGCTCAAGGCTGCCCTCTTCAAGGACCCCTAGAGATTACCCCAAAGACTTTGGGGTCCAGCCAGTCACACTAGATCCACAAAGAGGATCCTGAACTGCTTCTCTGGAGATCCAGCCTCAGAGCCCACCGGCCCCTCTCCTCCTTTCTTCTTCATCGGGCAAAGAAAGTGGGAACCCACTTGGCCCATTCCAGTCCAGCCTGTGCCCATGGAGTAGGCAACCTTGAGGAAACTGCGATGGATCCCCACAGGTCCCCTTCCAGAGGGGAGGAGCATGCAAGAAGCAGCCTGAGCTCCAGGTCTAACCCATCATAGAAATGGACGTCCACAGGTGTGCCAAACCTCCAGGCATGGGAGATGGAGGAGCAGGGGGGGAAATGGGGGTGTTTGGGGGGAACGGTAAGAAGATCTTGAACTGATTTGCATTACTAAAGCAGACAAAAATCTGCTCTGATGGACAGAGCCTGCTGGGACAGCAATTCCAATGGAGGGAGCATGAGGTTCAGATTCTGGACCCATGAAGCCCCCCTCCCCCAACAGAAAAGCCTCCCAACTCTCCACATCACCAGGGTAAAGTAGGGAGGCCAGGGATTTCCTACTATGGTTGGGATACTTACTTTGTATCTCCAGTTCAAAGGGCTCAAATATCATTTCTCCATTTGGTAAAATAATTATTGCAAAATAACTGCCTCTGTCATCAAGCTCTAGAGGGCTGAGTTTCAATCCTCTGCAGTCCTTGGAGACCTTCACTCTGTTCTCCAAAGCTGGGAGGATGACCAGAAGGCCACAGGGATCTCCAAAGGTTACCACAGAAAAATTTCAAACCTTGAAGTCATATTTAATCCAGGAAATGGATACAAATGGTAGATTAGTCTTTTTTTTATATTGAAAAAGTTTTATTGGTTTTTACAATTTTCCAAAAGGGTAGGGTAAGGGATACAGAAACATTTTGAGAACTTTCGCGTCGGGATCATTGGCCCTTCCAGGGCTTCATAATAAAACGTTAAAAAAACATTTTTCAAAAATACTACGAGGTGAAAATAAGTGCATGCTTCCTAAATTCTCAATTCTATGCTGGCAGTCGTGTGCAAACATCCAGATATAAAGGTTATACAATGTTAATAAAAAAGCAAAGTTATTTTTTCGATCTAAGTCTCTTGGCAATTGTATCTTCTTTTTCTCCTTCCTGGCCCCCAGCGGGTGGAGCCGTGGGCCCCCCCGCCCCCCCTGAATCTTCCCCCAGGACAGAGGAATGTTTTTTAAGAAAGGCTTCCGCCTCAACAACTGTTTTAATCCTAACTCTCCCTCCTTCCCAGAACACCAACATCCCTTCCGGCATCGCCCACTTAAACCAAATCCCGTGGTTAAACAATTTTTTGGATAAGAAGGAATACCTCCTTCTCATCTCTCTAATCTTTTTTGGGATCTGCTTCAAGATGGCGATTTCCTTTTGTTGGTAAATTAGCGGCCCCCCTCTCTGCGCCTTCAAAATTCCCTCTCTGGTTGACCTTCTAACAAATTTAATATGTATCTCTCTGGGTACTTCATTTATCCTGGCATATGCAGAGTTTATTCTGTAGGCTAGGTCAATGTCCCCCCTGATCTCATCTTTAGGTTTATGTAAATAGTCTGCTAAAATTGTGCTCATGAGTTCAGGAAGACATTCACCAGGTTCTTCAGAAATGTTCTGAAATCTTAAAAAATATGACATCCTTTCAAAATCCATCCTAGACATATGCCCTGTCAGTTCTCCAACCTCACTGTTAACATTTTTAAATGGTAGATTAGTCTTCACTGAGAATGTGACAGACTCCCCCACAAGGGCCATCAGATATTCTTTTGTAGCAACACCTGCAAAGCCAGAGAGAAGAGAGAAGAAGGCCTCAAGATTGGGCCACAAGAGACCCCCAAGCATCCCATTTCTTTGCCTTAGATTCAACAAAAGCATCTCCAGAGAAAGGACAACGTGGCTCCAGTATAGCCGACCTGATGGAGCCTCTCTGGCCATTGGGCTCTCCTTCTTGAGCAGGAGGCTGGACTAGATGACCCACAAGGTCCTTTCCAACTTCTGTTCTGCTCTTCTCTTCTCTACTCCACTCCACTCCACTCCACTCCACTCCACTCCACTCCTTGTGTTTTGTGACAAACAGTATGATAGTTTCCACCAAGGTCCTCTGTTCTGGCGGGAACAATATTCAAATCTGATTGGTCGAAAGGTCTGACAGCTCCCTATAAAAGAGCTGCTGCCAGACAGAGCCTTTGCTGGATTGTACATAGTTGTCACTTAATCAAGGGCTGTTTTGTTGCTGAAGCCTGAGTCTGCCTTGTCTGTTCACCCGATCTAACACTGGCAACAAAGGTGGGTTTGGAAGGCAACTAGGAACCCAAAAGAGCAAACTACAATCCAACGAGTCAATCCTGCCTGGAGCGAAGCGCAGCCTTGAGTAGCCATCTTAAGGCGGTGTCAGCCTTTGCTTTTGCTTGCTTCGGCTGTCATATTGTAATGGGGCGGGGGCTGGAGTTGTTAGGATACTAAGGAGCAGGAGAGAGAGATGTAGCCACTGTTTGTTATTGCCTCAGCTAACGGTCTGCATTCCGTTCTGATGATGCTCCTGGGCAGGGACTGCACCTGAAGTTGTGGCCGGCTTTGCATTGGACAATATGCTGGGGTCAATGAGGTGGAGGGTTGGGTTATGATTTGATACGTATGTTGCATGCCTAAATGTTTCATTCCTTGCTTGACTTTCGCTGAAGTCTTATCATTTTCAGTAAAAGTAGCCTTAAACTTTCCAAATGAGTTTAAGTGTGTTCTTTCTTGATTTATGATGGAAGCAGTCATGATAGGCGGCAAATTCAAACTGCTTGCCAAGACAAAATGACTACGCATGCCCCACCAGCTCCATACGACCCAGCCACTGAGCACTGGGATTCTTACATGATGAGGTACAAATGTTTCCTCCAAGCCAACGGCCTCTTAGGCCTGTTCAATGGCCAGAAGAAAGCAATGTCTCTGAGCTACTGCGGACCAGATGTGTTCAAGACTTGTCTGAACCAATGCCGATCGAGTTGGTCGCTTGGTCAGTACTACAACAGATGCTGTGGACACACTACACACCCAGATCATTCTAAATACATGCAGAGGCATGAGTTCAACCTCCACCACCAGAAGGAAGGAGAAACAATCTACCAATATGTTGCAGCACTTCAAAAGGCTGCAACCTACTATGAGTTCAGGGATGTAGATGAACTATTGCTGGACAGGATCATTGGCAGAGTTCAGGACATTAGTTTACAGAGAAGGTTGCTCGCCAAGATAAACCTCACTCTACAAACCGCCCTGGGTGAAGCCAGGGCTACTGTCTCCATTGATGGCCCAGTGGGATTGCACGAGGCGGATCTTGTTTGGGAGAAATTTGATTCCGTTACTTCCGAGGATATGGACAGGTTACGTGGGTGACTGCGAGCCACCACATGTTTATTGGACCCGTGTCCTTCCTGGCTTGTACTGGCATCCTGGGAGGTGACACGAGGCTGGCTCCAAGAGGTTGTCAACGCTTCTCTAAGTGAGGGTTTCTTGCCTGCCTCCCTTAAAGAGGCCATGGTGAGGCCCCTCCTGAAGAAGCCCTCTTTGGACCCAGCTTTATTAGCCAACTACCGTCCCATCTCCAACCTTCCCTTTTTGGCGAAGGTTGTTGAGAGTGTGGTGGCACAACAGTTTCCCTGTCACCTGGAGGAAGTTGATTATCTAGACCCGCGCCAGTCCGGCTTTCGGCCCGGGCATAGCACCGAGACGGCATTGGTCGCGTTGGTAGATGATCTCTGGAGGGCCAGAGATGGGGGTTGTTCCTCCATCCTGGTCCTGTTAGACCTCTTGGCGGCTTTTGATACCATCGACCATGGTATCCTATTGCATCGGCTGGGGGGGTTGGGGGTGGGAGGCACCGTTTTACGGTGGTTCTCCTCCTACCTCTGTGGTCGATCGCAATTTGTGTTGACAGGAGAGCAGAGGTCAACCTCGAGACCCCTCACATGTGGGGTGCCTCAGGGGTTGGTCCTCTCGCCTCTCCTGTTCAACACATATATGAAGCCGCTGGGCGAGATCATCCGTGGTTTTGGGGTAGAGTATCACCTCTACGCTGATGATACGCAGCTGTATATATCTACCCCAAACCACCCCAACGATGCCGTAGTGGTGATGTGCCAGTGCCTGGAAGCCGTGCGGATCTGGATGGGAAGTAACGGACTCAAGCTCAACCCGACCAAGACCGAGTGGCTGTGGTTTCCGGCTGTCCCTGTGGATGGGGCGCGCAACTTGGGTGTCCTCCTGGATACCCGGCTGTCCATGGAAGATCAAGTGACAGCCGTGGCCAGGAGGGCGTTTTACCAGGTTCGCCTGGTTCGCCAGTTGCGCCCCCTATTGGACCGGGATGCCCTTCGCACAGTCACTCATGCCCTCGTGACATCCCGACTGGACTATTGTAACTCTCTCTACATGGGGCTCCCCCTGAGGTGCACCTGGAGACTTCAGCTGGTCCAGAATGCAGCCGCGCGAGCTATAATGGGGACCGCAAGGTATACCCACATAACACCTCTCTTGCGCGAGCTGCACTGGCTGCCTGTCGTCTTTTGGGTGCGCTTCAAGGTGCTAGTTGTCATCTTCAAAGTGCTCCATGGCTCGGGACCTA
Source organism: Rhabdophis nuchalis (assembly GCA_039707465.1). NCBI lineage: Eukaryota > Metazoa > Chordata > Lepidosauria > Squamata > Natricidae > Rhabdophis > Rhabdophis nuchalis. The sequence continues at coordinate 12,658,994 of CM077662.1, read as the reverse complement.
GCTATCTACAGGATCGGATCCTGCCCCATACATCCTCACGGCCGATTCGCTCCCACAGAGAGGGACTTCTCCGGGTGCCGTCCACTAGACTTTGTCAGCGGGCGACGCCCAGGGGAAGGGCCTTCTCTGTGGCGGGCCCAGCCCTCTGGAACGACCTTCCCCCCGACATTAGAACAACCACGGACCTCCGCTCCTTCCGTCAAAAATTAAAAACACACTTTTTCTGCTTGGCCAGCCTAGGGTAGTCTCTTCTTTTAGGGTTTTCTTAGGGAATGATTGTTTTAATGGGGTTAAGGTTTTTTTTAGGATAGTTGGTATTTTATAGTTGTTTTAGCGCAGGATATGATTTAATGTGATTTTAATTTTGTACTTTATTCTATGTTATCTGTTCTTAAGTTACCTGTGCCCCGCCTCGAGTCCCTTTGGGGAGAGAGAGCGGGTTAGAAATAAAATTTATTATTATTATTTTATTATTATTGAGTCTTTGACTAAGTCAACAGAAATGCTGCAGAGACAGAGCAGCCCAAACAGTGCACGCAAAACTGTGGAGGTGCATCGCGAGACTACGGAACCAGAATCTTCAGACAGCAAGGATGACATCTACCGCATGCACAATGACCACAAGGAATCGGCACGAAAATTTGAAACGCGCCTTGAGCTGTGGAGGCAACCACCAGCGATCTGCCTGCCATTTCTGGGATGCCATCTTGCCAGTGCTGCGAACGAAAGGGGCACATCCCCAGGGTCTGCAGAAGTGAACTTCCTGAAGCACCCAAACAACCAAAGGGCCAACCTGCATGAGCAAGACCACCAAGACAAGGGACATGGCAGCCATGACAAAAGTAGCATGGAGCAGAACTCAGTGCAACCTTCCCGACCACCATCGGTCAAGCACACACCCCATTGAACAAAAAGCTGAAAGTCATCCTCCTCCTTGAGGGATCTTCATGATCCATGGAGTCATGGGTCATGACTGACCATTATATCTATGGGTCATCACTGACCATTATATCCTCAGATATGCTAAAGGAGGCTGTCCCCAACATGAGGAGGCAGAAGCTGAGGGTTCCAGACCTATGTCTGAGTGACTACCAGGGGAATCGAAAGGGCCAAGGCACTTTCCAAGTGCAATTCAAGTCCTTCAGCGGACTCCTTCCTATGACAATGATTGGCAGAGCCCTGCAGAGCCTCCTAGTCTTAGACTGGTTTGGCTCCCTGGGCCTGGGGGTGACTGAAATCAACGCCATTCATGATGGAAGGACCAAGGAGCTCCTTAAGGAGTTTGAGGACATCTTCAGCACCAGTCTGTGATGGATCCCCACAGAGACCCCCTTCCAGAAGGGAGGAGCATGCAGGACACAGCTGGAGCTCCCTGTCTAAACCATCATAGAAATGCATGTCCTCAGGTGTGCCAAAGCTCCAGGCATGGGAGATGGAGGAGAAGGGAGAAAAATGGGGGTACTGGGAGGAAAAGTAAATGTAAGCAAGGCTGATGAGAAGATCTTGAACTGCTAAAATGTATAAATCTACTCTGATGGGCAGAGCCTGCTGGGACAGCAATTCCAATGGAGAGAGCATCAGGTTCAGATTCTGGACACCTTAAGCCCTCCTATCCAAACAGAAAATGCTCCCAACTCTCCACATCACCAGGGTAAAGGAGGAAGGCCAGGGATTTCCTACCATGGCTGGGATACTTACTTTCTACGTGCAGGTAAAAGGCCTCTTGTTCCATTTCTCCAGTTGGTAAAAGAATTACTGCATAATAAAGGCCTCTGTCATCCTGCTCCAGATGGCTGAGGTTCAATCCTCTGCAGTCCTCAGAGACGTTCACTCTATTCTCCAAAGCGGGGAGGAGGACCTGAAGGCCACAGGGATTTCCAAAGGTCACCAGAGAAACATTTTCAGGCTTGGAGTCAATAATTTTACTCCGGGTAATTGAATCAAATGGTAGATTAGTGTTCACTGGGAACGTGACAGACCCCCCCACAATGCCTGTCAGATATTCTTCTTGAGCAAGTCCTGCAAGGTCAGAGAGAAGAGAGAAGAAGGCTTCAGGATTGGGCCACAAGGGACCTCCAAGCATCCCGTTTCTTTGTCTTAGATTCAACAAATGCATCTCCTGAGAAAAGACAACATGGTTCCAGCAGAGCGGACCTGATGGGGCCTCTCTGGCCATTAAGCTTTCCTTCCTGAGCAGGGGGCTGGACTAGAAGACCTCCATGGTCCCTCCATATTCTATTCTATTCTATTCTATTCTATTCTATTCTATTCTATTCTATTCTAAACTATTCTATGCCATGCAATGCCACTCCATGCCATGCTACACCATGCCACTCCACTCTACTCTACTCAAAGCAATGGGGATTCAAATGTCCCCTATGGGATCTGAGTCTTTCCCTTGGGGTCAAAAGGATGATCTGACTCAATATTTATGTAAATTATTGTCCAACAGAAATTTATTTTAAGGGAAAGTATATAAATTAAATTTGGATCGTTGAAACGCCACCCCCAGAACCCATCAGAGAAAATAAACAAGCAAAGACAATAATGGAAAGAGGAGAGACGAGGAGGGAAAGGAAGAAAGGGTAAAGTAGAGAAAACAAGTGTGGGGAATGAAGAGTAGGAGAGAGGATAAGAAAGAAGAGAGGAGAGAAAGAGAGGGGAAAGAGAGGGGAAAAGGGGAGAAGAGAGGAAAAATGAGAGGAGGAAACAAAAAGGCAGAGAAGGGAGCTGGAGAAGATAGGAGTAAAGCTGTTGCAAAATAAGATGGAGACACGGGGTGGTAAGAAAGCGATCCAGACTGTATCATGCAGTATATATGTAAGAATGTGTATAGAGATTAATGATGAATAGATAAACGTTAAATAGTATTTATAAGAATATATATCAATGAATGTTTTTGAAATGGGAAAAATAATAATAAAAAGTATTTTGGAAAAAAAAAAGGATGATCTGACTCAATGTCAGCTTCATCTTTGGTCCAGCACAAACTTTCTTTAAGGAGACTGTTCTGGATGCCTCATTAACCAGGTTTTCTGCTCTGCAGCTGACACAGGGATCAAGGTCTTAGAGAAGGACTAAATGAGACCCCAATCAAGTAATTATCAAGAACTTTCCCACCAACACTGAGAAGGCAAGTCCGTCATACATCAACAGATAGCAAACCTCACTCCTTGTTAACAGCTGATGTTGTTAACCAGTTGGGTAATAAAATGGCTGCAAGAAAAGAATCAATCTCCAAGAGCACCAAGGACCACTCTGGAGAAGGCCTTGATTACGGAGCCCCTGAGTGTGGGGTCCATGTTCTGGACAGCTGAGATCCAGCTGAATCTCACCCCGTCTTCCCAGGTTTCTGTAGAGGAATTCAGCTGCCATGTTCCACTTCCAGCCCCCTCAGGAGTACAAAGGACTCTCAGATCATCTTTGGCCACAAAAATCACAGGAAGGCCAAAGAGGAAGGAGAAGCAGCAACAGCAGAGGCTCCATCAAAACACGGCACCCATTTCACTCACAAATAAGAATCCCACAATTCTTCCCCCATCACCTCAGATGCTCATTGGAAAGGGAGAGGCCCACCACAGAGGAGGAAGGCTCGTCCCCTTCATCCTCTGCCTCCCACCAATTCTTCTTTGTGCCAAGCCATTGACTGAGGCCAAGAGGATGACTCTCCAGAATCAGCCCCTCAGGTAACTCCTTGGCTCTTCCCCAGTGAGGTTGTGGGTCCACCTGGTCCATGCAGAGGATGCTCTGGATATTCCATCTGCCTCTCTTTCCCATGTTTACCTGGCCACTGGGATACTTACTAGAAACCCTCAGATCAAAGGACTCTTTTGCCACTGTCTTGTTTTGTGCAATGATCTCTGCAGTGTATCTGCCGGCATCTCCTTTCTCTAGTTCGTCGAGTTCTAATTCTCTGCAATCCTCGGATACTTTCATTCGTGTTTCATAGGCTGGGAGGGGGACCAGGAGGTCACAGGGCTTCCCAAAGGTCACCACTGCAATGTTTTCAGACTTGTTGCCGACAATTTTACTCCAGGAAATTGAATCAAATGATAGATTAGTCTTCACTTCAAATATGACAACCGATCCCACATTACTATTCAGTTTTTCTGCTCGAGAAGCTCCTGCAAGGTCAAAGAGAACACAGAGAAGAAGCCTTCAAGGTTGGGTCACATGAGACCATCTAGTCATCCCATTTCTGATCCTCAAATTTCAGGAAAAACTATTTTGAGAAAGGAGAACATGGCTCCAGGATAGCAGAAATAGTGGGGGCCTCCCTGGGTGATGGCCTTTGCTTCTTAAAGAAGCAGTATGGGTACAAATGTCCTTTATAGCAACTACGTCCTCCCCTTGTAGCTCAAAAGGAGGATCTGCCCCACCAGAGAGACACAAAGCTCCACTGAAGCAAAGGATTCACCTGGAGGAAACTTGACAGGGGTCACTTGAGGTACCAATTGGCTTTAGCCTTTCTCTGCCACCAGGCTGGTCCTCCCAACTGGCACTAATTTATTTCCTTCCACTTGACAGGGGTGGAAAGTGCAAGGGCCAAAGGGAATGATGGGGGTCCTGGAATGGTTGCACATTTTTGAGCATATTTATTTATTTATTTATTCAATTTATATCCCGCCCTTCTCCGAATGGACCCAGGGTGGCGCACAGGAAAGTTAAAACAATATACAACAATACAAAAATACCAAAATACAAAAATTTAAAAATCTATTAAATATGGAATCCTGCGCTAAAACCAATTAAACCCCCCCTTTTAAAAACTATCTATACTAGTCCACAGTGGAGGCTATGAAAGGCCGGCTTGGTGAAATAAATGTGTTTTCAAACACTGGCGGAAGAGGCGGAGGTCAGAGATGGTACGAAGTTCAGGGGGTAAGTCGTTCCACAGGGCAGGGCCCGCCACAGAGAAGGCCCTTCCCCTGGGTGTCGCCAGTCGGCATTGTCCGGCCGACGGCACCCTAAGAAGGCCCTCTCTGTGGGAGCGTATGGTCTGAGGGATGTATGGGGCAGGAGGCGGTCTCACATGTAACTAGGTAACTAGGTCCCTAGTTGCAGAGGATTGGACTTATGGTCCTTTATGACTCCCCAATTCCATCCTCCTAGGAAGTACAGTGTATGTAGATGTTACTGGATTCTATTTCCAAGCACAAAAAAAGTACCAAAGTGGTTTTTTCTTAGAGTTTGGGAGTTTATTTACAGTTTATAAAGACCGCAAAGAGATGAGAAGTTCTTGTGCATCAAAATGAGGGTTAGGAGTCAGGAACTGTGAAAGGAATCCTGAAGCCCTTGGAATATTACATCTACTTTTGGGTCGCCATGATAGAAAAAAGATTTTGAGAGTCTAGAAAGAGCAAAGAGAAGAGCAACAAAGATGATGAGGGGGAGGGGCCTGGCCAGAGCCACAGCTGCACAACATGTTCTTTGGGTCCTCCATGGAAGTGTTGAAATCCCTGCTTTTTTTGGGGGGGGGGCAGTAGGGGACACAGCCATGGGGGGGGGGGGAAGAGGGAAGGGAGGGCAGCATCAGAAATGGAGGAGGAAATCGCAATTCCCTTAAAACCCTCTGGACCCAACAGTAGGGAAGTCAGCCATTGTCAGCTGCCAAAGGCCTTTAGTGCTCCTCGGGGCTGGGTGGGGGGGGGGTTTAAATTGAGCAAAAAAAATGGCTTCCCCCCCCCCCTCATTTCTACCCTCCCCAGCCCCCAGTAGCTCTCTAAAAGCTTCCTACAAGCTATGCACGAGCATTTTGGTGAAGGAGCAAGGTTTCGGGAGGCAAAAAATGCTGTATTCAGTGTATAACAGTGACAGTAAACCTATGGCAAGCATGGTTACAGGTGGCACGCAGAGCTATTTGGCAGGGCACATGAGGCGTTGCCCTGTCAGCTGGGCAACACATATGCGCATGCTGGCCAGCTGATTCAGCTCCTTTTAAAGCCATTTTTTGCCTTTCCCAGGCTTTATATGTACCTGGGGAGGGCAAAAACATGTCCCCCACCCCCCATAGGCCCTCTGGAGGCTTCAGGAGCTTCCCTGAAGGCTCCAGAGGACTAAAAATGATGCTATGAACAAACCAGAAGTCACTGGGTGCGCATGCATTGCATTATGGGTGTGGCAAAGGTTTGCCATTGCTGGTGTATAAGATGCGCCCAGATTTTCAGCCTCTTTTTTGAGGGAAAAAGGTGCATCTTATACTCCGAAAAATACGGTATTTGAAGTACAGCTTTCCTGTGATTACTTTAACTCCTGGTTGAAAACTTTTTAAAAAAGAGTGGCAGGAGAGGAGTGGGGGAGTGGGCAGAGGCAGGCTCCTCCATCCCAGATTCAGCTGCGAACAAATGGAGCCATTAACGGTACAAAGAACAAAGGGAAGGAAATAGACTTTGAGAATTGTTAAAGGAACAGAAAGCAAAATGGAAGGAGAGAGTTTTGATTTTTTTTTTACTATGAAAATTTAAAATTGGATGACTGGTAAACTTTGTGATTTGCTTTGGAAGCCGGCAACTATAGGCTGAATATTGTGAAATTGCTGTATTGCCATCTAATGGCACCAGAGGGAAAATGAATACCATTAAATACAATACAATACAATACAATACAATAGCAGAGTTGGAAGGGACCTTGTAGGTCTTCTAGTCCAACCCCCTGCGTGGGCAGGAACCTTATACCATTTCAGACAAATGGCTATCTAACATCTTCTTAAAGACTTCCAAGGTTGGGGCATTCACAACTTCTGGAGGCAAGCTGTTCCAGAGGTTAATTGTTCTAACTGTCAGGAAATTTCTCCTTAGTTCTAAGTTGCTTCTCTCCTTGATTAGTTTCCACCCATTGCTTCTTGTCCTGCCCCCAGGAGCCTTGGAGAATAGCTTGACTCCCTCTTCTTTGTGGCACCCTCTGAGATATCGGAAGACTGCTATCATGCCTCCCATGGTCCTTCTCTTCATCAAACTAGACATACCCAGTTCCTGCAACCATTCTTCATATGTTTTAGCCTCCAGTTCCCTAATCATCTTGGTTGCTCTTCTCTGCACTCTTTCCAGAGTCTCCACGTCTTTTCTACATCGTGGCGACCAAAACTGTATGCAGTATTCCAAGTGTGGCCTTACCAAGGCACTATACATTGGCATTAACACTTCACGTGATCTAGATTCTATCCCTCTGTTTATGCAGCCTAGAACTGTGTTGGCTTTTTTGGCAGCTGCTGCACACTGCTGGCTCATATTTAAATGGTTGTCTACTAGGATTCCAAGATCCCTCTCACAGTTACTGCTATTGAGCAAGGTACCACCTATACTGTACCTGTGCATTTTGTTTTTCTTGCCTAAATGTAGAACCTTACTTTTTTCAAAATTGAATTTCATTTTATTAGATAGTGCCCAATGTTCAAGTTTGTCAAGATCCTTCTGTATCTTAAGCCTATCTTCTGGAGTGTTGGCTATTCCTGCCAGCTTGTTGTCGTCTGCAAATTTGATGAGTTCCCCATTTATCCCCTCATCCAAATCATTGATGAAGATGTTGAAGAATACTGGGCCTAAAACAGATGGATTCACAACTGGCTGACCAACCACACTCAAGGTGTAGTCCTCAATGGAACTGCATCTACATGGAAGGAAGTATGCAGTGGAGTACCCCAAGGCTCTGTTTTAGGCCCAGTACTCTTCAACATCTTCATCAATGATTTGGATGAGGGAATAAATGGGGAATTCATCAAATTTGCAGACAAACAAAATGAAATTCAATTGTGAAAAAAGTAAGGTTCTACATTTAGGCAAGAAAAACAAAAATTTTGTTTTCTGCCCTGCAGGTGACACTGACATTCAGATTCTGGGAGGTGACCTTGATCACAGCATCATCGGGGGAACGAGAAGGCTGGTAGATGGGGGATTCCCAGCTGAATTCCACCCTGTCTTTCCAGTCTCCTGTGGAGCAATTCAGCTGCCAGGCTTCCTTTTCAGCTTTGTCAGGAGTGCAAGTCACTCTCATCTCAGAGGTCAGCAAAAGTCCTGAGCAGGAGATGCAGAGACACATAACATTGTGAAAGACCACAAAGTCACAGTGAGGCCAAAGAGGAAGGAGGAGCAGCGAGGGGAGTGGCTCAACTGATGCTTTTGCTTAGATTGGAGCAGGGAAAGTCATGTGTTATGCACTTCGGTCCCAAATAACAATCCCAGAACAATCCCCCCTCTCACATCACCAGGGTAAAGGAGGGATGCCCGGAATTTCCAACCATGGCTGAGATACTTACTTTCTACTGCCAGTTCAAAGGACTCTTTTTCCATTTTTCCAGTTGTTAAAAAAATTGCTGCAACATAAGTGCCTCTGTCATCCTGCTCCAGATGGCTGAGGTTCAATCCTCTGCAGTCCTTGGAGACGTTCACTCTGTTCTCCAAAGCTGGGAGGGGGACCTGAAGGACACAGGGATCTCCAAAGGTCACCACAGAAATATTCTCAACCTTGGAGTCAATCTCTTTACTCCAGGAAATGGATACAAATGATAGATTCGTCTTCACTGGGAACATGACAGACTCCCCCACAATGCCTGTCAGAGATTCTGTTGTAGCAACACCTGCAAAGCAAGAGAGAAGAGAGAAGATGGCCTCAAGATTGGGCCACAAGAGACCTCCAAGCATCCCATTTCTTTACCTTAGATTCAACAAAAGCCTCTTCTGAGAAAGGAGAAAATGGCAGTCATGATGGGGCCTCTCTGGCCATTGGGCTCTCCTTCTTGAGCAGGAGGCTGGACTAGATGACCTCCAAGGTCCTTTCCAGCTTCTGTTCTGTTCTGTTCCGTTCCGTTCTGCTCTGCTCTGCTCTGCTCTATTCTATTCTATTCTATTCCGTTGCACTCCACTCCACTCCACTCCTTGTGTTTTGTGACAAACAGTATGATAGTATGATGGAACAATATTCAAATCTGACTTTTGACATTAGGAGGACATGATTTGCCACTAGGTTGGCATGCCTTTTTGTGGTATGCAGAAGGAGTTTGACAAACTTGAACATTGGGCACTATCTAATAAAATGAAAGTCAATGGTGAAAAGAGTAAGGTTCTACATTTAGGCAAGAAAAACCAAAATGCACAGGTACAATATAGGTGGTACCTGCCTCAATACTAGTAACTGTGAGAGGGATCTTGGAGTCCTAGTGGACAACTATTTAAATATGAGCCAGCCGTGTGCAGCAGCTCCCAAAAAAGCCAACACAGTTCTAGGCTACATAAAGGGCAGAATCAAGATCACGTGAAGTGTTAATGCCACTTTATAATGCCTTGGGAAGGCCACATTTGGAATACGGCACTCAGTTTTGGTTGTCATGATGTAAAAAGGATGTTGAGACTCTACAAAGAGTACAGAGAAGAACAACCAAGATGATTAGGGGACTGGAGTCTAAAACATATAAAGAACAGTTACAGGAACTGGGTATGTCTCGTTTAATGAAAAGAAGGGATAGCAGTCCTCCAATATCTCAGGGGTTGCCCGAGAGAAGAGGGAGTCAAACTATTCTCCAAGGCACCTGAGTATAGAACAAAAAGCAATGGATGGAAACTAATCCAGGAGAGAAGCAACTTAGAACTGAGGAGAAATTACCTGACAGTTAGAACAATTAATCAGTGGAACAGAAGTTGCCTCCAGAAGTTGTGAACACTGGAAGTCTTTAAGAGGTTGTTGGATAGCCATTTGTCTGAAACAGTATAGGATTTCCTGCCTAGGGAGGGGGTTGGACTAGAAGACCTCCAAGGTCCCTTCCAACTCTGCTATTGTATTGTACTGTATTATTGGTATCATAAAAGTAAGATACATGGCTACTTCCAAAGACTTTGACAATGTGAACTGGTGATTTATGTTGTTACAGCTGGAACAGATGGGCTTTGGTAAGAAATTTATTCAAGCCATACAAACTATATACCATAAACAAACAGCAAAGATAATGATAAATGGAGAATTTACAGATTCCATTGAAATAAGGAAAGGAACAAGACAAGGTTGTCCATTATCGCTACTACTATTTGTCTTAACACTAGAAGTTTTAAATAGAAACTTTAGAGAAGAACAAGACATAAAAGGAATGAAAATTTAAAAAAAAGAATATAAATTGCAAGCATTTGCGGATGACCTGGTCTTCATCTGCACCTAAATTGATAGAAAAAAATAGAGGAATATAATAAAGTAGCAGGCTTGAAAATAAATAAAGATAAAACCAAGATTTTGACCAAAAATATGCTTCTAAGACAAAAGGAAGAATTGGCAGATGTTTCGAAGAGCCAGGTTACGAACAAGGTCAAATATTTGGGGATCTATTTGATAGCGAGATGTAGTACACTTAAAGAGAACAACTATCATAAACTTAAACAGCAGATTGTGATAGATTTGGCAAAATGGGAAAATCTACAATTATCAATAATAGGGAGAATATCTACAATCAAGATGAATATATTGCCTAGGATCTTATATCTGTTCCAGACAATTCCAGTTAGACTAGGGAATGCCTATTTTGACGATCTAAACACAAATAGTGTTGAAGTATATTTGGCAGGAAAAGAAAGTGAGAATAAGGTTAAAATTGTTATAAGATGTTAGAACAAGAGAAGGATTTGGTTAACTGGGAGTTATACGACCAAGCAACAAGTTTGATGTGGGTTAAGGAGTAAGAAATTCTAGATTATTGACTTTAGAAGATCATGATTTGTTGTTGGGATAGCACGCTTTCTTATGGTAACTAAAGGGAACTAAAATGCAGGGGTATTTTAGAAGACATTACATACGGGAGGCTTTGTTATTAAATTGGGAGAAGACTAAAAAGCAACATTATTCTGGCTTAATCTTCCGAGACTATCAACTGGTTTTAAATTGAATTAGATTTTATTGGGGGTTTTAATTGGTTTTAGCACAGGTTGGGTTAATTTAATACGTTTTTAATATTTATGACATATTTATTATCTGTATTTATGTATATATTGCCCCTGTGGATGGGGCGCGCAACTTGGGTGTCCTCCTGGATACCCGGCTGTCCATGGAAGATCAAGTGACAGCCGTGGCCAGGAGGGCGTTTTACCAGGTTCGCCTGGTACGCCAGTTGCGCCCCCTATTGGATCGGGACGCCCTTCGCACAGTCACTCATGCTCTCGTGACATCCCGACTGGACTATTGTAACTCTCTCTACATGGGGCTCCCCTTGAGGTGCACCCGGAGACTTCAGTTGGTCCAGAACGCAGCCGCGCGAGCAATAATGGGAACCTCAAGGTTTACCCACGTAACACCGCTCTTGCGCGAGCTGCACTGGCTGCCTGTCGTCTTTCGGGCGCGCTTCAAGGTGTTAGTTGTCATCTTTAAAGCGCCCCATGGCTCGGGACCTAGCTATCTGCGGGATCGGATCCTGCCCCATACATCCTCACGGCCGATTCGCTCCCACAGAGAGGGACTTCTCTGGGTGCCGTCCACTAGACTATGTCAGCGGGCGACGCCCAGGAGAAGGGCCTTCTCTGTGGCGGGCCCAGCCCTCTGGAACGACTTTCCCCCCGATATCAGGACAACTACGGACCTCCGCTCCTTCCGTCTAAAACTAAAAACATATCTTTTTCGCTTGGCCGGCCTAGGGTAGTCTCTTTTATGGTTAGGGATTTTATTAACTAATTGGGGGGTTTTAGCGCAGGGAGTATTGTTTAATTTACCTTTTACTTAATTATTTATATATTTTTATTGCGTTTAACTTTGTACTTGTTTTTAATTCCCCTGTGCCCCGCCTCGAGTCCCCTCGGGGAGAGAGAGCGGATTAGAAATAAAATTATTATTATTATTATTATTATTATATGCGTGGTTTTATTTTTCCTGTGCACCGCCCCGAGTCCCTTTTGGGAGAGTGGCGCGGTATATAAATTTAATAAAATGAAAAAATGAAAAAATTTAAAAATCCCAGTCTGGTTCAACTATTAAAGCATTTTCATATCCAATAACATACAAAAAGGAACAAACAGTTAGATATGGTGAAATATTGAATGCAAAGGGTGAATATTAAAGAGTTTTTAATATTAATTTAATTTAATTTATTTCAATTTATATACCGCGCCTTCTCCACCGAAGTGGACCCAGGGCGGTGCACAGGAATTTAAAACAACAATAATAAAATACAATAAATACAATAAACAGATAAAAATAATTAAATCACAGCCTGTGCTAAAAGTTCCCCCTAAAAAAAAAACTACTATCATTATGACATATTTATTATCTGTATTTATGTATATGCGTGGTTTTATTTCTCCTGTGCACCGCCCCGAGTCCCTTTTGGGAGAGTGGTGTGGTACATAAATTTAATAAAATGAAAAAATGAAAAAATTGAAAAAAATATTTTTATTTTTTTAAAATTAAATTTATACCCCACCCTTCTCCTTGCAAGGACCCAGGGCAGCGCACAGGCAATATTAAAAACCATACAAAATACAAAAATATATTATTTAAAAACTATTAAATTGTATCCCGTGCTAAAACCCATTATAAAACCCTAAGAATTTAAAAAATCCCAGCCTGGTTCAACTATTAAAGCATTTTCATATCCAATAACATACAAAAAGGAACAAACAGTTAGATATGGTGAAATATTGAATGCAAAGGGTGAACTTAAATCTATCCAAGAACAGGAACAGCAAGGAATAAAGATGAATTGGTTTTCATATGTGCAAATACATTCTAGATATGATAAAGATCTTAAAATTGAAGGTTTCCATGATAAAATGATTGAGCTAGACAAAAGTTTGACAGGTACTGATGAAAAGGTAATTAAAAAACTATATGGACATTCATTAGAGGGTAAACTAGAAGAAGAACAAGTTAAAGAATCTATGATTGCTTGGGGGGAAAACTTTGGCCATGGGATTGATTTAGAGAATTGGCAGAAATTGTGGTCTCAAAATCATAAAATGACAATGTCAAGAGCATATAAAGAAAATTTGTATAAGATGTTTTACAGGTGGCACCTATCCCCAATGAGAATAGCAAGAATGTTCAAGAACAAGTCAGAAAAGTGTTGGAAATGCCATCAGATACCAGGCTCATATTACCATATGTGGTGGACTTGCTTAGAAGCTAAAAGATATTGGACTAAAATACACGCTTGGTTGGAAAAAATGATGCAAAAACATATAGACTTTAAACTAGAGATCTTTTTATTGGGAATTATACCAAAAACATACAATAGAGAATTGAAATATTTGATTGTGAATGTGTTGACCAGCAGCTAGAACTAAGAAATGAGGTATGATAATAATAATGTATATAAATATATCTGATGTTTTTTGCAGTAATTTTTTATTTATTTTGAAAAAAACACAAATAAAGCAGACATATTAAAAAAAGAAGAACATAAGAAGCCATCTTCCATTACAAATTATAAATCATAAAAATTGTATCAGTTAATCACAAAATTCCATACATTTCTTCCATATTAATTGTGCAATTATTATATCTCAACCTCAATTTTCTTAATTGTCATTACCTCCTTTCATATGTAAAACCAAAAATATAGAATGGCGTTCCACCAGCAAGTAACTATCTTCCTTTACAAATTTCAAATCATGAAAGTTGTATCTGTTAATCACAAAATTCCGTACATTTCTTCTATATCCATTTTTGCAATTATTATATCTTGACCTCAATTTAATTGATTGTCTTTACATCCTTTTATATGTAAAACAAAAGTATAGAATGGCATTGCATCAGCAGGACAAAAAAAAAGATAAAGAGGAAAAACCGTCACTCTACAATGTATCCTTTAGAAAGTATACCGACCAGTCTCACATAGCTTCTGTGCGTCTCTAGAATGATTGTGATTAATAAATAATCTCATTTTATAAATTTATAAATCAGAAGTTTCATCATGTGTCTTAATATCAGTACAGCAAAATTCTCATCTAATGTTCCAAATTTAACCTATCTTCTTCTTCAAAGCTATCTTTAAAACAGTACCGCCTAATAGCATCCATTTTCTATTCTCAACAAGCATACACATATACATACAATAATATTCTAAAACCATCTAATTATTAATCATCAATATATCAATTTTGATTATCAGCCAGTATCAATTATAATTATTCCACTACCCTAGAATAGCTCCTAATTTCTATGTTAATAGCTCTTCAATAATATCAAATACAGTCTTGAATTTATTCATATCTAGCCTCATAAATTTCTACAAATGCATAGAAAGATAAATCTATATCATTAAACTATAACATTATTGTTAATTAATCTTATTATAAATGACTATTAACTCATAATCCTTATTAAATATATCTGATTTGATAATATGTGATCTTATATGCATTGGAAGGGATGACTATGGAAGGGATGCTCCTTGTAACCAATCGACAGACTGTTAGTAATGGAAGATGCTTTTATGTTTTTTGTCTTGTCTGTGCTTGTCTAAAAATAAAAACTTTAAAAAAAAGAAAACTTGTATAAAATGTTTTATAGATGACACGTGGTACTGGAAAAACTAGCTAAGATGTTTAAAGATAAATCAGCAAAATGTTGGAAGTCTCAACAAGCATACTACTACATGTGGTGGACATGCGGAGAAGCAAGGAACTATTGGACCAAAATAAGAACATGGTTAAAGGAAATATTACAGCAAAAGATAGAGCCCAGACCAGAGACATTTTAATTGGGACATTGGACATTTTAATCCATTAAAATCCATTTGACCAGAATGGTAGAGGGTCTCCTGCTTGTGTAGGGGCTGGACCAGGAGACCTCCAAGATACCATCCAACACTGTTATTCTGTTAATCTATTCTGCTATTCAAAGTGGAGCTAGGAAGGATGGAAGGGGCCATCAAAAGTGGCCTTTGGACCCCAGCTTGGAAGTATCTGGGTGAGGGTTAGACCTGAGCACCCTATCTCCATGTCCTGTTCCTTCTAGTGTCTTGGTGCACCTAGGACAGGGGTCTCCAAGCTTTGCAACTTTAAGTCTGAAGGACTTCAGCTAGCTGGAGAAGTCTGGGAGCTGAAGTCCTTCAGACTTAAAGTTGCAAAACTTGGAGACCCCTGACCTAGAAGACTGGACGTTTCTCAGCCTTGGCACTTTAAAATGGGTGCAACTTCCTTAACTTCCCCAAGCATCATGCTAGATAGGGAATTCTGGGAGTTGAAGTCCACACAACTTCAAATGGCCAAAGTTGAGAAACCCTGAGTTACAGCCTGTGTGCATCCATAACCCTAACTTTTTGAACAGGTTTTTAGATGTATTTTAATTGCATTTTGATTAATTTTGATTTAGTCTTCCAACAACTGCTTTACATATACTTAGTTTCTTACATTTGATAAGACAAAATGTGGAAATATTTTCTATTTCTTCTACTAGAGTTTGTTATTTCAGTCTTGTCTGCCTTTTTCTTAAAGCTCTTTTCCAACTCAGTTCTTATCCCAGGGAAGATCCTGTCTGGACTCAAGGACACCAACCCTATTTTGAGCCAAGTTTCAGTCCTGCTTTGAAATGACATCTAAAGCTGGAAATAGAGTAACAGAAGCACAACTTACCAGCTCCTAAGAGAAGGATTGGGAACCACAGTGCAAGTATGCTCTTGAGGGACATGTCAGCAACTGGCATTGCAACCAGGAGCAAAGCAAGAAGTAGCTTAGTCTAACTTCTGCAAACTGTGAATTGCCAATTAAATTGCATAATATTCTAATGAGAATCATTATGGCTTTCCAAGAACCACAGATTCTCTTTTCTGCATGCTAGTGGAGATAACAACTTCGCAGGAGAGAGAATTCAGTTGCAAAATTTTATAACCTTCTGGTTACTATGTGAAACACCATTTGCAATTCTTTGGCAGTTTGTTTATTTGGTGATTCAGTTTATACAGCCGTGTATCTCATATTCTGAGCAGCTGAGAACATAGAATCAAAGGGACTTCAGAGGTCTTCTAGTCCAACACCATGCTCAAGCAGGGAGTTGGACTAGAAGAACTCCAAGACCCCTATGATGCAGTTCCTTTGAGGACTACCTACTGAGTGTGCTTGGTCAGCCAATTGCAAATCCATCCGATGAAGGCACTGTCTATCCCACAGAGTTCTACTGTACAAAGAAGTAGGCTATGGTCTACTTTGTCAAATGCCTTACTGACATCTTAAATAAACTATGTCCATAACTTTTTTCTGGTTCATTAATTTAGTTACTTTATCAAAGAAGAACAGTTGCAGAAATTGGGCGTCTCTAGTTTAACAAAGAGAATAAAGGTAACATGATACCAGTATTCCAGTATTTGAGGGGCTGCCACAAAGAAGAGGGGGTCCATCTATTCTCCAAAGGATCTGAGGGCTGGACAAGAAGCAATGGATTGAAACCAAGGGTGGGTTTTGGCAGTCATTACTGCTGGTTTGCTACTGGGCACACCACCTGCATATGCTTGATGCATGCAGCACATGTATGCACAGTGCAATAAAAATTGTTCTGCACTTGCACAGAAGCAAAAAGCAAGATGGCTGCACTGCCTGGGGAACCAGTTCTGGGGCGTGGCAGGTCTGGGTTGCTAATGGTTCCAATGACTCAGGCTGCCAAACCAATAGGAACCCACCACTGATGGAAACGAATGGACAGAAGCAAGAACTAAGGAGAAATTTCCCAACACTGGTTTACAAAGAAGTAAGCTATGGTCTACTTTGTTAAATGCCTTACTGATTTCTTAAATAAAACATGTCCACACCATTTTACTGGTTTCACTAACTTAGTCACTTTATCAAAGAAGAACGGTTGCAGGAATTGGGTTTATGTAGTTTAACAAAGAGAATATCTAGAGGTGACATGATAGCAGCATTCCAGTATTTAAGGGGGTCCACCTATTCTCCAAAGCACCTGAGGGCTTGGATAAGAAGCAACAGATGGAAAGAATAGAGAGAAGCAAGACCTAAGGAGGAATTTCCTGACAGTGAGAACAATTAACCAGCGCAATGGCTTCCCTCCAGAGGTTGTGGGTGGTCCAACACTGGAGGTTTTTAAGATGAGATTGGACAGCCATTGGTCTGGAATGGTACAGAATCGCCTCCTTGAACAGGTGGCAGGACCAGAAGTAGCTTAGTCCAACTTCTGCAAACTGTGAATTGCCAATTAAATTGCACAATATTCTAATGAGAATCATTATGGTTTTCCAAGAACTACAGATTCTTTCTTTCTTTTTTTGCATGCCAGTGGAAATGATGACTGCCACTTCCACAGGAAAGAGAATTCAGTTGCAAAATATTGTCACCCTCTGGTTACTATGTGAAACACCTAGTGTGTTTCAATTCTTTGGCAGTTCATTTATTTGGTGATTCAGTTTATACAGCTGCACATCTCAGATTCTGGGCAGCTGAGAACATAGAATCAAAGGGACCTCAGAGGTCTTCTAGTCTAGTCTAGACTAGAAGAAACTCCAAGACCCCTATGATGCAGTTCCTTTGAGGACTACCTACTGAGTGTGCTTGGTCAGCCAATTGCAAATCCATCCGATGAAGGCACTGTCTATCCCACAGAGTTCTAGTTTACAAAGAAGTAGGCTATGGTCTACTTTGTCAAATGCCTTACTGACATCTTAAATAAAATATGTCCACAGCATTTTACTGGTTCACTAATTTAGTCACTTTATCAAAGAAGAACAATTGCAGGAATTGGCTGTCTCTAGTTTAACACAGAGAATGGCTAGAGGTGACATAATAGCAGAATTCCAGTCATTGAGGGGCTGCCACAAAGAAGAGGGGGTCTATCTATTCTCCCAAGCATCTGAGGGCTGGACAAGAAGCAATAGATGGAAACTAATGGAGAGAAGCAAGAACTAAGGAGGAATTTCCTGACAGTGAGGACAATTAACCAGCGCAATGGCTTCCCTCCAGAGGTTGTGGGTGGTCCAACACTGGAGGTTTTTAAGATGAGATTGGACAGCCATTGGTCTGGAATGGTACAGAATCGCCTCCTTGAACAGAGGGCAGGACCAGAAGACCTCCAAGGTCCCTTCCAACACTCTTATTCTGTTATTGTGTAGGTAGTGTAATCCATAGTCTAGAAAGTCAAACTTCTCAGACTATCATCCTCCTTTGAACCAGGGATTTATTTCTTCAATGCTCCATTCCCTCATTGGTCATCAGCCTATCCTCGGGAATACCAATGAGGAAACAATCTGAGTGCCCAGTTCCTTCCTTTTGCTGCCTTGCTTCCATAATCCTTTGAAATTGATTTCAGGGTCTTAGAACAGAATAAAATAGAATGAGCTGGAGGGGATCTTGGAGGTCTTCTAGTCCAGCTCCCTGCTCAAGCAGGAGAACCTATACCTGGGATGGTGAACCTATGGCACATGTGCCACAGGTGGCATGCAGAGCTATTTGTCAGAGCACGCGAGGTGTTGCCCTGTCAGATGGCCAGCATGCACACGCATGTTGGCCAGCTGAGTTCAGCCTTTTTTAAAGCCATTTTTTGCCCTCCTTATCTGAAATAGTATAGGTTCCCCTGCTTGAGCAGGGGGTTGGACTAGAAGACCTCCAAGGTCCCTTCTTGCTCTATTCTATTTTAGGAATAATAATGCCCTAAAACTAATGCTGGGAATTGGTGCAAGGTGTGGAAATTTTTTTTTTTAAAGATCCAGAATTGCTAAAAAGTTGTTAAGTTTGAAATTCATTGCAAACTGTCTGTTCCCTAATCTAAGGAAGCAGGTCTTCTGCCTGTCTTCCCACCCATCACATCTGCTGCTCCCCATAGCTTATCTCCAGCAACTTATGCTATCTAAATATGACGAAGAGTCTTATCATAAAAAACTAAAATGCTTGGTTTTGAAGATCCCGTTTCCACCGCCCAAAATTCCCCATCTAATTGCATTTCCATGCGCCTTCCATACTCTCTTTCTAGTTTTCCACATGAGTATAAATCGGGCCCCAAAGATGGATCCTCCCACTTCCTTGAGATCATGTGTGGTCTGTGGAGGGGCCCTTGCTCTGGGCTAAAATGCATCACATGCTTCTCACGGGGCTACTCATGTGCTACTCCTTATTTTTCTCTCTCTCCCATTGTAGGCATCTTTTCCACAATGCCCTTGTTGCAAACTAAGAACAGAATAACAGAATTGGGAGGGACCTTGGAGGTCTTCTAGTCCAACCCACTGCTCAAGCAGGAGGCCCTATAGTAGGGGTGTCCCATCTTGGCACCTTTAACAGACTGCAATTCGCAAAATACCCAGTCAGTCATGTCACAGATGTGCTGTGGAGTTGAAGTCCACAAGTCTTAAATTTGCCAAGATTGGACACTCTAGCCCCTTGATGGCGAACCTATGGCAAGTGTGCCACATGTTAGTTAGTTAGTTAGTTAGTTAGTTAGTTAGTTAGTTAGTTAGTTAGTTAGTTAGTTAGTTAATTAAATTTCTATACTGCCCTATCTCCCAACATGGGACTCAGGGTGGTGCACAGGAGCTATAAAATATAAAAATACAGACAGTCAAAAAAGTTAAAACTAGGATTAAATAATGTGGCATGCAGAGCTCTCTCTGTGGGCACGTCACTGTCGTCTCAGCCCAGTTCCACCGCACATGCACTCATGCCTTCTGCCAGCCAGCTGGCCCTGGGTCGCTGCCATGCATGCACAGGAGGTGGGGTACATGTGGAGCACACAAGCACGCATGAATAGGGGGTGGGGTGTATGTGCAGGGGGCACTCACATTGCATTTTGGGGGTTCGTGCATGTGTGCTCCCCCCCCCTCGTGCCCTGTTTTGGGCCTCCTGCACCAACCTGGAAGCCAAAAATGGGGGAGGAGGAATGCATGCAGATGTGTGGGGTGTGCTCGCATTGCATTTTGGGGTTATACACATGTGCTTTCGGCATTCCCCACCAAAAAAGGTTACCCATCACTGCTCTAGCCCTATACTGCACCATTTCAGACAAATGGTGCTGTGGAGTTGAAGTCCACAAGTCTTAAATTTGGCAAGATTGGACACTCTAGCCCCTTGATGGCGAACCTATGGCAAGTGTGCCACAGGTAGCACGCAGAGCTCTCTCTGTGGGTATATCAGCTGTCACCCCAGCCCAGTTCCACTGCACATGTGTGTCTTCTGCCAGCCAGCTGGTCTTTGGGTCTCTGTCATGGATGCACGGGAGATGGGGTGCATTTGGGGCATGCATGAACAGGGGGTGGGGTGTATGTGCAGGGGGCACACACATTGCATGTTGGGGGTTCGTGCATGTATGTTCCCCCCCCCCCCTCGTGCCCCGTTTTGGGCCTGGAAGGCCTCCCGCACCAACCTGGAAGCCAAAAATGGGAGAGGAGGGATGCTTGCAGATGTGTGGGGTGCGCTCACATTGCATTTTGGGGTTACACACATGTGCTTTGGGCATTCCCCATCAAAAAAGGTTACCCATCACTGCTCTAGCCCTATACTGCACCATTTCAGACAAATGGTTGGGCAATTCCCTTCTCAGATGGTGGCATATTCGATTTTCCTCTTTTTAATGCCATTGCTAGGACTTAGAACATGGAATCATAGGGTTGGAAGGGACCTTGGAGGTCTTCCAGTCTAGCCCCCTGCTCAAGAACCTACCCCACTCCAGACAAATGGCTGCCCAGCCTCTTCCTAAAATCCTCCACTTCTGAAGGGAAGCCCTTCCGCTGATTACGGAGTGTTAGATATACAATGCAATACAATAGCAGAGTTGGAATGGACCTTGGAGGTCATCTAGTCCAACTCCCTGCCTAGGCAGGAAGCCCTATACCCTTTCAGACAAATGGCTATCCAATATCTTCTTAAAGACTTCCAGGGTTGGGGCATTCACAACTTCTGGTGGCAAGCTGTTCCACTGATTAATTGTTCTGTCAGGAAATTTCTCCTCAGTTCTAAGTTGCTTCTCGCCTTGATTAGTTTCCACCCATTGCTTCTTGTCCTGCCCCCAGGTGCCTTGGAGAATAGTTTGGCTCCCTCTTCTTTGTGGCACCCTCTGAGATATTGAAAGGCTGCTATCATGTCTCCCCTGGTCCTTCTTTTCATTAACTAGACATACCCAGCTCCTGCAGCCGTTCTTCATATGTTTTAGTCTCCAGTCCCCTAATCATCTTTGTTGCTCTTCTCTGCACTCTTTCTAAAGTCTCCCACTTCTGAAGGGAAGCCCTTCTACTGATTACGGAGTGTTAGATATGAAGGCAGATATAAATGTCCCAGGATAATGGTGTGAAATGGAATTTGGGTCGGCCACTGGGACCAGAACAGTAACTCTCTGATCCCAGTCACCGACCCAAATTTAATTTCACAATATTAGATATCTTCTTCCTCTTGAGTTACTTATAAAAATAATAATAACAAATCATGTGATTTCCTTTGCCATGGATCTCAAGGCACCCTGTGCATGAATATGTACTATAGCAATGGGTGGCATTAATCACCCTCACTGGAGTGCCCCTTTAGGGCTCAATTTGCAAATTGTCCCTGGATCCATCAAATCAAAGATCTATCACAGGGGTGCCAAACCTGTGGCCTTTGAGTTGAATGTGTCATGTGCTGGCCATGCCCACCCCCGGTTCATCGAAGGACAAAAGGTTATAATATGTAATATGATGACAATGTGATGCTGGGGCAGTGGAAATGTGAAAATAGACCTTTAGAAAGGGAGATAATAAAGAAAACATTTGCTTGTACAGAAATGGATAAATTGACACTAGAATTAAAAAGCAAAGGAGAGTCAGAATATCACGATACATGGAACAATGTTTACCAATGGTGTGAAAGGAGAGGTGGGAGTTGGAACAAGAAATAACTGAGATTTGTGAATATGGAATGGAATGGAATATATGTAAATATAAATAAGCATATTGGGTAGAATAATAATGTACAATTTAGCAACGTATGAAGAGAATGTTACTTGTATGTTATTGGTTTCATATTTTAATCTGTATGGTGGTGATAACAGCAGAATGGTCGCACTGTGTCCAATATTTTCATAAGAAATAAATGAAAATTAATATTAAACAAGTGATGTTTGACACCCCTGATCGATCACAATATCCCCGAGGAAAAGATTTCTGAATTCACGGACAGCTGTCAGGAATAGCTGGCCTTCATATGTTGTGGGGGCTCCATCACTGGAGGTTTTTAAGAAGAGACTTAATGGCTACTTCTCTGAACTGGTCTAGGGTCTCCTGCTTGAACAGGGTTGGACTAGAAGACCTCCAAGGTCCCTTCCAACTCCAATGTGTTGTTCTGATAGATGGATGAACTCAGATTAACTACAGCTCCTCTCTGATGGGCAGTTTAGAAATAGGAAATATAAACAAACAAACAAAGTAATAATAACAGGTACAAAGGTTTCACAAGTACCAAGATTTTTAGCACTTGGGCTGTCCTGCCCTCTGTCTGCCCCCCCCCCCCAATGTCCGCCAACCTCGCTCTGATTCCAATACCACTCCAGAAATGGATGAGGGGCTTCCTGAAAGCCCCAGAGGTTGCATTCAAGAAGGTGGTCAGAAAAGGGTCCATTGCACACGCTCAGATTTCAACCTAACAATTTGTTAATTTAACATGTTAGCATTTCAGCATCCAATCCCAAAGTAGTTTTACAATTATTTCAATTGTTTTTCAGCAATTTCAGATAGTTTTGTGTTTCACTTTTTCTCTTTGTGGGATTTGGTAGTTCGAGATATTTTATTTCGTTCCACTACTGTTCAAAAAACTGTTTCTGCATTTTTCACTTTACACAAAAATTTCATTAAAAAAGTCACTCACCCTAACAGAGACAGTGCTGTTGGCAAATTACCCACCTTTACAAATGCATTTGATGATTGAAATATTAGCTAGGCATATTTTAAATCAATATATTTCTTGGCGATTATAAAACTATTTCTGTATTCTCCGAACTTTGGTTTTTTGCTTTAAAAAAAAAATCTGTTTCCTGTTTTTAACTTTTTGGGTTCTTCTCATTTTTTTCAATGTTTTGTAGTTATTTTAGTCAACATAAAATGATACGGGACTTTGAAATGTTTATTTACCTGCTCTGGACCTGCATTATGCTTGGGTCTGAAATTGAATTTTTTAGTCCTCTTAATCTAGACTACACTGTTAAGTAGGATATTCACACAAAACATAAATAATGGCGTTATCTTTCTATTTTGTAAAGAAAAATGCAGAAAATGTTTTCTATTTCTTGTGCTAGAATTTGTTATTTCAAACTTATCTGCCTTTTTCTGGAGGTTCTTCGACTCAGCTCTTTTGGGTGGAAAGAAAGTTCCTCCACAGTTTTTATATCTATTTCAGTAAAAAAATCTGATGAACGCCAAGAAACAAAACATTCATTTCAGTCCTGGTTTCAATCTGCATCTAGAAACACAGTAAAAACAACTTACCAGCTCTTAAGAGAAGCACTGAGAAGCACAGTCTGAGAAGAATCTTGTGAGACATTTCAAAGGAACTTTGCCCAACTTTTGAAAAATGTATCATGGTTTACAGGTGCTCACTGCAAACAGGACTGTCTCTTTGGTGAGAAGAGAATGGTAAATTCAAAGTCAGGAAATTAACTCTTGCAAAATTTTGTTTATTAATATGGTCCAGTGGTGGGTTTCAATTTTTTTTAGAACCTATCCTCTGGGTGTGGCCTGTTTCGTGGGAGAGGCTTGGAAGTCATGTGACTGGATGGGAGTGGCTAAGTCGATGTCACTAAATTCTTTGACCCAAAGAATGACCTACAAAAAGAAGATATAAAGGAAGGAAATTTATTATTTTGTGCACTTACTACTTAAATAAGAATAAAATAAGTACACAAAAAAATAAAACAGCTACTTACAGAAGGAAGATGACTGTCCTTGTGGGTCTTCAGCATTACTGACCACCTTACACACGCTCTTCCAGCCCCTCTGCCTCTTCCCTCTTCCCCAATATCCTCCCCTCCCCAGCCACTCCCCAGTTCTTTCTTCTTCTGGTTCTTCTGAGAACTTTTTGGCACCATGGTGCAGATGGACGGGGCAATTGAATGGGGCAGGTCAGGGGAAGGAGCATTCCAGTATAGGGTCTCTGGATCAAGGGGTACGGGAAGGTGTGCTAAGTTTCACCACGTAGTATGGCTGTACCGGTTCACACCGGTTGGAACCCACCCCTGATATAGTCAAAGTATGTAGCTGCCATCAAAATTAGAATATAAACCCCCCCCCCCCAATAAGCCCCAAAGATAAAATAACCATAAAACCATTTAAACTCTTTTGTTAAAAAATATGCAATAGAAAAATGGAAGGAAGAAGTTAGCAAAATTCAGGACAGGGCAATTTCCTATCACAGAGCAGTTGTAGGTCTTGTAAGATCATTTCCCCAGGTATGTTTGAACAGGAGGCCAGGTAAGGTGAAAGCACATCTCAGTTTATTGATAGCACTGGAGGCAAAGATGGACCTCAAGAGTCTTCGGAGTCCACAGCTGCCTCTCTGGTGGCCCAGACCATCCTTCAGGAGGACCAAGGCAACATTGCCCTTATCAATCCCAGATGCAGCTGCCCCAAGGCCAGACTTATCTTGTGGTGTCTTAATTGGGCTCTAGGAGGTCATTGTTCCGTTCTGCTCAGCTCTGCCCTGATGGGACCCTTTTGCTGTAGAATTCTGGGCAGAGCGGTTCTGAAAGGATAGCAAAAGGTTATGAGGAAGGCAAGATGGTGAAGGCTCTAGAAATTTTTTTCCCAGAATTATTTTTATTTTTCATTTTCTTACACATTCACATAATTGTTATTCTTCTTTACATTTATCATTCTTATACAATTATTATTTCATTTAATAGGTTATAATGTACAGTTTGGGTTGCTTTGTTTATCATCCCTTCCTCTTGTTGTGACACCTCCATGTTTTCCCTTTCTTTTCTCCCTCCCTTCCCTGCTTCCTTCCTTCCCCCTCTCCTTCTCCTCCCTTCTTCCCTTACCTCTCTCCTCCTCCTCCTCCTCCTCCTCTTCCTCTTCCTGCCCTCTCTCCTTCTCTTTCTCTCCCTTCCACCCTCCTTTCGTTTCCTCTTTCTTCCTTTCCCCCATCTTCCTTTCATTTTCTCCCACTTTCTCTCTTTCTTTTCTATTATTGTAGGTGTCACTTTCAGGTCTCCGGATGGTATTTTCGCAAACCCAAATATAATTTGATATCATTTCTTATTACCTTACCTTCACTAATCTATCCTAACTATATTCCCCCAACCCTTTATATCTCACTTTTGGATATATACTTATATATATATTTCTGTTTTCCCCTTCTTCCCCCTTTTCCATTCAACAGTGCCTCATCTGGGTTCTATATCTTCTCCCTATTTTCTTTTCTAGTTTCCTTTCTTTAGCCAATCATAAAATCTTCCCCATGTCTTGAAGAACTCCAATTCCTCTTTATCCTTTAGTTTCATTGTCAACCTATTCATCTCTGCGCAATCTAATATCTTTTTTATTGTCTCTTCATCTGTTGGTAGCTTATTTGATTTCCAATTTTGGGCAAATACAATTCTTGCTGCTGTCGTTACATGTATAATCAAATAAGTATCCCCTTTCTTAAATTTCTCTGGGATAATACCTAGTGAACATCTCTGGTCTAAATTCTATTTCTTGTTTTAACATTTTCTTTAACCATGTTCTTATCTTAGTCCAATATTCCCTTGCTTCTGCACATCTCCACCACACAGGATAATAGGAATCTATTGTTTGTTGACACTTCCAACATTAGAAATGAAATTTGAAGGACCTGAATATCTACAGAAAAATGACCAATGTGATAGCAGCCTTCAAAATCTGCAGGGTTGCCCTACAGAAGAAATGTAGACATTTTCTGATGCCCCATGGTTAGAAAGATAATAGGTCAGTGGTGCAATGTAAATTGCAAAAAATGTTTTAAAAAATGCCACTGGTTCTCCAGGCATGGCTTGGTGGGGGGTGTTATGTGACTGGGTGGGCATGGCCAACTTTAACAAAAATTAAAACTTTTTTTTACTATCTATTCGCCCAAACCAGTAGTAAAAAATGCTTTAAGAAATGAAATAATAATAATAATAATAATAATAATAATTTTATTTTTCTATACCGCGTCCTCTCCCCAGGGGGACTCAGAGCGGTGCACAGGGAAAAAATTAAAACAACATAAAATATATACATAAATAAATACAGTAAAAACAGATTAAATCTAATTGACCCTGCACTAAAATCCCCATTTTTAAAATTAACATTCGCTAACCCCTGAGGTAGAGACTAACCTAGGCCGGCCAAGCAGAAAAAGTGTGTTTTTAATTTCTGACGGAAGGAGCGGAGGTCCGTAGTTGTTCTAATGTCGGGGGGAAGGTCGTTCCAGAGGGCTGGGCCCACCACAGAGAAGGCCCTTCCCCTGGGCGTCGCCCGCTGACAAAGTCTAGTGGACGGCACCCGGAGAAGTCCCTCTCTGTGGGAGCGAATCGGCTGGGAGGATGTATGTGGCAGGATCCGATCCCGCAGATAGCTAGGTCCCGAGCCATGGAGCGCTTTAAAGATGAGAACTAGCACCTTGAAGCGCACCCGAAAGACGACAGGTAGCCAAAAAAAAGGTTCAGCTATGCCATGCAATTGTAGGCATCTGGCCTGCAGCTGATTCCTTTTAGGATCTGCCACACTCTCTCTTATTTTACTATGCTGTTTCATTAGTGGGGAATTGGGAGGGGGGAATCATAAGGAGTAGAAAGTTGTTGACAAACTAAAAAATTCCTTTCTAGAAGACCAAGGTCATTCTTTGTTTATGCACCTCTGCACCTGACCGGAAGTGGATGGGTGGAATTGCCAGCACGGCAGTGGAAGATTGAACTTGTTGGATCCTGGGGGGGTTTGGTGTCTGCTGCAGGTGCTGCAGGTTCCAGATGGTCTGGGCTGTTGGGTTCAATTGTCCCTCGGGGGTCCCAATAAATTGCTACCAATGCGGTCAGTTTGGCCACAGAGCATCAGAATGCCTGGCTCCAGCCCCTGTTCCACAACTGCGCCTACCAACCATCAGCGTGATGAAGAAAAACCCCCAAAAGCCACCAGAAAAGAGTCATCTGATACAACAGCCAATGGAGATGGAAGCCTGCTGCCAGAACCCCAAGCCACCAAACACAGATGCAACAAACTGAGAAGACCCCTAACCCATCCAATTTGGTTTGAGCAAGTAGATGGAACACTAATGGGGGGGGGCAGCCACAAAAATTACCAAGTTAGTAAAGTTAATGATAGGCCGCCATTATGAATTCCCCAGATTCACAGTAGCTCCAAGAATGCAGGAATCAATTATCTTGGGGTTTGCATGGCTGGACAAGTGGGCACCTACAATAAAGTGGGAGGACAGCGTTAGGAAATTGATTATCGGCTTTGGGCCATTATCACCAATGTGGCCAAAAGGCTACCCAGGAACGAATGAACCCAACAACCCAGACATTCCAGAACCTGCAGCACCTGCAGCAGACACCAAACCTCCAAGGATCCAATGAGTAACAAAAGACTACTGGGACTTCCCGGGGGTGTTCAGTGAGGAATATTGCAACTATCTTCCCCCTCACCGGCCCACAGATTGCACAATAAACTTCAAACCTGGGGCTACATTATCAAACCAAAAATGTACTCCATGATTCCCAAAGAGATGGTTGAATTGAAGAAGTACATTGACACCAATTTATTTAACCCGCGAAGTCGAAAGTAGCGGCCCCACATGCTCTTCAGAGAAAAGAAAGATGGGGTTCATCTCTGCATTGATCTGTGAGCCTTGAATGCGGTATGTGAAAAGAACACCTATCCCCTTCCCCTCATGAAAGATATGTTGAACCACTTGGCTAAAGGCAAAATCTTCACCAAGCTGGACTTGAGAGAGGTGTATTATTGCATACAGATCAGAGAGGGAGATGAGTGGAAGACCACTTTTAACACCTCCCCTTGGCAGTTTTCAATACAAAGTCATGCCATTTGGGCTACAAGAATCACCCGCAGTCTTCATGCAGTACATAAATGAGGTGCTACATAAGCACCTGTACCGTGGAGTACTCGTTTATCTAGATGACATCTTGATCTTCTCTGAAATCCTAGAACAGTGTTTCTCAACCTTGGCGACTTTAAGTCATGTGGACTTCAACTCCCAGAATCCACCAGCCAGCACAGCTGGTTGGGGAATTCTGGGAGTTGAAGTCCACAAGACTTAAAGTTGCCAGGGTTGAGAAACAGTGCCCTAGAAGAATACGTGAAACTGGTACGGCAAGTGCTAAAAAAATTCTGGCTGCCAAGCTATACTCAAAGTTGTTGAAGTGTGAGTTCCACAAGACCTCACTAGACTTAGGCTATTGCATATCCAATGAAGAAATAGAAATGGATCCAGGAAAAGTGAAAGCCGTGTTAGACTGAAAACCTCCAAGCACTTGCAGACAACTACAAAGCTTCCTTGGATTTTCCATTTTCTACAGAAAGTTCATTTCAACTTTTGCAGAAATTGCCCTCCCATTGACTGAGCTATTTATTTTATTTATTTATTTATTATTAAAATTTATAAGCCGCACCCATCTCACCACATAGGGACTCGGGGCGGCACACAGGGAATATAAAATATAAAATACAGATATACAAAAATAAAACATTTCTAAAACTAAATTAAATTGACCCACCGTGCGCTAAAACCCATATTAAAACCCCTGAATTAAAACTTTGGTAACTAAAAGCAGTGCGGTGTTTGAGTAAGACCATGCCAGGCCGGCTTGTTGGAAGAAGTGCGTTTTTAACCGCTGGTGGAACAGGCGGAGGTCCGAGATGACACGGAGGTCGGGGGGAAGAGCGTTCCAGAGGGTTGGGCCCACCACAGAGAAGGATCTTCCCCTGGGTATCACCAACCAGCATTGCCAGTTGACGGTACCCGGAGCAGACCCTCTCTGTGAGAACGTATTGGTCGTAGGGACGTATGGGGCAGCAGACGGTCTCGTAGGTAGCTAGGCCCCATGCCATGGAGCACCTTGAAAATGGGGCCTTCTCGGACTTCCGGGTTGAGCGTCGGCTGTCGCAGACAGGCTTTTACGAGCTTGTCAATCCAGCTGCCTGTTAGAGGCGTTTTTATAAGATCGTAAATGTCTCGGATACTCATAAATCCTTAGGAATTTATGGGTGAACTCACGCTGTCGGGTTGAGCCTCTTGTGTAACTCTCCAGAAGGTATTATAGCCTCTGGGGAGCTGGCAAGAAGAGCCCCCCCTTTTCAGCGCTTTAGTTCCAGGCGGCTGTATTCCTTCGCATTAGTGAAGCTAGACGGCCGTAATCAACTCTTTAAAATATGCTCCAGGCAATCCATCAAGAAAGACTATATTTCAAGCCTTCGTACCTCAAAGGAAACTAAAACGCAAGTAATTAAAGTTTGTGGTATATCTCTTAGAACAAAGGATTCAAGATGGCGTTAACTACCAGATGAATGAAACGAAACTTAGTTGCCTTGTCTAATTATTGATTTGTGGATTTTGGTCTCTGCTTAACCCCTGGCTGATAGCGGACAGCTGTATGCGGAAAGGGGGAGCAAGCTATAATTACTGACTTATTTTGATACTTTGAAGAGGTTTTTTTTTTCTCTTCCTGAAAACTTGGAAAGCTTAAAAGCAAGGCAATGGAACAAACTCGTGTAGTAACTCCCCAGGACTTTAAAGATTTGATGAACTTTATAGTTAATGAAAGCAGAGACCTCAAAAGAATGATCCAGGAGAAATATGAACAATTAGAAAAAAAAAATGTTTGCAATGGCCAAGAGTCTGTCTGAAGTTATCATTAAAATTGATGGGAAAATCGAACAGCTGACCTCACAGGTGGAACTTAAAGCAAAGGAAACGGATTTGAAATTGGTGGAAATGGAGGGGAATATGCACAAATTGGACAAAGAGGTTATTATGTTACAATTTTTTTTAATGGAAAACGCCATTAGACTGAGGGGATTATCAGAAAATCCTAGAGAAGACTTAAGAAAAGTTTCTGCCGATGCTTTGGCTATATTAGTAAAAATGAATCCTGGTGAAATTTATGCTAAGATTGATAAAATTTACAGAGCAAACTCACGTATAGCATTACAAAGGCAACTACCGAGAGATGTTGTGATATATTTTACTGAGAGAAACCTCAGAAATGATATTCTGCAGAAGTCTTTTCACTCCTCTCTCCACATAGCTGGAAAACGGATTGGTGTCTTTAAGGAACTTCCATCAACTATCCTGAAGCTTAGAAGGGATTTTGGTTTTTTGGTGGCAGAGCTGAAGAAAAGAGGGATACAGTACAGGTGGGATGCTCCAATGGGTGTTATATTCAGATATGAAGGGGCGCGGTATTGTTTGAATACTATAGACAAGGCAAGAGATTTTTATTATGAAATACTGAAGAAAAGTGCAACGCCCCCACGTATATCTATACCAACACTAGTAGATCTGGATGGTTCAGAACAAGATATTGAGATGGAGCAGAAACAATTTGGAAAAGAGATGGAAGAACATACTCAGTTGGATTCCCCTGGGCTTTTTTTAAGCCCTACTCTGGAGGAAATGTCGAAGACTGCTATAGGGGGATCTGTTGGAATGCCAATACGTAAATCAGATGAGCAATGTGAAGCCAGGTCTAGTACCAGACAAATCCAGAAACCGCAGAAGCAGAGGAGGTCTCAATCTCGGCGAGTTAAGAAAGACAAAAGGATTAAAGGACGAAGCAATTAATCAATCTAGATATAAATATACAGATCTCTGCAATGCTGGTCCTCTTGGATGTGGAAACTTTTTCAGGGTTGAAAACTGGAACCGGAGCATTTGCAGTGGATCTGGTTGTTACCCTATCATGATCTTGGAACTTTATAATCCTGATGAAAAGTCACTCGGGGGTTACCTATGTAAAGGGTTTTTTTCTTGTTATTTATGGGGGCAGCTGCTGGTATTACAAACAGCTATGGATGGAATGGAAGGAGACCTGAAGAGTTGGACTTATGAACATTGACGCGGAAAGGATTAATATTATGTTAGTGTTCTGGGAAAAAACTTGGGCCGAACCTTGAAATTTTCTTGCAATTTGCTGTATCCTTCTTGTGATAGGATCTGAAATTTTCCTATACCATTTCTGTTTCCTTTGTGAAGAGAGAAGTAACTTTGCTTTTTTCAAATATTAGAGTAATCTTTACATTTTTTTTTGTGTTGTTAAGTGGGCAATTAAGCAAATGGAGAGGGGGAAAAATAGTAAACCTTTTGAATCAGGAAGGATGTAAACTTGAGCTAGGATATATGGTTTAAGTTTTATAAGTGTCAGGTTATATGACATGGTATTTAGATCTTAAGAATTATTTTCTATGTATTTTAATGTTTAACTAAAAGGGGGTGTTTATGTTGAGTTTGTTATAAGGTTTCTAATGGATTGGTTATATACAGAATAAATATCAGATTAGGAAGTACTATGTAGTTTTTAGGTAAGAATGCTTTGATTGATAGGTGAATAGAGTAAATAATATTTGGGATGCTTGGAATTATTAGAGTGGTGTATAGCGGAAGTCAGGGGGGTGGGTTTGAATGGGAGGTGGGGGAGGGTTAGGGTGGAGGGCGGGGTAATATATATGTATGATTAATCTAGAGAGGGGAATAATGGGATATGCCTTTTTTTTTTTTTAAAGAGAAATTTATATTATGTTTTTTATATCTTTAATTAACTTAGAAGATGGTGTTAATGGGATATTAATATACTAAGAGAAACTTATATTGTGTCTGCTGGGAGGCGAGGGGGTATAATATCTGAATGAGAAACTTATTTTAAGACGGGGTGAGGGGGGGTACAGTATTTGTATGTGATTTATATTACATGTCGGGGGGGGGGGTAAAAAGGGGGAAAATCTGTGTGAATAAAACTTTTTCAAAAAAAAAAAAAATGGGGCCTTCTCCAATGAAGCCAAAAGCAAACCTTTGAGAAATTAAAACAGCCCTTTGCCCAAGAACCCATACTGCAACACCCTGACCCAGAATGACCATTCATAATCCAGAAGGATGCCAGTGATGTAGTGATAGCCGCAGTGCTACTGCAAAAGAATGAAGAAGGCCACTTCTTGATATGCGCTTACATCTCCAAGAAACTCACCGCTACTGAAAGGAAGTGTGCCATTTGGGAGAAAGAAGCATTTGCGATCAGGTGGAGCCCATCAAAGACGATCCCTCAAACAAGTTCGCTGGGCACAATACTTCCAAAGATTCCAATTCAAACTTAAACACATCCCTGCAGTGAAGGACTTGCTGGCAGATGATTTGTCGAGAAAACCACAGTTCGATAGTAAGAAGGAAGAAGTTGTTCAATCCATCATTTCTTCCTCCCACCAAAGATGGCCCAGGTCACCACACAAAGCCAGGATAAGCTGATGACAGCAATGAAATCGGCACTCCCGGCAGACCCGTGGCTCAACAATAACAAGGACATTCTAATGATGAGCGGTGTCTTAGCCTGGATGGGATCCAAGTTGTACATCCCTGTGGGGTTGAGGCTGGAAGTCCTACAGCGAAGCCATGATGTGAAACTAGGAGGCTACTTTGGATTCCTAAAAACGCTCCACCTTGCCAGGCATCAATTTTGGTGGCCAAAGATGAAATCAGAGGTGGAAGATTACGTAAAAAGCTGTGCTACTTGCGCAACGATGAAAACACGGCTGGGGAAGCCCCCTGAACTACTAAAATGAGTGGCCAGCCCTAGCCGACCATGGGAAGAGATTACAATAGACTTCATTTTCAAGCTCCCAGACAGCAGTGGAAATAAAGTAATCGGAACAGTTATTGATTTGTTTTCCAAGAAGGAGCTTTTCATCGCTTGCTCAGGGTTTCCGTCCGCAAAGAAATTAGTGAAAATGTTTGTGAAACACATTTATTGCCTGCACAGGGTGCCCATGAGGATCATTTCAGACCATGGAGTTCAGTTAACCACCAGGTTCTGGAGAGAGTTCCTGAGGCCCATTGGATCCACACAAGCTCTCAGCTCAGCATTTCACCCCAGCATTTCATGGCGCAGCGGAGAGAGACAATGCGATAGTGCATCCAGTGTTACGTGGACTATCAGCAAGACAACTGATCGGACTTGCTATTCTTCGCTGAAGTGGCGTACAACTATGCTGTCCACACCAGCACTGGATTAACTCCTTTTCCAGATTGCCAGTGGCATGGAATTTGTTCCCATGCCTGAGCTGCCTGGAGAACCTCCCTCCTCCATGTCTCTGAATGAATGGATGGACATGCTAAAGAAAGGATGAAAAAATACGAAGTTGTAAAATATCAGTTGTCACAGGCACTGCCAATACATTGACTCCAAGGCCCCACTCCTCCCAACTGAATGGCAGTATCACTTTTAGGGAATTTGATTTTCTCAGAGGGCTTCCTCAAGTTGACACCTTTTCTTGATTTCACCATCAGAATGAGGCCAAAACAGCCAAGGAGGAGAAGACTTCCTATTTTGCAATGGCACAGCAGGACCCTGGAGAGGTTCTGATCTGAAAAAGAACAGCACAGCCTGTTAATCTTTTCAGCACCTCTAGTGCTTGATCCCATCGCAGCAAAAGGGACACCAGACAGAGGCCCAGGACCTGGAATTCCACCCAGACTCCACCTGGCAAGTAGGACAGGTGCACCAAGCTGTGCCCACAGTTGCTTGGGCTGATACCCCAATGAATCAGCTGAAGCTCCTGCCTGATCTTCAAAGGCTGATCCCAACACAAGGTGGTTCAGCATGAGTCTTTTGATAAATCTTCTCATAGTGAGAGCAATCCACCCATGGAACAGAAGTTGCCTTCAGAGGTTGTGGGAGCTTCATCCCTGGAGGCTTTCAAGAGGAGACTGGACTGCCATCTCTCAGAAATGGTGCAGGGTCTCCTGCTTGTTTGGGCTATAAAACCTCCAAGATCCCTTCCAACTCTGTTAATCTGTTATATACTCAGCATGGAGAGTCTAAGGAAGAGAAGGACCAGGGGAGACAGGAGAGCATCTTCTAATATTTGAGGGGCTGCCACAGAGAAGAGGAGGGGGTCAAACTATTTTCCAGAACACCTAAGAACCAGACAAGGAATAATGGATGAAAACTGAACAAGGAGAGATTCAATCTAGAAATAAGGAAACATTTCTGACAGGGAGAACCATCCACCCATGGAACAAAAATTGCCTTTGGAGATTGTGGGAGCTACATTCCTGGAGGCTTTCAAGAAGAGACTGGACTGCCATCTGTCAGAAAGGGTGTGTAGGGTCTCCTGCCTGAACAGGGGGTTGGCCTAGATGACCTCCAAGATCCCTTCCAACTCATTTATTCTGCAATTATTTATTTATTTATTTATTTTTCATATTTATAACCCGCACCCATCTCACCACAAAGGGACTCGGGGCGGCGTACAGAAAATTAAATCAATTACACACAAATACAGGGATAATTAAGGGCCTGTGTTAACACCATTTTAGAGTCCTCATTTGAACTGGCGATGTTGGGGTTACACAAGGTGGGCTAGTTGGAAGAGGTGCGTCTTAAGACACTTGCGGAAGAGGCGGAGGTCAGCAATGGTACGGAGTTCAGGGGGTAGGTCGTTCCAAAGGGTTGGTCCTGCCACAGAGAAGGCTCTCCCCCTGGGCGCCGCCAATCGGCATTGTCCGATCGACGGCACCTTGAGGAGACCCTCTCTGTGAGAGCGTATCGGTCCAAGGGATGTATGGGGCAGGAGGCGGTCTTGCATGTAACTAGGTCCCGAACCATAGAGCGTTTTGAAGATGATCGTTAGGACCTTGAAGCGCACCCGAAAGACCACAGGAAGCCAGTGGAGCTCGCGTAGGACAGGTGTTATATGGGAGTATTTGGGCGCTCCCGTAATTATCCGCGCGGCCGCATTCTGGACTAACTGTAGTCTTCGGATGCACCTCAAGGGAAGCCCCATGTAGAGAGCATTGCAATAGTCAAGTCGAGACGTGACGAGTGCTTGAGTGACTGTGCGTAAGGCTCCCCGGTCCAGTAAGGGATGCAATTGGCGTATCAGGCGTACCTGAAGGAACATCCCCCTGGCCACGGCTGCCACATGGTCCTCCATAGTCAGCCGGGAGTCCAGTAGGACACCCAAATTGCGCGCCCTCTCCACGGGGGCCGGTGTTTCGCCCCCAATGGCCAGAGTTGGAATGATCTGGCTGAAACGGGGTGCTGGAAGCCACAGCCACTCAGTCTTGGACGGGTTGAGCCTGAGTTTGTTACTACCCATCCAGATCCGAACGGCCTCCAAACACCGGGACATAACCTCAGCGGCATCATTGGGGTGGTCTGGGATGGATATGTACAGCTGAGTATCATCAGCGTACAGATGATATCCCACCCCAAAACCACTCCAAATGAGATGGAACTGAAACTCAGATGCTAAACATTCAGGGCTTCTTCAACCACAGAGGCAAGAATGTGTCTAGGGGAAAAACATTTTACTGGTGGGTTTTATCTTATGAGTGCTGTGTTGGTGTCTCGATTCAGCCCCTTTTTATCAATTAATGCTTGACAAGAGATCCCCTGCTGTGGGAATCTATGGAGCTACATAACAAGATAAAATAGATCAAGATAAAATAGATCCTAAGAACATCTTCAGTGGCTCGGGTAGTA
The DNA here is from genome assembly GCA_039707465.1 of Rhabdophis nuchalis. Classification (NCBI taxonomy): domain Eukaryota; kingdom Metazoa; phylum Chordata; class Lepidosauria; order Squamata; family Natricidae; genus Rhabdophis; species Rhabdophis nuchalis. Next base: position 12,623,435 of record CM077662.1, on the reverse strand, counting down.
GAACTTAATACCTTTAGCAAATATATCTTCTGCCAACTGTGTCTTCCTCTGCCTCTCTCTGCCTGCTTCTCCCATCCCATCAGATCCCACCGAATCGGCCTGCTTGGAGCCCTATTTGTATTCCCAAGGACAGAAAAACGTCCAGCACAAACTCGTTTTAAGGAGACTATCCTGGATGCCTTTCTAACCAGGGTTTCTGCTACGCAAGTAACATTGAGATGAAGGTCTTGGGAGGCTGGGGATGGGATCTTGGGCTGGGATCCGAGGTCCAACTGGATTTCATCCTCCCATCTCCCTGGAGGGCAATTCAACTGCCAAGTTCCATTCTCACACGCATTGGGAGTGCAAGTCCCTCTCAGAGGAGAGTCTAAGAAGCGTCCTGAGCAGGAGAAGAAGAGGCACACTTGGTGAAAGACCACAAAAGCACCGGAAGGCCAAAGGGGAAGGGGAAGTGGCAACAGCGGTGATTCAACGAATGGATTTGGTTAGGTTAGACCACAGAAAATATGTGTCATCCATTTCTGTCACAAACAACAAACCCACAAGAATCCTGCTTACAACCAAGGTGAAGGGACAGGTTTACTTCACTGGGCTTGGCAAATCCTCATCTGTGCCAAAATTCCTGGCATGGAAGATGGTCAGCAGGGTGGAATGGGGAGGAAAATAGTGGGATTGAAGGGAGGGGGGGGGAATATTAAGGCTATCCAGATCAGAACATCTTGAACAAATTTGCATTGCTGAAATGGACAAAATTCTGCCCAAACGTCAGATGGGTTGAGTGTGCTTAAACAGACGTTAAGGGGAGAGCAATAGGTGAGCCCCTCTGGGTGGCTCCATTTAGTGTCTCTTCGGAAAGTGGACACCTGCTAAAAGATTAAGATTAAGATTTATTCGATTTGTATAACCGCTCCTTCTCCATCGAGATGGACCCAGGGCAAAAAGAACCCTCCCTACCTGTCCACCTCACCCAGGGCAAAAGAGGGAGGCCAGGAATTCCCTGTCAACGGCTAGGATACTCACCAAAACCCCGCAGGTCAAAGGACTCACCTGTCCACTTCCATTTTGTTTTGTGAAATGATTTGTGCGGTGCATTGACCTGAGTCCTCTTGCTTTAGAGAGCTGAGATGTAATTCTCTGCAGCCCTTGGAGACTCTCACTCTGTTTTGAAAGGCTGGGGGGGGGTGACTAGGAGGCCACAGGGCTCCCCATAGGGCACCACAGCAATATGGATTGTTTTCTGGTTGTCTATTTTACTCCAGGAAATCTTTTTATATGGTGGAGTTTTCCACACTTTGAAAGTGATCCACCAGGACACTGTTTTGTAATTTAGTCAATTAATTATAGGTATTCAGATATTTTAGCATTTTACTTTTTGTATTTATAGTGCTTAGCAGTCTAAACACCGCCCCAAGTCCCTTTTGGGAAAGGGTGCGGTATATAAATTAAATAAACCATAAACCATTTTATTTACTCCTTAGTCTTCCAGAAAATGTTTTCAAAATGGTATAATGTGCTCACCTGTGATCATAATAAAGGTATTATTTTTGTAGATCATCCTTCTCTTATCCAAAGACCAAAGTGTAGCTAAGTAGCTCAGTTAGCTCCTTGGGGAGTGGGGGGGGGGGGAGAGAAAGTTCCTCCGAACGTTTATATCTATTCTAGTAAAGATCATGTTTTGGGTCCCAAACTTCAGTGTTGGTTTGATGCTGTACCTGAAGCTAGAAATAGAGCAACAGAAACACAACTTACCTAAGAGAAGGATTGGGAACCACAAACTGAGCATGATCTTGTGTGACATGTCAGCAAATGGCATTCAAGAAAAACTGAAGAGAAGCTTAGTCTAACTTTTGCAAAATGTACAAGGACTTCCTCTTCCATGAGGAAGAGATTGCAGCTACAAAATTGTGCAGCTGCTTTGAAGGGGTGAGTATCTCCATTGGACATTTGAGCTCAGAAGTTTCCTTCTAGTCACCGCAATGTCTGTTTTCTATTGTTGAAGGAGACAAACTTTGCACAGGCCCAGAAAGGATGAACCAGCCTCACTGAAGGGGGCTGCAGGCAATAGGGAATTTTAGCTTAGGTGGGTTGTATTTTAAATGTTTTTAAATTTTAGTACAGGTTTAATTTAATTCATTTTTAACTTTGTATATATTGTATGTTTTATATGGTTTTTTAATTTTTCCTGTACACCGCCCCGAGTCCCTTTGGGGAGAGGGGGCGGTTTATAAATCGAATAAATTTGAATTTGAATTCAGCCAGGAATACTGTAAGGATTGCTTCTCCTAGCTTAAGAAAGTGAAGACTCTTGAAATAGAGTGTTTCAAAAGGAAGCTTTTATTAAGTAGAAGGTAAGCCATTAATGTTAAAGTAACATCTGAATCCCCATAGGCAATGCAAGTAGAATTAAAGCAATAGAGACCCCTCCCATTAATCAGAATGCAGATTTTAGCCAATACACAAGTGTGAAAGTGGTTCTTTTGCCAGCTGACCTGAGAACCAAATAAACAGATATTCCCATGGCTATTTTCCATTAGACATTAAAGTGAGCTAAAACCGAACACAAACCAATTTAAAAACAGCCAGTAAAACAGCTGACTGGTATTAGGAGAAGGTCCTTTGCTCCACATGGGGGTTAGGTTTTGCTTTCTAGCAAAGAAACACAATGACTATTTTTTACAAGGAAAATGAATGTATCTTTGGTAAAAGAATATACCCAAGAAGAAAACGGGCTAGCCTTTGTTGAATGTCAAGTTCTCAAATAATTGAAGTATATAAACATTGACATGTGAAAGCATCAAAACCATTATACATTAAAGTGTAATTTTCCTATTTCCCTTCATTTCCACTAAAGCCCATTAGAAGCAGTGCAAGATCAGAAGACATGGAGAGAGATGGCTCATAGAATTGCCAAGAGTTGGAGGGAACTGAATGGATAACATCATCAAAGCCCACCAGAAACCCAGGGAGACACATTTAAAGGAAAGAGTCACTCAGATTTGAAAAGTTTACAAACAACTGGAAAGCTATTAGACAAAATTTCCTTCGCTTTCTTTCAAACCTCCCACCTTATCCCACTTATCCTCCCAGTTGGCTTAAAGATGGCCACAGTCAAGCCTTCATTCGTTTGTGGCCAAAGCTGCTCTGTTTTCCATGTTTATCTTCTCTGTCACACCCTCCAACTCTTTAATATTAAATAATGAAGCAAATGTCTTGCTGGGGAGGGGCTCTTTGGGGGCTACACAAGGCAGAAGTGAAAGCAGTAGCAGAAAAGCAACATTGACCACCCTTTGAACCTTCCCCCCACTAGCCAAATTGGTAATAGATTTCTTTGGGTTGTCCACAAAAGCATCCTTGTCTCAAAGGCTCCTCTTAAAAGCTGCCCAATATCTCCATGGGCATCTGGAATGAAGGAGCAGGAGGTAAAGCCATCTTAGGGTTCTCTTGTGTGGGTCCAAAGTGGGGCTGGGCCAGCCTTCTTCCTCCTACAGCTGTTTAGAAGAAAACCAAGATGATAGTTGAGTTTTAGGAGATATGAGGCACCAGAAGTCAAGGGGCCACCACTTAGACCAGATTGGAAGGTGCAAAAGGAGAAGGGGAAACTTGGCTGCAACATTTATATTCATTCATGTCTCGTCCATCAATGCCTTCATGAAGGAGGTGGGCTCAAAGTACAACCCTAGGTTGATCCTGTGGCATCATTTTGTTCTAACCACTCTTTCTGCCTCTCCCCAGACATTCTGTCTTGAGCAAGGCAAATCTGACTGGGATGAAAGAGGCTTTGTGTCGTGCAGGGACTTGGGATCAAACTCGGCCTGTAGATCCTGAGAAATAAAGAGAATCTCCTGTGGGGAAGAAGGAGCAGGAAAGAAGAAGAGGAGAAGGGTGGGGTTTCTCAGAGGGCTTCCTTGGGATGGTACCTTTTCTGGGTTTCTCCATGGGAATGAGTTCCATACAGCCGGAGAGAAGGAGACTTCCCCCTAGGCCAAGGCACAGCAGGGCCCAGAGAGGCAGCCTGGAGAGGTTCTTGGCCTGTCCTGGAAAAAAAAAAAGCACAACCAAGAATGTTCTTTTTGCGTCAACTCAGGAAGCTCAACTGCCCGAAAAGTTGCTGATTCAGTTCTACAGAGGAATCATTGAGTCTGTTATCCTCACCTCCATCACTGTCTGGGTTGGCTCTGCAACCCAACAAGACACACACAGACTTCGGAGCAGAATCAGAACTGCAGGAAAAACAATGGCTACCAACCTGCCTTCCATTGAGGACCTGCACCCTGCACGAGTCAAAAAGAGGGCTGTGAAAATATCTACACACCCCTCGCATCCTGGATGTAAATTCTTTCAACTCTTACCCTCAAAATGATGCTATTGAGCAGTGATGGCGAACTTAGGGCACGCCACTGACCAATTCTGAGGGCACACAAGGCTTGCCCTGTCAGCTGTGCTATTAAAGGGGATCCTGCCTGATCGCTAGAATCCAAAGGGAAATAAGGAAGGCGGCTGCCTCCACCGGTGAAAGACAAGAGGCAAAGAGACAAGTAAAGAGGTTTCTTTCACTCATGCTGGCTGCTGTTTCTCCCCTCCCCCGTGCTATTAAAGGGGATCCTGCCTGATTGCTGGAATCCAATTCTTTCCTTGCCGTTTGTTCCCCCCCCCCCTCTGTGCAGGCAGCTCTCTCCTCATTTCCCTTTGGGGGGGGGGAAACAGAGCAGCCAGCACGAGTGAAAGAACCCTCTTTTACTTGTCTCTCTGCCTCTTGTCTTTCACCCGTGCAGGTAGCTGCCTTCCTCATTGATCTATTGACTAGTACCCAGGATCCTCTTTGATAGGCGGTGTGGGGTGTTTAACAACTTGACTCACACCTGCCGGAGTAAAAAGGATTTTTGGGGCAGGAGCATACTTGAGCATGCCCAACCCCCACTCTGGTCTCTGCCCATTTGTGGCAGAGCAACGTCTCCCCTTGCTGGGGTCAGCCAAGGAGAAGCAGCCAGAGTAGAGAGTGGCTGGAAAAGCCTTGCACAAAAATGCACGGTCCACAGTGGTGAGGGGGGGCATTAAGTTACGTGGGTGGGCACTCGAGTGTGTGTGATAGCGCCTACGCGCATGTTTTTGGCACCCAAGGTGAAAAAGGTTTGCCATCACTGCTATAGAGCACACCAAGACAACTAGACACAAGAACAGTTTTTTCCCTGAACATCATCACTCTGCTAAAGATTTAATTCCCTCAGCATTGTCAACTAAGGCTACATTACTTTTACTATTAGTCTTCTAATTGTTCTTATCACCCATCTCCTCCCACTTATGACTACAGGACTGTAACTTTTTTGCTTGTATCCTTATGATTTATGTTGATATTGATTGTTTCCTGATTGCTTATTTGTACCCCATGACTATCATTAAGTGTTGTACCTTAGGATTCTTGATGGAATGTATCTTCTCCTTTTATGTACACTAGGAGAATCTTCACCAAAGACAAATTACTTGGGTGTCCAATCACACTTGGCCAATATTTATTTATTTTATTATTTTATTTTATTTTATTAAATTTATATCCCCCCTTCTCCAAGAGGACCCAGGGTGGCGCACAGGAATTTAAAATGCATACAAAACAAATATAAAATTTAAAAATTCATTAAATATCCAACCTGTGCTAAAACCAGATTAAAACCCCCTAAAAATAGAAGCTATCTAAAATAGTCCCAGCGGAGGTTACACTAGGCCGACTTGATGAAAGAAACGTGTCTTTAGACACTGGCGGAAGAGGCAGAGGTCTGAGATGGTGCGAAGTTCTGGGGTTAGGTCGTTCCAAAGGGCGGGGCCCGCCACAGAGAAGGCCCTTCCCCTGGGTGTCACCAGTCGGCATTGTCCGGCCGACGGCACCCTGAGAAGGCCCTCTCTGTGGGAGCGGATCAGTCGAAGGGATGTATGGGGCAGGAGACAGTCTCGCATATAACTAGGTCCCGAGCCATAGAGCGCTTTGAAGATGGTCATCAAAACCTTGAAGTGCACCCGAAAGACCACAGGAAGCCAGTGCAGCTCGCGCAGGATTGGTGTTATATGGGAGTGTCTAGGTGCTCCCGTCATCACCCGCGCGGCTGCATTCTGAACTAGCTGTAGCTTTCGAGTGCACCTCAAGGGAAGCCCCATGTAGAGAGCATTACATTAGTCGAGTCGGGATGTCACGAGTGCTTGAGTGACTGTGTGAAGGGCAGCCCGGTCCAGTAAGGGGTGCAATTGGCGCATCAGGCGTACCTGATGAAACGCCCCCCTAGCCATGGCCGCCACATGGTCCTCCATGGACAGCCAGGAATCCAGGAGGACACCGAAATTGCGCGCCCTCTCCACGGGGGGCGGTGTTTTGCCCCCAATGGCCAGAGTTGGAGTAATCTGGCTGAACCGGGGTGCCGGAAATCACAGCCACTCGGTCTTGGATGGGTTGAGCTTGAGTTTGTTACTATCCATCCAGATCCGTACGGCCTCCAAACACTGGGACAACTCCTCGGCGGCATCGTTGGGATGGTCTGGGGTGGATATGTACAGCTGGGTATCATCAGCATACAGATGATATCCCACCCCAAAACCACGGATGATCTCGCCCAGCGGCTTCATATATGTGTTGAATAGGAGGGGCGAGAGGACCGACCCCTGAGGAACCCCGCATAAGAGGGGTCTTGAGGCCGACCTCTGCCCCCCTGCCAACATATATTGCAACCAACCAGAGAGGTAGGACGAGAACCACCGTAAAACAGTGCCTCCCAGCCCCAACCCCCCCAGTCGGTGCAATAAGATACCATGGTCGATGGTACAATAAAGAATTCTATTCCTATTCCTATTCCTATTCCTATTCCTATTCCTAGAGTAGAATAGAATAGAATAGAATAGAATAGGCAACAGGCAACAGGGAACAGGCCCTATTGATCCTTTCAGCTTCAAAGTGTATTCAGGTTGCTTTCACTTTTGTGCTTCACAGCTTGCAAAGGGACCAGGGGGAAGAGAGAAAGAGGTTGGAAAATACATTCCAGACAATAACAAGAAACTATTTCTTGGGAACCAAGAACACGCCAGCCAGAGTTCACCAAATCTTCCCACAACAATACCTGGACACCTAATTGGACAGTGTGTGACCTATACTGATGGGAGGATTCTATTCTTTAATTATACTGAATTGCCCAGAGCTGGTTTTGCTTTCATTCTGTGCTGAAATAATGCACTCAATAAAGGTTTGCATTAAGACATTGGGTCGTCTCAACAGTGCTTAGTTGGTTGGAGACCCATATTTGGGAGGAGCCAGGAAACAGGACCCCTGAATCCACTGTCCCTCAGCCTTGCTAGGACTGAGTCCAACAATGGTCCTTCGCATCAAGCCCTTTATAATTATCTACAGTCCAACAGTTACAAGACACACTTGTAAATTTTTCTCTGACCTTTACTACAAGGCAAAACTATTGCAATTAATTCAAGAGAAATGGGATCAAAATTAGGGCATGGCATTCATTCAATCAGAGCACGAACACATTCCTAAATCAAGGTTTCACAAGTGCTATAATAATCATCATCATCATCATCATCATCATCATCATCATCATCATCATCATCATCAATTGAATTAGTACATATACAGTAATATCTATATCAGTGTTTTTCAACCTTTTTTGTGCAAAGGCACACTTTTTTCATGAAAAGAATCACGAGGCACTCCACCACCATTAGAAAATGTTAAAAAATTTTAACTCTGTGCCTATTTTGACTATATATAAAGTAATTCTCTTGAATAGGAATCAAATAAACACAAAGAAATTATTTTATAATTACTTTATTATGAAATAATAAAGTATTTTATAATTGTTCATATTTCTGTTTACTTACTCAGTGCGAAACCTGGGCCTTTTTGGCTGAACACAAAGCTGATATTGGAATTGGAATTTTTCCCACGGCACACCAGACAATATCTCACAGCACACTAGTGTGCCACGGCACAGTGGTTGAAAAACGCTGATCTATATAATGAGAAGAGAGGTGACTGCTTTCCCCAGATTAAATGGACAGCTTGACCAGAAGCCTTTTCTCTGTTTAATTGGCCATGGGTCCAGTTTTCTTGCAGTTTTTCTGTCTTCAGATACTTAGCCACTCCAATTAAATGTTGGGCATGGTGCTTCTTCCTTCACAGAGGCAAGATATCTGCTGGAAAAATCTTCTACTGGTGGGTTTATTTTCTAAATGCTGAGTTTGATGTCTAGGTTCAGCCACTTTTTATTCATTAATACTTGACATGAAGTCCCCTTGGGAACTAAAGAGCAAAAGATCAACATTAATTCTACTGGGGTCCCCTCCCCCCCATCAGCAGGAGGTAAAAGAGATTGTAAGAATGTAATGGTGGTTCTGGGTCATAGATCTTAAGGTCTCCAATTCATATCTTCTCTGCCTTTCATCTGCTCGTATGTCTCTCCCTAACTGTGTCTCCTCATCCCACCAGATCCAGCAGAATCGACCTGCTTGGAGTCCCATTGATTTGGGAGCGTGATCAGGTGGGGCCAGGAAGTCAACCAATTCTGTCGCACCCTTGGGATCATCATTGCAATGAATGTGAAGCCCAACACTTTCCCAACAATGATTCTCCTGCAGAAATAACCATCTCTGGGACCTTTGTTCTTCCAACTCAAGATCACCTTCATCTTCAGCCCCAAAGCCTCTTTCATGGAGGGGAAAACTTACCAGCACAAACTTCCTTTAAGGTGACTGTCCTGGATACTGATTCAGCTTTAGTGTGTGCTTTGCAAGTGACTTCAAGATTAAGATTTTGGGAGGTCATAATTGTCTCAGAATTGAATGTGGTCTCGAACTCTGATACCCATCTGAATTTCACCGCATCTACCCAGTTCTCTGTAGAGCAATTCAGTCGCCATTCTCTGTTTCGAGTCCCAACAGGAGTGCAGGTCACTCTCAGCTGAGATCTCAGTTGACGTCCTGAACAGAAAATAGAGAGACACCATTTGTGAAAGACCACAAAATCACCAGGAGGCCAAAGAAGAAAGAGAAGCAGTAACAGCAGTGGTTCAATGAAAGCTTTGCTTAGATTAGAGCAGGGAAAATACGTGTGACACGTTTCTGTCACAAATAACAATTCCATAACAATTGTCCCTCTCATGTATGACATTCATTGTGAAGGGGGAGGACCACTATGGAAAGTAAGGAAGGTCCCCCTCATCCTCCATCTCAACAAATCCCTCTTTATATCAATCCATGGATTGATGGCCCTCCAGGCTCACCTCCTCAAAATCCCCTCAACTCTCTCCCAAAGAGTTTGGGGCTCCATCCACAGAGAGGATCCTGAACTGCCTCTCTGGAGATTCCAGCCTCAAAGCAAACTCACCTCTCTCTTCCCAACACCCCATCCAGCAATCCATTTGGCCTGGCCAAATCCAGCCTCCATGGAGGGAGAGGCCTGGAGAGATCTGGGCTGGATCCCCACAGGTCACCTTCCATGGGGGAAGATTTCAGAACACAACTTGAACTCCACTTCTAACCCAGCAGCTCCAGGCATGGGAGATGGTACGGAGGGTGGAACAGGGAAGAAAATGGTGGCATTGGTGTGCGTGTGCAAATATAACCAAGGCTGGTTCAGACTATGTTTAAACTATTTGATTAATAGGTTTGCATTTAAATACCCTTATCTGCTTTAAAAAAAGAATACAGAAACTTTACTCTCGGATAACGGTTCAAAAGAATGGAGCAGCCGATGTGAAGCTCTGGGCTCCATCCAGAAGATGCATCTCTTCAGAAACTGGAAAAATGGACAATCTCCCACAACAGAAAAGCCTCCCACCTCTTCACATCACCAGGGCAAAGGAGAGAGACTAGGAATTTGCTGCCATGGTTGGGATGCTTACTAAATATTTTCAGGTCAAAGGTCTTATATTTCGGCTGTTTCTTTCCTTGAACAATTTTTGCAGTGTAGATGCCAGCATCCTCTTCCTCTAGATTGCTGAGTATTAATTCTCTGCAATTCTCAGAGATGCTCAATCGTCTCAGCAATGCTGGTAGGTGAACCTGGAGGTTACATGGAACGGAAAGTCTCATCCAGGCAAATTTGTCAGTGCCATTTTTCATCCAGAAAATTTCATCTTCCACTTCGAAAGGTTTTCTCCAAACAGAGAACACTCCGAAAGAGACAAACTCCCCAAGAAAACCTTTTATGACTTCTGGTTCAGAAGCTCCTGCAAGAAAACAGAGGAAGCCTTCAACAGACCACAGACTGCAGACCACCCAAACAAACAGAGGAAATCAATGCTAATCAGTTGACAAATACATGTAGGAAATAAATCAGCGTAGTAATGGGGGACTAATTCCCCTGACATCAACTCGGAGGCAAACTCTGCATCAATTGGAAGATCAAACAGGTTCCTGATGAGCCTAAATCAGTGATGGCGAAACTTTTTTGGCTCATGTGCCATAAGCGGGGGGAGTGCAAGGGCATTGTCTGCGGGCATGCCACACCCATAATACAATGTGAGACACACACACCCTGTTATGCGTGCTGAGTCCTAACAAGGAGAAGGGCGGGGTATAAATTCGGGGGGGAAAAAAAAAAAAGAGACACTCCCCCCATTTTTTCCATGCTTTTGTCACCCACCCCAGGCTCCAGAGGCTTTATAGGAACCCGGGAAAGGCGAAAATAGCCTCCTCTGCCCCCCTGCCGGCCCTCCAGAGGTTTCAGAAGCTTCCATAAAGCCTCCGGAGCGCAAAAAACTGCCCTATGGGTAAAATGGAAGTCCTGGAATGGACTTCCGGGTTTCTTGTAGGGCCGGTTTAAGCCCACTAGAGCCTTCAGGGGCCTTCCGGAGGCTTCCACGAAGGCTCTAGAGGTCAAAAAACAGCCCTATGATCAAACCAGAAGTGACTTTGGCAAATGGCCAGAAGGCTAAAGTCATTGAAAGAGACAGTGTGCAAATTCCCTATCGGGAAAAGAAGTTTAATAATATATTAAGGGTGCTAGAAATGAAGCATAACTCATTGAGTGCCTCTAGTTTAGAGAAGCAAGGATTTGAGACCACGTTTGCAAATGGGAGGTATCTCATAAAGAGAAATGGGAATATTTGTGTGCAGGGCATAAAAGAAGATAACCTTTATGTGTTGCAGGGACCAAAGTTTCAATGTGCCCCAAAATTTGGGATTGTGGTACAGCATGATTCATGTGTTCACCTCTTGCATAGAAAGCTTGGCCATGGCTTCCAGTTCCGGCTCCAGCGGCGACGGGCGAGCCTTGGGCTCGCTCGCCGCTTTGTTGCCTTTTCTGCCCCCCCACGGGGGCGAGACACTCCGGTTACCGGAGGTCTCCCGTAGGGTCGGCTCGGAGGAGACGTTTCTCCTCACGGCGGTGGGGAGAGCGATCCCCTCCGCGACCTAGGTGAGGAGGAACATGCTGCGGGGGGTTCTCCCTTCGCCAACGGCTGTCGGCGGCATTCACTTTAATGTAGAGGGCTGAGCGGAGGAGATCGGAAGGCTCGCCGGGACTTCAGCTGCGAGGGGGAGTGAGTTTTAAAATACTTTTTTTTTCCTTGCTGCCAGCCAGGCTGAACGGACTGGGAGGGGGGGTGTTTGTTTCCAAAAAACCCCCCTCGGACTTAAGCGGCACTTAAAAATGGCTTCTCTGGAAGAGAAAGCGGAAATCTTAAATCCGGACTGTCTCTAACAAGGGAAAGTGGTATGCGGCTACTTGCAACATTGTTTCTAGGTCTGGCTGGTTATAAAGAATTTATTTTTCTACTCTCTCCTCTGGGCTCTGAGATGGGTGGTGGAAAGTGGCTTTTCTCTGTCCCTGCCTGACTATTTTAATTATGGAAAATTCCAAGCGTCTCTTTACAAGTGGGACTCTCTCTGGATATTAATGAAGAATTTTTTTCTTGTTGGATTTGTGATTCCTTTCTGGATTACCTTCGTTATTATAACTATTGAGCTGGAAAATTGTCTCTCTCTTGGTTTCTGAATTTTACAACGTTCCAACCTTGATTTGAACTTTTGGCTCCCGGCTAGTCTCACCAGCCCCACCCTGAAAACGCCATTTTGGCTGGCACTGACTTTAACAGTTAATCATGGCTCAAGAAACAGCACTGGCAAGTTTAGAACAACGGATGGCTTCTCTTGAAACTGTTATACAAACTTTGGTAAACGAAATTCAGGCCCAGAGGGCTGAAAACATCAATTTCAAGAAGGAGCTATTGGATACCAGGAACCAGATGCTGGAAAACACACAGAAGACTGAAGAATTGGAAGGGGGGTTGGTGGGGGTTAAGGGAGAGATTAAAAATGTTACTAAAGAGGTTGGGGAAACAAATGGGCATAATAATAATAATAATAATAATAATTTTATTTCTAACCCGCTCTCTCTCCCCGAAGGGACTCGAGGCGGGGCACAGGGAATTAAAAAATTAGAAAAAATACAAAATATACATGTGTCTAGGATTGATATGGAAAGAATGACATATTTTTTGAGATTTCAGAACGTTCTTGAGGAATCTGGTGAATGCCTCCCTGATCTTATGAGCACAATTTTAGCAGAATATTTACAAAAACCTAAAGATGAGATCAGGGGGGACATTGACCTAGCCTATAGAATTAACTCAGCATATGCCAGGATAAATGAAGTGCCTAGAGAGATACATGTGAAATTTGTTAGAAGGTCAACCAGAGAGGAAATCCTGAGGGCGCAGAGAGAGAACCCTTTAATCTACCAACACAAAAAGGTCACTATCTTGAAGCAGATTCCTAGAAAAATTCGAGAAGCAAGGAGGAAATTTTCCTTCTTGTCTAAAACATTGTTTGATCATGGGATTTGGTTCAAGTGGGTGACACCCGAAGGGATGCTGGTGTTCTGGGAAGGAGGAAGAGTGAGGATTAAAACAATTGCTGAGGCGGAAGCCTTTTTAAAAAAACATTCCTCTGCCCTGGGGGAAGATCCAGGGGGGACGGAGGGGGCCACGGTCCCGCCCGCTGGGGGCCAGGGAGGAGAAAAAGAAGATACAATAGCCATGAGACTTAGATCGAAAAAATAACTTTGCCTTGTGTTTTTTTTTTGAACAATTTTGCATAATATCTGTATCTGGATTTTTTGTAAATGTCTGACAGCATGGAACTGAGAATTTAGGTATATGTACTTGCTTTTACCTTGTAGTGTTATGAAAAATGTTTTCTTTTGTTATCTTTTTATTGTGTATTTTGAGGTCTCGGAAGGGCCGACGACTCTGACGTGAATGCTTTCAAAATTTCTTTGTATCCCTTACCCTACCCTATAGAAAAATGTAAAACCAATAAAACTTTTTCAATATAAAAAAAAGAAAGCTTGGCCATATCAGCTTCAGAGTTTTGCAACGGATGGAACAGTTTGCAAAAGGATTAAATTTAAATGGATGTAAAGCATATTTGAATTGTGCTGTATGCAAATCATCGAAGTCCAAGGCATTCCCAGTAAGCAAAAGTAGCACAAGGAAGACAACAAGAGCTTGAGAGCTGATACATGCATTTGGTTGGGCCAATGCAAGCCAGTTAGCAAGGTATATGCTGTCATTGTAGACATTGTTGTCCCCAAAACTGGGCTCTTGCTTGCTGTCAAAGCAGCTAAGTCACCGGACACAAGGTGTGATATAGAATCATACTTTTATTTTGGTACCAAGATCTAAGGACCCCGGTTTGAAAAGCTAACAAGAGCCCAGAGTAGAATCTTACAACAGTTTTGATATTTAAGGGATGGTCACATTCAACCTTTTGCCCTTTCCCTAATAATGCATGCATAAGAGATCATTTTGATTGGTTATTTGGATTTCATGTCACTTGTTTTTAACCCCATGTCATGGGTATCTTGCAAAGTATGCCACCTCTATGTGGGTTTGGGGGGGGTTTCTTATAAGTGAGCTATTCTTGTTCCTAACATCCTGGCTAGTGGTTAAAAGAAGCTCACTTTTGTCCTGCTGTTAATGTGCAGCCCCCCTCCTTCCTATTGCAGAGCAGAATAAAAGAACAGTTTTTTCTGAGACATCTCCCCCGTGACCCCCTTCCCTCTTCAGTGAGAGACAGGAAAGGAGCAAAGCTCTTAATTGTCAAGGCAAAGAAATGAAGACAAAAGGAAATGTTTTATCAGAATTCATATTCCTCACTCTCATGTCCATTCCATCCACACCTGGGTCCTATCTCCAGATGGGACCCTTCCTCTGACATACATCTGGTCATACATTCCATCATCTGATCCTTCAGCTACAATGAAGGACTCACTGCTGGAGGACTCTGGGATGAGCAGGTCATATTGGGGTGAAGCCATGTTGACTGCTAATTGTTTAATCAATAGGCTGTGGAGCTCCTCCATTAATGATGCTCCATATGCAGTGCTATATAGGAGAAGGCCATCTCTGGCACATTTAAGGGTTTTTGGAAGCAATGCGTGGGTGCATATCCCAAAACCAATTAGAAGAAAGGGACAACCAAAGGCTAGAAAGCTCAAGTGTATGGGCTATGAGCCAGGCTCAAAGAGCTATCGCTTTAATGATGGAAGCAAAAGAATAGTGATTTCAAGGCCTGCAATTCTGGAACAGAATTGATATAAATTTTTGGAATGATTCACTTCGGGATGGTGATCCACTTAGTGATGGTAACTCACTTAGTGACAGCAACTCACGTAGTGATGGTGTCAGCGTTCAAGGAAGAGAAGCTGAAGAAGAAATGAAGCAAGAGAGGGTTGAAGCAAAGGAGTAGTCAATGCCATCCAGGTCAGAGCGATGGAACAAGGGGATTCCGCCTGACAGGTATTCTGCTAGTGAAGTCCAGTTGTGCAATGTATGAGCCAGGGAACTATCAGGAAGTTTTGCCATTTCCTAAAGTGTCAGGTAAAGTGGAAGGAAGCCATGGACAAAGAAATGAAATCCATGGGTGAACATAACATGTTCATTTCTATGCCTTTGACACAAGGTAGCAACTCTATAGGGTGCAAGTGGGTATACAAGAAGAAAGTACCACCCAATCATGTGATACGATATAAGGCAAAGTTAGTGGCACAAGGTTTTTCAGAGCTGAAAAATGTGCACTATGATGAGGTGTTCGCACCAACAGTAAAGAGTGAAAGCGTAAGGCAGTGGCACACGGCCATTAAATTTGGCATTTTGACATAACTTTGACATAATTCTAAACTAGAAATACAGCTAGTGAAACGCAACTTACCAGCTCCTAAGAGAATGACTGATAACCACAATCCAAGCATAATCTTCTGGGACATGTCAGCAGCTGGCATTTCAATAAAACGAAGCAAAGTCTGCAAATTTCTGCAAAATATAAATACTCTGGTTGATTTGCATAATATCCTAATGAGGCCCTAATGTTTCTCAAAAGTCTACAGCCTCCCTTTCCTACATGCTTTCTGTGCAGTGGAGTTGAAGGCTGCCTCTTCAGTGGAAGAGAGAACGCAACTGCAAAATTTTGCAAAACAAGTCTTGCAACATTTTATTTATTCAATTTATATGGATACCCATGAAAACTGAAAAACTGAGGACTAGGAGGCAGGTAGAGCGAAGTACATTTCAGTTTATTGACAGCAGTGGAGGCAAAGACAGATCTCAAGTCTTTAAGTCCACAGCTGCCTCTCTGTGGGTCGAGGCATACTTCCAGATGATCAAGGCAACGTTTTCCTTGTCAATCACAAATTATTGATGAGCCAACTGTGATTCATCTTGAAAACAAATCCCCCACAAACAAACAATTGTGTTTTCTGCCCATCGAGGTACTATAATTCCCTGCAGGCGGATCTCTGTTTTGGCTCCTTTGCCCAGTCCTGCTGTGAAACTGCCATGCCAAGTTAGCAGGAAGCAGTGCCAGAGCTGTTCTCATTGTCTTGTTACATTTGTGCCAGATGAAGAAGAAGTGCCTTCTACAGAAATGAGATGCCTTCTCCGCAAAGGTGGTTCCTTCTTTGTATGGACATCTGGGAAACATCTGACATCAGTTCTGAGTGACAGCCATGGATTTGTAGAAAGACTCTAAGTAATCTGGATTGTGGAGAGACTGATCTATGCATGGACTATCGCGTTGACTGTATTAAACGCCAAACCAGTGGCTCACGTCCCTACAACCACAACAACCCAATAATCAACAATCGACAACCCCAACAGCCCAACAACCAACAATCAACAACCCCAACACCCCAACACTCAAGACAAGGCATGCAGAACCCCCAAGATCACCCAGGTTCACCTCTAGAGTCTTTAAGTGCAAACTCTTCAACGCAAGAAGCCTCGCAAATAAAATGCCTAAATTTCTTCTCCTATTAAATACAACTCAATTTGACCTTATATTTGTCTACAAAATGTGGTTAAACAAATCCTTTCCAGACTCCATTATCACCACAAGTGACTACCATGTCCGACTGATGACTGACTGTGAAATCCAAAGAGGAGGAGGTGGTGTTGCCAACTTCTACAAAAAGTCCCTAGATCTGAAAAACATTCAAGTAACGCAAGAGCTTGCTCTTCCTGAGACCATTATCTGTGATCTGTCACTAAATACCACAATTCACTTCCTTTTATGTCACAGAGTCCCTGATTATGGTCTTGATCATGCAAGCGAACTGGGTAGATTACTAATGTGGGCAGCCTCATGCCCATAGCCCATTATCTTTCTTGGTGATCTCAATTTACCTCTTATTAATTGGACCCTAAATGAGTGCACAACTCAAACAATACATATGACCCTGTTTAATGCCATCCCTACTTTAGGACTTGCTCAATTGGTAACTATTAACACTAGATTCAATCTTCTGCCACAGTTGAAACACAATTTATAGCCTTCATATCAAAGAGCCGTTTTCCAAGAGTGACCACAGCATGGTTGACATTTTCCTAAATTTGCATCCATGCAAAGAATCTCATGATACGACTCCTAAGCACAGCTTCAAAATAGCAAACTACGACCTCATAGCTGCCCACCTCTCACCTCTAGATTGGCAAATCCTATTCAATGTCTGCAACACTGCAGAAGGCCATTATGACACTTTTCTACTCAAAGTTCAAAGAGTCATTAATCTATATGTACTTTACAAATACATAATACATGTATTTGATGTTCTGATTTTTATTGCCAATGTGTAGGGCAGAGCATTTGTTAGCAGAGATTTGGAGTTGCCAATTGTTTGACCATTCAGATACATAATCTAGGTTGTTTTGTAGAGTAGTAGAATTTTCTGTGGTGTTAAATAGTTTTACATTGTAGGCAAAGAGGATGCAGCTGCTAATAATATGACCACAAAGGTTGTTAAATAGAAAGAGTGTTGGTCCTAGAATGCTGCCACTGTTAACTGGTGCAGGGTTAGATATAGCGTTTCCAATGTTGGCTACTTGTTGCCTGTTTGATAGGAATGCAGCTATCCACTTGTGCAAAGATCCAGAAATGCCATAGGAGCTTAAACTAAGAAGTTTACATGACAGAAGTTTGTCATGTACCACTGAATCAAAGGCTTTGCAGAAGTCTATGTAGATTGCATCTATTGCTTTACCCTGGTCAAGTTGAGAGGTCCAAATGTTTTTGCAGTGTCTGAGTTGCAGATTACAAGACAATTTTTTCCCTGAAACCAAATTGCTTGTTATGTGTATTTTTAATTCCCTGTGCACTGCCTCGAGTCCCTTTGGGGAGAGAGAGCGGTTTACAAATTAAATGATGATGATGTTGATGATGATGATGATGATGATGATGATGATGATGATGATTATAGAGAGTAGGTTGTTTGTCTCTAAGTGGAGGGTGATGGATTGGTTTATGATGGATTCCATGACTTTACAGGTGACGCAGCAAAGGGAAATTGGTTGGTAATTCTCCAATAGACCCAGCTCTCCTTTTTTCAAGATAGGTATGACTGTTGCTACTGACCATAGGTGAGGCAAGGAGCTCGTTCTAAAAGATACTTCACAGCTAAGGCGGTGGAGAGCTGTTTTAGAAAGGAGGCCCATATTCCAATAGAAAGAGATGGCTTTAGGTTGGGTAGGGCCCTTTTGACAGTATCTTCCGTAAAATCAATGTGGATTAAATCTTTGCAATTGGTTGTTGCGCAAGTAGGAAATGAGGGGGAGATGACATTGCTGTTGACAGAAACTGAACTGTAAAAATTGTTGAAGAGATTGGCCTTAACGGCGTCATCATTACAATCTTCATTATTTTGCCCTTTCAGAAGTCGGATGGTTTCTGAGACTTTGTTTGGCGTTTATGAAATTACAGAAGGCTCGATTGGATTTCGTGTGTAACAGCTCTTCCTCCTGTTTGCAATTGGTACCTTCTGCTTTTATTTGGTGGCATAAGGCTTTGTATTGGTTTTTGAAGTTAGCTACGTAGCCAGTTTTATTTTTCTGCCAAAGGGATTTTTTGGGTGGGGATTGGAGTTTCCTTATTGATATGGGTAATTTATTCTTTTGGGCTTTGGGTGTTATGAAAAGTACATATAGATTAATAACTCTTTGAACTTTGAGTAGAAAAGTGGCATAATGATCTTCTGCAGTAGTGCAGTCATTGAATAGGATTTGCCAACCTAGAGATGAGAGGTGGGCAGCTATGAGGTCGTAGTTTGCTATTTTGAAGCTGTATTTAGTAGTCGTATCATGAGATTCTTTGCATGGATGCAAATTTAGACAAAAATCAACCATGCTGTGGTCACTGTTGGAAAAAGGCTCTTTGATATGAAGGCTATAAATTGTGTTTCAACTCTTGCAGAAGATTAGATCGAGGCAGTTGTTGAATCTAGTGTTAATAGTTACCAATTGAACCAGTCCTAAAGGAGGGATGGCATTATACAAGGTTGTATGTATTATTTGAGTTGTGCACTCATTTAGGGTCCAATTAATAAGAGGTAAATTGAGATCACCAAGAAGGATAATGAGCTATGGGCATGAGGCTGCCCACGTTAGTAATGTAGCCACTTTGCTCGCATGATCAAGGCCATAATCAGGGGCTCTGTAACATAAAAGGGAGTGAATTGTGGTATTTAGTGACAGATCACAGATAATGGTCTCAGGAAAAGCAAGCTCTTGCGTTACTTGAATGTTTTTCAGATATAAGGACTTTTTGTAGAAGTTGGCAACACCACCTCCTCGTCTTTGGATTTCACGATCAGAGATCAGCCGGACATGGTAGTCACTTGTGATGGTAATGGAGTCTGGAAAGGATTTGTTTAACCACGTTTTGCAGACAAATATAAGGTCAAATTGAGTCGTATTTAATAGGAGAAGAAATTCCAGCATATTATTAGTGAGGCTTCTTGCATTGAACAGTTTGCATTTAAGGTCTCCAGCTGTGAATCTGTTTGATCTTGGGGGCATGCATGCCTAGAGTTGGGTTGTTTTTTTTTTTGAAAAAGTATTTTATTGGTTTTCAAAATTTTTACAAGGGAAAAAGGTGTAGGGTACAGGTAACCTTACTTTACTTTTACTTTTATTCAATTTATAAACCGCACCCTCTCCCCGAAGGTACTTGGGGCGGTGCACAGGAATTTAAAATATATATATATACATAACAGATATAAATATTTAAAACCAAATTAAATAGTTCTCACCCTGTTCTAAAATCTTAAAAACTTAAAACTGTAACCCTTAAAATCCCGATTTAAAACAATTTAGACCTCAGATTATGGGCTAGGTGAGGTAGAATTAGGCCAAGCCAGCCTGATGGAAGAAATAACATTTTGGTAGCTTCCTTGCCATTGGTGGCTTTCCCCAAACTTCATAAGTTTAAAATTTTAAAGGTAAAGGTTAAACATATGAAAAGATTACATTGTATACTCTATATATTCAATCATCTTTTTTTTTTTGCCATTTTATCTTGTATCAACAATTACAATAGTATTTCAAATAAACTCATTTCTGTGATCTGAGTCTTTTTACAATTGACTCCTCTCCCCTGTCCCTGGGTGGGGCCGTCGCTCCCTCCGTTTCCCTGTCTTCACCTCCCAGCTGGAAGGAATGTTTTTTAATAAAAGCCTTCGCCTCGCTTAGTGTTTTGATTTTTACTCTGCCTCCCTCCCAGAATATCAACATTCCCTCTGGTAATAACCACTTGAACCATATTTCCTTTTTATATAATTTCTTAGACAAGAAGGAATAATTCCTCCTTATTTCTCTAATCTTTTTCGGAATCTGTTTCAAAATGATTATTTCTTTATCCTGGCATTTTAAAATTCCATCCCGTTGAGACCTCAATATCTCATCCCTTGTGGATCTCCTAAGAAATTTAACATGAACTTCTCTTGGTACGTTATTTATCCTGGCATAAGTTGAATTAATTCTATAAACCAGCTCCATATCCCACCAGAGTTGATATTTCTCTCTTTTAAGGTATTTTGCTAATATTGTACTCATAAGGTCTTTAAGATCTTTGTTTCCTGACTCTGGTATATTCTGGAACCTGAGAAAAAAAGACATTCTTTCAAATTCAATTTTGTTCATGTTTGCTCCCAATTCTGAACCCTCCCTCCCAACCTCCTTCACCTCTTCCCCTATTTCAGCCGTCTCCTTCTCTAGCTTTTCAATTTTTTGTTTATTTTCCATTGCATTTCGTTGCATTTCCCTAAGCTCTAATGTTAATTCTGACATCTTTCCTCATTTCATTCATATTTTCATTCATGCTATTCATATTTTTCATTATTTCCCGAAACATTTCTATAACCAACGGATCCTTTGGGCCCTCTCCAGCAGGTTCTTTCTGTAAAAATGTAGGAATCTTCGACTGTTTAGTCGGGCTGGAGACGGCAGAGGATGGAGCAGAAGCTGACTTTCCTGTTGGAGGCTTTCTAGAAGCCATTGTGTCACTCTCAGTTTCTTAGCTGACAAAGAAATGGTGCCGGAGAAACAGACGACCAAAACAGTCCGAGGTATCAGGGAGTCCGAGTGGGAGTTCAGTCTTAAGAGTTCACTTAAAAGAAAAGGAAACCTTACAGTCCACAAACAGGAGTCCACGAATTGGGAGAGACTTGAGAGCCTTTGGTAGGAATGTTTGAAGTGAAGAGTTTATAACCCTTCTTTGGTAATTAAGTAATTAAGAAGGGAAAAGCTTCAGCACTGTAGAGGAGTTATAAATGGAGAACAAAGAAAAGCCATCTTGACCCGTCCCCCGACAGGAAGAAAAGTAAAAGTTTCAATTACTTTCTATTTAAAAGAGCTCCGTAAGAAACAGTTGCAAATGTGATAAGATACAATTCTTTCACATAGTTTGTTCAAATAGCAAGTTAATCCATCCTCTCTCTATTTCAATGGAAAGGGATCGGTTAATAGCCGCTCTGTCCGAGTGGGGGGGTTGAGAACTACCCCCCTCCAATCTGCATTCCAAGTTGATTGAACTAGCACTTACAATGATTTATTGCTTGTCCTCCATCTGCAATTCAAGAGATTAGGGAAAGTTTTTCATCTCCAGCATTTCAGCTACTCTGTTTATTCTGCATAGATCCCAAGTTCTATCCGGCGAAGAGGCAAAACCGCCCCCCCCTTTTTGCTCACTGGCTCCTAGAACGAGGCTGGGGGGTTCAGGGGGTAAGTCATTCCAAAGGGCTGGGCCCGCCACAGAGAAGGCTCTTCCCCTGGGTGTCGCCAATCGGCATTGTCCGGCCGACGGTACCCTGAGAAGGCCCTCTCTGTGGGAGCGTATTGGTCTAAGGGATGTATGGGGCAGAAGACGGTCTCACATATAACTAGGCCCTGAGCCATGGAGCGCTTTGAAGATGGTCGTCAGGACCTTGAAGCGCACCCGAAAGACCACAGGAAGCCAGTGCAGCTTGCGCAGGATTGGTGTTATATGGCAGTGTCTAGGCGCTCCCGTAATTACCCGCGTGCTGCATTCTGGACTAACTGCAGCTTTCGAGTGCACCTCAAGGGAAGCCCCATGTAGAGAGCATTATAGTAGTCGAGTCGAGAGGTGACGAGTGCTTGAGTGACTGTGCGCAAGGCAGCCCGGTCCAGTAAGGGGCACAATTGGCGCATCAGGCGTACCTGATGAAACGCCCCCCTGGCCACGGCCGCTACATGGTCCTCCATGGACAGCCGGGAATCCAGGAGGACACCCAAATTGCGTGCCCTCTCCACGGGGGCTGGTGTTTCACCCCCAATGGCAGGGTTGTTGCAGTAATCTGGCTGAACCGGGGTGCCGGAAACCACAGCCACTCAGTCTTGGACGGGTTGAGCTTGAGTTTGTTACTACCCATCCAGATCCGTACGGCCTCCAAACACCGGGACATCACCTCGGCGGCATCGTTGGGGTGGTCTGGGGTGGATATGTACAGCTGAGTATCATCAGCATACAGATGATATCCCACCCCAAAACCACGGATGATCTCGCCCAGCGGCTTCATATATGTGTTGAATAGTAGGGGCGAGAGGACTGACCCCTGAGGAACCCCACATACGAGGGGCCTCGAGGCCGACCTCTGCCCCCCTGCCAACACATATTGCAACCGACCAGAGAGGTAGGACAAGAACCACCACAGAACGGTGCCTCCCAGCCCCAATCCCCCCAGTCGGTGCAATAGGATACCATGGTTGATGGTATCAAAAGCCGCTGAGAGGTCTAATAGGACTAGGATAGCGGAATATCCTCTATCCCGCGGACTCCAGAGATCATCAACCAATGCGACCAATGCCGTCTCGGGTTGGAAGCCGGACTGGCATGGGTCTAGATAATCAATAAAGGAGAGATAAGGATAACAAGACCTATATAGGTATGGGTATAATATGGGAAAACTGGATATACAGTTTAAACAGGGATTTGAAAAGGAGGATTAGAAACGTTTTGGATACTAAATGTTATTAATGTTTGGTTAGAAGAGGATACAAGGAATAATGATGTTGGAGGATAGTAGAATTAATAAATATGATGCCAATACGTGCTTATGCTTTAAGTTTTGGTATGGTTCAAGATGAAGGACGTGTAATACAATTATAATTAAGCATGAATGGAGGCATTAAAAGGATAATGCCTATAAATATATTTAATGCGATGTACTTGAAATAATATGAAACTTGGATGAATATTGAAGAGCTGCATGAATATATTTGTAATCAGCGGATACCCTTCCTATAGCATGTAAGATGGAGGATTTTTTTGTTGTGTTTAAAAATAAAATAAATAAATATAAAATATTAAAAAAGATAATTTCATCAGGAGAGATTATCGATGCCGGAAAGTTTCTGCTGATGCTAAGAACCTTAGTCATCTATTTTGATGTTGTAGTCAAGTCCAAATAAGGAGGAATTTGGATGCTTCAGTTCTCATTCGAGTGCATCTTTGATGAGGATGGAGACGTCAGTAGAGGTGTAGCTGGGTCCATGAGGTTGTGGTTGAGGCTGAGGTTGTCGAGATGGGGTAGTTTGATGACATGACGGCTCTTCAATTTTCTGCTTTACATCATCTTTTTTGAGGGATGCTACAATGGTGTTAAGGGATTTTAATTGCGCTTCAATACTGTCGAGGGATGTTAAAGGCGATTCAATAGACTTGACCCTTTCTTGCAGGACATTGGCATTCTCACGTTTTGGTTTGCAAGACGGGCAGAGAAGTGGGAGGGGGAAATGAGAGGATGGGAGTGGGGCCTCTTGTATGAATTGGGCCATGGCTTTGGTGAATTTCATGCATTTGTGGTGAGCATACATGCCGCGTAGGGAGCTCTCATTGAACTCTTGTCTTCCTCAACGGGACCTGAACAGAGGAAGTAGCATGAGCTGGTGTTTTGTAGGTCTTGAGTAGAGATTTGTTTCATTTTGTGTGTGGGTTTGGTGGTGGAGTGTTTGCTAGGCATGGTAGTTTTGTATTTGCAACCCAGGCCTTGCCAATTAAGGATTCTATGTAGCTGATTTGATTGCCCAATTACAAAATCAAGAATCAATCGATAAACAGACTAATTAGACAGACAATTTAACACGGGCGTATAAATTATAAATGAAGGATTAACTATTACTTAATAGTGCCTGGTCAATTCAATAGTTAATAAGTTACTATACAATCAAATAATGTCAGTAAATTAATTAAATGGTCCTGATAGTGAAAATAATTAATCAGTGGAAAAGCTGGAGGTTTTTAAAAAGAGATTGGATAATCATCTGTCTGAAATGGTATAGGGTCCCCTACTTGTTCAGGGGTTTGGACTAGACAATCTCTAAACTCTCCTTCCAACTCACTTATTTTGTATTTTCTCTGGGCATAAGTCATTTTTTTCCAGTGCTGTTGTAACTTTGAACACTCACGAAATGAACTGTTGTAAGTCCAGGACTTCCTCTATTGAAGAAAGCGAGACTGCAGCTCTTTGAGTACCATAAAAGATCCTCGTTAGACTATTATGGAAATTAACCTGACTATTTATATTTTGCAGAAATTAGACTTTGCTTGACTTTACTTCTTGAAATGCGAGTCACTGAGACGTCATACGAAAGCATGCTCAGCTTGTGGTTTCCAATCCTTCTCTTCGGAGTCGGTAAGTTGTGTTTTACGATTTCGGCAACAGTGGTCAACGTCTTGAATGCTCTACCTGACTGTTGTTACATCCTCAAACCCCAAAAGTTTCGTCCTTAAATTGTCTACCGTGGACCTCACCCAATTCCTAAGAGGTCCGTAAAGGGGGCATACATAAGCGCCTACCGTCCCTGTCCTACTGTCCCCATTTATTTGTACTCCTTGTTCCTGTCCATGTTTATACTTATTCCTGTTATCTTGTACATGTTCAACAAACTAAATAAACAAATAAAAATAAAATAATTGACTGCTAAGCAGCTTTCATGAGAACCGGGACCAAAGAATTTGGCCAAAGAATTGGAAGGGCAACTGAATTCTGTAGAAGTTGAAGCAGAGACAAGCACTGAGGAAGTAGATGTGAGGAAACCATTTATTATAAGTCAGGAAGAACCTTGAAGAGCTCACGGCCTTGGTAACTGCATGCCAAAGAAGCCAGATCTTTCCCACGGCTTACCTGAAATGAACTCTTTTTTTTTTAATTGAAAAAGTTTTATTCAAACCAATTTTCCCCCTTTTTACCCCCCGACATATAATATAAATCACATACCAATACTATACCCCCTCCCCTCTCCCTGTCTTAAAATTAATTTGTCATTCCAGTATTGTGTCCCCTCACCTCCAAACAATCATAATATAAATCTCTCTTAAAATAAGAATATTCCATTAACCCCATCTTCTAAATTAATTGAACATATATAAATCATAATATAAATTTCTCTAGACATAACCATATCCCGTTAATCCCATCTTCTAAATTAATTATGCATATGTCCTGAAATGAACTCTTGAGCCATTTGACTTATTCACATGCAGTTGCCAGCCCTTGAGTTCAATGACAAGGGAGAATTTGCTGGGGACTTTGTAGTTTGAGGAGAAGCACAGTTGGAAGGACCTTGGAGAAGATCTGATCCAGTGCAGAGATCTACTGCTCCAACACCCCCTACGAAAGACCACGTTGTCTCCAATGAAACACCAGAAAAGGACTCATTCCACTCTGAAATATTCTTCCTGATGACCAATTTCCTCCTTGTTTCTTGTCATGTCTTGGGCCCACTACGTCTGCTCTGATGGAGCCATTTCGTCTTTTCCAAGAAAAGGCTTTCCTGGTTAGTGGGAAGAAGAGGACGGGAAAGGAGAGAAAGAGAGAAAGGGGAAGGTTTCGATGTGAAAACTGGGGGAGAATAACTGAGGAGAAAAGAGGGAGAGGAAGAAGGGCTTACCAGCTCATCTGCCCACCACCTGACTCCTCAGTTGAGAGGGGACGGCACAAAGGGGAGAGGAGAAAATGGGAGAGGGGGGAGAGAGTAAGGACAATGAGTCAGGAGACAGTAGAGGCAAGCTGACCCAGGTGAGCGGTCATGCCAGTAGCCAGAGGGGGTGTCAGATGTACCAGTAGACAACAGAGACAAGATGACCCATGCAAGTAGGTGAGCCAGTGACAAGAGGGACACCAGATACTCCAGTGGACATTGGAGGTGATTGAGCTGGGCAAGTGGAGGTACCAGGGCAAGAGATCTGATGTCCGGAATGATGGACATACGGCATGTGACTGTGTTGTGGGGAAGAACCTGGGTACCTCTTAGAAAGAGGAGAGAGGAATCCAGACTCAAGTGGACCTTGAGGGGGAGGCATCACACTGGAATCTGAGGGAAAGAAATTGGATGCTGGGAAGATCTCTTGGGACCTGACTTTGAAGGCTTCTTCTCTCTCCTCTATGGCCTTTCAGGAGCTTCTGAAACAAAAGAACTTTATGGTGCACCGTGGGACTCTGTCACTTTCCGATTGATGGAGCCTCCACCATATCAAATGATTTACTGGAGTAAAAGTGTCGGCAACAATTCCATAAATATTACTGTGGTGAACTTTGAGGAACCATGTCGCCTCCAGGACTCCCACCCAGCCTATGAAGAGCGATTGGGTGTCTTTGAGGGCTGCAATGTACTATATCTCAGCCATCTAGAGAAAGGGGATGCTGGCAGATACACAGCAGACATTGTTCGACAAAAAACAATGGTTAAGGAGTCCTTTGACCTGCAGGTTTTTCGTAAGTATCCCGGCCATGGCAGCACATTCCTGGCCTCCCTCCATTGCCCTGGTGATGTGGAGAGTTGGGGGGCTTTTCTTTTGAGGGGTGGTTTTGCACTGACCAATATTTGCAGAGATGAAGTATCTGGATGGAGGCCAGAGCTTCTCACCTGCTGTTCCCTCCTTTTGGACTTCTGCTCCAGAACACTCTCCATCAAATGTTTGGGAAGAGTTTTGTTCATTTTAACAATGCAAATTAGTTCCAAATGTTCGGATCAGGTCTAGCCTTGCTCACATTTGAACCCCTGCCCAACACTCCTAAATTTTCTCTCCATTCCACCAGCAGCTTTGGCCCAGGTTCAGGGTTGCATTTGTGTGTTGAGTTAGAAGTGGAGCTCAAACTGTGTCCTGCAAACCTTTCCTCCCTAGATAATTTTTCCTCCCTGAGCCCAGAGGGCCCATCTCCCTCCAGGCTCCCCTCTCAAGGACACAGGCTGGACTGGGCCAGGCCAAGTTCCTGGATGGGCTGTTGGGAAGAAAGACAGGCAGCTTTGCTTTGAGGCTGGAATCTCCAGAGAGGCAGTTCGTCATCTTCCCCCTGGATCTGGAGGGAGTGGCTGGACCCACAAACTGTTTGGGGAAGAGTTAAGGGGGCCTTGAAGGGTCAGCCTGGAGATTCGTCACGTTGCCCTGAATTTATAGTTTGGTATAACAGAATAAAAGAGTTGGGAGGTGTTTGATTAGAAGAAGGATTCCGACTCAGGCATGGTCAAACAACAGGAACATTTATTCAGCAACTATTTACAATATACAAGGATCATTACTGGCAAGGTTTCCCTGTCTGACAGCCGTTTATATACAGCTTTTTAGGAGGGAAACCTTTCAGCAAGGTAGCTGCAACATTGTATCAGATCTCCAGACAGAATCCAGCCAGCTTGTCTGGGCCAATCATATGCAGCTGCCGGCTCTGTTCCGGAATGCGGTGACTCAGAGTTCACCAGACTTGCTGGCACCAGACTTCACCAGACTTGCAAGCCTGAGGACTTAACAGGAGGGACCTTGGAGGTCTTCTAGTCTAACCCTTGTTCAAGCAGGAGATCATCCCAGAGAAGTGGCTGTCCAGGGTCTTCTTGAAAGCTTCCAGTGATGGAGCCACCACAACCTCTGGAGGCAATTCTGATTCATCGTTCTAACTTGCAGGAACTTTATTTTTATTTCTAGGTTGGATCTCTCTTTGATATATTTGCATCTGTTATTTCTTGCTTTGCCTTCTTGTGCTTTGGAGAATAAGTGGACCCCGCCTTCTCTGGGGCAGCCCCTCAAAGATTGGAACAACGTATTTGTCCTTCTTTTCACAAGATTAGACAAACCCAATTCTCGCAACGGTCCTTTGCATGCTTCAGCCTATTTCAAAGAGGGCTTGGAGAAAGGCAGAGGATGAGGGTCTACCATGGTGGGCCTCTCTTTTCACAATGGGTGCCATAGAAGAGAGGCAGGATTGTTGTGCAATTGTTATTTGTAACAGAATTGGGCAACATGCATTTCCCTCTGTTCTAATCTGAGCAAACCCATCCATTGACCCATGTTGTTGCTGCTTGTCCTTCTTCCTTGGCCTTCCGGTGATTGTCTGGTCTTTCACAAATGGTGTTTCTGCATCTCCTGCTCAGGACGTTTGCAGGAATGCGAGGTGAAAGTGACCTGCGTTTCTGATGGGTCTGGAGGTGGAGCTTGGCGTCTGAATTGCTCTCAAGAGACCTGGGAAGATGGAGTAGAATTCAGCTGGAGCTCAGATGTCAAGAACACAGAGGCCACCCTTGGGAGTTCTGTGATGGAGTTCACCTCCCAAGACCTTGATCTAGAACTCGTGTGCATGGCAAAAAACAAGGCTAGTGACGCATACGCAATAGCCACCTTAAAGGAAGTTTGTGCTGGTAAGTTTTTCACTTTGGAGTCAAAAGGCACCTCATTGCAACCACATCTCCTACAATGACAGAAGCCCACTTCCATGGCCACAAGATGAGCACTGAGTGAGACTGTTTCCATTGCTCCATGTATTTAACCACTCATGGTCCAAACTGGTGCTTCATGTCCACAGCAGGAGCTCCTATTGACCTCTTGACAGACTTCCTGAATCTGCAAATTATCCCTTGGCCTTCCTTTCTTCATCTGTTTAGTTTCTGTCTATGTCCCAAACTGGAGGTTTCACATATTGGGCTCTTTTTTTATTTTTTTTTAATTTTTATTAAATTTATACCCCGCCCTTCTCCTTGTTAGGACCCAGGGCGGCGCACAGGGATGTTAAAATACATACAAAATATATAAAATATATAAAATTTAAAATACTTATTCTAATAAATAAACCCTGCGCTAAAAACCGAATTAAAATCCCAAGTTTAAAAACTATCTAATAGTCAGTATGGAGGTTACACTAGGCTGGCTAGATGAAATAGGTGTGTCTTCAGACACTTGCGGAAGAGGCGGAGGTCGGAGATGGTGCGGAGTTCAGGGGGTAAGTCGTTCCAGAGGGCTGGGCCCGCCACAGAGAAGGCTCTCCCCCTGGGTGTCGCCAGTCGGCATTGTCCAGCCGACTGGCTGGACAAACCCTAAGAAACTATGAGGGGCAAGGTGACCCTTACTGGCACTATAGCAGTAGTTTTCAACTTTCCCAATGCCATGACCCTTTAATACAGTTCCTCATGTTGTGGTGACCCCCCAACCACAAAATTATTTGCGTTTGTTGCTACTTCATAATTGTAATTTTGTTACTGTTAGGAATTGTTAAGCCTGATTCACTTAGTATTAATGTTAGTGTTACTAACTTAAGTTGCAGTGATTCATTTGACAGATGTGGCAAAAAATGGTAAAATGGGGCAAAACCCACAACCAACTCCTCGCTTTGCAACATAAATGTTGGGCTCAAGTGTGATCTGGTAAGTCAAGGACTACCTGTATGTTAGGCTTGAACAAAAACAGGCCAAGAGGCGAAGGGTCTCCATTTCTCCCTATTCCAGCAGGGCAACGTTTGCTTCTTAAGGAAGGCAGAGAGATCCCCACTGGATCTCTGACCAGTGGAGCAGCTCAATCAGGTCTGCCGACTGTCGCTTTTTCAAGGGTGCAGAGGGCAGTGCCCAACCCCAGACTTCCTTCGCTGCTCCCAGGAAGCTGTGGGCCAAGGTGGCCCTGCACTCAACAGCCCACTGAGCCAGCTGTCACTCTACCCACTGCCTGGCTTGTTCACTTGCCTGGCTTTCCCGCCTCCTCACCAGGTCCAGGAAAGTGGCACAAAGAGCAGCTGAAATGCACCACTTCAGTGCCTGCCAGGAATCCGCCACTGCCAGCTTTCCTGTACCAAGGCTGCCACCTGCCTGACTGCTTTGCCTGCTGCCATCAGCCACCTTTATGACTGGCTGAAGAGCGAGCGGCATCGAGCTTCCAGGTGGTGACTCTCTGGTGGCCGCAACCTCCCCAGCGGCGTCCCCGAGGGCTCCCTCCTCTTCTTCCAACCTGGCAAAGTGGACCTGCTTCTTCACGCTCCCCACCACCATATTTCTACTATCCCCGAGGGCCGCTGCTGCAGAGCCGGGCAGGCAACACGTGACCAACTAATCCCGGAGCTGGTGGCATCTTGGTAGGCAAAAGGAGCACCTTAAGACCACACTTCCCAGAAAATACTGGAAACAAGCTATTTACGGTGTGGAGGCTGTCACTGCAAAATGGCTCCCTTTGCACACTGAGGTTGGTGAATGCTCCCGTTGGCTAACGTCAGGAAAATTAATTCCGCTCTCCGGTTATTGACTCTAGGCCCTAAATGTCTTAGGCGACCCCCGTGAAAGGGTCGTTCGATCCCCAAAGGATCACGACTCACAGGCTGAGAACCACTACCCTTACCTGTTGTATCGAGAACTGGGCCTGGTTCAGTACAGCTTTCTGTGGACTTACCTCTGGGGGGCGTCTTCCCTCTGTCCAACACTCTTTGGACATCTGAGCCTGATAGTCTTCTTGATAAAGTCTGGCTCCTCTCACCATTCTGCCTCATCTCGAGCATGTTGAGGTCTAGTGGGAGAATCGGCCATGGCTCCACTTTCCTCCAGCTCACTTCCTATGTGTTGGACATTCGATGCTCACTCCCCACAGCAGACTGCTTCCTCCGGGTTGACTATTCAAATAGATCTTGCCTAATGGCAGTGTTGCTTCTGTCCTAAGAAAGAAAAATCCTTGGCTCCATAAAAACAGAGAAAAGTGCTTTTACTAGGAATGAACTGAAAGCAACAAGTTGCAGGCAAGATCTGAGGCAAAGTGTGCAAAACAGCAAATTGAAGCAAACTATAGAGCCCCTGCCTTGTAGATAGGCAACCTCCTTGTGGCTAGGAAGAATTGACTTTGGAGAGCAAAATCCAGACAATAGTTCCAAACTGAAACAAAAAATTAACCACTGACCCCTCTCCCCATGTCCATGGCCGTGAGTAGCAGGCTAGCTGACAGTTTGGGTCCCTCAAGTAGGGAAGACATTGTCTTTTTGATCTACAAGAGAAGAGCTCCAACACAGGACATCAGAATACCTCTTGCTACTCTATGAAGGAAAGCTCATCGTCCAGAGAGGCCCCTCCATGTCCTCTGGACTGCAGCCATTTTGTCCTTTCTCAGAAAAAGTTACCCTGGAATTTGGGGGTCAGAAATGGGCTGGTTGGAAGGTCTCTTGTGATCCAGTCATGAAGGTTTCCTTACTCTTCTCTCTGGCCTTGCAGGCATTTCTGTATCAAAAAAAGTGATTGGCATCCAGGGGAAGTCTGCCATTTTCAAAGTGAAGGCCTGCACACTATATAAAAAGATTTCCTGGATGAAGACAGAGGAGGGACTCACCAGGGATACATCATTCAGCATTGCTGAAGTGAACTTTACGGGGACCTTATGTCACCTCCACGTCACTCACTCTCACTTCAATGAGAGCCTGAATGTCTCTGAGGACTGCACAGAATTACACCTCAGCCACCTAGAGCAAAAGGATGCTGGCAGATACACAGCAACAATTCTTCTACAAAATGAAAAAATAGTGGTTGAGTCCTTTGATCTGCAAGTGTTCAGTAAGTATCCCAGCCATTGCAGAGAATCCTGGCCTGCCTCCTTTGCCCAGGGGGATATAGAGAGTGGGGGGAAGGCTTTTCTGTTGGGGGGTGGCTTTGGGTGTCCAGTTTCAAAGAGCTGCAGCTTCTATTTATTTTTATTTTTTATTTTATTCAATTTATATCCCGCCCTTCTCCAAAAGGACCCAGGGCGGCGCACAGGAATTTAAAAACAGCATACAAAAATAGTACAAAGCATATAAATTTAAAAATCTATTAAATAGCAAAAACCTGCGCTAAAACCAGTTAAAATCCCCCAATTAAAAACTATCTAAAATTAGTCACAGCGGAGGCTAGGTTAGGCTGGCTTGATGAAATAAGTGTGTTTTTAAACACTGGCGGAAGAGGCGGAGGTCGGTGATGGTGCGGAGTTCATGGGGTAGGTCATTCCACAGGGTAGGGCCCGCCACAGAGAAGGCCCTTCCCCTGGGTGTCGCCAGTCGGCATTGTCCGGCCGATGGCACCCGCAGAAGGCCCTCTCTGTGGGAGCGTATCGGTCTAAGGGATGTATGGGGCAGGAGACGGTCTCGCATATAACTAGGTCCCGAGCCATGGAGCGCTTTGAAGATGGTCGTCAAGACCTTGAAGCGCACCCTAGATGGGACTCACAACTGCTCCCTTGTTTTTAACCTCTGTTCAAGCTTGCTCTGTCCATCGGATTTTTGGTCCTAGTTTTGTCCATTTTAGCAATGCGAATTGGTTGAAGATGCTATGATCAGGTCCAGCTGAGATTGCATTTGAATGCCAACAGTTTCCTCCCTGTTTCACCCTGCTCACCATCTTACATGCCAGGGGCTCAGTAGTGGGATTAATTCTTTTGAACTACCAGTTCTGTGGGCATAGTTTGGTGGGTGTGGCTTAGTGCAAGGTCACGTGACTGAGTGGGCATGGCCAACTCAACCTGTTGTTGAGTTTCAGTTGGATTTCAGGCCTGGGTACAGCATGGAAACGGCATTAGTCGCATTGGTTGATGATCTCTGGAGGGCTCGAGACAGCGGTTGTTCCTCTGTCCTGGTCCTATTAGACCTCTCAGTGGCTTTTGATACCATCGACCATGGTATCATGCTGAGGTGGTTGGAGGGGTTAGGGTTGGGGGCACTGTACTTTGGTGGTTCTCCTCCTTCCTCTCTGACCGTTCACAGTTTGTGTTGGCGGAGGGAGGGGCAGAGGTCATCCTCAAGGTGCCTTACTTGTGGAGTACCCCAGGGGTTGGTCCTCTCTCCCCTTCTGAGCTGCACTGGCTTCCGGTGGTTTTCCGGGTGCAATTCAAGGTGTTGGTTACCATCTTTCAAGCGCTCCATGGCTTAGGACCTGGGTACCTACGAAATTGCCTTCTGCCACCGAGAGCCTCCCACTGGCCAGTACGCTCCCATAGAGAGGGTCTCCTCATGGTGTCATCAGCTAAACAATGTCGACTGGCGACACCCAGGGTGAGAACCTACTCCGTGGGAGCACCTGTCCTCTGGAACGAATTGCCCCCGGAGTTATGAATTATCCCTGACCTACGCACCTTCCGCCGTGGTCTCAAAACCTTTCTCTTTCAACAAGCCGGGCTGGCGTAAATACAAATTTTATTAATTTTAATTGGGGTTTGTTGGTTATTAATCTTCTTTGGTGCTAAATTATTTAATATATTTTTAAATTGTTTTTAACTTTAATATATCTGTTTTATTTTGGCTGTACACTGTCCTGAGTCCTTCAGGAGTAGTGTGGCATAAAAAATAAAAATAAATAAATAAATAAATGTTGAGTTGGCCGCACCCACTCAGTCACATGACCCCAGCCAAGCCATGCCCACAAAGTCATGCCCCATAATTGACAGAAAAGGCAGCTACTATGGCTTGCCTTTTTATGCTCCCCCCTTTCCCCTGCTTCAAAGTACCTTAAAGGTACACCACAGTCTGACTGCCTTCTGAGTAACTCTGCTGCACTGCCATTCCTCTTTTTGGGCATGTTTGAGTAGCGGAGGTTGATAGTATTCAGTGCAAGAAGCCTGCAGCCACCGATGCCAGCTTTGTTCCACCTGGCAAAGAGGTGGCGGCTAAGAGGCTTCTCACACCAAAAAAGAGACGAGGTGGCTGGAATCTCCAGACGGTCAATTCAGAATCTGGGGGGACTGGCCAGAGTCACAATGGGCTCTCAAGGGTCCTTGAGGAGTGAAATGTGAGGTTTCGTATAAAGAGGCTGTCAACTTGTAAAGCATTGCCATGACTATTATCAGATTGGCATTGGAGAGAGGATTCCATGCATACCTTTGGCCAGATCTCATATTTCTACAACCTGGTTGGTAGAGATGATTTATGACACAGACAGAAGGGAGGGGATAGAGGGGTAAAGTTCAAATGCAATTAAGCGTAAATCATTTTCTGCTCCACAGAAGAACATGCCAGAATGTTGATCCTAATAAATGAATGGATTTCTTTTGAACTTTGTCTCAAGGCTCATAAATTAATTAGGTCATCTTTTGGGAACTTCTCAGAGGCCTTGGTGGAAGGCAGAGGGGGGGAATTGTTGTGGGAATTAGTGACAGGTATTTTCTCTGCCCTAATCTGTGCAAAACCTTACCAGAGACCCATCTGTTGATGCTTTTCCTTCCTCCTTGGTCTCCCTGTGTTTTTTGCCTTTCACTAATGGGGTCTCTCCATCTCCTGCTCAGGACGTTTGCAGGAGTCTCAGCTGAGAGTGACTTGCATTCCCGCTGACAGTGAAAATACAGCTTGGCAGCTTCACTGCTCTAAGGAGACCTGGGAAGACGGGACAACATTCAGATGGAGGTCAGATGTCCACACCACACAATCCACCCCTGGGAGTTCTACAATCAAGTTCATCTCCCGAAATGTTGACCTCCCTGTTACCTGCATAGCAAAAAACCCTTCTGGTGAGGCAACTAAGACAGTTTCCTTAATGCAAGTTTGTGCTGGTAAGTTTTTGACTCCTTGAAAGGGACCTTAGGGCAGAGGCTGAAGCTAAAGATAGAGAGATGGTAGAAGATTGGGAAGAAGTTCCCACTGCTATTAATCATACACATTTAATCTGTTAATGTTATTGTAGCAGCATCTCTCAGTTGCATCTGAGGAGTTCTTATAAAATCCATTTTACGAGCCCAGATTCAGAAATCAGATTGGTGGTCTGATTGCACAGTCTGATTGCACAGATGAGCCAATCCCAAAGTGTGAAGATGTTGTGGGAACTCCGAGTGAGAAGGTGATAAGAAGTCATTCTCAGATGCTGAAATCTTGCTCCTCCTCTAGATTTGAGATGACACAGATGGCCCCAGGCTCATCCCTCCCTCCTCCCATTCCCAGGAAAATGCATGTAAGAGAAAGAGGACCAAATAAAAGTCACATCAAAGAACTTCCCCCAAAGCTCCCACATTCCCCTCTAGAATGGCAGTTCCTGTGAGGGATCTATGGGGACCTGACAAATGTATTGTACTGAAGAATAGAGAGGACTCTTTTACCCCCTGTATAAATCTGGGTGCCAAACCTCAGGGGTGTATGTGAGATTCGAGAGGGTTGAGGCATTGCTTCAAAGTCTCCATGTGTGACATGTAACTGGAGATGATTATCAAGGTCTGGATGCGAAGGACCAGGCTCAGGCTCAGTCCTAGCAAGTCTGAGTGACAGTGGACTCCGGGATCTTTTTTCCAAGCTTCTCCCAAATGCAGTTCTCCATGGGGTCATACTTCCCTAACCTCTGT
Source organism: Rhabdophis nuchalis (assembly GCA_039707465.1). NCBI lineage: Eukaryota > Metazoa > Chordata > Lepidosauria > Squamata > Natricidae > Rhabdophis > Rhabdophis nuchalis. Next base: position 12,588,089 of record CM077662.1, on the reverse strand, counting down.
GCAATTCTTCTGGACTCTTGGCTTGTGCTCAGCTGTGCCCAGGAGGGCTTAGCATCCATCCATCTCATGTGACAATCACACCAATTCTTGCCACTGTCACACATGCTGATGCTCCTTGTCTTGGGACCAGCCTCTGAAGACCATGCAGGAGCATCAGATGATCCACAAAGCCACTGTGGGTGCAGGTTGGTGCATCCTGGTAACACCTGCTCTGGTTGCTTGATGGAGCCTGGGTGGGTATCAAGACCGACTTCCACTTCCACCTAGATTCTGCTTTGATTGCAGCTTGACAAAAAAAAAGGGAGGGGTGGAATAGAATGCAAGGGTGGGGGGAATGGCATCCAAGTATTGCTGGCTCCCTTGAGACACTGGTCCCACTTCAAGGACACCCCAAACAGATGTCCCAATGTGATTGGCTGGTTCCCATAACAACATGCACAGGAGTGATTGGTGGATGTAATGGACTGTGGGTGGCCCGTGGGGAAAGATGGGGGTGGGGGAATGAACTATGCTCACTTTTGCATGGGAAGCCCAGAGCTGGTTTCACTTCTTCTGTGCCAATGTGGTTTATTCAGTAGAGTTTTATATTCTTGGTAAAATAATGTTGCAGGAGTGTCTTTTTCTGGATTCGCCAACTGGACAGTTGACATTAAACCAGCTCTCCAAGTAGCAGCCCACTTGGGCCCCACCAGGAGGTTGGCAGTCTCAAGATGTTGGCAACCAACAAAGAAATGGAAGGACGGGTGTCCAAGGGAAGCCTCCTCCCAAGAGACCCCAGTGGCAGCTAAGCTAAAGCTGGGATGCAAGCAACTGGAGCCTGCCCCAAACAGAAGGCTGAGAAGCTGGAGCAAGGGCCCATGGGAGAGAGTGATGAAAGGACGCTACCTGGGCCCCAAGGATCAGAGAGCCCCAGCAGAAGCAGAGGATCAGCCAATCCCCCCTGGAGTCACAGTGATCTGGGGGGGAGCAGCCAAGTGGAATGACCCAGCCAAGTGGAAGTTCTGAAAGATTCCTTGGGGATGGATGGATGGTCCCAGAGACATAAGGATGACCTGCTGATAAAGGAGGGTTTGGTATGGAGGGGGGGTTAAATCTACACCCCAGCCAGCCAGGGTGATATGTCCCATTCCAAGGGCTGCTTATCTGATTGGGCCTAGTGGCTCTTCTGCTGCAAATGGGGACAAGCACCTCCATTCTCTGGGACCTCCTGAAAGGATTAACAGGATCTGTTGCTCTTTTTCAGGACACACCATTTCAAAACTGCCTCTCTGGGCCCTGCTGTGCCTCAGCAAAGTAGTTAGTCTTCTCCTCCTTGGCTGTTTGGGACTTCTTCTGGTGGTGAAATCCAGAAAAGGTACCATTTTAAAGAAGCCCTCTGAGAAAACCAACATTTCCATTTCCATCCTCCCTCTCCTTCCCTTCCTTTCCCTTCCTTTCCCTTCCCTTCCTTCCCTTCCCTCCCCTCCCTTCCCTTCCTTTGCCTTCCCTTCCTTTCCCTTCCCTTCCTTTCCCTTCCCTTCCCTTCCTCTCCCTTCCTTTCCCTTCCCTTCCTTTCCCTTCCCTTCCTTCCCTTCCCTTCCTTCCCTTCCCTTCCTTCCCTTCCTTCCTCTCCCTTCCTCTCCTTCCTTCCTTCCTTCCCTCCCCTTCCTTCCCTCCCTTCCTTCCTTCCCTTCCTTCCCTTCCTTCCTTCCCTTCCTCTCCTCCCTTCCCTTCCTTTCCCTTCCTTCCCTTCCCTTCCTTCCCTGCCCTTCCCTCCCTTCCCTTCCTTTCCCTTCCCTTCCTTCCCTTCCTTCCTCTCCCTTCCTCTCCCTTCCCTTCCTTTGCCTTCCCTTCCTTTCCCTTCCCTTCCTTTCCCTTCCCTTCCTTCCTCTCCCTTCCTTTCCCTTCCCTTCCTTTCCTTCCCTTCCTTTCCCTTCCCTTCCTTTCCCTTCCCTTCCTTTCCCTTCCCTTCCCTTCCTTTCCCTTCCCTTCCTTCCCTTCCCTTCCTCTCCCTTCCTCTCCCTTCCCTTCCTTTGCCTTCCCTTCCTTTGCCTTCCTTCCCTTCCTCTTCCCTTCCTCTCCCTTCCCTTCCTCTCCCTTCCTCTCCCTTCCCTTCCTTTCCCTTCCCTTCCTTTCCCTTCCATTCCCTTCCTCTCCCTTCCTTTCCCTTCCCTTCCTTTCCCTTCCCTTCCTTTCCCTTCCCTTCCTTCCCTTCCCTTCCTTTCCCTTCCCTTCCCTTCCTTTCCCTTCCCTTCCTTCCCTTCCCTTCCTCTCCCTTCCTCTCCCTTCCCTTCCTTTGCCTTCCCTTCCTTTCCCTTCCCTTCCCTTCCTCTCCCTTCCTCTCCCTTTCCTTCCTTTCCCTTCCCTTCCTTTCCCTTCCCTTCCTTCCCTTCCCTTCCTTTGCCTTCCCTTCCTTTGCATTCCCTTCCTTTCCCTTCCTCTCCCTTCCTCTCCCTTCCCTTCCTCTCCCTTCCTCTCCCTTCCCTTCCTTTCCCTTCCCTTCCTTTCCCTTCCCTTCCCTTCCTCTCCCTTCCTCTCCCTTCCCTTTCTTTGCCTTCCCTTCCTTTCCCTTCCCTCCCTTCCTCTCCCTTCCTCTCCCTTCCCTTCCTTTCCCTTCCCTTCTTTCCCTTCCCTTCCTTTCCCCTTCCCTTCCTTCCCTTCCCTTCCTCTCCCTTCCTCTCCCTTCCCTTCCTTTGCCTTCCCTTCCTTTGCATTCCCTTCCTTTCCCTTCCCTTCCCTTCCTCTCCCTTCCTCTCCCTTCCCTTCCTTTCCCTTCCCTTCCTTTCCCTTCCTTTCCCTTCCTTTCCCTTCCTTTCCCTTCCCTTCCCTTCCCTTCCTTCTCTTCCCTTCCTCTCCCTTCCTCTCCCTTCCCTTCCTTTGCCTTCCCTTCCTTTCCCTTCCCTTCCTCTCCCTTCCTCTCCCTTCCCTTCCTTTCCCTTCCCTTCCTTTCCCTTCCCTTCCCTTCCTTTCCCTTCCTTTCCCTTCCCTTCCCTTCCTTTCCCTTCGCTTCCTTCCCTTCCCTTCCTCTCCCTTCCTCTCCCTTCCCTTCCTTTCCCTTCCCTTCCTTTCCTTCCCTTCCTTTCCCTTCCCTTCCCTTCCCTTCCCTTCCTCTCCCTTCCTCTCCCTTCCCTTCGTTTCCCTTCCCTTCCTTTTGCTTCCCTTCCTTTCCCTTCCCTTCCTCTCCCTTCCTCTCCCTCCCTTCCCTTCCCTTCCCTTCCCTTCCTTTCCCTTCCCTTCCTTTCCCTTCCCTTCCCTTCCCTTCCCTTCCTTTCCCTTCCCTTCCCTTCCCTTCCCTTCCCTCCCCTCCCTTCCCTTCCTTTCCCTTCCTTCCCTTCCCTTCCTCTCCCTTCCCTTCCTTTCCCTTCCCTTCCTTCCCTTCCCTTCCTCTCCCTTCCTCTCCCTTCCCTTCCTTTCCCTTCCTTTCCCTTCCCTTCCCTTCCCTTCCTTTCCCTTCCCTTCCTTCCCTTCCTTCCCTTCCCTTCCTTTCCCTTCCCTTCCTTTGCCTTCCCTTCCTTTGCCTTCCCTTCCTTTCCTTTCCCTTCCTTCCCTTCCCTTCCCTTCCTCTCCCTTCCTCTCCCTTCCTTCCCTTCCCTTCCTTTCCCTTCCCTTCCCTTCCCTTCCTTTCCCTTCCCTTCCTTCCCTTCCCTTCCCTTCCCTTCCCTTCCTTCCCTTCCCTTCCTCTCCCTTCCTCTCCCTTCCCTTCCTTTGCCTTCCCTTCCTTTGCCTTCCCTTCCTTCCCTTCCCTTCCTTCCCTTCCCTTTCCCTCCTCTCCTCTCCCCTCCCCTCCCCTCTCCTCTCATTTCCTTTCCTTTGCCTTCCCTTCCCATACCATCCCTTCCTTTCCCTCCCCTCCCCTCCCTTTCCTTTTCGTTCCCTTCCTTCCCTTCCTTCCTCTCCTCTCCTTTCCTTTCCTTTCCCTTCCCTTCCTTTCCCTTCCTTTCCTTTCCCTTCCTTTCCCTTCCCTTCCCTTCCTTTCCCTTCCCTCTCCTTCCTTTTCTTTCCCTTCCCTTCCCTTCCCTTCCTCTTCCTTCCTTTCCCTTCCCTTCCCTTCCTCTCCCTTCCTTTCCCTTCCCTTCCCTTCCTTTCCCTTCCTTTCCTTTCCCTTCCCTTTCCTTCCTTTCCCTCCCCTCCCCTCCCCTCCCCTCCCCTCCCCTCCCCTCCTTTCCCTTCCCTTCCCTTCCCTTCCTCTCCCTTCCTTTCCTTTCCCTTCTCTTCCCTTCCTTTCCTTTCCCTTCCTTTCCCTTCCTTTCCCTCCCCTCCCTTCCCTTCCCTTCCTTTCCCTTCCCTTCCCTTCTCTTCCCTTCCTCTCCCTTCCCTTCCCTTCCTCTCCCTTCCCTTCCTCTCCCTTCCCTTCCCATACCATCCCTTCTCTTCCTTTCCTTTCCTCTCCTCTCCCCTTTCCTCTTCCTCTCCTCACCTCTCCCCACTCCTGTGTGGGTATGTTGGTTTACCTGCCTCCAACCTACTCTCCATGGTAACCCCTTAGGCGTCTACCTTCTGTCCCATCCTGTCTACTAAAGCTCAACCATGTACTTTGTCTTCTACTTGGCAGCTGGAGGAAGGAGGATGCTGGTCCGATTCCGTCCAGCCTCCCAGAGGACACCACCACCACCGCCTGCAAGAGCCAGTAGTCATGACCGCTCCGGCTCCATGTGAAACCCAACTGATGGATGCGGCTGATGAGCCTTCCTCCATTCCTTCACTTCAGATGTCCGTGGTCTTCTTTGATGGCTTTCAAGAGGATTCTTCGGGACAAGGGGGCTTCCATGGGCAACTCACTGAAGTTGATTACCAATTTGGCTATTGGGGGAAGGGTTCCAAAGGTGGCCACAGGGTTGGTCCATGTCACTCTCTGTGGCCACTCCCTTCTTTCCTTTCCCACATCACAATTGCCCCAGAAACTGCTTTGCCTGCTGCCTCATCTCCCCCCACTCCACAAATAAAACCCTCTTTTGTTGTTTGCTTCTTTGTTTAATATTCAGGAGCTCATAGTATTCCCCATTCTTCTCCCCACCACACCCCTGTGAGGGAGGCCGAGGGAGCTTCCACAGCTGAAGATCATGCTGGGGTCTCAGGGAGCCTTCCCTAATCTCCATGAGTTTTTGAGGGGGCTTCTGTGCAGGGTTTCCTCCCCTCCATGTCCCAGTCTCATCCATTGCTCCCTGTTTTCAAATCCCCTTTCAGTCATTTCCACAGGGGACCTCAGCCCTTCATGGACCTCCTTCCTTCTCTGGGTCCATCCAGCTGAACTGGGAAAGTGGGAACATCTGGGGCCTCCTGGATTGATCCAAGAGGTCACAATATTCTTCTGCCAAATAAGCCTCAGATCTTGTCCAGTCCCTAGAAGAATGCTGCCATTCTGGTGGAGAGGAGGGAGGCATTGTGGGCCACAGAGTTTGCATGCTTTCGCTTTGCTGTAGTTGTAACAGCTTGGGAGCTCCAGCCAGGTATCCAAGGTCGCAGTGCCAGGAGGACGAACCTTTAGCATCACTGAGTCTCAGCGATCTCCAAAACACCTTTGTGGCACCTTAGTGGCTCCTTATGGACAGAGGATATCAGGGTGAGGGTTGAAGAGGGAAAAGTTAGCCTAAGGCTTTGCAAATTGTGCCTTAATTTCATGCTCCACCTGACTTCTCCGCAATCACTCTCTCTCTCTCAGTAAAAGTTCTTTGGAAATGTACATTGTTTCAAGAGTTTTACTTCCTTGGGAAGGCAGCTGAGGGAGGTCCTTATCTCCCCGATCATCTCAAATTGGAGGGTCGCAGGGACAAATGATATATTTAGATATTTTACTTTCCTGCAAAATGTATGGAACCATTTCTCTTTTTTACTGTGATAAAGTAAAGGTAATTGATTTAATTTGATAATTTGCTTCTGTGGGTCAGAAAAGGTGTTATATTGCTATCAAATTATTAAGAAAATGGTACCCACTTCCTCCCATTTAATCTTGAGAAAACATACCAAGGATGGAGGAATGGCCTTGGAAGAGACAGGAAACTAGAAATGTCTCTGAGACTTGCAAGATTTTGTGAAAGCAACCTTACAATACAGAAAGGGTATATCTTGTACTCCTGGGTGGGCTTCTTGCCTGGACTCCCTCGCAGGGCTAACAGGGGAGACTGAGAAGACACTTGTGAAAACTTGAGATGGTTTGGCCATCTCTGTTTCTTTTTCTTTTCTTTTCTTTGCATTTCAAAAACAAATAAAACAAGTCTTGTTGGATCATGAAGAAGCTTGAAGCCAGATAGATGTTTGTTATTACGGGGTCCAAAGGAAACTGGGCTTGGAGACTGAGATTGAATTGATTTGGCATGGAATTTTGACCCCCAAAACCTAGACCTGCATGCATTGTGGACTGAATTTTCAGGTGGGAATTGTGGTGAGACGGGCCTTGCACTTGAGTTCTGGGCATTGCTAAAGACTTGGGTCTGTCTGCAAATCCTCTGGTGGCCATTCATGCTTCCCACAAGCTTCACCTTTTCCTCAAGGCCATTTGCAAAGAAGGAACTTCTCTTTCTGCAGAAGAGGCTCTGGTGTCCTTCCTCATCTAGGACACAGAACAGACACAACACAACCGGTGTTGTAGAGGAGACACATCTAGCCTTGCCTTCAAGCTAGAAAACTCCTTCAAGGTAAAAAAAAAAGCAAGAAAAAAAGGCCAGGTCTACTAGTGGGAGAAGGTGACAAAATAGTGACAGCCAGCAGGGAGAAAATAGAACCCCTTAATTCAATCTTTGCATCTGTCTTCACGCAAAAAGGGAAAATAGCTCAACTCACCAATAGCAGAACCACAAATGAGAGACTAGGGATACAAACTAAAATAGGGAAGAAAATAGTAAGACAACACCAATCCACCCTAGATGAATTTAAATCACCCAAACCAGATGGATTACACCCCAGACTTCTGAAGGAGCTAGAAGATGCTAAATCAGGACCATTGAACCATACCTTCCAAAGATCCTGGAGCACTGACAAACTACCAGACTCTTGAAATGAAGTGTTTCAAAAGGAAGCTTTTATTAAGCAGAAGTGAATACAATCAGTTCAAAGCAATGTCTGAATCCCCTTAGGCAAGTCAAGTAGAATTAAAGCAGCAGAGACCCTTCCCATTAGTCAGAATGCAGATTTTAGCCAATATGCAAGTGTGAAGGTGGTCCCTTTACCAGCTGCCCTTAGAACTGAATAAGCATCCATTCCCATGGCTATCTTCCATTAGACATAAAAGTGACTCGTCCCACATGGCCATCATAAACATTCCCCAAAAGGTGATGGGATCTCAGGCATTTTGGAAACCAAATACTAGTTGTCACAGGCACTGTGTCAGGATCCGTTTCTTCAAGTACTCAAGAAAGACCACACTTAGACATTGTTTGGAATGAATAAGGTTACTTTTACTAAATACCGAAGAATAACAGACCAAGGTGAAGCAGGAAGTAACTAGTTTAGGCGCGAACAATGAGTATTAAAGCTTAAGCCCACCCCAATAGCCCTAACCCCCCCTAGCAGTGTCCAATGTACTTTCTTCTCCGACATCAGGTGGGCAGGCCATCACCAGCATGGAATGTGAGACCGTTAGACCAAAGATAACACCGGCCGGCAACATCTTCCACCAATCTTCCACCAGCTTTCATAATTGAACCCCAGCGCCCCACCCTCCCCGTTTCCATGGCAGCCAAGCAGCATAAGGAGAAACAAGTAGCGAAGGCTGACATCCGGACCTCCTCCAGCAGCAGGCAGGACCTCCGGACTCCCCTCAGAAGTAGGGATGTTAGATCTGCAAAACAGACAAGAAAAGACAAAACAACATAGAAGAGAGAGGGAAGGGGTTATGGTTTGTGTGGATACTTGGCATAAAACTGGCGGATAAGCTTCGGGGCCTTGAGATGCTCTTTATCCACCCATTCATTGTGAGAAGGAGGAAAGTCTTTCCACATGACTAAGAACTGAGTTTTATTTCTACGGACTCTGGAGTCCAAAATGTCATGAACTTCATAGTGTTGGTGACCGTCCACCATCATTGGCGCAGGGGTATCAGGACAGGGTTTGCGGAGATGTGAGGTGCGTTCAGGCTTTAACAGGTGAACATGGAATACCGGGTACAAACGACGGTAGGTTTTAGGGAGATCCAAACGGACGGAAACCGAACTGATTATCTTAGTTATAGTGAACGGGCCAACAAATTTAGGGCCCAATTTCTTGCATTTTTGCGGGCTATCCAAATGTTTAGTAGAGACAAAAACTCTATCGCCAACTTTGTAAGCCGGAGGAGCCGCTCGCTTCTTATCAGCATATAACTTATGCGACTGATGTGCATCATTCAAAGTCTTTTTTATGACAGGCCACACCGAAGACAGCTTGGCGGACCAATCAACCAAGGAGGGAACTGCAGGCGAGTCGTGAGGCAATTCGGGGATGGGCACAAAGTCCTGACCATAGATGATCCTAAAAGGGATCATATTTGTACTAGAGTGAACAGAGTTATTATAAGCCACTTCGGCATGTATCAGAAGGTCAGCCCAGTCATCCTGCTGAAAATTTATGAAACAACATAGGTATTGTTCCAAAACGGAGTTGGCCCTCTCATAAGCACCGTTCGTCTGCGGATGGTAGGAGGAGCTTAAGCCCTGGGCGGAGCCTATCAATTTCAAAAATTCCTTCCAAAAGAGCGATGTAAATTGAGTACCTCTATCCGAAATGATACGCTTAGGGACACCATGAAAGTGATAAATATGGTTCAGGAACAACTTAGCCAACGATTTGGAAGATGGAATTTTGGAACAAGGTACAAAGTGGACTTGCTTGGAGAAAAGATCCGTAACTACCCAAATGACGGTATAGCCTTGGCTGGTTGGAAGGTCCACAATAAAGTCCATCGAAATCTCCTTCCAAGGAGCCTCTGGCTTCACCACAGATTGGAGGAGGCCATGGGGTTTTCCCGGAGCACGTTTCGAAGCAGCACAAACAGGACAACTGGCGATACATGATTCAATGTCCTTTTTGAGGGAAGGCCACCAAAACTGGCGCTTAACTAGGTGTACAGTCTTAATGAATCCGAAGTGTCCCGCCAACCGTGAGTCGTGTGCCCATTGCAACACAAAAGGTCGTATGGTAGCAGGGCCATAAATTTTTGAACCAATCCAAGGGAGATCATCCCTGACAGTGCAATCACCGGAATGTGCGGAATACCATTCATCAGTAAGTAACTCAGATTTAATACGAGCAATCAATTCAACCGGTGGGGTAGACTGGACAGCGGACTGACCCCTGGTCGACATGGGAGAAGCCGGTAACGTAAGGGGGATCATGGGTTGCACAACTGTAAGTTTAGAAACATCATATTGGGGTAGTCTGGAGAGTGCATCAGCCATGAAATTTCCCCCCCCAGGAATATACTTGAGACGGAAGTTGAAACGATGGAAGTAATGTGCCCAATGTAGTTGCCTTGGGGACAGTTTGCGAGACAAAGTGAGAGCTTCCAGGTTTTTGTGGTCCGTCCAGACTTCAAATGGATGTGGGGCACCCTCAAGAAAATGACGCCAAGTCATGAGGGCCTAACGGACAGAAAATGCTTCCTTTTCCCAAATGGCCCAACCACGTTCAGTATTTGATAACTTGCGAGAAGTGTAGGCACACGGTTGAAGTATGCCATGTTGGTTGAGTTGTAGTAAAACTGCTCCCACAGCGACATCGCTGGCATCAGCCTGGACCACGAATGGGGAGTCGACGTCGGGATGCTTCAGAACGGGCTCAGCCGCAAACAACCGTTTAAGTTTCTCGAAAGCGGCCTGGCACTCCATGGTCCAGTTGAGGGGGTTATTAGGCCGAGATTTCCCTTCACCCTTTGTTTTGAGAAGATTTGTAATGGGCAACGCAATACTAGCGAATGATGGTATAAATTGGCGGTAAAAATTTGCGAAACCCAAAAAGCTTTGTAGTTGTTTACGAGTGCGGGGAGGCGCCCACTCCGTAACAGCGTTCACCTTAGCAGGATCAATTTCAATCCCATCGGAGGAAATACGATAACCCAAATAATCAATTTTCTCCTGGGGAAACTCACACATAGATAATTTAGCATAAAGCTCGGCAGAGCGGAGTTTCTGAAGGACGGAGCAGACAAGCTTGACATGTTCATCACGTGTTTGCGAATACACGACTATGTCATCAATATAAACTATGACCCCTTTGTACATGTGCTCGTGGAGAACTTCATTGATCAGTTGCATAAATACAGAAGGAGCTCCTTGAAGACCAAAAGGCAAAACTTTAAACTGGAAACATCCAAGCGGACAGTTGAAAGCAGTCTTCCATTCGTCGCCCGCTTTAATTCTTACTCTATAATAAGCTTCACGTAAGTCCAGTTTAAATGGTGTTAAGGTAAGAGTAGCCCTGAACTAAACGGAGAGTGCCATCTTTCTTTTCCCTAAACATCACCGGTGCGGCCACACGTGGCCTAGCGGGTTCAATGAAACCCCGTTTCAGGTTCTTATCAATGAATTTGCGCAGCTCATCCATTTCACGCAGCGACATAGAGTAAAGGCGAGGTTTAGGTAGTTGCACTCCAGGGAGAAAATCGATCGAGCAATCAGTAGCTCTGTGAGGAGGAAGCGAGTCACAAGACTTTTCGCTAAAAGTGTCCTTAAGGTCCCAATTTTCCTCAGGAATCTTGTCCTCACCAGGAATGATTTCGGGTGGGGGGAGAGCTAATGTGGGACCCGCAGGCTCCGTAACAGGAGCTAGATCAAGGGGAGACTCATGATCGTGATTTGAAAATGTGAAGTTATCTTCTGGTAGTAATAAAGATATTCGCACCCATCCCTCTTTCCAGTTAATAAGAGGATTCCATTTACGAAGCCAGTTGATTCCCAAAATGACAGCATTATCAGCTATGGGAGCCACGATAAAATTAATGGTTTCCTTATGAGTCTCACCAATAGAAACTTGAAGGGGCTCAGTAACAAAAGATGCGGGAATTCCCCCCGCCACAGAACCATCCATTTGGCAAAATGCGATAGGCACTCTTAAAATTTTTAAGTGAAACCCCATGGCGTAAACAAGATCTTGACTGATCAGACAACGGGAGCAGCCGGAATCAATGAGAGCTTGTGCGTTGCAGTTACGGCCACTAGATGGAGCTAAAAGCTTTAAATGAATATAAAGGGGCCCGGAGCGGCGACTTACCAAATTATCGTCAGAGGAGGAGGAGTCCTTCTCCCAGTCATTGGGCTGGGTTTCAGGTTGATCACTGGAAAGGTCAAGCGGCTCCATCCCACTCATCGCCGGCCTACTGCGCACGCTTGAAGTTTTAGTAGGCCTTCTAGCCTCAGTAGAAGAATGTGGGTGTGGTGGCTGTTTTGACCTGCAGTTGTTTGCCCAGTGCCCCTCCTTCCCACAGCGAAAACAAGAGCCTGGACGCGCTGGAGTCGATCTGCGCCCGCCCCTTTGCTTGTGGGAATCTTTATCAGGGGATCGGGGCCCAGGGCTTCCAAATAGTTTTTTCTTCTCAAAACGGGCTGGATCTTGTAAATGGGCCTGGTCCAGCTCAACATCTCCGGCCAGCTGAATCCAATCATCTAGGGAATCGGGGCGGTATCTGTTCACGCATGTTTGATAAATATCTTTATCTAGCCCCTCTGTGTAGAGATCCATTAACGCCCTCTAGGGAATCGGGGCGGTATCTGTTCACGCATGTTTGATAAATATCTTTATCTAGCCCCTCTGTGTAGAGATCCATTAACGCCCTGTCACTATAGCCCACCATAAAAATAGAAAGTTCTTGAAAAATTTGGGTGTATTCCTGCACAGACATATCCCCCTGGCGTAAGTCTCTCATCTTTATTCTAGCTTTTCTTTTGATTCGGGGGTCTTCGAATCGTCTTCTAAGCGCAGTCATAAAGCGTTCAAAGTCCCGCAACAAGGGTGAGTGAGTATTATGCAGAGAAACCAGCCATTTGGCAGCCTTGTTCTCCAAGGCCAAAGAGACAATCCTAATTTTAACATCGTCTTCAAAATCATCCGCGTACTGCTTAACAAAATCACTAACGTGAAGCAGAAAAAATCCCAAACTTTCAGGATCGCCATCAAACTTAATGCCCAGGGGAGGGAGTTTAGCAGGCCGGCGGGGGGGGGGGGCGGGACGAATTCCCCTCTGTAATTCTCTGCTGGTTTGTGCAGGAGGGGGAGGGGTTGTTCCTCTGATTTCTTGGGCAGCGGCCGTTGCTGTATCTTTTAACTGTTCGCCTTCCAGATAATCCCCCCCCCCGAGTTTATCCAGGGTTTCCCTCTTGTTGCTTGCCTGGCGGAGTAATTCATCAGCCATCTCCTTTAACTCCCTTTCTCCCCTTAGGAGCTCCGATATGGATGGCTTGGGAGAGGAGCGGTGGCGTCTGGTGGTATTGACCCCCGAGCCTATGTCTCCCGTCATCCCCACTCCCTCTGACCAGCGATGAGGTTTAGCTGATTCTTCGGCTGTCAGGTTTAAATTTAGGCCGGCTAAAAAATCCAACACTGACCTCGAGCCCTCCTTTGGAGCAGGTATATTGGATGCAGTCTCTCCCATAACTTGGGCTGGCAAATCCTCTGAAGCCGGAGGCTCCTCTTTGGCAGGTTCCGACATCAGGTTGTGATTTTTAGTGACTTCCTGCTTAATGTCAGGATCCGTTTCTTCAAGTACTCAAGAAAGACCACACTTAGACATTGTTTGGAATGAATAAGGTTACTTTTACTAAATACTGAAGAATAACAGACCAAGGTGAAGCAGGAAGTAACTAGTTTAGGCGCGAACAATGAGTATTAAAGCTTAAGCCCACCCCAATAGCCCTAACCCCCCCTAGCAGTGTCCAATGTACTTTCTTCTCCGACATCAGGTGGGCAGGCCATCACCGGCATGGAATGTGAGACCGTTAGACCAAAGATAACACCGGCCGGCAACATCTTCCACCAATCTTCCACCAGCTTTCATAATTGAACCCCAGCGCCCCACCCTCCCCGTTTCCATGGCAGCCAAGCAGCATAAGGAGAAACAAGTAGCGAAGGCTGACACACTGCTAATAAATCGAGTCCAAGCCCCACCTCCTCTCAATTGAATGGCAATATCACTTTTAGGGATACGACAGCCTAGGTACAAGAGGGTAGGTCACTCTAGGGTTTCTTTCAATTTGATGCTTTTCCTGTTTTTGCTTCAGATCTTGCCTGGCTCAACTGTATTCACTTCTTTCCTCTAATTAAAACGCCCATCTGCCTCCCTAGGCCCCATTTCACAAGGAGGGACTCACACCCGTTCGTCTGGGGGATCGTGGTCTCCTTCAGCTGAAGACCTTCCCTAATCATAATCGCCACCCCCCCCTCCCCAGGGCCCTAGGCTGATGGAAGCCTCGGTAGCCTGATGGGCACATTTCTATGAGGGGTAAACCCCCCTCGTGGCCCAACCAGGTTTCCATTATACCCACCAGGTCCGGGTCCCCCTTTGACACGAGGTCACGAATGAGGAGGGCTTTGTTCACCACGGACCTGGCGTTGCTTAACATCAGCCTAGGGCCCCGGCTCTGTGGTCCTTGCCCATCTAGTCTGCGATGGGAGCACGGGGAGTTGGAGCGCGTGACCGCCTGTAACCAGCAGCCCCGGTCCTCCGACCCTATCCGTCTCCCACCGCCCCTGCCCCTCCTCAGAACCGAACTAATGGTTAAAACCTCAGTGGAAACGACCTCCCCCTCCTCTTCCTCCATTTCTTCTCCTCTGCCGGCCGGCCCAGCTGTGTTCCGCCCCCTAGCTGGACTATTCCTCCCCTCCCCCCTGGAACCCCCTAAAAGCCGAATTAAAAATTTGGTTAAAAACCCCCTAAGACTACGCCTCGCCCACCTCTCTGGATTAATATATCCCTCATCAAGGTGAGCCCTCGTAAGAGCGGAGGGCTAAAACCTGCGAGAGGGTGGACTCCCGCAGTAGGATTGTTGTTGAAGTGTTGAAGTGTGAGTTCCACAAGACCTCACTAGATTACTTAGGCTATTGCATCTCCAATGAAGAAATAGAAATGGATCCAGGAAAAGTGAAAGCTGTGTTAGATTGGAAACCTCCAAGCACTTGCAGACAACTACAAAGCTTCCTTGGATTTTCCATTTTCAAACAGAAAGTTCATTTCAACTTTTGTAGAAATTGCTCTCCCATTGACTGGGCTATTGAAAATGGGGCCTTCTCCAATGAAGCCAAAAGCAAACCTTTGAGAAATTAAAACAGCTCTTTGCCCAAGAACCCATACTGCAACACCCCGACCCAGAATGACCATTCATAATCCAGACGGATGCCAGTGATGTAGTGATAGCCACAGTGCTACTGCAAAAGAATGAAGAAGGCCACTTCTTGATATGCGCTTACATCTCCAAGAAACTCACCGCTACTGAAAGGAAGTGTGCCATTTGGGAGAAAGAAGCATTTGTGATCAGGTGGAGCCCATCAAAGACGATCCCTCAAACAAGTTCGCTGGGCACAATACTTCCAAAGATTCCAATTCAAACTTAAACACGTCCCTGCAGTGAAGGACTTGCTGGCAGATGATTTGTCGAGAAAACCACAGTTCGATAGTAAGAAGGAAGAAGTTGTTCAATCCATCATTTCTTCCTCCCACCAAAAGATGGCCCAGGTCACCACCCAAAGCCAGGATAAGCTGATGACAGCAATGAAATCGGCACTCCCGGCAGACCCGTGGCTCAACAATAACAAGGACTTCTAATGATGAGCGGTGGCTTAGCCTGGATGGGATCCAAGTTGTACATCCCTGTGGGGTTGAGGCTGGAAGTCCTACAGCGAAGCCATGATGTCAAACTAGGAGGCTACTTTGGATTCCTAAAAACGCTCCACCTTGCCAGGCATCAATTTTGGTGGCCAAAGATGAAATCAGAGGTGGAAGATTACGTAAAAAGCTGTGCTACTTGCGCAACGATGAAAACACGGCTGGGGAAGCCCCCTGAACTACTAAAATGAGTGGCCAGCCCTAGCCGACCATGGGAAGAGATCACAATAGACTTCATTGACAAGCTCCCAGACAGCAGTGGAAATAAAGTAATCTGAACAGTTATTGATTTGTTTTCCAAGAAGGAGCTTTTCATCGCTTGCTCAGGGTTGCCGACCGCAAAGAAATTAGTGAAAATGTTTGTGAAACACATTTATTGCCTGCACAGGGTGCCCATGAGGATCATTTCAGACCATGGAGTTCAGTTAACCACCAAGTTCTGGAGAGAGTTCCTGAGGTCCATTGGATCCACACAAGCTCTCAGCTCAGCATTTCACCCCAGCATTTCATGGCGCAGCGGAGAGAGACAATGCGATAGTGCATCCAGTGTTACGTGGACTATCAGCAAGACAACTGGTTGGACTTGCTATTCTTCGCTGAAGTGGGGTACAACTATGCTGTCCACACCAGCACTGGATTAACTCCTTTTCCAGATTGCCAGTGGCATGGAATTTGTTCCCATGCCTGAGCTGCCTGGAGAACCTCCCTCCTCCATGTCTCTGAATGAATGGATGGACATGCTAAAGAAAGGATGGAAAAATACGAAGTTGTAAAATATCAGTTGTCACAGGCACTGCCAATACATTAATAATAATAATAATAATAATAATAATAATAATAATAATAATAATAATAATAATAATAATAATAATAATAATAATAATAATAATAATAATAATAATAATAATAATAATAATAATAATTTATTTATTTATTTATTTTATTTTATTAAATTTATACCCCGCCCTTCTCCTTGTTAGGACCCAGGGCGGCGCACAGGCATTATTTAAGAACACAAAATACAATAAATATCTATTAAAATGTATTAAATTAATAAACCCGTGCTAAAACCCAATATTAAAACCCTTGCCAATTATAAATTATATTCTTAAAAAGTCAGAAATGGGGGCTATCCTAGGCCGGCTTGTTGGAATAAATACGTCTTAAGACGTTGGCGGAAGAGGCGGAGGTCCGAGATAGTACGGAGGTCGGGGGGTAGGTCGTTCCAGAGGGCCGGGCCCGCCACAGAGAAGGCCCTTCCCCTGGGTGTCGCCAACCGGCATTGCCCCGTCGACGGCACCCGAAGAAGACCCTCTCTGTGGGAGCGGATCGGACGAAGGGATGTATGGGGCAGGAGGCGGTCTTGTATATAGCTATTATAAATAATAATTTTATTTATAGACTGCCTCGTCTCCCCAAAGGGACTCGGAGCGGTGCACAGGGAAGTTAAAAAATACAAATATAAAAATACATAAATAGCTAAAATAGAAAATTAAACAAATTATCCCTGCGCTAAAACCCACTATGCTAAAACTAAGCCCCCCTAAAAACCCAATTAAAAAACGGAGGACTAACCTAGGCCGGCCAAGCAAAAAAAGTGTGTTTTCAGTTTTTGACGGAAGGAGCGGAGGTCCGTAGTTGTTCTAATTTCGGGGGGAAGGTCGTTCCAGAGGGCTGGGCCCGCCACAGAGAAGGCCCTTCCCCTGTGCGTCGCCCGCTGACATAGCCTAGTGGACGGAACCCGGAGAAGTCCCTCTCTGTGGGAGCGAATCGGCCGCAGGGATGTATGGGGCAGAATCCGATCCCGCAGATAGCTAGGTCCCGTGCCATGGAGCGCTTTAAAGATGATGACTAACACATTGAAGCGCACCCAAAAGATGACAGGCAGCCAATGCAGCTCGTGCAAGAGCGGTGTTACGTGGGTAAACCTTGAGGTTCCCATAATTGCTCGCGCGGCTGCATTCTGGACAAGCTGAAGTCTTCGGGTGCACCTCAAGGGGAGCCCCATGTAGAGAGAATTGCAGTAGTCCAGTCGGGATGTCACGAGGGCATGAGTGACTGTGCATAGGGCATCCCGATCCAATAGGGGACGCAACTGGCGTACCAGGTGAACCTGGTAGAATGCCCTCCTGGCCACGGCTGTCACTTGATCTTCCATGGATCCAGGAGGACGCCCAAGTTGCGTGCCCCATCCACAGGGGTAAGATGTTCGTCCCCTATGGCCAGTGATGGAGTCAACTGGTTGTACCGGGATGCCGGAAACCACAGCCACTCGGTCTTGGACGGGTTGAGTCTGAGTCTGTTACTTCCCATCCAGGCCTGCATGGCTTCCAGGCACTGGCACATCACCGCTAGGGCATCGTTGGGGTGGTTTGGCGTAGATATATACAGCTGCGTATCATCAGCATAGAGATGGTACTCTACCCCAAAACCACGGATGATCTCGCCCAGCGGCTTCATATATGTGTTGAAAAGGAGGGGCGAGAGGACCGACCCCTGAGGCACCCCACAAGTGAGAGGTCTCGAGGTCGACCTCTGCTCTCCTGCCAACATAAATTGCGATCGACCGGAGAGGTAGGACGAGAACCACGGTAATACGGTGCCCCTCACCCCCAACCCCTTCAACCGATGCAATAGGATACCATGGTCGATGGTATCAAAAGCCGCTGAGAGGTCTAATAGGACCAGGATGGAGGAACAACCCCCATCTCTGGCCCTCCAGAGATCATCCACCAACGCGACCAATGCCGTCTCGGTGCTGTGCCCGGGCCGGAAGCCGGACTGGCACGGGTCCAGATAATCAACTTCCTCCAGATGATGGGGAAACTGTTGTGCCACCACACTCTCTACAACCTTCGCCAAAAAGTGAAGGTTGGAGACCGGACGGTAATTCACCAACAATGCTGGGTCCAGAGAGGGCTTCTTCAGGAAGGGTCTCACCATTGCCTCTTTAAGGGAGGCAGGCAAGAAGCCCTCACTAAGAGAAGAGAATTGACTCCAAGGCCCCCCTCCTCCCAACTGAATGGCAGTATCACTTTTAGGGAATTTGATTTTCTCAGAGGGCTTCCTCAAGTTGACACCTTTTCTTGATTTCACCATCATAATGAGGCCAAAACAGCCAAGGAGGAGAAGACTTCCTATTTTGCAATGGCACAGCAGGACCCAGACAGGCAACCTAGAGAGGTTCTGATCTGAAAAAGAACAGCACAGCCTGTTAATCTTTTCAGCACCTCTAGTGCTTGATCCCATCGCAGCAAAAGAGACACCAGACAGAGGCCCAGGACCTGGAATTCCACCCAGACTCCACCTGGCAAGTAGGACAGGTGCACCAAGCTGTGCCCACAGTTGCTTGGACTGATACCCCAATGAACCAGCTGAAGCTCCTGCCTGATCTTCAAAGGCTGATCCCAACACAAGGTGGTTCAGCATGAGTCTTTTGATAAATCTCATAGTGAGAGCAATCCACCCATGGAACAGAAGTTGCCTTCAGAGGTTGTGGGAGCTTCATCCCTGGAGGCTTTCAAGAGGAGACTGGACTGCCATCTCTCACAAATGGTGCAGGGTCTCCTGCTTGGTTGGGCTATAAAACCTCCAAGATCCCTTCCAACTCTGTTAATCTGTTAAATACTCAGCATGGCGAGGCTAGGGAAGAGAAGGACCAGGGGAGCCAGGAGAGCATCTCCAATATTTGAGGGGCTGCCCCAGAGAGGAGTGGAGTCAAACTATTTTCCAGAACACCTAAGGACCAGACAAGGAATAATGGATGAAAACTGAACAAGGAGAGATTCAATCTAGAAATAAGGAAACATTTCCTACAGGGAGAACCATTTACCCATGGAACAGTAGTTGCCTTTGGAGATTGTGGGAGCTACATTCCTGGAGGCTTTCAAGAAGAGACTGGACTGCCATCTGTCAGAAAGGGTGTGTAGGGTCTCCTGCCTGAACAGGGGGTTGGCCTAGATGACCTCCAAGATGCCTTCCAACTCATTTATTCTGCAATTATCGAATGAGATGGAACTGAAACTCAGATGCTAAACATTCAGGGCTTCTTCAACCACAGAGGCAAGAATGTGCCTAGGGGAAAAACGTTTTACTGGTGGGTTTTATCTTATGAGTGCTGTGTTGGAGTCTCAATTCAGCCCCTTTTTATCAATTAATGCTTGACAAGAGATCCCCTGCTGTGGGAATCTATGGAGCTACATAACAAGATAAAATAGATCAAGATAAAATAGATCCTAAGAACATCTTCAGTAGTTCGGGTAGTAGAACTTAATACCTTTAGCAAATATATCTTCTGCCAACTGTGTCTTCCTCTGCCTCTCTCTGCCTGCTTCTCCCATCCCATCAGATCCCACCGAATCAGCCTGCTTGGATCCCTGTTTGTATTCCCAAGGACAGAAAAACATCCAGCACAAACTCATTTTAAGGAGACTGTTAGATCAGACAAAGGATTCCGACTCAGGCATGGTCAAAACAACAGGAACGTTTATTCACACTATTTACAACACACACAAGATTCAACTGGCCAGGTTTCTTCTCTGGCAACCTCTTATATAGAGTTACCAGGCAGGAAACTCCTAGCAAGCAATTGCACAATGTAACTCCTTTCCAGACAGATTCCAGACAGCTCGTCTCAGTCAATTAACACAGCTGCCTGATCTGTTCCGGAATGCGGTGACTCAAAGGTTACCAGACTTGCTGTCTGGGCTGAG
Organism: Rhabdophis nuchalis; assembly: GCA_039707465.1. NCBI lineage: Eukaryota > Metazoa > Chordata > Lepidosauria > Squamata > Natricidae > Rhabdophis > Rhabdophis nuchalis. The sequence goes on along the minus strand of CM077662.1, from coordinate 12,568,616 downwards.
GACTCAACACTCCTTCCCCCATAGTCAGTGCGCATGTGTCCAGGCACTCTGTCCATCACAGTACATGCGCACGCGTATTCGTTCAGATAGGCGGGGCGGTGTCGGATCCGCCCCGAACGCCTTAGTTCCTGCGGAGAGTTCGGTGCGGGCAACACGTCCTGTGGAAGCTCCTCCCTGCGGGGAGTGGAGCTTTCGCCTACGTCACCACGGCCTGCCCCCGGAGGTGGAGTCGCCGTAGCTGGAATTGGCGATAATAGTAAGTCCGGGCGAGGGGGCATGGCGACCGGGCTTGAGGTAGTTGACGGTTGCTGGCAGGCAGCGTTCTGGTAGGGTGGGCCTCCGATGGGCGAGGCCCACAGCTCAGTATTAGGTTGAGTGGAATGGTCCTGATGGCCTCCCCAGGCGTTGCCTGCCGAGGAGAGGCCTGGACAGGCAAGGGTCTCAGAATTTCCAAACTGCGGCTCGGCTTGAATAGGGAACAACGGCCCAACGGGGGCCAATGGGCAGGAATGGCCTGGTGTGGTGAAGGCTGTCTCCGGCAGGCGGCGCCTCAGTTGATCCAGGTGGCGCCGCCACTCAGATCCATCGTGAAGGCCGACCCTGTAAGAACAGGGGCCGGTCAAGTCCAAAATGGTGGCGGCAATCCATCGCGGCTCCCCTGAGAAGTTCCTTGCCCAAACTAGGTCCCCAATTTTAAATAAGCGAGGGGCGGAAATCTGCAGGTTGCTCCTCTGCAACCCGTCGTAATCGGGGTGCAGTCTGTCCAGGGTGGTCCGCAAGCGTCGGCCCATCAAGAGCTCTGCGGGGCTTTTCCCTGTGGCCGGACAAGGTGTGACATGCTGTCCCAAGAGGTACGCAGCCACCCTTGCCTGCCAGTCCCCTTTATCCAAACGGGCCAAGGCTTCCTTGGCCGAGCGGACTGCTCGTTCCGCGCGTCCATTAGACGCCGGGTGATAAGGGGCAACCGGCGCGTGGCGGATCCCTTGGGTGGCCAGAAAATCCAAGAAGGTGGAGGACTGAAATTGGGGCCCGTTATCTGACACAATGACATCCGGCAACCCGTGGGTCGCGAACAGGCGGCGCAAGGCGCGCACTGTGCTCTCCGCTGTGGTGGAAGCCATGATAATCACCTCCACCCAGCGGGAGAATGCGTCCACCACCACAAGGAAAGTCTGGCCATGGAAGGGACCTGCGAAATCCAAGTGGAGCCTGGACCACGGGCTCCTGGGGATGTCCCACTCCCTCGGCGGGGAGACCGGCGGGGCCGGCCGGGACGATTGGCAGGAGGAGCAGGCGGCCACCCATTCCGCCACTTCAGCGTCCATGCCAGGCCACCAGACATAGCTCCGGGCCAAAGCCTTCATACGGACGACGCCTGGGTGGTTGGCATGGAGCGACTGAAGAACCATGTGTCTGAGAGGGGAAGGGACGATGACCCGATCTCCCCAACACAAGCACCCGCAATGGAGCGAGAGCTCCAGCTGGCGTGACTTGTAAGGCCGAAAGTCTTCGGCCACGCTGCCCGAAGGCCAGCCCCTCAGCACCCATCGGCAGACCTGGGCGAGGACGGGGTCTGCGCGGGTGTGAGCGGCGACGGCGGACGAGGACAGGGGCAAGTCCGACTCCGCGACCATCAGGACAGAGAGGGCAGGCACAGGGGTCGGATCCGGCCCCGGGAGAGGGCAGCGGCTCAGGGCATCAGCATGCCCTATCTGCTTGCCAGGACGGTATAGCAGCGTATAGTCATACGCTGCCAGGAATTCCGTCCAGCGGGTCATCCTGGGCGACAGGATGGGGGGGGGTCGGACGGTCACCGGCCAACAGCCCAAGGAGTGGCTTGTGATCCGTGACAACAGAAAAAGTCCGCCCATAGAGGTAATTGTGGAACTTCTTAATCCCGGACACTACAGCCAAAGCCTCCTTGTCGATTTGGCTGTAGTTTCTCTCCGTTTGAGACATTGTCCGGGAGTAAAAAGCAATGGGGGCTTCCGAGCCGTCTGGAAAGACATGGCTAAGGACAGCCCCCAGGCCAAAAGGGGAGGCATCGCATGCAAGCTCTGGCAACCTCTTATATAGAGTTACCAGGCAGGAAACTCCTAGCAAGCAATTGCACAATGTAACTCCTTTCCAGACAGATTCCAGACAGCTCGTCTCAGTCAATTAACACAGCTGCCTGATCTGTTCCGGAATGCGGTGACTCAAAGGTTACCAGACTTGCTGTCTGGGCTGAGGACTCAACAGAGACTATCCTGGATGCCTTTCTAACCAGGGTTTCTGCTACGCAGGTAACATTGAGATGAAGGTCTTGGGAGGCTGAGGATGGGATCTTGGGCTGGGATCCGAGGTCCAACTGGATTTCATCCTCCCATCTCCCTGGAGGGCAATTCAACTGCCAAGTTCCATCCTCACACGCATTGGGAGTGGAAGTCCCTCTCAGCGGAGAGTCTAAGAAGCGTCCTGAGCAGGAGAAGAAGAGGCACACTTGGTGAAAGACCACAAAAGCAGCGGAAGGCCAAAGGGGAAAGGGAAGTGGCAACAGCGGTGATTCAACGAATGGATTTGGTTAGATTAGACCACAGAAAATATGTGTCATCCATTTCTGTCACAAACAACAAACCCACAAGAATCCTGCTTACAACCAAGGCGAAGGGACAGGTTTACTTCACTGGGCTTGGCAAATCCTCATCTGTGCCAAAATTCCTGGCATGGAAGATGGTCAGCAGGGTGGAATGGGGAGGAAAATAGTGGGATTGAAGGGAGTGGGGGGGGGAATATTAAGGCTATCCAGATCAGAACATCTTGAACAAATTTGCATTGCTGAAATGGACAAAAAATTCTGCCCAAATGTCAGATGGGTTGAGTGTGCTTAAACAGACGTTAAGGGGAGAGCAATAGGTGAGCCCCTCTGGGTGGCTCCATTCAGTGTCTCTTCGGAAAGTGGACACCTGCTAAAAGATTAAGATTAAGATTAAGATTTATTCGATTTGTATAACCGCTCCTTCTCCATCGAGATGGACCCAGGGCACAAAGAACCCTCCCTACCTGTCCACATCACCCAGGGCAAAAGAGGGAGGCCAGGAATTCCCTGTCAACGGCTAGGATACTCACCAAAACCCCGCAGGTCAAAGGACTCACTTGTCCACTTCCATTTTGTTTTGTGAAATGATTTGTGCTGTGCATTGACCTGAGTCCTCTTGCTCTAGAGGGCTGAGATGTAATTCTCTGCAGCCCTTGGAGACTCTCACTCTGTTTTGAAAGACTGGGGGGGGGTAACTAGGAGGCCACAGGGCTCCCCATAGGGCACCACAGCAATATGGATTGTCTTGTTGTTGTCTATTTTACTCCAGGAAATCTTTTTATATGGTGGAGTTTTCCACACTTTGAAAGTGATCCACCAGGACACTGTTTTGTAATTTAGTCAATTAATTATAGGTGTTCAGATATTTTAGCATTTTACTTTTTGTATTTATAATGCTTAGCAGTCTAAACACCGCCCCAAGTCCCTTTTGGGAAAGGGTGCGGTATATAAATTAAATAAACCATAAACCATTTTATTTACTCCTTAGTCTTCCAGAAAATGTTTTCAAAATGGTATAATGTGCTCACCTGTGATCATAATGAAGGTATTATTTTTGTAGATCATCCTTCTCTTATCAAAAAACCAAAATATAGGCTTCCGGTTCCGGCTCCTGCGGCGACGGGCGAGCCTAGCGCTCGCTCGCCGCTTTGTTTCTCTTTCTGCCCCCCCACGGGGGTGAGACTCCTCTTGTTTGAGGGTCTCCCGTAAAGCCGGCTCGTCGGGGGGCGCCCCCCCACGGCGGTGGAGGAAGTGGCCCCCGGCGCGGCTTAGGTGAGGGAGAACATGCTGCGGGGGTTTCTCCCTTCGCCTAAGGAAGACGGCGCCATTCATAACAATGAAGAGGGTTAATCGGCTCAGTCGGAAGGCTTCCCGAGGCTTCAGCTGTGAGGGGAGAGTGAGTTTTTAAAAACCTTTTTTTTCTGCTGTCAGCCAGGCTGAAAGGACTGGGAGGGGGGAGTTTGTTTTAAAAAAAAACCCCTCGGACTTAAGTGGCACTTGGAAATGGCTTCTCGTGGAGAGAAAGCGGAAATCTCTAATCCTGACTGTTTGCAGCAAGGGAAAGTTGTCTGTGGTTGTTTGCAACAATGTCTCTAGGTCTGGCTGAAACAATTTCTTTTACCACTCTCTCCTCTGGGCTCTGAGTTTGGGCGGTGGAAGATGGCCTCTCTTTGTCCCTGACTGACTATTTTACTTATGGAAAATTTCCAGCGTCTCTTTGCAACTTGGACTCCCTCTGGATATTAAGGAAGAATTTTTTTTTCTTTGGATTTGTGATCTCTTCTCTGGAGTATCTTCGTTATTATACTTATTGATTTGGAAAACTGTCTCTCTCTTGGTTCCTGAATTTCACAACTTTACAACTTTGAACTGAACTTTTGGCTCCTGGTTTGCCTCAACAGCCCCACCCCAAAAACGCCATTTTAGTGGCACTGACTTTAACAATTAATCATGGCACAAGAAACAGCACTGGCAAGCTTAGAACAAAGGATGGTTTCTCTTGAAACTGTTATACAAACTTTGGTACAAGAGATTAAAGCCCAGAGGGCAGAAAATATCAACTTCAAGAAGGAGCTATTGGATACACGGAAGCAGGTGCTGGAAAATACACAGAAGAATGAAGAACTGGAAGGGGGGCTGGTGGGGGCTAAGGGAGAGATTTAAAATGTTACTAATGAGGTTGTGGAAATAAATGGGCATGTGTCTAGGATTGATATGGAAAGAATGACATATTTTTTGAGATTTCAGAATGTTTTTGAGCAACCTGGTGAATGCCTCCCTGATCTTATGAGCACGATTATAGCAGACTATTTACAAAAACCTAAGGATGAGATCAGGGGGGACATTGACCTAGCTTATAGAATAAATTCAGCATATGCCAGGATAAATGAAGTGCCTAGAGAGATACATGTGAAATTTGCTAGAAGGTCAACCAGAGAGGAAATCCTGAAAGTGCAGAGAGGGAGTCCGTTAATTTACCAACAAAAAACGGTTGCCATCTTGAAGCAGATCCCTAGAAAGATTAGAGCTGCAAGAAGGAAATTTTCCTTCTTGTCTAAAACATTGTTTGATCATGGGATTTGGTTCAAGTGGGTGACACCTGAAGGGATGCTGGTGTTCTGGGAAGGAGGAAGAGTGAGGATTAAAACAGTTGCTGAGGCGGAAGCCTTTCTTAAAAAACATTCCTCTATCCTGGGGGAGGACTCAGGGGGGACGGAGGGGGCCATGGCCCCGCCCACTGGGGGCCTGGGAGGAGAAAAAGAAGATACAATTGCCAAGAGACTTAGATAAAAAAAAATAACTTTGCCTTGATTTTTTCTGATTAATTTTGCATAATATTTGTATTTGGATTTTTTGTAAATGTCTGACAGTATAGAACTGAGAACGTAGGTATATGTACTTGCTTTCACTTTGTAGTGTTAAGATAATAATTTTTTCTTTTATTGTTATTGATGTATTTTGAGGCCCCGGAAGGGCCGACGACTTTGACGTGAATACTCTCAAAATTTCTTTGTATCCCTTATCCTACCCTATAGAAAAAATTGTAAAACCAATAAAAGTTTTTCAATATAAAAAAACCAAAAACCAAAATATAGCTAAGTAGCTCAGTTAGCTCCTTGGGGAGTGGGGGGGGGGGGGGGGGGGAGAGAAAGTTCCTCCAAACTTTTATATCTATTCTAGTAAAGATCATGTTTTGGGTCCCAAACTTCAGTGTTGGTTTGATGCTGAACCTGAAGCTACAAATAGAGCAACAGAAACACAACTTACCTAAGAGAAGGATTGGGAACCACAAGCTGAGCATGATCTTGTGTGACATGTCAGCAAATGGCATTCAAGAAAAAATGAAGAGAAGCTTAGTCTAACTTTTGCAAAATGTACAAGGACTTCCTCTTCCATGAGGAAGAGATTGCAGCTACAAAATTGTGCAGCCTCTTTGAATGGGCGAGTTTCTCCATTGGACATTTGAGCTCAGAAGTTTCCTTCTAGTCACCGCAATGTCTGTTTTCTATTGTTGAAGGAGACAAACTTTGCACAGGCCCAGAAAGGATGAACCAGCCTCACTGAAGGGGGCTGCAGGCAATAGGGAATTTTAGCTTAGGTGGGTTGTATTTTAAACGTTTTTAAATTTTAGTACAGGTTTAATTTAATTCATTTTTAACTTTGTATATATTGTATGTTTTATATGGTTTTTTAATTTTTCCTGTACACCGCCCCGAGTCCCTTTGGGGAGAGGGGGCGGTTTATAAATCGAATAAATTTGAATTTGAATTTAGCCAGGAATACTGTAAGGATTGCTTCTCCTAGCTTAAGAAAGTGAAGACTCTTGAAATAGAGTGTTTCAAAAGGAAGCTTTTATTAAGTAGAAGGTAAGCCATTAATGTTAAAGTAACATCTGAATCCCCTTAGGCAATGCAAGTAGAATTAAAGCAATACAGACCCCTCCCATTAATCAGAATGCAGATTTTAGCCAATACACAAGTGTGAAAGTGGTTCTTTTGCCAGCTGACCTGAGAACCAAATAAACAGACATTCCCATGGCTATTTTCCATTAGACATTAAAGTGAACCATCCCACATGGCCATCATAAACCTTCCCCCCAAAAGTGATGGGATCTGAAGGTGCTTTGGCAGTTGTAAAATATCAGTTGTCACAGGCACTGCTAATAAATCGACTCCAAGGCCCCCTTCCTCCTAACTGAATAGCAGTGTCACTTTTAGGGATCTGACAAATACACAATAAGAAAGTAAGCAAATCAAAAATATGTCAACAAATTGCTTAAAACAATCTTCTCAAAGTTTGCTAAGCCCGAATAGAAACCAATTTAAAAACAGCCAGTAAAACAGCTGACTGGTATTAGGGGAAGGTCGTTTGCTCCACATGGGGGTTAGATTTTGCTTTCTAGCAAAGAAACACAATGACTATTTTTTACAAGGAAAACAAATGTCTCTTTGTTAAAGAACATACAGAAGAAGAAAACGGGCTAGCCTTTGTTGAATGTCAAGTTCTCAAATAATTGAAGTATATAAACATTGACATGTGAAAGCATCAAAACCATTAAACATTAAAGTGTAATTTTCCTATTTCCCTTCATTTCCACTAAAGCCCATTAGAAGCAGTGCAAGATCAGAAGAGATGGAGAGAGATGGCTCATAGAGTTGCCAAGAGTTGGAGGGAACTGAATGGATAACATCATCAAAGCCCACCAGAAACTCAGGGACATACATTTAAAGGAAAGAGTCACTCAGATTTCAAAAGTTTACAAACTACTGGAAAGCGATAAGACAAAATTTCCTTCGCTTTCTTTCAAACCTCCCACCTTATCCCACTTTATCTCACCACCTCCCAGGTGGCTTAAAGATGGCCACAGTCAAGCCTTCATTCTTTTGGGGCCAAAGCTTCTCTCTTTTCCATGCTTGTCTTCTCTGTCTTTGGGGGCTACACATGGCAGAAGTGAAAACAATATCAGAAAAGCAACATTGACCACCCTTTGAACCTTCTCCCCCCCCCCCCCCCCACTAGCCAAATTGGTAATAGACTTCATTGGGTTGTCGACAAGAGTATCCTTGTCTCAAAGGCTCCTCTTAAAAGCTGCCCAATATCTCCATGGACATCTGGAATGAAGGGGCAGGAAGCAAAGCTACCTTAGGGTTCTCTTGTGTGGGTCCAACGTGGGGCTGGGCCAGCCTTCTTCCTCCTACAGCTGTTGGGAAGAAAACCAAGATGATAGTTGAGTTTTAGGAGATATGAGGCACCAGAAGTCAAGGGGCCACCACTTAGAGCAGATTGGAAGGTGCAAAAGGAGAAGGGGAAACTTGGCTGCAACATTTATATTCATTCATGTCTCATCCATCAATGCCTTCATGAAGGAGGTGGGCTCAAAGTAGAACCCTAGGTTGATCCTGTGGGGTCATTTTGTGCCAACCACTCTTTATGCCTCTCCCCAGACATTCTGTCTTGAGCAAGGCAAATCTGACTGGGATGAAAGAGGCTTTGTGTCGTGCAGGGACTTGGGATCAAACTCAGCCTGTAGATCCTGAGAAATAAAGAGAATCTCCTGTGGGGAAGAAGGAGAAGGAAAGAAGAAGAGAAGGGTAGGGTTTCTCAGAGGGCTTCCTTGGGATGGTACCTTTTCTGGGTTTCTCCATGGGAATGAGTTCCATACAGCCAGAAAGAAGGAGACTTCCCCCTAGGCCAAGGCACAGCAGGGCCCAGAGAGGCAGCCTGGAGAGGTTCTTGGCCTGTCCTGGAAAAAAAAAGCACAACCAAGAATGTTCTTTTTGCGTCAACTCAGGAAGCTCAAACTGCCCGAAATGCTGCTGATTCAGTTCTACAGAGGAATGGTTGAGTCGGTCATTTGCACCTCCATAACTGTCGGATTTGACTCTGCAACCCAACAAGACAAACACGGACTTCAATGGTTAATCAGAACTGCAGAAAAAACAATGGTTGCCAACCTGCCTTCCATTGAGGACCTGCACCCTGCACAAGTCAAAAAGAGGGCTGTGAAAATATCTACACACCTTTCGCATCCTGGTCATAAATTGTTTCAACTCTTACCCTCAAAATGATGCTATAGAGCACACCAAGACAACTAGGCACAAGAACATTTTTTCCCAAACGTCATCACTCTGCTAAAGATTTAATTCTCTCAACATTGTCAATTAAGGCTACATTACTTTTACTATTAGTCTTCTCATTGTTCTTATCACCCATCTCCTCCCACTTATGACTACAGGACTGTAACTTTGTTACCTGTATCCTTACAATTTATATTGATATTGATTGTTTCCTGATTGCTTATTTGTATCCCATGACTATCATTAAGTGTTGTACCTTATGATTCTTGATGGAATGTATCTTGTCTTTTTATGTATACTGGGAGCATCTACACTAAAGACAAATTCCTTGGGTGTCCAATCACACTTGGCCAATAAAGGATTCTATTCTATTCCTATTCCTATTCCTATTCCTATTCCTAGAGTAGAGTAGAGTAGAATAGGCAACAGGCAACAGGCCCTGTTGATCCTTTCAGCTTCAAAGTGTATTCAGGTTGCTTTCACTTTTGTGCTTCACAGCTTGCAAACGGACCAGGGGGAAAGAGAGAGGTTGGAAAGTACATTCCAGACAATAACAAGAAACTCTTTCATGGGAACCAAGAAGATGCCAGCCAGAGTTCACCAAATCTTCCCACAACAATACCTGGACACCTAATTGGACAGTGTGTGACCTATACTCCCACAGAGAGGGACTTCTCCGGGTGCCGTTCACTAGGCTGTGCCAGCGGGTGACGTCCAGGGGAAGGGCCTTCTCTGTGGCGGGCCCGACCCTCTGGAACGACCTTCCCCCCGAAATCAGAATGACCACTGACCTTCGCTCCTTCCGACAGCTTTTAAAAACTCATTTCTTCCGTTTGGCTGGCCTAGGGTAATTTTAATTAGTTATAGTGTTAAGGGGTTTTAGGGACAGTTTTTAGTTTTTATAGATGTTTTTAGCGCAGGATATGTTTAATTGTGATTTTAAATTTTGTACTCTGTGTTTATTGTTTTTTAATTCTCCTGTGCCCCGCCTCGAGTCCCTCTGGGGAGAGAGAGCGGGTTATAAATAAAAATTTATTATTATTATTATTATTATACTGATGGGAGGATTCTATTCTTTAATTATACTGAATTGCCCAGAACTGGTTTTGCTTTCATTCTGTGCTGAAATAATGTACTCAATAAAGGTTTGCATTAAGACATTGGGTCGTCTCAACAGTGCTTAGCTGGTTGGAGACCCATATTTGGGAGGAGCCAGGAAACAGGACCCCTGAATCCACTGTCCCTCAGCCTTGCTAGGACTGAGTCCAACAATGGTCCTTCGCATCAGGCCCTTTATAATTATCTACAGTTCAACAGTTACAAGACACACTTGTAAATCTCTGTTCTTTACTACAAAACAACACTATTGCAATTAATTCAGGAGAAATGGGATCAAAATTAGGGCATGGCATTCATTCAATCAGAGCACGAACACATTTCTAAATCAAGGTTTCACAAGTGCTGCTATAATAATAATAATAATCATCATCATCATCATCATCATCATTTTGAACTACTTGAGGCTAAAGGGAGGAGTTTCTGGCTGTGTGCAGGGGGGGAAGAAAGGTAAAGATTTCCCCATTTTGAACTACTTGAGGCTAAAGGGAGGAGTTTCTGGCTGTATGCAGGGGGGGAAGAAAGGTAAAGACTTCCCCATTTTGAACTACTTGAGGCTAAAGGGAGGAGTTTCTGACTGTGTGCAGGGGGGGAAGAAAGGTAAAGACTTCCCCATTTTGAACTACTTGAGGCTAAAGGGAGGAGTTTCTGACTGTGTGGAGGGGGGAAAGAGAAAGGTAAAAGAAATAATACATTCTAGATTTGTGCGCTTAAGACTGTGATTGTATTTTATTTCAAAATGACTGGCTTATTTCAATGTAATAACTGTTTTGCACCTGTCTTCCGCAGTACTCTTTTCAAATTTGGATACTGTTTCAAAGGTCTCCCCCTTGCAGACAAATTAATAGATTACATAGACACATAACATATCTTGAATCTGTAATTGGTGCTCTCCAGGCAGAAATTAAGTGTCCAATTCGGCCACTCCACCCTGTGGCGATGCCACACTACCAGCCTCCCCTACCGCAAAGATCCCACAGAAGAAGAGCAGCCTGGACAACTGTGGGATCTGGCAGGGTGAGAGCTGTGACCCACAAACACAAAACTTTTGCTGTGTCCCAGCATAACAGATATAGCGCCCTTGCTGATCTTAATGGGGACACTAAAGTGACAGGTCAAGGTAATAATGACGACTCAAATAAGCAGCGGATTGTGGTCCAAAGTGAAGAACCTACTTCAGAAATGCAAAAGTGTGAACCAGGGATCATGCATCAGTCACACAACAAGAGCAAGGTACCCAAAAAGAGAAGTCACCTCCTGATTGGTGACTCAATCGTAAGAGATGTAAACTTAGGTAAGGATATGGAGGTTTTGAAAGATGTCAGATGTTTACCGGGTGCTACAGCCAGCAGAGACAAGAGGCGTATTCTTAAGATAGTCAAGAATGCAAGTAAGGACTGTAAAGTTGATGCTATTATACATCTTGGCACAAATGATCTGTCCCATAAAGATGTAGCTTCTGTGCAGAATGATTTCCAGAGTTTGGGGTACGAACTTAGTAGTACAGGTTGTAGGCTTATCTTCTCAGAGGTTATACCAGTATACAAGGAACAAAAAGGAAAGGGCCAGCGCATAGCAGAGTTTAATGTGTGGCTAAAGGAGTGGTGTAAAAAGGAAGGCTTTTGTCTTATTAGTCATGATTCCTGCAGCTGGTCCAATGATAAACTGTACAAAAGAGATGGTTTGCACCCATCCAAGAAAGGGACTGAGTTACTTGGCACTAAATTCACAGATTTCCTGGCTAAACATTTAAACTGAATAGTGGGGACAGAGAATCAATAGATAAAGAATATTTCTGTCCCCAGCAAACTAAAATTCATAGGGTTATCAGTGCGTGTAACATAGATAATTGTGCAGGTAATATTATCAACACTGCTGTCAAGCAAAACCAAACAATTAACAGTGGGTGCCATACCATGTACATGAACCATACAAGTGGCAAAGAAATAGGGGCAAAGAGAACCATAGTCAGGCATAACACAGATTTCGTAGACAGAAAACACAGGGTCAATCAAAATGGACTCAAATGTCTATACACCAATGCACAGAGTATGAGGAATAAACAGGGTGAATTAGAAATTCAAGTAAATGAGGGCAGATACGATATTGTTGCCATTACAGAAACTTGCTGGGATGAAACCCACAAATGGAACATACAGCTAGAAGGATTTAAATTATTTAAAAGAAATAGACCAAATAAAAGAGGAGGTGGAGTTGCACTATATATAAGAAATAATTACATCTCTACAGAAATAGAGCACAACAATGATGAGAACTATCTTGAATGTATTTGGGTCAATATTAAAGGTTGGGGGGGGGGAATGATATTGTCATAGGTCTATTCTACAGGCCACCCAACCAAGCAGAGGAAGTGGATGTACTTTTTGCTAACCAGCTAACTAAGGTATGTAGGAAGCACACTGCAATAGTAATGGGAGATTTTAACTACCCTGACATCAATTGGGAAACAAACTCTGCACCAAGTGGAAGATCCAACAGGTTCCTAACAAACCTAGCAGACAACTTTGTTTCCCAAAAGGTAGAGAAGGGAACAAGGGGATCAGCAATATTGGACTTAATTCTCACTAACAGAGAGGAAATGATAGAAGGTGTAGAAGCTACAGGAACTTTGGGGGCAAGCGATCATGAAATACTGGAATTCAACATTATGCAAACAAAAGTAGTTGAACAAAGTCAAACTAGAGTCTTAGACTTCAAGAGAGCTAATTTCAATAAACTCAGAGAGAGCTTGGGAAGGATTCCATGGATGAGAATCCTCAAGGGGAAAACAACTCAAGAAGCTTGGGAAATTTTGAAAAATGAGATTATAAAAGCCCAGTCCAGCGCAATACCAATGAAGAAGAAAAATAACAGTTCCCAAAAGAAACCAGCATGGCTGCATAAAGAACTCTCTGACAAATTGAAAGACAAAAAGGATAAATATAAAAAGTGGAAAAAGGGGGACATAACCAAGGCAAAATATCAGCAAATAGCCCGAGCCTGTAAAGATGAAGTGAGGAAAGCTAAGGCTCACAATGAAGAAAGGCTTGCCAAAAAAGTAAAAAATAACAAAAAAAGCTTCTTCCAACATGTTAAAAATAAGAAAAAAGTTAAGGAAACAATTGGTCCACTGCTGGGAGAAAATGGCAAGAAGATGATAAGCAACAGGGAGAAAGCAGAACTATTTAACTCTTTTTTTGCATCTGTCTTTACACAAAGGGATAAAACAGTCCAATCAATCAAAAACAGCACCACAAATATCAGATTAGGAACACAAGTCGAAATAGGGAAGAAAATGGTAAGTGAGCACCTGTCTGCCCTGGACGAGTTCAAATCACCAGGACCGGATGGATTACACCCCAGGGTTCTGAAGGAACTGGCAGACGAGATCTCAGAACCACTGAACTATATCTTTCAGAGATCCTGGAGCACCGGGGAACTGCCAGAAGACTGGAAAAGAGCAGATGTGGTTCCCATCTTCAAAAAAGGAAAAAAAACAGATCCAGGAAACTATAGACCCATCAGCCTGACCTCAATACCAGGAAAGATTCTGGAAAAGATAATTAAACAACAAATAAGTGAACATCTAGAAGCAAACAAAGTAATAGCCAAAAGCCAACAGGGGTTTGTCAAAAACAGATCATGCCAGACGAATCTAATTGCATTCTTTGACAAAGTAACAAAATCAGTGGACCAGAGGAATGCTGTTGATATAATTTACCTGGACTTCAGTAAGGCATTTGATAAAGTAGACCATAACCTACTATTAGATAAAGTAGAAAATTGTGGGTTAGACAGCAGCACCACCAAATGGATTCGCAACTGGCTGACCAACCGCACTCAACGTGTAGTCCTCAATGGAACTGCATCTACATGGAAGGAAGTATGCAGTGGAGTCCCCCAAGGCTCTGTTTTAGGCCCAGTACTCTTTAACATCTTCATCAACGATTTGGATGAGGGGATAAATGGGGAACTCATCAAATTCGCAGACAACACCAAGCTGGCAGGAATAGCCAACACTCCAGAAGATAGGCTTAAGATACAGAAGGATCTAGACAAACTTGAACATTGGGCACTGTCTAATAAAATGAAATTCAATTGTGAAAAAAGTAAGGTCCTACATATAGGCAAGAAAAACCAAATGCACAAGTACAGTATAGGTGGTACCTTGCTCAATAGTAGCAACTGTGAGAGGGATCTCGGAATCCTAGTGGACAACCATTTAAATATGAGCCAGCAGTGTGCAGCAGCTGCCAAAAAAGCCAACACAGTTCTAGGCTGCATCAACAGAGGGATAGAATCTAGATCGCGTGAAGTGTTAATGCCACTGTATAGTGCCTTGGTAAGGCCACACTTGGAATACTGCATACAGTTTTGGTCGCCACGATGTAGAAAAGACGTGGAGACTCTGGAAAGAGTGCAAAGAAGAGCAACCAAGATGATTAGAGGACTGGAGACTAAGACATATGAAGAACGGCTGCAGGAGCTGGGTATGTCTAGTTTGATGAAGAGAAGGACCAGGGGAGACATGATAGCAGTGTTCCGATATCTCAGAGGGTGCCACAAAGAAGAGGGAGTCAAACTTTTCTCCAAGGCACCTGGGGGCAGGACAAGGAGCAATGGGTGGAAACTAACCAAGGAGAGAAGCAACTTAGAACTAAGGAGAAATTTCCTAACAGTAAGAACAATTAACCTCTGGAACAGCTTGCCTCCAGCAGTTGTGAATGCCCCAACCCTGGAAGTCTTTAAAAAGATGTTAGACAGCCATTTGTCTGAAATGGTATAACGTTCCTGCCCATGCAGGGGGTTGGACTAGAAGACCTACAAGGTCCCTTCCAACTCTGCTATTGTATATAGATGTATATAGTTTAATGAAAAGAAGGACTATGGGAAACATGATAGCAGTGTTCCAATATGTCAGGGGTTGCCACAAAGAAAAGGGAGTCAAACTATTCTCCAAGGCACCTGAGGGTAGAACAAGAAGCAATGGGTGGAGACTAATCAAGGAGAGAAGCAACTTAGAACTGAAGAGACATTTCCTGACAGTTAGAACAATTAGTCAGTGGAACAACTTGCCTCCAGAAGTTGTGAATGCCCCAACACTGCAAGTCTTTAAGAAGATGTTGGATAGTCATTTGTCTGAAACAGTATAAGGTTCCTGCCTGGGCAGGGGGTTGGACTAGAAGACCTCCAAGGTCCCTTCCAACCTTGCTATTGTATTATTGTATCATCATCATCATCATCAATTTAATTAGTACATATACAGTAATATCCATATAATGAGAAGAGAGGTGACTGCTTTCCCCAGATTAAATGGACAGCTTGACCAGAAGCCTTTTCTCTGTTTAATTGGCCATGGGTCCAGTTTTCTTGCAGTTTTTCTATCTTCAGATACTTAGCCACTCCAATTAAATGTTGGGCATGGTGCTTCTTCCTTCACAGAGGCAAGACACCTGCTGGAAAAATCTTTTACTGGTGGGCTTATTTTCTAAATGCGGAGTTTGATGTCTAGGTTCAGCCACCTTTTATTCATTAATACTTGACATGAAGTCCCCTTGGGAACTAAAGAGCAAAAGATCAACATGAATTCTACTGGTTTTTCCCCCCCATCAACAGGAGGTAAAAGAGATTGTAAGAATGTAATGGTGGTTCTGGGTCATAGATCTTAAGGTCTCCAATTCAAATCTTCTCTGCCTTTCATCTGCTCGTATGTCTTTCTCTAACTGTGTCTCCTCATCCCACCAGATCCAGCAGAATCGACCTGCTTGGAGTCCCATTGATTTGGGAGCGTGATCAGGTGGGGCCAGGAAGTCAACCAATTCTGTCGCACCCTTGGGATCATCATTGCAATGAATGTGAAGCCCAACACTTTCCCAACAATGATTCTCCTGCAGAAATAACCATCTCTGGGACCTTTGTTCTTCCAACTCAAGATCACCTTCATCTTCAGCCCCAAAGCCTCTTTCATGGAGGGGAAAACTTACCAGCACAAACTTCCTTTAAGGTGACTGTCCGAGATGCTGATTCAGCTCTAGTGTCTGCTTTGCAGGTGACTTCAAGATTAAGATTTTGGGAGGTGATTGTTGTCTCAGAATTGAACGTGGTCTTGAACTCTGATACCCATCTGAAATCCACCGTATCTACCCAGTTCTCTGTAGAGCAATTCAGTCGCCATTCTCTGTTTCGAGTCCCAAGAGGAGTGCAAGTCACTCTCAGCTGAGATCTCATTAGATGTCCTGAACAGAAAATAGAGAGACACCATTTGTGAAAGACCACAAAATCACCAGGAGGCCAAAGAGGAAGGAGAAGCAGTAACAGCAGTGGTTCAATGAAAGTTTTGCTTAGATTAGAGCAGGGAAAATACGTATGACACGTTTTTGTCACAAATAACAATCCCATAACAATTGTCCCTCTCAAGTATGACATTCATCATGAAGGGGGAGGACCACTAGGGTATAGGAGGGCAGGTCCCCCTCATCCTCCACCTCAACAAATCCCTCTTTATATAAATCCATGGATTGATGGCTCTCCAGCATCACCTCCCCAAAAACCCCTCAACTCTTTCCCAAAGAGTTTGGCTCTCCATCCACAGAGGGGATCCTGAACTGCCTCTCTGGAGATTCCAGCCTCAAAGCAAACTCACCTTTCTCTTCCCAACACCCCATCCAGCAATCCATTTGGCCTGTCCAAGTCCAGCCTCCATGGAGGGAGAGGCCTGGAGAGATCTGGGCTGGATCCCCACAGGTGGCCTTCCATGGGGGAAGAAAGCAGAACACAACTTGAACTCCACTTCTAACCCATCAGCTCCAGGCATGGGAGATGGTGGGGAGGGTGGAACAGGGAAGAAAATGGTGGCATTTTTGTGCGTGTGCAAATATAACCAAGGCTGGTTCAGACTATGTTTAAACTATTTGATTAATAGGTTTGCATTTAAATACTCATATCTGCTTTAAAGAATACAGAAACTTTACTCTCGGGTAATGGTTCAAAAGAATGGAGCAGCCGATGTGGAGCTCGGGGCTCCATCCAGAAGATGCATCCCTTCAGAAACTGGACAACTAGACAATCTCTCCCAACAGAAAAGCCTCCCACCTCTTCACACCATCAGGGCAAAGGAGAGAGACTAGGAATTTGCTGCCATGGCTGGGATGCTTACTAAATATTTTCAGGTCAAAGGTCTTATATTTCGGCTGTTTCTTTCCTTGAACAATTTTTGCAGTGTAGATGCCAGCATCCTCTTCCTCTAGATTGCTGAGTATTAATTCTCTGCAATCCTCAGAGACGCTCAATCGTCTCAGCAATGATGGTAGGTGAACCTGGAGGTTACATGGAACGGAAAGTCTCATCCAGGCAAATTTGTCAGTGCCATTTTTCATCCAGAAAATTTCGTCTTCCACTTCGAAAGGTTTTCCCCAAACAGGGAACACTCCGAAAGAGACAAACTCCCCAAGAAAACCTGTTATGTCTTCTGGTTCAGAAGCTCCTGCAAGAAAACAGAGGAAGCCTTCAACAGACCACAGACTGCAGACCACCCACCCAAACAGAGAAAATCAATGCTAATCAGTTGACAAATACATGTAGGAAATAAATCAGAGTAGTAATGGGGAACTAGTCACCCTGACATCAACTGGGAGGCAAACTCTGCATCAATTGGAAGATCAAACAGGTTCCTGATGAGCTTAGATCAGCGATGGCGAATCTTTTTTGGCTCATGTGCCATAAGCGGGGGGAGTGCAAGGGCATTGTGTGCAGGCATGTCGCACCCATAATGCAATGTGAGACACACACACCCTGTTATGCGTGCATAAGAGGCACTCCCCCCATTTTTTCCATGCTTTTTTCACCCTCCCCAGGCTCCAGAGCCTCTATAGGAACCCAGGAAAGGCGAAAACAGCCTTCCCCGCCCCCCTGGAGACACTCCAGAGGCTTCAGGAGCTTCCATAAAGCCTCCGGAGCGCAAAAAACTGCCCTATGGGTAAAATGGAAGTCCTGGAATAGACTTCCGGTTTGCTCATAGGGCCGGTTTAAGCCCACTAGAGCCTTCGGGGGCCTTCCGGAGGCTTCCACGAAGGCTCTGGAGGTCAAAAAACAGCCCTATGATCAAACCGGAAGTGACTTTCGCAAATGGCCAGAAGGCTAAAGTCATTGAAAGAGACAGTGTGCAATTTCCCTATCTGGAAAAGAAGTTTAATAATATATTAAGGGTGCCAGAAATGAAGCATAACTCATTGAGTGCCTCTACTTTAGAGAAGCAAGGATTTGAGACCACGTTTGCAAATGGGAGGTATCTCATAAAGAGAAATGGGAATATTTGTGTGCAGGGCATAAAAGAAGATAACCTTTATGTGTTGCAGGGACCAAAGTTTCAATGTGCCCCAAAATTTGGGATTGTGGTACAGCATGATTCATGTGTTCACCTCTTGCATAGAAAGCTTGGCCATATCAGCTTCAGAGTTTTGCAACGGATGGAACAGTTTGCAAAAGGATTAAATTTAAATGGATGTAAAGCATATTTGAATTGTGCCGTATGCAAATCATCGAAGTCCAAGGCATTCCCAGTAAGCAAAAGTAGCACAAGGAAGACAAGAGCTCGAGAGCTGATACATGCATTTGGTTGGGCCAATGCAAACCAGTTTGGGAGGTATATGCTGTCATTGTAGACGACTATGTTGTCCCCAAAACTGGGCTCTTGCTTGCTGTCAAAGCAGCTAAGTCACCGGACACAAGGTGTGATATAGAATCATACTTTTATTTTGGTACCAAGATCTAAGGACCCCGGTTTGAAAAGCTAACAAGGGCCCAGAGTAGAATCTTACAACAGTTTTGATATTTAAGGGATGGTCACATTCAACCTTTTGCCCTTTCCCTAATAATGCATGCATAAGAGATCATTTTGATTGGTTATTTGGATTTCGTGTCACTTGTTTTTAACCCCATGTCATGGGTATCTTGCAAAGTATGCCACCTCTATGTGGGTTTTGAGGTTTTTCTTATAAGTGAGCTATTCTTGTTCCTAACATCCTGGCTAGTGGTTTTAAGATGCCCACTTTTGTCCTGCTGTTAATGTGCAGCCCCCCTCCTTCCTATTGCAGAGCAGAATAAAAGAACAGTTTTTTCTGAGACATCTCCCCCGTGACCCCCCTCCCTCTTCAGTGAGAGACAGGAAAGGAGCAAAGCTCTTAATTGTCAAGGCAAAGAAATGAAGACAAAAGGAAATGTTTTATCAGAATTCATATTCCTCACTCTCATGTCCATTCCATCCACACCTGGGTCCTATCTCCACCTGGGACCCTTCCTCTGACATACATCTGGTCATACATTCCATCATCTGATCCTTCAGCTACAATGAAGGACTCACTGCTGGAGGACTCTGGGATGAGTAGGTCATATTGGAGTGAAGCCATGTTGACTGCTAATTGTTTAATCAATAGGCTGTGGAGCTCCTCCATTAATGATGCTCCATATGCAGTGCTATATAGGAGAAGGCCATCTCTGGCACATTTAAGGGTTTTTGGAAGCAATGCGTGGGTGCATATCCCAAAACCAATTAGAAGAAAGGGACAACCAAAGGCTAGAAAGCTCAAGTGTATGGGCTATGAGCCAGGCTCAAAGAGCTATCGCTTTAACGATGGAAGCAAAAGAATAGTGATTTCAAGGCCTGCAATTCTGGAACAGAATTGATATAAATTTTTGGAATGATTCACTTCCGGATGGTGATCCACTTAGTGATGGTAACTCACTTAGTGACAGCAACTCACTTAGTAATGGTGTCAGCGTTCAAGGAAGAGAAGCTGAAGAAGAAATGAAGCAAGAGAGGGTTGAAGCAAAGGAGCAGTCAATGCCATCCAGGTCAGAGCGATGGAACAAGGGGATTCCGCCTGACAGGTATTCTGCTAGTGAAGTCCAGGTGTGCAATGTATGAGCCAGGGAACTATCAGGAAGTTTTGCCATTTCCTAAAGTGCCAGGTAAAGTGGAAGGAAGCCATGGAGAAAGAAATGAAATCCATGGGTGAACATAACATGTTCATTTCTATGCCTTTGACACAAGGTAGCAACTCTATAGGGTGCAAGTGGGTATACAAGAAGAAAGTACCACCCAATCATGAGATACGATATAAGGCAAAGTTAGTGGCACAAGGTTTTTCACAGCTGAAAAATGTGCACTATGATGAGGTGTTCGCACCAACAGTAAAGAGTTAAAGCGTAAGGCTGGCACTAGCATTGGCAGTGGCACATGGCCATTAAATTTGGCATTTTGACATAACTTTGACATAATTCTAAACTAGAAATACAGCAAGAGAAACGCAACTTACCAGCTCCCAAGAGAATGACTGATAACCACAATCCAAGCATAATCTTCTGGGACATGTCAGCAGCTGGCATTTCATCAGAACGAAGCAAAATCTGCAAATTTCTGCAAAATATAAATACTCTGGTTGATTTGCATAATATCCTAATGAGGCTCTAATGTTTCTCAAAAGTCTACAGCCTCCCTTTCCTGCATTCTTTCTGTGCAGTGGAGTTGAAGGCTGCCTCTTCAGTGGACGAGAAAATGCAACTGCAAGTCTTGCAACATTTTATTTATTCAATTTATATGGATACCCATGAAAACTGGAAAACTGAGGACTAGGAGGCAGATAGGGTGAAGTACATTTCAGTTTATTGACAGCAGTGGAGGCAAAGACAGATCTTGAGCCTTTACAGTCCACAGCTGCCTCTCTGTGGGTCGAGGCATACTTCCAGATGATCAAGGCAACGTTTTCCTTGTCAATCACAAAGTATCGAGGAGCCAATTGTGATTCATACTGAAACAAATCCCCCACAAACAAACAATTGTGTTATCTGCCCATCGAGGTATTATAATTCCCTGCAGGCGGATCTCTGTTTTGGCTCCTTTGCCCAGTCCTGCTGTGCAGCTGCCATGCCAAGTTAGCAGGAAGCAGTGCCAGAGCTGTTCTCATTGTCTTGTTACATTTGTGCCAGATGAAGAAGAAGTGCCTTCTACAGAAATGAGATGCCTTCTTCTCAAAGGTGGTTCCTTCTTTGTATGGACATCTGGGAAACATCTGACATCAGTTCTGAGTAACCACCATGGATTTGTAGAAAGACTCTAAGAAATCTGGATTGTGGAGAGACTGATCTATACATGGACTACCACGTTGACTGTATTAAACACCAAACCAGTGGCTCACGTCCCTACAACCACAACAACCGAATAAGCAACAATCGACAACCCCAACAGCCCAACAACCAACAATCAACAACCCCAACACCCCAACACCCAAGACAAGGCATGCAGAACCCCCAAGATCACCCAGGTTCACCTCTAGAGTCTTTAAGTGCAAACTCTTCAACCAAGAAGCCTCGCAAATAAAATGCCTAAAATTCTTCTCCTATTAAATACAACTCAATTTGACCTTATATTTGTCTGAAAAACGTGGTTAAACAAATCCTTTCCAGACTCCATTATCACCACAAGTGACTACCATGTCCAGCTGATATCTGACTGTGAAATCCGAAGAGGAGGAGGTGGTGTTGCCATCTTCTACAAAAAGTCCCTAGATCTGAAAAACATTCAAGTAACGCAAGAGCTTGCTCTTCCTGAGACCATTATCTGTGATCTGTCACTAAATACCACAATTCACTTCCTTTTACGTCACAGAGCCCCTGATTATGGTCTTGATCATGCAAGCAAACTGGCTAGATTACTAATGTGGGCAGCCTCATGCCCATAGCCCATTATCCTTCTTGGTGATCTCAATTTACCTCTTATTAATTGGACCCTAAATGAGTGCACAACTCAAACAATACATATGACCCTGTTTAATGCCATCCCTACTTTAGGACTGGCTCAATTGGTAACTATTAACACTAGATTCAATCTTCTGCCACAGTTGAAACACAATTTATAGCCTTCATATCAAAGAGCCGTTTTCCAAGAGTGACCACAGCATGGTTGACATTTTCCTAAATTTGCATCCATGCAAAGAATCTCATGATACGACTCCTAAGCACAGCTTCAAAATAGCAAACTACGACCTCATAGCTGCCCACCTCTCACCTCTAGATTGGCAAATCCTATTCAATGTCTGCAACACTGCAGAAGGCCATTATGACACTTTTCTACTCAAAGTTCAAAGAGTCATTAATCTATATGTACTTTACAAATACATAATACATGTATTTGATGTTCTGATTTTTATTGCCAATGTGTAGGGCAGAGCATTTGTTAGCAGAGATTTGGAGTTGCCAATTGTTTGACCATTCAGATACATAATCTAGGTTGTTTTGTAGAGTAGTAGAATTTTCTGTGGTGTTAAATAGTTTTACATTGTAGGCAAAGAGGATGCAGCTGCTAATAATATGGCCACAAAGGTTGTTAATTAGAAAGAGCGTTGGTCCTAGAATGCTGCCACTGTTAACTGGTGCAGGGTTAGATATAGCGTTTCCAATGTTGGCTACTTGTTGCCTGTTTGATAGGAATGCAGCTATCCACTTGTGCAAAGATCCAGAAATGCCATAGGAGCTTAAACTAAGAAGAGGTTTACATGACAGAAGTTTGTCATGAACCACTGAATCAAAGGCTTTGCAGAAGTCTATGTAGATTGCATCTATTGCTTTACCCTGGTCGAGTTGAGAGGTCCAAATGTTTTTGCAGTGTCTGAGTTGCAGATTGCAAGACAATTTTTTTCCTGAAACCAAATTGCTTGTTATGTGTATTTTTAATTCCCTGTGCATCGCCTCGAGTCCCTTTGGGGAGAGAGAGCGGTTTACAAATTAAATTATGATGATGATGATGATGATGATGATGATGATGATGATGCTGATTATTATTATTATAGAGAGTAGGTTGTTTGTCTCTAAGTGGAGGGTGATGGATTGGTTTATGATGGATTCCATGACTTTACAGGTGATGCAGCAAAGGGAAATTGGTTGGTAATTCTCCAATAGACCCAGCTCTCCTTTTTTCAAGATAGGTATGACCATTGCTACTGACCATAGGTGAGGCAAGGAGCTCGTTCTAAAAGATACTTCACAGCTAAGGCGGTGGAGAGCTGTTTTAGAAAGGAGGCCCATATTCCAATAGAAAGAGATGGCTTTAGGTTGGGTAGTGCCCTTTTGACAGTATCTTCCGTAAAATCAATGTGGATTAAATCTTTGCAATTGGTTGTTGCGCAAGTAGGAAATGAGGGGGAGATGACATTGCTGTTGACAGAAACTGAACTGGAAAAATTGTTGAAGAGATTGGCCTTAACGGCGTCATCATTACAATCTTCATTATTTTGCCCTTTCAGAAGTCGGATGGTTTCTGAGACTTTGTTTGGCGTTTATGAAATTACAGAAGGCTCGATTGGATTTCGTGTGTAACAGCTCTTCCTCCTGTTTGCAATTGGTACCTTCTGCTTTTATTTGGCGGCATAAGACTTTGTATTGGTTTTTGAAGTTAGCTACGTAGCCAGTTTTATTTTTCTGCTAAAGGGATTTTTTGGGTGGGGATTGGAGTTTCCTTATTGATATGGGTAATTTATTCTTTTGGGCTTTGGGTGTTATGAAAAGTACATATAGATTAATAACTCTTTGAACTTTGAGTAGAAAAGTGGCATAATGATCTTCTGCAGTAGTGCAGTCATTGAATAGGATTTGTCAATCTAGAAGTGAGAGGTGGGCAGCTATGAGGTCGTAGTTTGCTATTTTGAAGCTGTATTTAGTAGTCGTATCATGAGATTCTTTGCATGGATGCAAATTTAGACAAAAATCAACCATGCTGTGGTCACTGTTGGAAAAAGGCTCTTTGATATGAAGGCTATAAATTGTGTTTCAACTCTTGCAGAAGATTAGATCAAGGCAGTTGTTGAATCTAGTGTTAATAGTTACCAATTGAACCAATCCTAAAGTAGGGATGGCATTATACAAGGTTGTATGTATTATTTGAGTTGTGCACTCATTTAGGGTTGAATTAATAAGAGGTAAATTGAGATCACCAAGAAGGATAATGAGCTATGGGCATGAGGCTGTCCACGTTAGTAATGTAGCCACTTTGCTCGCATGATGAAGGCCATAATCAGGGGCTCTGTAACATAAAAGGGAGTGAATTGTGGTATTTAGTGACAGATCACAGATAATGGTCTCAGGAAGAGCAAGCTCTTGCGTTACTTGAATGTTTTTCAGATCTAGGGACTTTTTGTAGAAGATGGCAACACCGCCTCCTCCTCTTCGGATTTCACGGTCAGAGATCAGTCGGACATGGTAGTCACTTGTGATGGTAATGGAGTCTGGAAAGGATTTGTTTAATCACGTTTTGCAGACAAATATAAGGTCAAATTGAGTCGTATTTAATAGGAGAAGAAATTCCAGCATATTATTAGTGAGGCTTCTTGCATTGAACAGTTTGCATTTAAGGTCTCCAGCGGTGAATCTGTTTGATCTTGGGGGCATGCATGCCTAGTCTTGGGTTGTTGTTTTTTTTGAAAAAGTTTTTTATTGGTTTTCAAAACTTTTACAAGGGAAAAAGGTGTAGGGTACAGGTAACTTTACTTTACTTTTATTCAATTTATAAACCGCACCCTCTCCCCGAAGGTACTTGGGGCAGTGCACAGGAAGTTAAAATATATATATACATAACAGATATAAATATTTAAAACCAAATTAAATAGTTCTCACCCTGTGCTAAAATCTTAAAAACTTAAAACTGTAACCCTTAAAATCCCGATTTAAAACAATTTAGACCTCAGACTATGGGCTAGGTGAGGTAGAATTAGGCCAAGCCAGCCTGATGGAAGAAATAACATTTTGGTAGCTTCCTTGCCATTGGTGGCTTTCCCCAAACTTCATAAGTTTAAAATTTTAAAGGTAAAGGTTAAACATATGAAAAGATTACATTTGTATACTCTATATATTCAATCATCTTTTTTTTTTGCCATTTTATCTTGTATCAACCATTACAATAGTATTTCAAATAAACTCATTTCTGTGATCTGAGTCTTTTTACAATTGACTCCTCTCCCCTGTCCCTGGGTGGGGCCGGCGCTCCCTCCGTTTCCCTGTCTTCACCTCCCAGCTGGAAGGAATGTTTTTTAATAAAAGCCTTCGCCTCGCTTAGTGTTTTGATTTTTACTCTGCCTCCCTCCCAGAATATCAATATTCCCTCTGGTAATAACCACTTGAACCATATTTCCTTTTTATATAATTTCTTAGACAAGAAGGAATAATTCCTCCTTATTTCTCTAATCTTTTTCGGAATCTGTTTCAAAATGATTACTTCTTTATCCTGACATTTTAAAATTCCATCCCGTTGAGACCTCAATATCTCATCCCTTGTGGATCTCCTAAGAAATTTAACATGAACTTCTCTTGGTACGTTATTTATCCTGGCATAAGTTGAATTAATTCTATAAACCAGCTCCATATCCCACCAGAGTTGATATTTCTCTCTTTTAAGGTATTTTGCTAATATTGTACTCATAAGGTCTTTAAGATCTTTGTTTCCTGACTCTGGTATATTCTGGAACCTGAGGAAAAAAGACATACTTTCAAATTCAATTTTGTTCATGTTTGCTCCCAATTCTGAACCCTCCCTCCGAACCTCCTTCACCTCTTCCCCTATTTCAGCCGTCTCCTTCTCTAGCTTTTCAATTTTTTGTTTATTTTCCATTGCATTTCGTTGCATTTCCCTAAGCTCTAATGTTAATTCTGACATCTCTTTCCTCATTTCATTCATATTTTCATTCATGCTATTCATATTTTTCATTATTTCTCGAAACATTTCTATAACCAACGGATCCTTTGGGCCCTCTCCAGCAGGTTCTTTCTGTAAAAATGTAGGAATCTTCGACTGTGTAGTCGGGCTGGAGACGGCAGAGGATGGAGCAGAAGCTGACTTTCCTGTTGGAGGCTTTCTAGAAGCCATTGTGTCACTCTCAGTTTCTTAGCTGACAAAGAAATGGCGCCGGAGAAACAGACGACCAAAACAGTCCGAGGTATCAGGGAGTCCGAGTGGGAGTTCAGTCTTAAGAGTTCACTTAAAAGAAAAGGAAACCTTACAGTCCACAAACAGGAGTCCACGAATTGGGAGAGACTTGAGAGCCTTTGGTAGGAATGTTTGAAGTGAAGGGTTTATAATCTTTCTTTGGTAATGAAGTAATTAAGAAGGGAAAAGCTTCAGCACTGTAGAGGAGTTATAAATGGAGAACAAAAAAAAGCCATCTTGACCCGTCGCCCGACAGGAAGAAAATTAAAAGTTTCAATTACTTTCTTTTTAAAAGAGCTCCGTAAGAAACAGTTGCAAATGTGATAAGATACAATTCTTTCACATAGTTTGTTCAAATAGCAAGTTAATCCATCCTCTCTCTATTTCAATGGAAAGGGATCGGTTAATAGCCGCTCTGTCCAAGTGGGGGGGTTGAGAACTACCCCCCTCCAATCTGCATTCCAAGTTGATTGAACTAGCACTTACAATGATTTATTGCTTGTCCTCCATCTGCAATTCAAGAGATTAGGGAAAGTTTTTCATCTCCAGCATTTCAGCTACTCTGTTTATTCTGCATAGATCCCAAGTTCTATCCGGCGAAGAGGCAAAACCGCCCCCCCCCTTTTTTGCTCACTGGCTCCTAGAACGAGGCTGGGGGGTTCAGGGGGTAAGTTGTTCCAAAGGGCTGGGCCCGCCACAGAGAAGGCTCTTCCCCTGGGTGTCGCCAGTCGGCATTGTCCGGCCGACGGTACCCTGAGAAGGCCCTCTCTGTGGGAGCGTATCGGTCTAAGGAATGTATGGGGCAGGAGACGGTCTCGCATATAACTAGGCCCTGAGCCATGGAGCGCTTTGAAGATGGTCGTCAGAACCTTGAAGCGCACCCGAAAGACCACAGGAAGCCAGTGCAGCTCGCACAGGATTGGTGTTATATGGGAGTGTCTAGGCGCTCCCGTAATTACCCGCGCGCTGCATTCTGGACTAACTGCAGCTTTCGAGTGCACCTCAAGGGAAGCCCCATGTAGAGAGCATTACAGTAGTCGAGTCGAGAGGTGACGAGTGCTTGAGTGACTGTGCGCAAGGCAGCCCGGTCCAGTAAGGGGCACAATTGGCGCATCAGGCGTACCTGATGAAACGCCCCCCTGGCCACGGCCGCCACATGGTCCTCCATGGACAGCCGGGAATCCAGGAGGACACCCAAATTGCGCGCCCTCTCCACGGGGGCTGCTGTTTCGCCCCCAATGGCCAGAGTTGGAGTAATCTGGCTGAACTGGGGTGCCGGAAACCACAGCCACTCAGTCTTGGACAGGTTGAGCTTGAGTTTGTTACTACCCATCCAGATCTGTACGGCCTCCAAACACCGGGACATCACCTCAGCGGCATCGTTGGGGTGGTCTGGGGTGGATATGTACAGCTGAGTATCATCAGCGTACAGATGATATCCCACCCCAAAACCACGGATGATCTCACCCAGCGGCTTCATATATGTGTTGAATA
This sequence comes from Rhabdophis nuchalis, assembly GCA_039707465.1. NCBI lineage: Eukaryota > Metazoa > Chordata > Lepidosauria > Squamata > Natricidae > Rhabdophis > Rhabdophis nuchalis. Next base: position 12,541,384 of record CM077662.1, on the reverse strand, counting down.
GTAGGGGCGAGAGGACTGACCCCTGAGGAACCCCACATACAAGGGGTCTCGAGGCCGAACTCTGCCCCCCTGCCAACACATATTGCAACCGACCAGAGAGGTAGGACGAGAACCACCGCAGAACGGTGCCTCCCAGCCCCAACCCCCCCAGTCGGTGCAATAGGATACCATGGTCAATGGTATCAAAAGCCGTTGAGAGATCTAACAGGACTAGGATAGCGGAATATCCTCTATCCCGCGGCCTCCAGAGATCATCAACCAACGCGACCAATGCCGTCTCGGTGCTGTGACCGGGTTGGAAGCCGGACTGGCATGGATCTAGATAATCAATAAAGGAGAGATAAGGATAACAAGACCTATATAGGTATGGGTATAATATGGGAAAACTGGATATACAGTTTAAACAGGGATTTGAAAAGGAGGATTAGAAACGTTTTGGATACTAAATATTATTAATGTTTGGTTAGAAGAGGATACAGGGAATAATGATGTTGGAGGATAGTAGAATTAATAAATATGATACCAATACGTGCTTATGCTTTAAGTTTTGGTATGGTTCAAGATGAAGGACGTGTAATACAATTATAATTAAGCATGAATGGAGGCATTAAAAGGATAATGCCTATAAATATATTTAATGCGATGTACTTGAAATAATATGAAACTTGGATGAATATTGAAGAGCTGCATGAATATATTTGTAATCAGCGGATACCCTTCCTATAGCATGTAAGATGGAGGATTTTTGTGTTGTGTTTAAAAATAAAATAAATAAATATAAAATATTTAAAAAGATAATTTCATCAGGAGAGATTATCGATGCCGGAAAGTTTCTGCTGATGCTAAGAACCTTAGTCATCTATTTTGATGTTGTAGTCAAGTCCAAATAAGGAGGAATTTGGATGCTTCAGTTCTCGTTCGAGTGCATCTTTGATGAGGATGGAGACGTCAGTAGAGGTGTAGCTGGGTCCATGAGGTTGTGATTGAGGCTGAGGTTGTCGAGATGGGGTAGTTTGATGACATGACGGCTCTTCAATTTTCTGCTTTACATCATCTTTTTTGAGGGATGCTACAATGGTGTTAAGGGATTTTAATTGCGCTTCAATGCTGTCGAGGGATGTTAAAGGCGATTCAATAGACTTGACCCTTTCTTGCAGGACATTGGCATTCTCACGTTTTGGTTTGCAAGACGGGCAGAGAAGTGGGAGGGGGAAATGGGAGGATGGGAGTGGGGCCTCTTGTATGAATTGGGCCATGGCTTTGGTGAATTTCATGCATTTGTGGTGAGCATACATGCCGCGTAGGGAGCTCTCATTGAACTCTTGTCTTCCTCAACGGGACCTGAACAGAGGAAGTAGCATGAGCTGGTGTTTTGTAGGTCTTGAATAGAGATTTGTTTCATTTTGTGTGTGGGTTTGGTGGTGGAGTGTTTGCTAGGCATGGTAGTTTTGTATTTGCAACCCAGGCATTGCCAATTAAGTATTCTATGTAGCTGATTTGATTGCCCAATTACAAAATCAAGAATCAATCGATAAACAGACTAATTAGACAGACAATTTAACAGGGGAGTATAAATTATAAATGAAGGATTAACTATTACTTAATAGTGCCTGGTCAATTCAATAGTTAATAAGTTACTATACAATCAAATAATGTCAGTAAATTAATTAAATGGTCCTGATAGTGAAAATAATTAATCAGTGGAAAAGCTGGAGGTTTTTAAAAAGAGATTGGATAATCATCTGTCTGAAATGGTATAGGGTCCCCTACTTGTTCAGGGGTTTGGACTAGACAATCTCTAAACTCTCCTTCCAACTCACTTATTTTGTATTTTCTCTGGGCATAAGTCATTTTTTCCCAGTGCTGTTGTAACTTTGAACACTCACGAAATGAACTGTTGTAAGTCCAGGACTTCCTCTATTGAAGAAAGCGAGACTGCAGCTCTTTGAGTACGATAAAAGATCCTCGTTAGACTATTATGGAAATTAACCTGACTATTTATATTTTGCAGAAATTAGACTTTGCTTGACTTTACTTCTTGAAATGCGAGTCACTGAGACATCATACGAAAGCATGCTCAGCTTGTGGTTTCCAATCCTTCTCTTCGGAGTCGGTAAGTTGTGTTTTACAATTTCGGCAACAGTGGTCAACGTCGTGAATGCTCTACCTGACTCTATTGTTACAGCCTCAAACCCCAAAAGTTTCGTCCTTAAATTATCCACCGTGGACCTCACCCAATTCCTAAGAGGTCCGTAAAGGGGGCATGCATAAGCGCACCAACATGCCTACCGTCCCTGTCCTACTGTCCCCATTTATTTGTACTCCTTGTTCCTGTCCATGTTTATACTTATTCCTGTTATCTTGTACATGTTCAACAAACTAAATAAACAAATAAAAATAAAATAATTGACTGCTAAGCAGCTTTCATGAGAACCGGGACCAAAGAATTTGGCCAAAGAATTGGAAGGGCAACTGAATTCTGTAGAAGTTGAAGCAGAGACAAGCACTGAGGAAGTAGATGTGAGGAAACCATTTATTATAAGTCAGGAAGAACCTTGAAGAGCTCACGGCCTTGGTAACTGCATGCCAAAGAAGCCAGATCTTTCCCACGGCTTACCTGAAATGAACTCTTTTTTTTTTAATTGAAAAAGTTTTATTCAACCAATTTTCCCCCTTTTTACCCCCCGACATATAATATAAATCACATACCAATACTATACCCCCTCCCCTCTCCCTGTCTTAAAATTAATTTGTCATTCCAGTATTGTGTCCCCTCACCTCCAAACAATCATAATATAAATCTCTCTTAAAATAAGAATATTCCATTAACCCCATCTTCTAAATTAATTGAACATATATAAATCATAATATAAATTTCTCTAGACATAACCATATCCCGTTAATCCCATCTTCTAAATTAATTATGCATATGTCCTGAAATGAACTCTTGAGCCATTTGACTTATTCACATGCAGTTGCCAGCCCTTGAGTTCAATGACAAGGGAGAATTTGCTGGGGACTTTGTAGTTTGAGGAGAAGCACAGTTGGAAGGACCTTGGAGAAGATCTGATCCAGTGCAGAGATCTACTGCTCCAACACCCCCTACGAAAGACCACGTTGTCTCCAATGAAACACCAGAAAAGGACTCATTCCACTCTGAAATATTCTTCCTGATGACCAATTTCCTCCTTGTTTCTTGTCATGTCTTGGGCCCACTACGTCTGCTCTGATGGAGCCATTTCGTCTTTTCCAAGAAAAGGCTTTCCTGGTTAGTGGGAAGAAGAGGACGGGAAAGGAGAGAAAGAGAGAAAGGGGAAGGTTTCGATGTGAAAACTGGGGGAGAATAACTGAGGAGAAAAGAGGGAGAGGAAGAAGGGCTTACCAGCTCATCTGCCCACCACCTGACTCCTCGGTTGAGAGGGGACGGCACAAAGGGGAGAGGAGAAAATGGGAGAGGGGGGAGAGAGGAAGGACAGTGAGCCAGGAGACAGTAGAGGCAAGCTGACCCAGGTGAGCGGTCATGCCAGTAGCCAGAGGGGGTGTCAGATGTACCAGTAGACAACAGAGACAAGATGACCCATGCAAGTAGGTGAGCCAATGACAAGAGGGACACCAGATACCCCAGTGGACAGTGGAGGTGACTTGAGCTGGGCAAGTGGAGGTACCAGGGCAAGAGATCTGATGTCCGGAATGATGGACATACGGCATGTGACTGTGTTGTGGGGAAGAACCTGGGTACCTCTTAGAAAGGAGATAGAGGAATCCAGACTCAAGTGGACCTTGAGGGGGAGGCATCACACTGGAATCTGAGGGAAAGAAATTGGATGCTGGGAAGATCTCTTGGGACCTGACTTTGAAGGCTTCTTCTCTCTCCTCTATGGCCTTTCAGGAGCTTCTGAAACAAAAGAACTTTATGGTGCACCGTGGGACTCTGTCACTTTCCGATTGATGGAGCCTCCACCATATCAAATGATTTACTGGAGTAAAAGTGTCGGCAACAATTCCATGAATATTACTGTGGTGAACTTTGAGGAACCATGTCGCCTCCAGGACTCCCACCCAGCCTATGAAGAGCGATTGGGTGTCTTTGAGGGCTGCAATGTACTATATCTCAGCCACCTAGAGAAATGGGATGCTGGCAGATACACAGCAGACATTGTTCGACAAAAAACAAGGGCTAAAGAGTCCTTTGACCTGCAGGTGTTTCGTAAGTATCCCGGCCATGGCAACACATTCCTGGCCTCCTTCCTTTGCCCTGGTGATGTGGAGAGTTGGGGGGCTTTTCTTTTGAGGGGTGGTCTTGCACTGACCAATATTTGCAGAGATGCAGCATCTGGATGGAGACCAGAGCTTCTCATCTGCTGCTCCCTCCTTTTGGACGTCTGCTCCAGAACAATGTACATCAGATGTTTGGGCAGAGTTTTGTTCATTTTAACAATGCAAATTAGTTCCAAATGTTCTGATCAGGCCTAGCCTTGCTCACATTTGAACCCCTTCCCAAACACTCATCATTTTCTTCTCCATTTCACCAGAAGCTTCAGCACAGTTTCAGATTTGTGTTTGTGTGTTGAGTTAAAATTGGAGCTCAAACTATGTCCTGCAAACTTTTTCTCCCTGGAGAATTTATCCATCCTAAGCCTGGAGGGCCCAGCTCCCTCCATGCTCAGCTCTCCATGGACACAGGCTGGACTGGGCCAGGCCAGGTTCCTGGATGGGCTATTGGGAAGAAAGACAGGCTGGAATCTCCAGAGAGGCAGTTCGGCATCTTCCCCCTGGATCTGGAGGGAGTGGCTGGACCCACAAACTGTTTGGGGAAGAGTTAAGGGGGCCTTGAAGGGTCAGCCTGGAGATTTGTCACGTTGCCCTGAATTTATAGTTTGGTATAACAGAATAAAAGAGTTAGGGGGAACCTTGGAGGTCTGGCCCCCGTGGAGAGGGCGCGCAATTTGGGTGTCCTCCTGGATTCCCGGCTGTCCATGTGGCGGCCGTGGCCAGGGGGGCGTTTCATCAGGTACGCCTGATGCGCCAATTGCGCCCCTTATTGGACCGGGCTGCCCTTCGCACAGTCACTCAAGCTCTCGTGACGTCCCGACTCGACTACTGTAATGCTCTCTACATGGGGCTTCCCTTGAAGTGCACTCGAAAGCTACAGCTAGTTCAAAACGCAGCCGCGCGGGTGATTATGGGAGCCACTAGATGCTCCCACATAACACCGATCCTGCGCGAGCTGCATTGGCTTCCTGTGGTTTTTCGAGTGCACTTCAAGGTTTTGACAACTATCTTTAAAGCGCTCCATGGCTCGGGGCCTAGTTATATGCGAGACCGCCTCCTGCCCCATACATCCCTTAGACCGATACGCTCCCACAGAGAGGGCCTTCTCAGGGTGCCGTCGGCCGGACAATGCCAACTGGCGACACCCAGGGGAAGAGCCTTCTCTGTGGCGGGCCCAGCCCTTTGGAATGACCTACCCCCTGAATTACGTACCATCACTGACCTCCGCCTCTTCCGCCAATGTCTTAAGACATATTTGTTTCAACAAGCCGGCCTAGCCTAATCTCCCATGGGGACTTTTAGGTAGTTTTAAATTGGGTTTTTAAATTTTGGTTTTAGCGCAGGATAGGTTATTTAATAGTTTTTTAAATTATATTTATTGTATTTTGTATGTTTTTAAATTTTCCTGTGCGCCGCCCTGGGTCCTTCGTGGAGAAGGGCGGGATATAAATTTAAATAAATAAAATAAAAAATTCTAGTCCAACCCTTGCTCAAGCAGGAGATCATCCCAGAGAAGTGGATGTCCAGGGTCTTCTTGAAAGCTTCCAGTGATGGAGCAACCACAACCTCTGGACACAATTCTGATTAATCATTCTAACTTGCAGGAACTTTATTTTTATTTCTAGGTTGAGTCTCTCTTTGATATATTTGCATCTGTTATTTCTTGCCTTGCCTTCTTGTTCTTTGGAGAATAGGACCCCGTCTTCTCTGTGGCAACCCCTCAAAGATTGGAATAACATATTTCTCCTTCTTTTCACTAGATTAGACAAACCCAATTCTCGCAATGGTCCTTTGCATGCTTCAGCCTATTTTAAAGAGGGCTTGGAGAAAGGCAGAGGATGAGGGTCTACCATGGTGGGCCTCTCCTTTCACAATGGGTGTCATAAAAGAGAGGCAGGGTTGTTGTGCAATTGTTATTTGTAACAGAATTGGGCAACATGCATTTCCCCCTGCTCTAATCCGAGCAAACCCATCCATTGACCCATGCTGTTGCTGCTTGTCCTTCTTCCTTGGCCTTCCGGTGATTGTCTGGTCTTTCACAAATGGTGTTTCTGCATCTCCTGCTCAGGACGTTTGCAGGAATGCGAGGTGAAAGTGACCTGCATTTCTGATGGGTCTGGAGGTGGAGCTTGGCGGCTGAATTGCTCTCAAGAGACCTGGGAAGATGGAGTGGAATTCAGCTGGAGCTCAGATGTCAAGAACACAGAGGCCACCCTTGGGAGTTCTGTGATGGAGTTCACCTCCCAAGACCTTGATCTAGAACTCGTGTGCACAGCAAAAAACAAGGCTAGTGAAGCATACGCGATAGTCACCTTAAAGGAAGTTTGTGCTGGTAAGTTTTTCACTTTGGAGTCAAAAGGAGCCTCATTGCAACCACACCTCCTACAATGACTGAAGCCCACTTCCATGGCCACAAGATGAGCACTGAGTGGGACTGTTTCCATTGCTCCATGTATTTAACCACTCATGGTCCAAACTGGTGCTTCATGTCCACAGCAGGAGCTCCTATTGACCTCTTGACAGACTTCCTGAATATCCCTTGGCCTTCCTTGCTTCATCTGTTTAGTTTCTGTCTATGTCCCAAACTGGAGGTTTCACATCTTGGGCTCTTTGTCTTCTGGTGCCTTTCACTTTCACACACTCCCCCTCTCAAGGGTCCCTTCCCCATTCAGATTCTGCCCTGGGCTCCATTCTGTACACCCCTCCCTCCCTAGTATCAGCCTTGTGATCTTCCTTCAATGAGACAATAGGAAAAGGGTTTGAGACAGTCCTCGGGGGAGGCATTTGCTCTCAGGCCGCCCACCTGGAGGCCCCACGGAAGCTGAAGCTGGCCCCAAAAGGAGTCCGAGCCTCACCATGCCCCCACCCACCCATAATGCAGCCCTTTCACTGAATGCAGTAAGATGAGAGCAGATTCCCCTTCCCTGCCTTAGCTTCCAGCCAGTGAGGCTCACACCGTTCTTCTCAATGCCATCATCGCTGCCGCAGCCCTGTTCTTTGGGTCAGCCATGCGTCCCATGGCCTGATGCTCCAGAGTGGAGGGACTTGACTGAGCAGGTCCTTCTGGTGCAGCAGGCAATGGTGTGTGTGTGCACAGCTGGTGTGAACAACAGGACATCACGGTGATCGTCACAGGACTGAAGCTCTTTTTTTGTGTGTTGCTGAAGTGGAGGCCACTAGTTTTCAGTGCAAGAAGCCTCCAGCCAGCCACCAGTGTCAGCTTGGTTCCGGCTGGCAAAGAGGCAGTGGCTTCTCACACTGAAAAAGAAAAGCAGCAGATGCAGGAATCGTGTGACAAGGGGGGGGGGCAAGATGCAGGCTGGCAGGGAGCCCAGGGGTGACAGCTCAGTATCTCAGCCCTGGCTTGCCTTCCCTGGCAGCCATTTGTGGGAGGAAGGTAAGGTTGCAGCATGGGAGGAAGTGGATTAAGGGCTGGGGCCTCGGAAGGATGGAAAACGAGGTGACATGTGGCGAAGGGAGAACAGGTGGCATGCTGGGAATGGCCCGTTCCCTGACCTGGGCAAGGTGAACAGCGAGTGGGCAGAGGCTGGGGCCTTGGGGAATGGTGTGTCCCTGGGCCCCGGACCCTGACCCAAAGCAAAGGGCAAGTCGGTGGTATGGTTGTCTTTGGTGAGACGAGTAGAGTGGGTGAGGCATGGAGGCGGCTGCCAAGGCGATTAGCTGGAGTGCATGGTGTAGGCAGCATATATAGCATGGGGATGTGTGGGGCAAGTGTTGAGTGGGCAGAGCGAGCATCGAGTGGGCAGGCAGGGCCATGGATGGGGCCAGCCAGAGGTGGTATTTACTGGTTCAGCGAAGCAGTTAAAATTGCTGCTTATTGGTTCAGCCAAGCCAGTCCAAACCGACAGAATACCACCTCTGCCCTGGAGGCTCCTAGAGATTCTCTGATAACAACAACCACACAACCTCCCTGGCCCTGAGGTCCAGATGTGGTGCCATGCTCGATAACCCACTGGGCATATTTCTAGGAGGGGAACACCTCCCTCTGGAGTCAGCCAAGTCTCGGTTATACAAGCCAGATTGGCCTTCTCTTCAAGGATCCAATGCTTGATCTGACATTCAAAAGCAGCAGCCTAAGAGCAGGACCACCACAGATCCTCTGACCTGGTAAATGAGGTGAGTGTAAGGAGGCAGAACACAAGACCGGTACTAAACACCGAGGTCACATTCCCTGTGACTGTCCCCCTCTGCCTCCCGTATCTCCTGTCACCCAACACCACTGGAAAAGGTTATCCCTGAGAACCATTCCATCCCCAACACTATTCCTTGAAAAAGGGAAAGCTTCATCTAACTAAGAAACTATGAGGGGCAAGGTGACCCTTACAGGCACTATAGCAGTATTTCTCAACCTTCCCAATGCCATGACCTTTAATACAATTCCTCATGTTGTGGTGACCCCCAACCATAAAATTATTTTCGTTCGTTGCTACTTCATAACTGTAATTTTGCTACTGTTAGGAATTGTTAAGCCTGATTCACTTAGTGTTAGTGTTAGTGGTACTAACTTAAGTTGCAGTGATTCATTTGACAGATGTGGCAAAAAAATGGTAAAATGGGGCAACACCCACAACCAACTCCTCACTTAGCAACATAAATGTTGGGCTCAAGTGTGAGCTGGTAAGCCAAGGACTACCTGTATGTTAGGCTTGAACAAAAACAGGCCAAGAGGCGAAGGGTCTCCATTTCTCCCTATTCCAGCAGGGCAACATTTGCTTCTTAAGGAAGGCAGAGAGATCCCCACTGGATCTCTGACCAGTGGAGCAGCTCAATCAGGTCTGCCGACTGTCACTTTTTCAAGGGCGCAGAGGGCAGTGCCCAACCCCAGACTTCCTTCGCTGCTCCCAGGAAGCTGTGGGCTGGGCCATAAGGGCAAGGTGCCTGCAGGGTCATCGGAGATCGTGCACTCAACACCCCACTGAGCCGGCTGTCACTCTACCCACTGCCTGGCTTATTCAGTTGACTGGCTTTCCCGCCTTTTCACCAAGCCTAGGAAAGTGGCACAAAGAGCAGCTGAAATGCACCACTTCAGTGCCTGCCAGGAATCCGCCACTGCCAGCTTTCCTGCACCAAGGCCGCCACCTGCCCGGCTGCTTTGCCTGCTGCCATCAGCCACCTTTATGACTGGCTGAAGAGCGAGTGGTATCGAGCTTCCAGGTGGTGACTCTCTGGTGGCCGCAACCTCCCCAGCGGCGTCCCCGAGGGCTCCCTCCTCTTCTTCCAACCTGGCAAAGTGGACCTGCTTTTTCGTGCTCCCAGCAACCATATTTCTACTATCCCCGAGGGCCGCTGCTGCAGAGCTGGGCAGGCAACACGTGACCAACTAATCCCGGAGCTGGTGGCATCTTGGTAGGCAAAAGGAGCACCTTAAGACCTCACTTCCCAGAAAGCACTGTAAACCAGCTGTTTATGGTGCGGAGGCTGTCACTGCAAAGCACCTCCCTTTGCACACTGAGGTTGATGAATGCTCCCGTTGGCTAACGTCAGGAAAATTAATTCCGCTCTCCGGTTATTGACTCTAGGCCCTAGATGTCTTAGGTGACCCCCGTGAAAGGGTCGTTCGATCCCCAAAGGATCACGACTCACAGGCTGAGAACCAATGCCCTTACCTGTTGTATCGAGAACTGGGACTGGTTCAGTACAGCTTTCTGTGGACTTACCTCTGGGAGGCGTCTTCCCTCTGTCCAACACCCCTTGGACATCTGAGCCTGATAGGCTTCTTGATGAAGTCTGGCTCCTCTCACCATTCTGCCTCATCTCGAGCATGTTGAGGTCTAGTGGGAGAATCGGCCATAGCTCCACTTTCCTCCAGCTCACTTCCTATGTGTTGGACATTCGATGCTCACTCCCCACAGCAGACTGCTGCCTCTGGGTTGACTATCCAAATAGATCTTACCTAATGGCAGTGTTGCTTCTGTCCTAAGAAAGAAAAATCCTTGGCTCCATAGAAACAGAGAAAAGTACTTTTACTAGGAATGAACTGAAAGCAACAAGTTGCAGGCAAGATCTGAGGCAAAGTGTGCAAAACAGCAAATTGAAACAAACTATAGAGCCCCTGCCTTGTAGATAGGCAACCTCCTTGTGGGTAGGAAGAATTGACTTTGGAGAGCAAAACCCAGACAATAGTTGCAAATTACAACAAAAAATTAACCACTGACCCCTCCCCCCATGTCCATGGCAGGGAGTAGCAGGCTAGCTGACAGTTTGGGTCTCTCGGGGTAGGGAAGAGATTCTCTTTTTGATCTACAAGAGAAGAGCTCCAACACAGGACATTAGAATTCCTCTTGCTACTCTATGAAGGAAAGCCCATCGTCCAGAGAGGCCCCAGCATGTCCTCTGGACTGCAGCCATTTTGTTCTTTCTCAGAAAAAGTTATCCTGGAATTTGGGGATCAGAAATGGGCTGGTTGGAAGGTCTCTTGTGATCCAATCACGAAGGTTTCCTTACTCTTCTCTCTGGCCTTGCAGGCATTTCTAAAACAGAAGCTGTGGATGGCATCCTGGGGGAGTCTGCCACGTTCGAAATGAAGACCTGCCCACTATATAAAAAGATTTCCTGGAAGAAGACAGAGGAGGGACCCACCAGGGATACATCATTCAGCATTGCTGAAGTGAACTTTACAGGGACCTTATGTCACCTCCACGTCGCTCACTCTCACCTCAATGAGAGCTTGAATGTCTCTGAGGACTGCACAGATTTGCACCTCAGCCACCTAGAGCAAAAGGATGCTGGCAGATACACAGCAACAATTATTCTACAAAATGAAAAAATAGTGAACAAGTCCTTTGATCTGCAAGTGTTCAGTAAGTATCCCAGCCATGGCGGGCTTTGGGCTTTCAGTTGGGTTTCAGGCCTGGGTACAGCACGGAAACGGCATTGGTCGCATTGGTCGATGATCTCTGGAGGCCTCGAGACAGGGGTTGCTCCTTTGTACTAGTCCTATTAGACCTCTCAGTGGCTTTTTATACCATCGACCATGGTATCAAGCTGTGGCGGTTGGAAGGGTTAGGGGTGGGGGGCACTGTACTTTGTTGGTTCTCCTCCTTTCTCTCTGACCATTCGCAGTTTGTGTTGGCGGGGGGGCAGAGGTCATCCTCAAGGTGCCTTACTTGTGGAGTACCCCAGGGGTCGGTCCTCTCACCCTTTCTGTCATGACTGCTCTTACCATAATTCAAGAAAGACCACACTTAAGCATATTCAAGATGATTAAGGTTACTTTTACTGAATAAGGAAAAGTCAGCATCAAAGGTTAAGCCAGAAGTGGCTACTTTAGGTGCGAAGCATACATATCAAAGCATTAGCCAAACCCCAATCACCCATGACCCCACCCCAGTGTCCAATACAGTTTCTTCTTCGTTGTCAGATGGGTAGCACGTCCAGAGGTGTCATCAGAATGGAATGTGATACCGTTACTTGTAGAGATATCCCCACCTAACCCCACCTTCCACCAGCCCACTTAATAGCAACATCCCCCCACCCTCCCCGTTTCTATGGCAGCCAAGCATGCAGGAAAGTGAAGGCTGACATCCGGCCCTCCTCCAGAAAGAAAGTGTTCAACCCTGTAAAAGAGACGAAAAGCACAATACCACATATTAAGACACACATAAAAACAAAATAGACATTAAGGCTTATTGGGATACTTGACATAAAATTGCCTCAGTAACTTGGGGGCCTTAATATGGCATTTATCAACCCATTCGTTATGGGAGGTGGGGAAGTTCTTCCAAACAACTAAGTACTGTACTTTGTTTCTATGCTTTCTGGAATCCAAAATGTCCCGAACCTCATAGTGTTGTTCCCCATCAACCAACACAGACTTAGGAGAACCAGGATATGGCGTGCAAAGATGTGAAAAGTGTGCGGGTTTCAATAAGTGGACATGGAAAATTGGATAAAGGCGTCGATAGGATTTAGGGAGATCCAACTTAACTGAAACAGAACTTATGATCTTGGTAATCGTAAAAGGACCTACAAATTTAGGGCCTAACTTCTTGCATTTTTGAGGACTATCCAAATGTTTAGTAGACACATAAACTTGATCACCAACTTTGTATGACGGAGGTACTGCTCGCTTTTTATCTGCATACAGCTTATGCGATTCATGAGCCTCATCCAACGTTTTACGGATAATAGGCCAAACAGTCGACAGCTTTCCAGACCACTCTGAGAGGGAAAGAATTGTAGGAAGTTCATGAGGAAGCTCAGGGATGGGTACAAAGTCCTGACCATAAATTACTTTGAATGGGGTCATGCCGGTGCTACTATGAACTGAATTATTATAGGCCACCTCAGCATGTATAAGAAAATCAGCCCAATCATCTTGTTGGAAGTTTATAAAGCAGCGCAAATACTGCTCTAGAACCGAGTTAGCCCTCTCACAAGCCCCATTCGTTTGCGGGTGGTGGGAGGAGCTTAAACCCTGGGCGGAGCCAATCAGCATCAGAAATTCCTTCCAAAATTTCGAAGTAAACTGGACGCCTCGATCGGAGATGATGCGTTTCGGAACCCCATGCAGACGATATATATGAGTTAAGAATAACTTTGCCAGAGTCTTTGCTGATGGTATCTTGGAACATGGTACAAAGTGAACTTGCTTTGAGAATAAATCTGTAACAACCCATATAACTGTAAATCCTTGGCTACTTGGAAGGTCGACAATGAAGTCCATAGATATCTCCTTCCAAGGAGCCTCTGGCCGCGCTACGGACTGGAGAAGACCGTGAGGTTTGCCAGGAGCACGTTTTGAAGCAGCACATGTAGGGCAGCTAGCGATGTAAGATTCAACATCCTTCTTCAATGAGGGCCACCAGAACTGGCGTTTAACTAAATGTATAGTCTTTACAAAACCAAAATGACCCGCCAATCTGGAGTCATGTGCTCTCTGTAATACAAATGGCCGAAGTGTTGCAGGTACATAAATTTTGGACCCAATCCAAGGGAGATCATCCCTTACAGTACAATCTGCTGAGTGGGCGGAGTACCATTCATCGGTGAGAATTTCAGTCTTAATTTTAGAAACCAAGTCAGGTAACGGGTCGGTTTGCAGATCAGAATGGCTTCTCGTCACCACCGGGTTAGCCATGCTATACAGGGGCAGAACTGGCTGAATTACTGGAAGCTTAGAAGTGTCATATTGAGGCAGTCTGGATAAGGCGTCAGCCATAAAGTTTTCCCCCCCCGGAATATATTTCAAAGTAAAGTTGAAGCGATTAAAATATTGAGACCAGCGTACTTGTTTCGGAGAAAGTTTACGAGAAGTTGTGAGGTATTCCAAATTCTTATGATCAGTCCATACCTCAAATGGGTGAGGCGCACCTTCAAGAAAGTGGCGCCAAGACATGAGTGCCCAACGAACAGCAAATGCTTCCTTTTCCCAGATTGCCCATCGCCTTTCAGTATTGGATAACTTACGAGAAGTATAAGCGCAGGGTTGAAGGAAACCTTGTTGGTTGCGTTGCAATAAGACAGCTCCAACAGCCACGTCGCTAGCATCCGCTTGAATGACGAAAGGAAGATTAACATCCGGATGTTTAAGCACAGGTTCCGCTGCAAATAAACGCTTCAGTTTTTCAAAAGAGGCCTGACATTCCATGGTCCAGTTGAGAGGAGAGCCAGGTCGAGGTTTTGTCTCACCGTTGGTCTTGAGCAGGTTTGTAATAGGTAGAGCTATACTAGCGAAAGAAGGTATAAATTGGCGATAAAAATTAGCAAAACCCAAAAAACTCTGTAATTGTTTACGAGTACGAGGAGGGGCCCACTCTGTAACAGCTCTGACCTTAGCAGGGTCCATTTCAATACCCTCTGCTGAGATACGATACCCCAGATAGTCTATTTTATGTTGATGAAATTCACACTTGGAGAGTTTAGCATACAATTCAGGAGCTCTCAGTTTGTTCAAAACAGAACGAACTAGTTTCACGTGTTCATCCCGTGTTTGTGTGTATACGACGATATCATCAAGATAAACGATCACGCCCTTGTACAGGTGTTCATGCAATACTTCATTGATGAGTTGCATAAAAACCGATGGCGCCCCCTGTAGGCCAAAAGGCAACACTTTAAACTGAAAACATCCTAACGGGCAGTTAAACGCTGTTTTCCATTCATCGCCTTCCTTAATTCTTATTCTGTAATACGCCTCCCTTAGGTCAAGTTTAGTGAAGATTTTGCCTGTGGCCAAATGAGCTAAAATGTCTTTCATAAGAGGTAAGGGATAGACGTTGTGTTCGCATATCGTGTTCAAAAATCTATAATCCGTCACAAGACGAAGCGACCCATCCTTTTTTTCTCTAAACATCACAGGGGCCGCCACTCGTGGTCTAGCAGGTTCAATAAAACCTCTTTCCAAGTTCTTATCAATAAATTTGCGAAGTTCAATCATTTCACGAGGTGTCATAGAATAAATTTGTGGCTTGGGAAGTTGCACACCAGGGAGAAAGTCAATAGAACAGTCAGTGTCCCTGTGGGGGGGGTAATGTGTCCGAAGATTTCTCACTAAAGACATCTTTTAGGTCCCAGTATTCTTTAGGAATTTTATCCTCCCCAGGTATAACTTCAAGTAAACAAACATCTTGACCCACATTAGCAGCTTCCGAAATAGGTAGAGGCTCAACCAGAGACTGAATGTTGGGGAGTTGTGGACCAGGGGGTTGTGTCTCCGCATCAGGTGGCATAGGTAAAGGGATGCGAATCCAACCTTCTCTCCAGTCCACTAGTGGGTTCCATTTTCGTAGCCAATTTAAGCCTAATATAACAGGGTTATCAGCAATTGGCGCAACAATAAAGTTAATTAGTTCCTGATGGTGATCCCCAATGGACATCTGAATTGGCTCTGTAACAAATTGTGCAGGGTTACCACCCGCAACGGTCCCATCCATTTGGCAAAAGGCTATAGGAACCTTTAAATTTTTTAGATGAAACCCCATATGCTGCACTAATTCTTGGCTGATAAGGCATCGTGAGCAACCAGAATCCAAAAGTGCAAGTACTTTACAATTGCGGCCACTAGATGGAGCCAAAAGATGCAAAGGAATAACAAAGGGCCCGGAGGTGGAACTCACCCAGTTCTCGTCATTGGAGTCCGTGTCCTTCTCCCAGTCATCTGGCACCCTCTGCTGGTGATGATCGGTGGTGAGATCGAGTGGTTCAGCTCCGCGCATCGCTTGCTTCATATGCATGCCCGGGGTTTTCGCGCGTTTTTTCACTTCCGCGTATGGCTGCTGCCGGGGTGTTTCTTTCATTTTGCAATCATTTGCCCAATGGCCTTCCTTTCCACAACGGAAGCAAGCATTTGATGGGGGAGAAATAGGCTTTCCCTTTCCAAATCCCCTCTGGTACTGAAGATCAAAACCTTGTGGGCGGGTAAAATCTTTTTTTCTGTCTCTGTTGATGTCAGGTAGCGGATTATTACGCAACAGATCTATCTCCACATCAGCGGCTAAATCAAACCAAGCCTCTAAGGATTCGGGCGAATTTCTGTTCACACAGCTCTGATACAAAGTGGGGTTCAGACCTTCAGTGTATTCATCAATAAGAGCCTCAACACTCCAACCCCTCATATAACATGCTAGCTGGCGAAAACGTTGACTATATTCTTGAACTGGTCTGTTCCCTTGGCGTAACGTTTTCATTTCAAGTCTTGCCTTTCTATGGAGGAGAGGGTCTTTGAACCATCTTCTTAGAGCGGTCATAAATCTGTCGAAGTCTCTCATTAAGGGTGAACGCTCATTATGAAGGGCTACCACCCATTCTCCTGCCCTTCCCTCCAGGGCCAGAGTGACAATTCTTATTTTAGATTCATCATTGGGTAGATCGGCTGCAAATTCATTTACAAAATTGCTAACTTGAAGCAAAAAACCCCCGAGCTCTTTGGGATCTCCTCCAAACTTAATTCCCAGGGGGGAAGTCTTCTTCTACGAGGTGCGGGGCTTGGTTCCCTCTGTTGATCTACCCCCGGGCCGCTTTCCCTCTGTGTTTCACCACGGGGGGGGGGTGCCTGCTCTTTGTCTTTCACTCGGGGGGAGGGTGGCTTCCGCCCAGTGTCTTTCTGTTGCCATTCTGAGCTAAGATCCCTCCCCAACTTTTGTTCTCTTAAATTCTGTAAATCATCAGCTTGGCGGAGTAAAGCTTTACGGCCTCTCTTAAATGGGTCTCCTCCTCCCACTGATCCTGCACGGAAGGGGAATGAGCCCGTCTGCGTCGGGTGGTAGTTACCCCAGGGGGAATTTCTTTAAGGGCGACTTCCTTCAGCCCCACTCCCTCGGACCAACGGTGGCGAACTGATGCATCTTCGGGTTTCGAGTCCAGAGTAACATCAGCCAATAATTCCATTACTGACCTTGTGTCTTCTGTCAAGCACGTCTGGTCAAGGGATGTTGCCCCCAGCAACTCTTCATTCGTTGGTTCCGACATTTGTCCTCGGTTTTATGGTTTTATGACACTTACTGCTGAAAGTGTTACTTCAGAGATAAGTGTGCCACTAGTAGCCACTTCTGGCTTTTTGTCATGACTGCTCTTACCATAATTCAAGAAAGACCACACTTAAGCATATTCAAGATGATTAAGGTTACTTTTACTGAATAAGGAAAAATCAGCATCAAAGGTTAAGCCAGAAGTGGCTACTTTAGGCGCGAAGCATACATATCAAAGCATTAGCCAAACCCCAATCACCCATGACCCCACCCCAGTGTCCAATACAGTTTCTTCTTCGTTGTCAGATGGGTAGCACGTCCAGAGGTGTCATCAGAATGGAATGTGATACCGTTACTTGTAGAGATATCCCCACCTAACCCCACCTTCCACCAGCCCACTTAATAGCAACATCCCCCCACCCTCCCCGTTTCTATGGCAGCCAAGCATGCAGGAAAGCGAAGGCTGACACTTTCTGTTCAACATTTATGTGAAGTCGCTGGGCGAGATCATCCAGAGTTTTGGGCTAAGGTTCCATCAGTACGCTGATGATACGCAGCTGTACATTTCGTCCCCAGACAGCCCCAATGTTGCCCTTGACATGATGTCCCAGTGCCTGGAGGCCGGGCGGATCTGGATTGGGAAGAACAGACTCAGGCTCAACCCCTCCAAAACTGAATGGCTGTGGTTCTCGGCGTCCCATTACAGTCAGCTGGTTCCATCGCTGGCTATGGGGGGGTGAGACCTTAGCCCCCACAACTTGGGTGTCCTCCTGGATGCACAGCTGTCCTTGGAAGATCATATGACGGCTGTCACCAGGGGGAGTTTTTATCAGGTTCACCTGATCTACCAGTTCACCTGATCTATCCTTCCTGGATCGGGATTTCATTTCATTTCATTTTCATTTTATTCGATTTATATACCGCGCCTTCTCCATCGAAACGGACCCAGGGCGGTGCACAGAAAATTAAAACCAATAAATAGTATACAATACAATAAATATGAATAAAAAGAATTAAATTAAGGGCCTGTGCTAAAATTCCCACTAAAAACCCAACGTCCATTTACGAATGTGGCAGGAGCTATATAACAATCCGATCTAAGTGTTAAGCAAGACTAGCTTGCTGAAAAAAGTAAGTAAGTAAGGAATGCCCTACGCACAGTCACTCATACCCTTGTCTCTTCCTGTCTGGACTACTGCAATGCTCTCTACATGGGGCTCCCCTTGAAGAGCACCTGGAGGCTCCAACTGGTCCAGAATGCGGCTGCACGGGTAATTATGGGGTGATGCGACGCTCCCATGTAACACCCCTCCTGCGTGAGCTAGACTGGCTTCCAGTGGTCTTCCTGGTGCAATTCAAGGTGTTGGTCACCATCTTTAAAGCGCTCCATGGCTTAGGACCTGGGTACCTATGAGATCGCCTTCTGCCACCGAGAGCCTCCCACTGGCCAGTACGCTCCCATAGAGAGGGTCTCCTCATGGTGTCATCAGCTAAACAATGTCGACTGGCGACACCCAGGGTGAGAACCTTCTCCGTGGGAGCACCTGTCCTCTGGAACGAATTCCCCCCGGAGTTATGAATTATCCCTGACCTACGCACCTTCCGCCGTGGTCTCAAAACCTTTCTCTTTCAACAAGCCGGGCTGACGTAAATACGAATTTTATTAATTTTAATTGGGGTTTGTTGGTTATTAATCTTCTTTGGGGCTAAATTATTTAATATGTTTTTAAATTGTTTTTAATTTTAATATATCTGGGGTTTTTTTTTGGCTGCACACCATCCTGAGTCCTTCAGGAGTAGGATGGCATAAATAAATAAATAAATAAACAAACAAACAAATAAATAAATAAATGTTGAGTTGGCCGCACCCACTCAGTCACATGACCCCAGCCAAGCCATGCCCACAAAGTCATGCCCCATAATTGACAGAAAAGGCAGCTACTACAGCTTGTCTTTTTATGGTCCCCCCTTCCCCTGCTTCAAAGTACCTTAAAGCTGCCTTCTGAGTAACTCTGCTGCGATGCCATTCCTCTTTTTGGGCATGTTTGAGTAGCGGAGGTTGATAGTATTCAGTGCAAGAAGCCTGCAGCCACCGATGCCAGCTCTGTTCCACTTGGCAAAGAGGTGGCGGCTAAGAGGCTTCTCACACCAAAAAAGAGAGGAGGTGGCTGGAATCTCCAGATTTATTTATTTTATTTTATTTTATTAAATTTATACCCCGCCCTTCTCCAAACGGACCCAGGGTGGCGCACAGGGATGTTAAAACACATATAAAACATATAAAATTTTTAAAAACTTATTCTAATAGACCCTGCGCTAAAAACCGAATTTAAAAAACCCAAATTTAAAACTATCTAAGAGTCAGTAATGGGGGTTACGCTAGGCCGGCTAGATGGAATAGGTATGTCTTCAGACACTTGCGGAAGAGGCGGAGGTCGGAGATGGTGCGGAGTTCAGGGGGTAGGTCGTTCCAAAGGGCAGGGCCCGCCACAGAGAAGGCTCTTCCCCTGGGTGTCGCCAGTCGGCATTGTCCAGCCGACGGCACCCTGAGGAGGCCCTCTCTGTGGGAGCGTATCGGTCTGAGGGATGTATGGGACAGGAGGCGGTCTCGCATATAACTAGGCCCCGAGCCATGGAGCGCTTTAAAGATGGTCGTTAAAACCTTGAAGCGCACCCGAAAGACCACAGGAAGCCAGTGCAGCTCGCGCAGGATAGGTGTTATGTGGGAGTGTCTAGGCGCTCCCGTAATCACCCGCGCGGCTGCGTTCTGGACTAGCTGCAGCTTTCGGGTGCACCTCAAGGGGAGCCCCATGTAGAGAGCATTATAGTAGTCAAGTCGAGAGGTGACGAGTGCTTGAGTGACTATGCGTAAGGCACCCCGGTCCAGTAAGGGGCGCAATTGGCGCATCAGGCGTACCTGATGGAACGCCCCCCTGGCCACGGCTGCCACATGATCTTCCATAGACAGCCGGGAATCCAGGAGGACACCCAAATTGCGCGCCCTCTCCACGGGGGCTGGTGTTTCGAGTTGGAATAATCTGGCTGAACCGGGGCACCGGAAGCCACAGCCACTCAGTCTTGGACGGGTTGAGCTTGAGATGATCAATTCAGAATCGGGGGGGACTGGCCAGAGTCACAAGGGGCTCTCAAGGGTCCTTGAGGGGTGAAATATGGGGTTTCGTATAAAGAGGCTGTCAACTTGTAAAGCGTTGCCATGACTATTATCAGGTTGGCATTGGAGGGAGGATTCCATGCATACCTTCGGCCAGATCTCATATTTCTACAACCTAGTTGGTGGAGATGATTTATGACACAGACAGAAGGGAAGGGATAGAGGGTTAAAATCCAAACACAATTAAGCATAAACCAGTTTCTAATTTAATAATAATTAATAATTAATAATTTATTATATTTATAAACCGCCTCCTCTCCCTGAAGGGACTCGGGGCGGTGTACAGGAAAATTAAAAACCAACTAAAAAAAAAACAATACACACAAATTAAAAACGAATTAAACTACCCTGTACAAAATTTAAAAACCATTAAAATTACCACCCATTAAAACCCAATAAACAATTTGAGAAAACAGACTGGGGCGAGAAGCGTAGATTAGGCCAAGCCGGCCTGATGAAACAAATAGGTTTTTACTTTTTGGCGGAAGGCGTGGAGGTCCGTAGTTGTTCTAATATCCGGGGGTAGGTCGTTCCAGAGGGTCGGGCCCATCACAGAGAAGGCCCTTCCCCTGGGCGTCGCCCGCTGGCACTGCCTGGTGGATGGCACCCAGAGAAGTCCCTCTCTGTGTGAGCGAATCGGCCGAAGGGATGTATGGGGCAGGATACTATCCCGCAAATAACTAGGTCCTGTGCCATGGAGCGCTTTAAAGATGATAATCAGCACCTTTAAACGCACCCGAAAGACCACAGGTAGCCAGTGCAGCTCGCGCAGGAGTGGTGTTACATGGGAGTATCTAGTGACTCCTATAACTGCCCGCGCGGCCGCGTTCTGGACCAGCTGTAGTCTCCGGGTACATCTCAAGGGTACATCTCAATCTCGGACCTCCGCCTCGTCCGCCAACATTTAAGACGTACTTATTCCAACAAGCCGGCCTAGGATAGCCCCCGTTTCTGACTTTTAACGAAATTTATAATTTGGTACGGGTTTTTAATATTGGGGTTTTTAGCACGGGTTAATGAATTTAATTATATTTTAATCGATATTTAATGTATTTTGTATTTATTAAGATGCCTGTGCGCCGCCCTGGGTCCTAACAAGGAGAAGGGCGGGGTATAAATTTAATAAAATAAATAAATAAAATAAAGGGGAACCCCATGTAGAGAGCATTACAGTAGTCCAGCCAAGACGTCACAAGCACCTGAGTGACCATGCGAAGGGCGTCCCGGTCCAATAGGGAACGCAACTGGCGCACCAGGCGAACCTGGTAAAATGCCCCCCTGGCCACAGCTGTCACATGTTTTTCTATAGACAGCCGGGAATCCAGGAGGATGCCTAAGTTGCATGCCCGCTCCACGGGGGCTAGATGTTCACCCCCTATGGCCAGTGATGGCGTCAACTGGTTGAACCGGGGCGCCAGTAGCCACAGCCACTCAGTTTTGGACGAGTTGAGCCTGAGTCTGTTCCTTCCCATCCAGATCTGCACGGCTTCCAGACACCGGGACATCACTTCGACGGCATCGTTGGGGTGGTTTGAGGTAGATATATACAGCTGGGTATCATCCGCGTACAGATGGTAATCTACCCCAAGCCCACGTATGATCTCGCCCAGCGGCTTCATATATGTATTGAACAAGAGAGGCGAGAGCACCAACCCCTGAGACACCCCACACGTGAGAGGCCTCGCGGTCGACCTCTGCCCCCCTGTCAATACAAATTGCGACTGACCGGAGAGGTAGGAGGAGAACCACTGCAAAATGGTGCCTCCCAGCCCCAACCCCTCCAGTCGGTGCAATAGGATTCTATGGTCGATGGTATCAAAAGCCACTGAGAGGTCTAATAGGACCAGGATGGAGGAACAACCCCCATCTCTGGCCCTCCAGAGATCATCGACCAACGCGACCAATGCCGTCTTGGTACTGTGACCGGGCCGGAAGCCAGACTGGCACGGGTCCAGATAATCAATTTCCTCCAGATGACGTGGAAACTGTTGTGCCACCACACTCTCTACAACCTTTGCCAAAAAGCAAAGGTTGGAGACAGGACGATAATTAGCTAACAATGCTGGGTCCAGGGAAGGCTTCTTGAGGAGGGGCCTCACCACTGCCTCTTTCAAGATGGCCAGCAAGAACCCCTCACTCAAAGAAGCGTTGAGCACCTCTTGGAGCCAGCCTCGTGAAACCTCCGAGGATGCCAGTACAAGCCAGGAGGGACACGGGTCCAATAAACATGTGGTGGCCCTCAGTTCCTACGCAACCTGTCCATATCATCGGAAGTAACAGAGTCAAACTCCTCCCAGAATGGTGCCTCAAGACCTGCTTCCGATGTCTCCTCCGGACCACTTTTGGTGGAGGCCAACTCGCTCCGAATCTGAGCGATTTTGTCCTGCAGATACTCTCCAAATTCCTCTGCTCATCACTGCAGAGGGGCTTCCCGCGGCCTCTGGTGAAGGAGGGAGCGGGTCACCCCAAACAGGGTGGCAGGGCGGTTATCTGCGGATGCAATAAGAGTGGCACAATACCGACATTTGGCCACTCTTATCGCCACAATGTAAGTCCTCAAATGGGCTCTTACCTGTGTTCGGTCAGATTCAGAGCGTGTCGATCTCCATCTCCTCTCTAGGCATCTCTTGTGGCACTTCATCACCCTCAGCTCCTCGGAGAACCAGGGAGCCAGGGTGGTTCGCTGCCGCAAGAGAGGCCGCAAAGGCGCAACCTGGTCCAAGGCTCCAGTGGCCGCACTATTCCATGCAGCCACTAGGTCCTCCATCCGGGCACAGGTCAGGGCTACAGGTAGTGGCCCAAACGCCGTCTGGAACCTTTCAGGTTCCATCAGGCGCCTGGGGCGGAACCATCTTGGGTGTTCCGGTTCCGCCTCCCCGCGGTAGGGTGTGGCGGTGGGAAAGTCAAGCCGAAGAAGTGAGTGATCTGACCATGACAGGGGTGTGATGACTAAATCCCCGACTCCCAGATCACTCATCCACTGGCCGGAGATAAAAATGAGATCCAGTGTGTGTACTCCTTCGTGTGTAGGGCCCTAAATTACTTGGGTCAGGTCCATGGCCGTCATGGAGGCCATGAACTCCCGAGTGACCTCGGAATTCTCGCCTACTGATGGCAGGTTAAAGTCCCCCATGACTAACAGTCTGGGGGTCTCAACTGCCATCTCGGCGATTATCTCGAGGAGGTCGGGCAGGGCTGCTGATATGTAGCGGGGAGCCAGGTACACAATCAGCACGCCCAACTGCCTCCCTGGGCCCCACTTCACGCAGAGGGACTCACAACTGGTTATCTGTGGCACAGTGGTCTCTCTCGGCTCAAGACCTTCCCTGACAATGACCGCCACCCCCCCACCCCTGCCTAGGGTCCGTGACTGATGGAATGCATGGTAACCTGGTGGGCACATTTCTACGAGAGGAAGTCCTCCCTCATGACCCAACCAGGTCTCCGTAATTCCCGCCAGGTCCGGCTCCCCCTCCGACACAAGGTTGTTAATGAGGGGGGCTTTGTTGACAACGGACCTGGCGTTGCATAGCATGCGTCTCAAGCCCTGGCTCTGTAAGCCCTGACCACCTAGATTGCGGGGGTTGGGACATGTGACCGCTTGTAGCCATCGGCCATGTTTGCCCAACCAGTGATGGAATCCTTGTCTACCTTCGCACCTGCCCCTCCCCACGACCGTTGGAATAAAATGACCTTCTTCTGGAACGTCCCTAGTCCCCCTCTCCTTAATAGACCCATCCGCTGCCTTTTTACTTCCGCCCGTCGGCTTGGTTTTGGTCCCGCCCTCAGCCTGACTAATCCCACCCCCCCTCCCTGGAACCCCCTAAAAACCGAATAAGAAATTTCCTTAAAACCCCCCTCAGACTGCGTTTCGCCCACCTCTCTTGATTAAAAAATCCCTCATCAAGATGGGCCCTCGTTAGCATGGAGGGCCAAACCTGCGAGAGGCGGGACTCTCGCAGTAACATCAAGTCTGCTCTAGAGTACGACATAATAAATACAACTAGATGTAAAAGTGTAAAAGATCATAAGGGTTGTAAATAAGGGCATCAAAATTGCTTGAATATTATGCTAGTATATTAAAATATTATAAATAGATGTTATGTATATAAATAGATGTTATAAATATAAATAGATGTTATAAATATAGATAAATTTTATAAATATACAATTCAAGTCAACCCAGAAACCAAATAGTCCGGCTCAAAGTTCAAAATGGTCGTAGGAGGTGGAGAAAGTTTGTCTGTATATGTGTGTGGCACTGGGTCTGGAGGGCTGGTCTGGCCATCTAGCTGTAGGCCAGATCCAGCCTGTGTTCTTCTATAGTCCAAGCCCAGCTGTTAATCAGCCCCTCCACACCAGGCATCACAAAAGGGCCTCGGCTGCAGATCTTATTTCAGCTGAGGCATGTTCTCCCCGGCCTAGGCCCCGGGCCTCTACTACCAATCTCTGAGGCCTCAGCGCAGATGTTTCTCGGCCAGTCTCTTGGTTCAGCCCCCGGCCCGGCCCGGCCCGGCCCGGCCCGGCCCGACATGGCCCCGACATCCACCAAACATCCTTCGGGCTACCATGCCAGGTGTTCTTCTGCTCCACAGAAGAACATACCAGAATGTGGATCCTAATAAATGAATGGAATTCTTTGGAACTTTGTCTCGAGGCTCGTAAATTAATTAGGTCATCTTTTGGGAACTTCCCAGAGGCCTTGGTGGAAGGCAAAGGAGGGGAATTGTTGTGGGAATTAGTGACAGGTATTTTCTCTGCTCTAATCTTTGGAAAACCTTACCTGAGACCCATCTGTTGATGCTTTTCCTTTCTCCTTGGCTTTCCTTTGATTTTTGCCTTTCACAAATGGTGTCTCTCCATCTCCTGCTCAGGACGTTTGCAGGAGTCTCAGCTGAGAGTGACCTGCATTCCTGCTGACAATGAAAATACAGCTTGGCAGCTTCACTGCTCTAAGGAGACCTGGGAAGACGGGACAACATTCAGATGGAGCTCAGCTGTCCACACCACACAATCCACCCCTGGGAGTTCTACTATCAAGTTCATCTCCCGAAATGTTGACCTCCCTGTTACCTGCATAGCAAAAAACCCTTCTGGTGAGGCAACTAAGACAGTTTCCTTAATGCAAGTTTGTGCTGGTAAGTTTTTGACTCCTTGAAAGGGACCTTAGGGCAGAGGCTGAAGCTGAAGGTAGAGAGATGGTAGAAGATTGGGAAGAAGTTCCCACTGCTATTAATCATACACATTTAATCTGTTAATGTTATTGTAGCAGCATCTCTCAGTTGCATCTGAGGAGTTCTTATAAAATCCATTTTACGAGCCCAGATTCAGAAATCAGATTGATGGTCTGATTGCACAGATGTTTTGTCCAACTTTTGATACGACTTCTTCTGGATTAATTGCAATAGTTTAATGTTCTAAGGTCTCACCTCAGCTGTTCCCTCAAGGAAGTAGAACTCTTGAAACAAGCATCATTTCAAAAGGAACTTTTCTTGGGAGACAGGGATAGCAGAGAGAATAGTCAGGATCTGAACTTCCCTCACAGAAATGGTAGGTTAAAAGTCCCTCTTCAAAACCTCTCCCAACTGTCTGGTGCAGTGCGAGCCAATCCCAAAGTGTGAAGATGTTGTGGGAACTCCGAGTGAGAAGGTGATAAGAAGTCATTCTCAGATGCTGAAATCTTGCTCCTCCTCTAGATTTGAGATGACACAGATGGCCCCAGGCTCATCCCTCCCTCCTCCCATTCCCAGGAAAATACATGTAAGAGAAAGAGGACCAAAGTAAAAGTCACATCAAAGAACTTCCCCCAAAGCTCCCACATTCCCCTCTAGAATGGCAGTTCCTGTGAGGGATCTATGAGGACCTGACAAATGTATTGTACTGAAGAATAGAGAGGACTCTTTTACCCCCTGTATAAATCTGGGTGCCAAACCTCAGGGGTGTATGTGAGATTCGAGAGGGTTGAGGCACTGCTTCAAAGTCTCCATGTGTGACATGTAACTGGAGATGATTATCAGGGTCTGGATGCGAAGGACCAGGCTCAGGCTCAGTCCTAGCAAGTCTGAGTGACAGTGGACTCCGGGATCTTTTTTCCAAGCTTCTCCCAAATGCAGTTCTCCATGGGGTCATACTTCCCTGACCTCTGTGCAATTCTTCTGGACTCTTGGCTTGTGCTCAGCTGTGCCCAGGAGGGCTTAGCATCCATCCATCTCATGTGACAATCACACCAATTCCTGCCACTGTCACACATGCTGATGCTCCTTGTCTTGGGACCAGCCTCTGAAGACCATGCAGGAGCATCAGATGATCCACAAAGCCACTGTGGGTGCAGGTGGGTGCATCCTGGTAACACCTGCTCTGGTTGCTTGATGGAGCCTGGGTGGGTATCAAGACCGACTTCCACTTCCACCTAGATTCTGCTTTGATTGCAGCTTGACAAAAAAAGGGAGGGGTGGAATAGAATGCAAGGGTGGGGGGAATGGCATCCAAGTATTGCTGGTCCCATTTCAAGGACACGACACCCCAAACCGATGTCCCAGTGTGGTTCGCTGGTTCCCATAACAACATGCGCAGGAGTGATTAGTGGATGTAATGGACTGTGGGTGGTCCGTGGGGAAAGATGGGGGTGGGGGGATGAACTACGCTCGCTTTTGCATGAGCTGGCTTCACTTCTTCCATGCCAATGTGGTTTATTCAGTAAAGTTTTATATTCTTGGTAAAATAATGTTGCAGGAGTGTCTTTTTCTGGATTCACTAACTGGACAGTTGACATTAAACCAGCTCTCCAAGTAGCAGCCCACTTGGGCCCCACCAGGAGGTTGGCAGTCTCAAGATGTTGGCAACCAACAAAGAAATGGAAGGAGGGGTGTCCAAGGGAAGCCTCCTCCCAAGAGACCCCAGTGGCAGCTAAGCCAAAGCTGGGATGCAAGCAACTGGAGCCTGCCCCAAACAGAAGGCTGAGAAGCTGGAGCAAGGGCCCATGGGAGAGAGTGATGGAAGGACCCTACTTGGGCCCCAAGGATCAGAGAGCCCCAGCAGAAGCAGAGGATCAGCCAATCCCCCCTGGAGTCACAGTGATCTGGGGGGAGCAGCCAAGTGGAATGACGCAGCCAAGTGGAAGTTCTGAAAGATTCCTTGGGGATGGATGGATGGTCCCAGAGACATAAGGATGACCTGCTGATAAAGGAGGGTTTGATATGGAGGGGGGGTTAAATCTACACCCCAGCCAGCCAGGGTGATATGTCCCATTCCAAGGGCTGCTTATCTGATTGGGCCTAGTGGCTCTTCTGCTGCAAATGGGGACAAGCACCTCCATTCTCTGGGACCTCCTGAAAGGATTAACAGGGTCTGTTGCTCTTTTTCAGGACACACCATTTCAAGGCTGTCTCTCTGGGCTCTGCTGTGCCTCAGCAAAGTAGTTAGTCTTCTCCTCCTTGGCTGTTTGGGACTTCTTCTGGTGGTGAAATCCAGAAAAGGTACCATTTTAAAGAAGCCCTCTGAGAAAACCAACTTTTCCATTTCCATCCTCCCTCTCCTTCCCTTCCTTTCCCTTCCTTTCCCTTCCCTTCCTTCCCTTCCCTTCCCTTCCCTCCCCTCCCCTCCCTTCCTTTCCCTTCCCTTCCTCTCCCTTCCTCTCCCTTCCCTTCCTTTCCCTTCCTTTCCCTTCCCTTCCTTCCCTTCCCTTCCCTTCCCTCCCCTCCCTTCCCTTCCTTTCCCTTCCCTTCCTTCCCTTCCCTTCCTCTCCCTTCCGTTCCTTTCCCTTCCCTTCCCTTCCTTTCCCTTCCCTTCCTTTCCTTTCCCTTCCCTTCCCTTCCTCTCCCTTCCTCTCCCTTCCCTTCCTTTGCCTTCCCTTCCTTTGCCTTCCCTTCCTTTCCCTTCCCTTCCTTTCCCTTCCCTTCCTTCCCTTCCCTTCCTCTCCCTTCCTCTCCCTTCCCTTCCTTTCCCTTCCTTTCCCTTCCCTTCCTTTCCCTTCCCTTCCCTTCCTCTCCCTTCCTCTCCCTTCCCTTCCTTTCCCTTCCCTTCCTTTCCCTTCCCTTCCTTTCCCTTCCCTTCCTTCCCTTCCCTTCCTTTCCCTTCCCTTCCCTTCCTTTCCCTTCCCTTCCCTTCCTTCCCTTCCCTTCCTCTCCCTTCCTCTCCCTTCCCTTCCCTTCCCTTCCTCTCCCTTCCCTTCCTTTCCCTTCAGTTCCTTTCCCTTCCCTTCCCTTCCCTTCCCTTCCTTTCCCTTCCCTTCCTTTCCCTTCCCTTCCTTCCCTTCCTCTCCCTTCCTCTCCCTTCCCTTCCTTTGCCTTCCCTTCCTTTGCATTCCCTTCCTTCCCTTCCTTTCCCTTCCTTTCCCTTCCCTTCCTTTCCCTTCCCTTCCTTCCCTTCCCTTCCCTCCCCTCCCTTCCCTTCCTTTCCCTTCCTTCCCTTCCCTTCCCTTCCTCTCCCTTCCTCTCCCTTCCTCTCCCTTCCCTTCCTTTCCCTTCCCCTTCCTTCCCTTCCCTTCCTCTCCCTTCCTCTCCCTTCCCTTCCTTTGCCTTCCCTTCCTTTGCATTCCCTTCCTTTCCCTTCCCTTCCTTTCCCTTCCCTTCCTTCCCTTCCCTTCCCTCCCCTCCCTTCCCTTCCTTTCCCTTCCTTCCCTTCCCTTCCTCTCCCTTCCTCTCCCTTCCCTTCCTTTCCCTTCCCTTCCTTCCCTTCCCTTCCTCTCCCTTCCTCTCCCTTCCCTTCCTTTGCCTTCCCTTCCTTTGCCTTCCCTTCCTTTCCCTTCCCTTCCTTCCCTTCCCTTCCTTTCCCTTCCCTTCCTTCCCTTCCCTTCCTCTCCCTTCCTCTCCCTTCCTCTCCCTTCCCTTCCTTTCCCTTCAGTTCCTTTCCCTTCCCTTCCTTTCCCTTCCCTTCCTTTCCCTTCCCTTCCTTTCCCTTCCTCTCCCTTCCTCTCCCTTCCCTTCCTTTGCCTTCCCTTCCTTTGCATTCCCTTCCTTTCCCTTCCCTTCCTTCCCTTCCCTTCCCTTCCTTTCCCTTCCCTTCCCTTCCTTTCCCTTCCCTTCCTTCCTCTCCCTTCCTCTCCCTTCCTCTCCCTTCCTCTCCCTTCCCTTCCTTTCCCTTCCCTCTCCTTCCTTTTCTTTCCCTTCCCTTCCCTTCCTCTTCCTTCCTTTCCCTTCCCTTCCCTTCCTCTCCCTTCCTTTCCCTTCCCTTCCTTTCCCTTCCCTTCCTTTCCCTTCCCTTCCTTCCCTTCCCTTCCTCTCCCTTCCTCTCCCTTCCTGTCAGGCCTGTTTCTTCGAATACCTAAGAAAGAACACGCTTAAACATTCTTTGAAATGCATAAGGCTACTTTTACTAAGTAACGACAGTGAACAGACCAAGTGAAGCAGAGAGTGAATAGTTTAGGCGCGAACATAGAGTATTAAGCTTAAGCCCATCCCAATCCCCAACCCCCCACTTAGCATTGTCCAATATACTTTCTTCACCACCATCAGGTGGGCAGGTCTTCACCAGCCTGGAATGCGGGACCGTTAGCCGATAGATAACAGCAGCCGTCAACATCATCCACCAGCAGAACAATTGTATCCCAACGCCCCCCACCCTCCCCGTTGCCATGGCAGCTAAGCAGTACTAGCGAAGGCTGACATCTGGACCTCCTCCAAGAACAGTGAGAAATCCCGGACATCTTGCGGAACACGAGATGCTACACCTGGAAAACAGACAAGAAAAGACAAAACAACATATAGGAGAGAGGGAAAGGGTCAAGGTTTGTGTGGATACTTGGCATAGAACTGGCGTACCAGTTTAGGAGCCTTGAGATGCTCTTTATCCACCCATTCGTTGTGAGAAGGGGGAAAATCTTTCCACATGACTAGGAACTGAGTTTTATTCCGACGGACTCTGGAATCCAAAATGTCACGAACTTCATAATGCTGGTGACCATCCACCATTGTAGGTGCAGGGGTATCAGGCAAAGGTTTACGGAGATGTGAGGTGCGTTCAGGTTTCAGTAAGTGAACATGGAACACCGGGTACAGGCGCCTGTAGGTCTTTGGGAGATCCAAACGGACGGACACAGAGCTGATGATTTTGGTTATAGTGAAAGGACCAACAAATTTCGGACCTAGTTTCCTGCATTTCTGTGGGTTATCCAAATGTTTTGTAGACACATAAACTCTGTCACCAACTTTATAGGCCGGGGGAACCGCTCGTTTCCTGTCAGCATACAATTTATGCGAATCATGAGCATCGTTCAAAGTCTTGCGGATGATTGGCCAGACAGAAGACAGCCTAGAGGACCAATCGGCCAAAGAGGGAACTGTTGGTGAGTCATGAGGCAATTCGGGGATGGGTACAAAGTCCTGGCCATAGATGATTTTAAAAGGGGTCATATTGGTACTGGAGTGAACAGAGTTATTATAGGCCACTTCGGCATGTATCAGGAGATCAGCCCAATCATCTTGTTGAAAATTTATAAAACAGCGCAAGTATTGCTCCAAAACGGAATTGGCCCTCTCACAAGAGCCATTCGTCTGGGGATGGTAGGCGGAGCTTAAGCCCTGGGTGGAGCCAATCAGTCTCAAAAACTCCTTCCAAAAAAGAGACGTAAATTGAGTGCCTCTGTCTGAAATGATACGCTGGGGAACTCCATGAAAACGGTAAATATGGGTAACGAACAATCGAGCCAAAGATTTGGAAGAGGGAATTTTCGAACAGGGGACAAAATGAACCTGTTTGGAGAAGAGATCGGTAACGACCCAAATGACGGTATAGCCTTGACTGGGCGGAAGGTCAACTATAAAGTCCATTGAAATCTCCTTCCAAGGCACCTCGGGCGTCGCTACGGACTGGAGGAGGCCACGTGGCTTCCCCGCACGTTTAGAAGCCGCACAAACAGGGCAACTGGCAATATATGATTCAACATCTTTCTTAAGTGAGGGCCACCAGAACTGTCGTTTAACAAGGTGTACAGTTTTAACGAAGCCGAAATGGCCAGCCAAACGTGAGTCGTGTGCGCGTTGCAAAACAAAAGGACGTAATGTACTAGGGACATAAATCTTTGAGCCAATCCAGGGAAGATCGTCCCTAACAGTACAGTCACCTGAATGTGCGGAATACCATTCATCAGTAAGCAGTTCATCCTTAATACGAGCAATCAGGTCCGCAGGTGGAGTAGTTTGGACTGTGGAATGGCTTCTAGTAGATACTGGAGAAGCCGGTAAAGTAAGCGGCATGATGGGCTGTACAATAGTGAGTTTAGAAACATCATATTGTGGTAGTCTGGAAAGAGCATCAGCCATGAAATTCTTGCCACCAGGAATATATTTAAGATGGAAATTGAAGCGATGGAAGTAGTGAGCCCAACGAAGTTGCCTCGGGGACAATTTTCGAGAGGAGGTAAGAGCCTCTAAATTTTTATGGTCCGTCCAGACTTCAAACGGATGGGGAGCACCCTCAAGAAAATGACGCCAAGTCATGAGAGCCTAACGAACAGCAAAAGCTTCTTTTTCCCAAATTGCCCATCCACGCTCGGTTGTAGAGAGTTTTCGAGAGGTGTAGGCACAAGGTTGTAATTGGCCACGGTGGTTGAGTTGCAACAAGACTGCACCCACAGCGACATCACTGGCATCCGCCTGAACCACAAACGGGGAATTAACATCGGGGTGTTTAAGGACAGGTTCGGCCGCAAATAAACGTTTAAGCTTCTCGAAAGCAGCTTGGCATTCCATGGTCCATTTGAGGGGGGACCCTGGACGAGGGTTACCTTCCCCCTTCGTTTTAAGCAGGTTTGTAATGGGTAAGGCAATGTCGGCGAATGACGGAATAAATTGGCGGTAAAAGTTTGCAAATCCCACAAAGCTCTGTAGTTGTTTACGAGTTCGGGGAGGAGCCCACTCCGTCACCGCCTTAACTTTAGCAGGATCCATCTCAATTCCCTCAGAAGAAATGCGGTAACCCAAATAATCAATTGTTTCCTGGTGAAACTCACATTTGGACAGTTTGGCGTATAGCTCAGCGGAACGTAGTTTGTTAAGGACAGAACGCACCAGTTTAACATGCTCGTCATGTGTTTGTGAGTAAACAACGATGTCATCAATATAGACAATAACTCCTTTGTAAAGGTGCTCGTGGAGAACCTCATTAATCAGTTGCATAAACACAGAAGGAGCACCTTGAAGACCAAAGGGGAGGACTTTAAATTGAAAACATCCAAGAGGACAGTTAAAAGCGGTTTTCCATTCGTCCCCCTCTTTAATCCTGACCCTGTAATAGGCCTCACGTAAGTCCAGTTTAGTAAAAATTTTACCAGTAGCCAGGTGAACAAGCATGTCCTTCATAAGCGGGAGTGGGTAGACGTTGTGTTCGCAAATGGTGTTGAGATAAGAGTAGTCTTGTACTAGTCTAAGAGTGCCATCTTTCTTTTCCCTAAACATAACAGGTGCAGCTACACGTGGCCTAGCTGGCTCAATGAAACCCCTTTGAAGATTTTTATCGATGAACTTACGTAATTCCTCCATCTCCCGTGGGGTCATGGAGTAAAGGCGAGGTTTAGGCAATTGCACCCCAGGGAGGAAATCAATCGAACAATCAGTAGCTCTATGAGGGGGAAGTGAATCACAAGATCTCTCACTGAAGGCCTCCTTTAGGTCCCAATATTCCTTGGGAATCTTGTCCTCGCCTGGTATGACCTCAGGTTGGTCGATGATCTCTGGAGGGCCAGAGATGGGGGTTGTTCCTCCATCCTGGTCCTATTAGACCTCTCGGCGGCTTTCGATACCATCGACCATGGTATCCTATTGCATCGGCTGGGGGGGTTGGGGGTGGGAGGCACCGTTTTACGGTGGTTCTCCTCCTACCTCTCTGGCCGATCGCAATTTGTGTTGACAGGAGAGCAGAGGTCGACCTCGAGACCCCTCACATGTGGGGTGCCTCAGGGGTCGGTCCTCTCGCCTCTCCTGTTTAACACATATATGAAGCCGCTGGGTGAGATCATCCGTGGTTTTGGGGTAGAGTACCATCTGTACGCTGATGATACACAGCTGTACATTTCTACCCCAAACCACCCCAACGATGCCGTAGCAGTGATGTGCCAGTGCCTGGAAGCCGTGCGGATCTGGATGGGAAGCAACGGACTCAGGCTCAACCCGACCAAGACCGAGTGGCTGTGGTTTCCGGCTGCCCGATTCAACCAGCTGACTCCATCGCTGGCCATAGGGGGCGAACATCTTGCCCCTGTGGATGGGGCGCGCAACTTGGGTGTCCTCCTGGATGCCCGGCTGTCCATGGAAGATCAAGTGACAGCCGTGGCCAGGAGGGCGTTTTACCAGGTTCGCCTGGTTCGCCAGTTGCGCCCCCTATTGGATCGGAACGCCCTTCGCACAGTCACTCATGCTCTCGTGACATCGCGACTGGACTATTGTAACTCTCTCTACATGGGGCTCCCCTTGAGGTGCACCCGGAGACTTCAGATGGTTCAGAATGCAGCCGCGCGGGCAATCTTGGGTACTTCCAGATTTGCCCACATAACTCCACTTCTGCGCGAGCTGCACTGGCTGCCTGTCGTCTTCCGGGTGCGCTTCAAGGTATTAGTCATCATTTTTAAAGCGCTCCATGGCTCGGGACCTAGCTACCTGCGGGATCGGATCCTGACGCATACATCCTCACGGCCGATTCGCTCCCACAGAGAGGGACTTCTCCGGGTGCCGTCCACTAGACTCTGTCAGCGGGCGACGCCCAGGGGAAGGGCTCTCTCTGTGGTGGGCCCAGCCCTCTGGAACGACCTTCCCCCCGACATCAGAACAACCACGGACTTCCGCTCCTTCTGTCTGAAATTGAAGACTCATCTTTTCCGTTTGGCCGGCCTTGGTTAGCCTCTCTCTACAGGGTTTAGCTGTTTTTTAATTGGGTATTTTAGTAGATTAAGGGGATTTTAGCACAGGCTCATATTTAATTTTTTCTTAACTGTATGTGTATATTGTATTGTGGTTTTAGTTTCCCTGTGCACCGCTCCGAGTCCCTATGGGGAGAGGAGCGGTCTATAAATTTAATTATTATTATTATTATTATTATTATTATTATTATTATTATTATTATTATTATTATTATTATTATTATTATTATTATTATTATTATTATTATTATTATTGTTATTATTAGGTGAAGGAAAACTTAATAAGGGGCCAGCGGGTTCAGTCACAAGAGGTGAGTTATTTGGTGGGAAGTGATTGTCCTCTGATGGCAGAGAGGTATGTTCAGGTATTGACAAATGTATGCGTACCCAACCCTCTCTCCAATTAATTAGAGGATTCCATTTACAAAGCCAATTGACCCCCAAAATGACAGCATTTTCGGAAATGGCAGTCACGATGAAGTTGATGGTTTCAGTATGAGCTGTGCCAATAGAGACATGAATTGGTTCGATGATAAAAGATGCAGGGGTTCCCCCTGCTACAGAACCATCCATTTGGCAAAAGGCTATGGGAGTTTTCAGGGTTTTTAAGTGGAAACCCATGGAGGAGACTAATTCTTGGCTTATGAGACATTTTGAACAACCAGAATCAATGAGGGCTTGCACTTTGCAAGTACGTCCAGTAGATGGAGCCAAACGTTTTAAATTAATATAAAGGGGCCCGGAACGGTGACTCACCAAATTGTCGTCAGAAGAATTCGAAGACGCCTCCCAGTCATCAGGTTGGGTGCTGGGTTGGTCAGTAGAGAGGTTGAGAGGCTCCACCCCACTCATGGCCGGTCTACTGCGCACGCTCGGAGTCTTTGGAGGCTTCCCTTCCGAAGAGGAATGTGGGCATGGAGGTTGCCGTGATCTGCATTTGTCTGCCCAATGCCCCTCCTTTCCGCAGCGATAACAATTGCCTGAGCGAGGCTGAGTTGTTTTCCGCCCCCCCCCCTTTGCAAATGGGAATCCTTCTCTGGGGACCGAGATTTGAGGCTATCCTTCTGTGGTCTTTTCTCAAGACGGACTGGATCCTGCAAATGGGCCTGATCCAGTTCAACATCCCCAGCGAGATCTATCCATTCATTTAAAGTTTCGGGACGGAATCTGTTCACACATGTTTGATAAATGTCCTTATTTAGTCCTTCAACATAGAGGTCCATTAAGGCCTGGTCACTATAACCAGTCATAAACACCGATAACTCCTGAAAAATCTGCGTGTACTCCTGGACCGTCATACTCCCCTGGTGTAAGGTTTTCATTTTCATTTTAGCTTTCCTTTCAACACGGGGATCTTCAAAACGCCTTCTAAGAGCATTCATAAAACGATCAAAATCCCGCAGCACGGGTGAACGGCTGTTATGCAGGGAGACCAGCCATCTGGAAGCTTGATCTTCCAGAGCCATAGAGACAATTCTAATTTTGATTTCTTCATCTAAATCAACTGCGTAAAACTGCATGAAATTATCGACGTGAATTAGAAAAAACGCCAGTTTGTCGGCACTACCGTCGTATTTAACACCCGGGGGGGGGGAGTTTTGCAAGTCGGCGAGGGGAGGTGAAGAGGCGGGGTCGGGTTTCTCTCCGCAATTCCCTGCTGGCTTGGGGAGGGGGGGATGGTGTTGAGCTCCTGCTTTCTTTGGCAGCTGCTGAATGCGTTTCTTTCAGCTGTTTGCGTTCCTGCTCCCTCCCCCAGAGTTTATCCAGGGCCTCCCGCTTCTCGTCTGCCTGGCGAAGCAATTCTTGGGCCATTTCTTTTAACTCCCTTTCTTCTCTTAAAAGCTCCGGAATGACTCTCTTGGGGGAAAGGCGACGCCTGGAGACGTTAACGCCAGGGCCTAGTCCTCAAGTCATTCCTACCCCTTCAGACCAACGTTTTGGTTTGGCTGAATCTTCGGCGGGCAGATTTAGATCTAGGCTGGCTAAACAATCCAACACTGACCTCGTATCTCCAGTGTGAGCCGGAATATTTGATGCCTCTGCTCCCATGCTAGATTCAGGTAGAACCTCCACCAACGGAAGCTCCTCTTTTGCAGGGTCCAACATCAGGTGATTTTTTATTTGTGACTCTCTGCTTTTTGTCAGGCCTGTTTCTTCGAATACCTAAGAAAGAACACGCTTAAACATTCTTTGAAATGAATAAGGCTACTTTTACTAAGTAACGACAGTGAACAGACCAAGTGAAGCAGAGAGTGAATAGTTTAGGCGCGAACATAGAGTATTAAGCTTAAGCCCATCCCAATCCCCAACCCCCCCCCTTAGCATTGTCCAATATACTTTCTTCACCACCATCAGGTGGGCAGGTCTTCACCAGCCTGGAATGCGGGACCGGTAGCCGAGAGATAACAGCAGCCGTCAACATCATCCACCAGCAGAACAATTGTATCCCAACGCCCCCCACCCTCCCCGTTGCCATGGCAGCTAAGCAGTACTAGCGAAGGCTGACACCTCCCTTCCCTTCCTTTCCCTTCCTTCCCTTCCTTCCTCTCCCTTCCTCTCCCTTCCCTTCCTTTCCCTTTCCTTCCTTCCTTCCCTTCCTCTCCCTTCCTCTCCCTTCCCTTCCTTTGCCTTCCCTTCCTTCCTTCCCTTCCCTTCCTCCCTTCCTCTCCCTTTCCCTTCCTTTGCTTCCTTCCTTGCTCCCTTCTTTGCCTTCCCTTCCTTTCCTTCCTTCCTTCCTTCCCTTCCTCCTTCCTTCCTCTCCCTTCCCTTCCTTCCTTCCTTTCCCTTCCCTTCCCTTCCTTTCCCTTCCTTCCCTTCCTTCCTTCCCTTCCCTTCCTTTCCTTCCCTTCCTTTCCCTTCCCTTCCTCTCCCTTCCCTTCCTTTGCCTTCCCTTCCTTTGCCTTCCCTTCCTTCCCTTCCCTTCCTTCCCTTCCC
The DNA here is from genome assembly GCA_039707465.1 of Rhabdophis nuchalis. NCBI lineage: Eukaryota > Metazoa > Chordata > Lepidosauria > Squamata > Natricidae > Rhabdophis > Rhabdophis nuchalis. Next base: position 12,504,729 of record CM077662.1, on the reverse strand, counting down.
TTCCCTCCTCTCCCCTCCCCTCTCCTCTCCTCTCATTTCCTTTCCTTTGCCTTCCCTTCCCATACTAGCCCTTCCTTTCCCTCCCCTCCCTTTTCCCTTTTCGTTCCCTTCCTTCCCTTCCTTCCTCCTCCTCTCCTTTCCTTTCCTTTCCTTTCCTTTCCTTTCCCTTCCCTTCCCTTCCTCTTCCTTCCTTCCCTTTCCTCTCCTTCCTTTCCCTTCCTCCCTTAATCTCCCTTCCTTCCTTTGCCTTCCCTTCCTTTCCCTTTCCCTTCCTTTCCCTTCCCTTCCTTCCCTTCCCTTCCTCTTCCTTCCTCTCCCTTCCCTTCCTTTCCCTTCCTTTCCCTTCCTTCCCTTCCTTTCCCTTCCCTTCCTTCCCTTCCCTTCCCTTCCTTTCCCTTCCCTTCCTTTCCCTTCCCTTCCTCTCCCTTCCTCTTCCTTTGCCTTCCCTTCCTTTGCCTTCCCTTCCTTCCCTTCCCTTCCTTCCCTTCCCTTTCCCTCTCTCCTCTCCCCTCCCCTCCCCTCTCCTCTCCTCTCATTTCCTTTCCTTTGCCTTCCCTTCCATACCATCCCTTCCTTTCCCTCCCCTCCCCTCCCTTTCCATTTTCGTTCCCTTCCTTCCCTTCCTTCCTCTCCTCTCCTTTCCTTTCCTTTCCCTTCCTTTCCTTTCCCTTCCTTTCCTTTCCCCTTCCTTTCCCTTCCTTTCCCTTCCCTTCCCTTCCTTTCCCTTCCCTCTCCTTCCTTTTCTTTCCCTTCCCTTCCCTCCTCTCCCTTCCTTTCCCTTCCCTTCCCTTCCTCTCCCTTCCTTTCCCTTCCTTTCCCTTTCCTTCCTTTCCCTCCCCTCCCCTCCCCTCCCCTCCCCTCCTTTCCCTTCCCTTCCCTTCCTCTCCCTTCCCTTTCCTTCCTTTCCCTTCCCTCCCCTCCCCTCCCCTCCCTTCCCTTCCTCTCCCTTCCTTTCCTTTCCCTTCTCTTCCTTCCTTTCCTTTCCCTTCCTTTCCCTTCCCTTCCCTCCCCTCCCCTCCCCTCCCTTCCCTTCCTTTCCCTTCCCTTCCCTTCCCTTCCTCTCCCCTCCCTTCCCTTCCTCTCCCTTCCTTTCCTTTCCCTTCTCTTCCCTTCCTTTCCTTTCCCTTCCTTTCCCTTCCCTTCCCTCCCCTCCCCTCCCCTCCCTTCCCTTCCTTTCCCTTCCCTTCCCTTCCCTTCCTCTCCCTTCCCTTCCCTTAATCTCCCTTCCTTCCTTTGCCTTCCCTTCCTTTCCCTTCCCTTCCTTTCCCTTCCCTTCCTTCCCTTCCCTTCCTCTTCCTTCCTCTCCCTTCCCTTCCTTTCCCTTCCTTTCCCTTCCCTTCCCTTCCTTTCCCTTCCCTTCCTTCCCTTCCCTTCCCTTCCTTTCCCCTTCCCTTCCTTTCCCTTCCCTTCCTCTCCCTTCCCTTCCTTTGCCTTCCCTTCCTTTGCCTTCCCTTCCTTCCCTTCCCTTCCTTCCCTTCCCTTTCCCTCCTCTCCTCTCCCCTCCCCTCCCCTCTCCTCTCCTCTCATTTCCTTTCCTTTGCCTTCCCTTCCCATACCATCCCTTCCTTTCCCTCCCCTCCCCTCCCTTTCCATTTCGTTCCCTTCCTTCCCTTCCTTCCTCTCCTCTCCTTTCCTTTCCTTTCCCTTCCTTTCCTTTCCCTTCCTTTCCTTTCCCTTCCTTTCCCTTCCTTTCCCTTCCTTCCCTTCCTTTCCCTTCCCTCTCCTTCCTTTTCTTTCCCTTCCCTTCCCTTCCTCTCCCTTCCTTTCCCTTCCCTTCCCTTCCTCTCCCTTCCTTTCCCTTCCTTTCCCTTTCCTTCCTTTCCCTCCCCTCCCCTCCCCTCCCCTCCCCTCCTTTCCCTTCCCTTCCCTTCCTCTCCCTTCCCTTTCCTTCCTTTCCCTTCCCTCCCCTCCCCTCCCCTCCCTTCCCTTCCTCTCCCTTCCTTTCCTTTCCCTTCTCTTCCCTTCCTTTCCTTTCCCTTCCTTTCCCTTCCCTTCCCTCCCCTCCCCTCCCCTCCCTTCCCTTCCTTTCCCTTCCCTTCCCTTCCCTTCCTCTCCCTTCCCTTCCCTTCCTCTCCCTTCCCTTCCTCTCCCTTCCCTTCCCATACCATACCATCCCTTCTCTTCCTTCCTTTCCTCTCCTCTCCCCTTTCCTCTTCCTCTCCTCACCTCTCCCCACTCCTGTGTGGGTATGTTGGTTTACCTGCCTCCAACCTACTCTCCATGGTAACCCCTTAGGCCTCTACCTTCTGTCCCATCCTGTCTACTAAAGCTCAACCATGTACTTTGTCTTCTACTTGGCAGCTGGAGGAAGGAGGATGCTTGTCCGATTCCGTCCAGCCTCCCAGAGGACACCACCACCACCGCCTGCAAGAGCCAGTAGTCATGACCGCTCCGGCTCCATGTGAAACCCAACTGATGTATGCGGCTGATGAGCCTTCCTCCATTCCTTCACTTCAGATGTCCGTGGTCTTCTTTGATGGCTTTCAAGAGGATTCTTCGGGACAAGGGGGTTTCCATGGGCAACTCACTGAAGTTGATTACCAATTTGGCTATTGGGGGAAGGGTTCCAAAGGTGGCCACAGGGTTGGTCCATGTCACCCTCTGTGGCCACTCCCTTCTTTCCTTTCCCACATCACAATTGCCCCAGAAACTGCTTTGCCTGCTGCCTCATCTCCCCCCACTCCACAAATAAAACCCTCTTTTGTTGTTTGCTTCTTTGTTTAATATTCAGGAGCTCATAGTATTCCCCATTCTTCTCCCCACCACACCCCTGTGAGGGAGGCCGAGGGAGCTTCCACAGCTGAAGATCATGCTGGGGTCTCAGGGAGCCTTCCCTAATCTCCATGAGTTTTTGAGGGGGCTTCTGTGCAGGGTTTCCTCCCCTCCATGTCCCAGTCTCATCCATTGCTCCCTGTTTTCAAATCCACTTTCAGTCATTTCCACAGGGGACCTCAGCCCTTCATGGACCTCCTTCCTTCTCTGGGTCCATCCAGCTGAACTGGGAAAGTGGGAACATCTGGGGCCTCCTGGATTGATCCAAGAGGTCACAATATTCTTCTGCCAAATAAGCCTCAGATCTTGTCCAGTCCCTAGAAGAATGCTGCCATTCTGGTGGAGAGGAGGGAGGCATTGTGGGCCACAGAGTTTGCATGCTTTCGCTTTCCTGTAGTTGTAACAGCTTGGGAGCTCCAGCCAGGTATCCATGGTCGCAGTGCCAGGAGGACGAACCTTTAGCATCACTGAGTCTTTGCGATCTCCAAAACACCTTTGTGGCACCTTAATGGCTCCTTATGGACAGAGGATATCAGGGAGGGGGTTGAAGAGGGAAAAGTTAGCCGAAGGCTTTGCAAATTGTGCCTTAATTTCATGCTCCACCTGACTTCTCCGCAATCACTCTCTCTCTCTCAGTAAAAGTTCTTTGGAAATGTACATTGTTTCAAGAGTTTTACTTCCTTGGGAAGGCAGCTGAGGGAGGTCCTTATCTCCCCGATCATCTCAAATTGGAGGGTCGCAGGGACAAATGATATATTTAGATATTTTACTTTCCTGCAAAATGTATGGAACCATTTCTCTTTTTTACTGTGATAAAGTAAAGGTAATTGATTTAATTTGATAATTTGCTTCTGTGGGTCAGAAAAGGTGTTATATTGCTATCAAATTATTAAGAAAACGGTACCCACTTCCTCCCATTTAATCTTGAGAAAACATACCAAGGATGGAGGAATGGCCTTGGAAGAGACAGGAAACTAGAAATGTCTCTGAGACTTGCAAGATTTTGTGAAAGCAACCTTACAATACAGAAAGGGTATATCTTGTACTCCTGGGTGGGCTTCTTGCCTGGACTCCCTCGCAGGGCTAACAGGGGAGACTGAGAAGACACTTGTGAAAACTTGAGATGGTTTGGCCATCTCTGTTTCTTTTTCTTTTCTTTTCTTTGCATTTCAAAAACAAATAAAACAAGTCTTGTTGGATCATGAAGAAGCTTGAAGCCAGATAGATGTTTGTTATTACGGGGTCCAAAGGAAACTGGGCTTGGAGACTGAGATTGAATTGATTTGGCATGGAATTTTGACCCCCAAAACCTAGACCTGCATGCATTGTGGACTGAATTTTCAGGTGGGAATTGTGGTGAGACGGGCCTTGCACTTGAGTTCTGGGCATTGCTAAAGACTTGGGTCTGTCTGCAAATCCTCTGGTGGCCATTCATGCTTCCCACAAGCTTCACCTTTTCCTCAAGGCCATTTGCAAAGAAGGACCTTCCCTTTCTGCAGAAGAGGCTCTGGCGTCCTTCCTCATCTAGGACACAGAAGAGACACAACACAACCGTGTAGAGGGGACACATCTAGCTTTGCCTTCAAGCTAGAAAACTCCTTCAAGGTAAGAAAAAGCAAGAAAAAAGGCCAGGTCTACTAGTGGGAGAAGGTGGCAAAGTAGTGGCAACCAGCAGGGAGAAAATAGAACCCCTTAATTCAATCTTTGCATCTCTCTTCATGCAAAAGGGGAAAATAGCTCAACTCACCAATAGCAGAACTACAAATGAGAGACTAGGGATACAAACTAAAATAGGGAAGAAAATAGTAAGACAACACCAATCCACCCTAGATGAATTTAAATCACCCAAACCAGATGGATTACACCCCAGACTTCTGAAGGAGCTAGAAGATGCTAAATCAGGACCATTGAACCATACCTTCCAAAGATCCTGGAGCACTGACAAACTACCAGACTCTTGAAATGAAGTGTTTCAAAAGGAAGCTTTTATTAAGCAGAAGTGAAAACAATAAGTTCAAAGCAATGTCTGAATCCCCTTAGGCAAGTCAAGTAGAATTAAAGCAGCAGAGACCCTTCCCATTAGTCAGAATGCAGATTTTAGCCAATACGCAAGTGTGAAGGTGGTCCCTTTACCAGCTGCCCTTAGAACTGAATAAGCATCCATTCCCATGGCTATCTTGGGAATGGATGCTTCCCATGGCTATTAGACATAAAAGTGAATCGTCCCACATGGCCATCATAAACATTCCCCAAAAGGTGATGGGATCTCAGGCATTTTGGAAACCAAATACCAGTTGTCACAGGCACTGTGTCAGGATCCGTTTCTTCAAGTACTCAAGAAAGACCACACTTAGACATTGTTTGGAATGAATAAGGTTACTTTTACTAAATACCGAAGAATAACAGACCAAGGTGAAGCAGGAAGTAACTAGTTTAGGCACGAACAATGAGTATTAAAGCTTAAGCCCACCCCAATAGCTCTAACCCACCCTAGCAGTGTCCAATGTACTTTCTTCTCCGACATCAGGTGGGCAGGCCATCACCAGCATGGAATGTGAGACCGTTAGACCAAAGATAACACCGGCCAGCAACATCTTCCACCAATCTTCCACCAGCTTTCATAATTGAACCCCAGCGCCCCACCCTCCCCGTTTCCATGGCAGCCAAGCAGCATAAGGAGAAACAAGTAGCGAAGGCTGACATCCGGACCTCCTCCAGCAGCAGGCAGGACCTCCGGACTCCCCTCAGAAGTAGGGATGTTAGATCTGCAAAACAGACAAGAAAAGACAAAACAACATAGAAGAGAGAGGGAAGGGGTTATGGTTTGTGTGGATACTTGGCATAAAACTGGCAGATAAGCTTCAGGGCCTTGAGATGCTCTTTATCCACCCATTCATTGTGAGAAGGAGGAAAGTCTTTCCACATGACTAAGAACTGAGTTTTATTTCTACGGACTCTGGAGTCCAAAATGTCATGAACTTCATAGTGTTGGTGACCGTCCACCATCATTGGCGCAGGGGTATCAGGACAGGGTTTGCGGAGATGCGAGGTGCGTTCAGGCTTTAACAGGTGAACATGGAATACCGGGTACAAACGACGGTAGGTTTTAGGGAGATCCAAACGGACGGAAACCGAACTGATTATCTTAGTTATAGTGAACGGGCCAACAAATTTAGGGCCCAATTTCTTGCATTTTTGCGGGCTATCCAAATGTTTAGTAGAGACGAAAACTCTATCGCCAACTTTGTAAGCCGGAGGAGCCGCTCGCTTCTTATCAGCATATAACTTATGCGACTGATGTGCATCATTCAAAGTCTTTTTTATGACAGGCCACACCGAAGACAGCTTGGCGGACCAATCAACCAAGGAGGGAACTGCAGGCGAGTCGTGAGGCAATTCGGGGATGGGCACAAAGTCCTGACCATAGATGATCCTAAAAGGAGTCATATTTGTACTAGAGTGAACAGAGTTATTATAAGGCATGTATCAGAAGGTCAGCCCAGTCGTCCTGCTGAAAATTTATGAAACAACATAGGTATTGTTCCAAAACGGAGTTGGCCCTCTCACAAGCACCGTTCGTCTGCGGATGGTAGGAGGAGCTTAAGCCCTGGGCGGAGCCTATCAATTTCAAAAATTCCTTCCAAAAGAGCGATGTAAATTGAGTACCTCTATCCGAAATGATACGCTTAGGGACACCATGAAAGCGATAAATATGGTTCAGGAACAACTTAGCCAACGATTTGGAAGATGGAATTTTGGAACAAGGTACAAAGTGGACTTGCTTGGAGAAAAGATCCGTAACTACCCAAATGACGGTATAGCCTTGGCTGGTTGGAAGGTCCACAATAAAGTCCATCGAAATCTCCTTCCAAGGAGCCTCCGGCTTTGCCACAGATTGGAGGAGGCCATGGGGTTTTCCCGGAGCACGTTTCGAAGCAGCACAAACAGGACAACTGGCGATATATGATTCAATGTCCTTTTTGAGGGAAGGTGTCAGTCTCGCTAGTTCCTGCTTCACTGCCATGGAAACGGGGAGGGTGGGGGGTTTGGGATGAGTGTGTTCTGCTGGTGGACAATGTTGATGGTTCGTGTTATCTCCTGTTTAACGGACCTGCATTCCAGGAGGGTGAAGACCTGCCCACCTGATGTTGGAGATGGAAGCATATTGGACAATGCACAGGGGGGGTTTGGGGATTGGGATGGGCTTAAGCTTAATACTTTCTGTTCGCGCCTAAACTATTCATTCTCAGCTTTACTTGGTCTGTACGCTATCGTAACTTAGTAAAAGGAGCCTTTAACATTTCAAAAAATGTCTAAGTGTGGTCTTTCCTGAGTCAACGAAGAAGCAGGCCTGACATTAAGCTGAGAAACAACAAAACCAAAAACCTGCCCTGATGTCGGACCCTTCACAAGAGGAGCCTCCGTTGGTGGAGGTCCTGCCTGAAACAATTTTGGGAGCTGAAGCATCGCATCCTCCTGTTCAAACTGAAGGGATCAGGTCAGTGATGGAAGGCTTGGCTGGCCTAGATCTAAATCTGCCAGCTGAAGAATCAGTCAAACCTAAACGCTGGTCTGAAGGGGTAGGAATGAGTGGGGTAAACGTCTCCCGACGTCGACTTTCCCCAAAGAAAGTCATTCCGGAGCTCTTAAGAGAAGAAAGGGAACTAAAGGAGATGGCTCAGGACTTACTCCGCCAGGCAGATGAGAAAAGATTAGCCCTGGATAAAATCTGGGGGAGGGAGGCGGATCGCCCACAGCCAAGAGGTTCACAGGCAGTTCCGGGCAGACGAAGCAGGGTTTCAACACCATCCCCCCCTCCTCAAGCCGGCAGGGAATTGCGGAGAGAGGCAGCTTCTGCCAGGCAAAGCAGGAGAGCAACACCCTCCCCCCCCTCAGGCAGGAAGGGAAGCCAACCCCATTAACCCCCGCCGACTTGCGAAACTGCCTCCTTTGGGTGTGAAATACGACGGAAGTGCCGACAAACTGGCGTTTTTTCTAATTCACGTCGATAATTTCATGCAATTTTACGCAGCTGATATGGACGATGAAATCAAAATCAGAATTGTATCTATGAATCTAGAAGATCAAGCTTCTAATTGGCTGGTCTCATTACATAATTGCCGCTCACCGGCACTGCGCGATTTCGATCGCTTCATGAATGCTCTTAGAAGGCGTTTTGAAGACCCCCGTGTTGAGAGGAAGGCAAAAATGAAACTAAAAAGTTTGCAGCAGGGGGACATGTCTATTCAGGCTTACACGCAGATTTTCCAGGAGCTATCAGTGTTTATGATTGGTTATAGTGAACAAGCCCTAATGGACATTTATGTTGAAGGGCTGAATAAAGATATTTATCAAACATGTGTGAACAGATTTCGCCCCGAAACTTTGAATGAATGGATAGATCTAGCTTCGGATGTTGAATTGGATCAAGCCCACTTACAGGATCCAGCCCGCTTGGAGAAAAAATCACAGGAAGATAGCCCCAAATCTCACCCCCCTGCGAGGGAGAAACGCATGCAAAAGGGGGAGGGGAGAACAACCCAGCCTCGTTCAGGCAGCTGTTATCGCTGTGGGAAGGAGGGGCACTGGGCAGACAAATGCCGATCAAGACCACCTCCACGCCCACCTTCTTCCTCGGACCGGAAACAGCCTAAGACGCCAACTGTGCGCGCCAAACCGGCTATGAGTGGGATGGAACCCATCAATCTCTCTACTGACCAGCCCTCCCCAGGACCTGATGATTGGGAAGCGTCTTCAGACTCTTCTGACGACAACCTGGTGAGTCATCGCTCCGGGCCCCTTTATATTAATTTAATGCTTTTAGCTCCATCTACTGGACGTACATGCAATGTGCAGGCTCTCATTGACTCTGGTTGCTCAAAATGTCTCATAAGCCAAGACATCGTGTCTAAAATGGGTTTCCACCTTAAAACCTTGAAAACTCCCATAGCCTTTTGCCAAATGGATGGTTCTGTAGCTGGGGGCACCCCAGCATCTTTTATCACCGAACCAATTCATGTTTCTATAGGCACGGGCCATACTGAGACCATCAACTTTATTGTAACTGCCATTGCCGATAATGCTGTAATTTTGGGGGTCAATTGGCTTCGTAAATGGAATCCTCTGATAGACTGGAAGGAAGGTTGGGTACGCATACCTTTATCCCTCCCGGAACATACCTCTTTTCCATCAGAAACTGATCACCCCCCGCAACATCACCCACCCCCCCATATTGAATCTGCTGCACCTTTATTGGATTTCCCATCACCCGAAGTCATACCAGGCGAGGAGAAAATTCCCAAAGAATATTGGGACCTAAAGGATGCTTTCAGTGAAAGATCTTGTGATTCCCTTCCTCCTCATAGGGCTACTGACTGTTCAATTGATTTTCTTCCTGGGGTTCAATTACCCAAACCTCGTATGTACTCAATGACCCCGCGGGAGATGGAGGAATTACGTAGATTCATCGATAAAAACCTTCAAAGGGGTTTCATTGAACCAGCTAGGCCCCATGTAGCCGCACCAGTTATGTTTAGGGAAAAAAAAGATGGTACTCTAAGATTAATACAGGACTACTCATATCTCAACACCATTTGTGAACACAATATCTACCCCCTTCCGCTCATGAAGGACATGCTTGCTCACCTGGCTACCGGTAAGATTTTTACGAAGTTGGACTTACGTGAAGCCTATTACAGGGTCAGAATCAAAGAGGGGGACGAATGGAAAACAGCTTTTAACTGTCCGCTCGGATGTTTCCAATTCAAAGTCCTCCCTTTCGGTCTTCAAGGTGCCCCTTCAGTGTTTATGCAACTAATAAATGAGGTTCTCCACGAGCACCTTTACAAGGGAGTTATTGTTTACATTGATGACATCGTCGTCTACTCACAAACACACGACGAGCACGTTAAACTAGTGCGCTCCGTATTAAATAAGTTGCGTTCCGCTGAACTTTATGCCAAACTCTCTAAGTGTGAGTTTCACCAGGAAAGAATTGACTATTTGGGTTACCGTATCTCCTCTGAGGGAATTGAAATGGATCCTGCTAAAGTCAAGGCAGTGACGGAGTGGGCCCCTCCCCGTACCCGTAAACAATTGCAAAGTTTTTTGGGATTTGCGAATTTTTACCGCCAATTTATTCCGTCATTCGCTGATATTGCCTTGCCCATTACGAACCTTCTGAAAACAAAAGGAGAAGGCAAGCCTCGTCCAGGAACCCCTCTCAAATGGACGATGGAATGTCAGGCTGCTTTCGAAAAGCTTAAACGGTTGTTTGCGGCTGAGCCTGTTCTTAAACACCCCGATGTGAATTCCCCATTTGTAATTCAAGCGGATGCTAGTGATGTCGCGGTGGGAGCAGTCCTTTTACAACTCAATCAACATGGCCAATTACAACCCTGTGCTTACACCTCTCGGAAACTCACTGCGTCCGAACAAGGTTGGGAGATTTGGGAAAAGGAGGCTTTTGCTGTTCGGTGGGCTCTCATGACTTGGCGTCATTTTCTTGAGGGTGCCCCACATCCTTTCGAGGTCTGGACGGACCATAAAAATTTGGAAGCTCTTACCTCCTCTCGGAAATTGTCCCCAAGGCAACTTCGTTGGGCTCACTATTTCCATCGTTTCAATTTCCACCTCAAATACATTCCTGGGGGAAAAAATTTCATGGCTGATGCGCTTTCCAGATTGCCACAGTATGATGTATCTAAGCTCACCATAGTACAACCCATCATGCCACTCACTTTACCTGCTTCTCCAGTATCTACTATAGCCCAAACTACTGTCCAAACTACTCCACCTGCTGACCTGATTGCTCATATTAAGGATGAATTACTTACTGATGATTGGTATTCGACTCATTCAGGTGATTGTACTACCAGAGACGATCTTCCCTGGATTGGCTCAAAGATCTATGTTCCTGCTACATTACGTCCTTTTGTCTTGCAACGCGCACACGACTCACGTTTAGCTGGTCATTTCGGTTTCGTTAAAACTGTTCATCTTGTCAAGAGACAGTTCTGGTGGCCCTCATTGAAGAAGGATGTTGAATCGTATATTGCCAGTTGCCCTGTATGTGCGGTTTCAAAACGGGTGCCGGGTAAGCCACAGGGTCTTCTCCAGTCTGTAGCTACGCCGGAAAGGCCTTGGAAGGAAATTTCAATGGACTTTATAGTTGATCTTCCGCCCAGTCAGGGTTATACCGTTATCTGGGTAGTTACCGATCTTTTTTCTAAACAAGTTCATTTTGTCCCATGTACTAAAATTCCTTCTTCCAAATCTCTGGCCCGACTGTTCGTTTCCCATATCTATCGTTTTCATGGCGTCCCGCAACGCATCATCTCCGATAGAGGAACCCAATTTACTTCCCATTTTTGGAAGGAGTTTTTGAGACTGATTGGCTCCGCCCAAAGCTTAAGCTCCGCCTACCACCCTCAGACGAATGGATCTTGTGAAAGGGTTAATTCCGTTCTCGAACAGTACTTACGTTGCTTTATTAATTTTCAACAAGATGATTGGGCTGATCTTCTCATACATGCCGAAGTGGCATATAATAACTCTGTTCACTCCAGTACGAATATGACCCCCTTTAAAATCATCTACGGACAGGACTTTGTACCCATACCCGAACTGCCTCACGACTCGCCGACGGTTCCCTCTTTAGCTGAATGGTCCACTAGACTGTCTTCTGTTTGGCCGGTTCTCCGGAAAACTTTGAACGATGCCCATGACTCGCACAAACTGTACGCTGACAAGAAACGAGCGGTCCCTCCCTCCTACAAAGTTGGTGATCAGGTTTATGTGTCTACCAAAAATTTGGATAGCCCCCAAAAATGCAAGAAGCTGGGTCCCAAATTTGTTGGACCTTTCACGATCACCAAAATTATCAGCTCTGTGTCGGTCCGTTTGGATCTCCCCAAGACCTACCGGCGACTATACCCTGTATTCCATGTTCACTTACTGAAACCTGCTCGTACCTCCCATCTCCGCAAAAGATTGCCTGATACTCCTACACCTACCTTGGTGGATGGTCATCAGCATTATGAAGTGCGAGACATTTTGGACTCCAGAATCCGCAGAAATAAAACTCAGTTCCTGGTCATGTGGAAAGATTTTCCCCCTTCTCATAACGAATGGGTGGATAAAGAGCACCTCAAAGCTCCTAAACTGGTACGCCAGTTTTATGCCAAGTATCCACACAAACCTTGACTCTTTTTCCTTCTCCTCTCTGTTGTTTTGTCTCTCCGTTCTTGTCTTTCAGGTGTAGCCTCTCATGTGCCTATTGCTGCCCTGGATTTCCCGCTGTTCCTGGAGGAGGTCCGGATGTCAGTCTCGCTAGTTCCTGCTTCGCTGCCATGGAAACAGGGAGGGTGGGGGGTTTGGGATGAGTGTGTTCTGCTGGTGGACAATGTTGATGGTTCGTGTTATCTCCTGTTTAACGGACCTGCATTCCAGGAGGGTGAAGACCTGCCCACCTGATGTTGGAGATGGAAGCATATTGGACAATGCACAGGGGGGGTTTGGGGATTGGGATGGGCTTAAGCTTAATACTTTCTGTTCGCGCCTAAACTATTCATTCTCAGCTTTACTTGGTCTGTACGCTATCGTAACTTAGTAAAAGGAGCCTTTAACATTTCAAAAAATGTCTAAGTGTGGTCTTTCCTGAGTCAACGAAGAAGCAGGCCACCAAAACTGGCGCTTAACTAGGTGTACAGTCTTAACGAATCCGAAGTGTCCCGCCAACCGTGAGTCGTGTGCCCGTTGCAACACAAAAGGTCGTATGGTAGCAGGGACATAAATTTTTGAACCAATCCAAGGGAGGTCATCCCTGACAGTGCAATCACCGGAATGTGTGGAATACCATTCATCAGTAAGTAACTCAGATTTAATACGAGCAATCAATTCAACCGGTGGGGTAGACTGGACAGCGGACTGACCCCTGGTCGACACGGGAGAAGCCGGTAACGTAAGGGGCATCATGGGTTGCACAACTGTAAGTTTAGAAACATCATATTGGGGTAGTCTGGAGAGTGCATCAGCCATGAAATTTCCCCCCCCAGGAATATACTTGAGACGGAAGTTGAAACGATGGAAGTAATGTGCCCAACGTAGTTGCCTTGGGGACAGTTTGCGAGACAAAGTGAGAGCTTCCAGGTTTTTGTGGTCCGTCCAGACTTCAAATGGATGTGGAGCACCCTCAAGAAAATGACGCCAAGTCATGAGGGCCCAACGGACAGCAAATGCTTTCTTTTCCCAAATGGCCCAACCACGTTCAGTATTTGATAACTTGCGAGAAGTGTAGGCACACGGTTGAAGTTGGCCATGTTGGTTGAGTTGTAGTAAAACTGCTCCCACAGCGACATCGCTGGCATCAGCCTGGACCACGAACGGGGAGTCGACGTCGGGATGCTTCAGAATGGGCTCAGCCGCAAACAACCGTTTTAAGTTTCTCGAAAGCGGCCTGGCACTCCATGGTCCAGTTGAGGGGGTTATTAGGCCGAGATTTCCCTTCACCCTTTGTTTTGAGAAGATTTGTAATGGGCAACGCAATACTAGCGAATGATGGTATAAATTGGCGGTAAAAATTTGCGAAACCCAAAAAGCTTTGTAGTTGTTTACGAGTGCGGGGAGGCGCCCACTCCGTAACAGCTTTCACCTTAGCAGGATCCATTTCAATCCCATCGGAGGAAATACGATAACCCAAATAATCAATTTTCTCCTGGTGAAACTCACACTTAGATAATTTAGCGTAAAGCTCGGCAGAGCGGAGTTTCTGAAGGACGGAGCGGACAAGCTTGACATGTTCATCACGTGTTTGCGAATACATGACTATGTCATCAATATAAACTATGACCCCTTTGTACAGGTGCTCGTGGAGAACTTCATTGATCAGTTGCATAAATACAGAAGGAGCTCCTTGAAGACCAAAAGGCAAAACTTTAAACTGGAAACATCCAAGCGGACAGTTGAAAGCAGTCTTCCATTCGTCGCCCGCTTTAATTCTTACTCTATAATAAGCTTCACGTAAGTCCAGTTTAGTAAAATTTTTGCCTGTAGCAAGGTGAGCCAGCATGTCTTTCATAAGCGGAAGTGGGTAGACATTGTGTTCACAAGTGGTGTTAAGGTAAGAGTAGTCCTGAACTAAACGGAGAGTGCCATCTTTCTTTTCCCTAAACATCACCGGTGCGGCCACACGTGGCCTAGCGGTTTCAATGAAACCCCGTTTCAGGTTCTTATCAATGAATTTGCGCAGCTCATCCATTTCACGTGGCGTCATAGAGTAAAGGCGAGGTTTAGGTAGTTGCACTCCAGGGAGAAAATCGATTGAGCAATCAGTAGCTCTGTGAGGAGGAAGCGAGTCACAAAACTTTTCGCTAAAAGTGTCCTTAAGGTCCCAATATTCCTCAAGAATCTTGTCCTCACCAGGAATGATTTCGGGTGGGGGGAGAGCTAATGTGGGACCCGCAGGCTCCGTAACAGGAGCTAGATCAAGGGGAGACTCATGATCGTGATTTGAAAATGTGAAGTTATCTTCTGGTAGTAATAAAGGTATTCGTACCCATCCCTCTTTCCAGTTAATAAGAGGATTCCATTTATGAAGCCAGTTGATTCCCAAAATGACAGCATTATCAGCTATGGGAGCCACGATAAAATTAATGGTTTCCTTATGAGTCTCACCAATAGAAACTTGAAGGGGCTCAGTAACAAAAGATGCGGGAATTCCCCCCGCCACAGAACCATCCATTTGGCAAAATGCGATAGGCACTCTTAAATTTTTTAAGTGTAACCCCATGGCGTAAACAAGATCTTGACTGATCAGACAACGGGAGCAGCCGGAATCAATGAGAGCTTGTGCGTTGCAGTTACGGCCGCTAGATGGAGCTAAAAGCTTTAAATGAATATAAAGGGGCCCGGAGCATCGACTTACCAAATTATCGTCAGAGGAGGAGGAGTCCTTCTCCCAGTCATCGGGCTGGGTTTCAGGTTGATCACCGGAAAGGTCAAGCGGCTCCATCCCACTCATCGCCGGCCTACTGCGCATGCTTGAAGTTTTAGTAGGCCTTCTAGCCTCAGTACAAGAATGTGGGCGTGGTGGCTGTTTCCAGATAATGCCCCCCCCCCAGAGTTTATCCAGGGTTTCCCTCTTGTCGCTTGCCTGGCGGAGTAATTCATCAGCCATCTCCTTTAACTCCCTTTCTCCCCTTAGGAGCTCCGATATGGATGGCTTGGGAGAGGAGCGGCGGCGTCTGGTGGTATTGACCCCCGAGCCTATGTCTCCCGTCATCCCCACTCCCTCTGACCAGCGATGAGGTTTAGCTGATTCTTCGGCTGTCAGGTTTAAATTTAGGCCGGCTAAAAAATCCAACACTGACCTCGAGTCCTCCTTTGGAGCAGGTATATTGGATGCAGTCTCTCCCATAACTTGGGCTGGCAAATCCTCTGAAGCCGGAGGCTCCTCTTTGGCAGGTTCCGACATCAGGTTGTGATTTTTAGTGACTTCCTGCTTAATGTCAGGATCCGTTTCTTCAAGTACTCAAGAAAGACCACACTTAGACATTGTTTGGAATGAATAAGGTTACTTTTACTAAATACCGAAGAATAACAGACCAAGGTGAAGCAGGAAGTAACTAGTTTAGGCGTGAACAATGAGTATTAAAGCTTAAGCCCACCCCAATAGCCCTAACCCCCCCTAGCAGTGTCCAATGTACTTTCTTCTCCGACATCAGGTGGGCAGGCCATCACCAGCATGGAATGTGAGACCGTTAGACCAAAGATAACACCGGCCGGCAACATCTTCCACCAATCTTCCACCAGCTTTCATAATTGAACCCCAGCGCCCCACCCTCCCCGTTTCCATGGCAGCCAAGCAGCATAAGGAGAAACAAGTAGCGAAGGCTGACACACTGCTAATAAATCGAGTCCAAGCCCCACCTCCTCTCAATTGAATGGCAATATCACTTTTAGGGATACGACAGCCTAGGTACAAGAGGGTAGGTCGCTCTAGGGTTTCTTTCAATTTGATGCTTTTCCTGTTTTTGCTTCAGATCTTGCCTGGCTCAACTGTATTCACTTCTTTCCTCTAACTAATACGCCCATCTGCCTCCCTAGTCCCCATTTCACAAGGAGGGACTCACACCCGTTCGTCTGGGGGATCGTGGTCTCCTTCAGCTGAAGACCTTCCCTAATCATAATCGCCACCCCCCCCACCCCTCCCCAGGGCCCTAGGCTGATGGAAGCCTCGGTAGCCTGATGGGCACATTTCTATGAGGGGTAAACCGCCCTCGAGGCCCAACCAGGTTTCCATTATACCCACCAGGTCCGGGTCCCCCTCTGACACGAGGTCACGAATGAGGAGGGCTTTGTTCACCACGGACCTGGCATTGCTTAACATCAGCCTAGGGCCCCGGCTCTGTGGTCCTTGCCCATCTAGTCTGCGATGGGAGCACGGGGAGTTGGAGCGCGTGACCGCCTGTAACCAGCAGCCCCGGTCCTCCGACCCTATCCGTCTCCCACCGCCCCTGCCCCTCCTCAGAACCGAACTAATGGTTAAAACCTCAGTGGAAACGACCTCCCCCTCCCCTTCCTCCGTTTCTTCTCCTCTGCCGGCCGGCCCAGCTGTGTTCCGCCCCCTAGCTGGACTATTCCTCCCCTCCTCCCTGGAACCCCCTAAAAGCCAAATTAAAAATTTGGTTAAAACCCCCCTAAGACTACGCCTCGCCCACCTCTCTGGATTAATATATCCCTCATCAAGGTGGGCCCTCGTAAGAGCGGAGGGCTAAAACCTGCGAGAGGGTGGACTCCCGCAGTAGGATTGTTGTTGAAGTGTTGAAGTGTGAGTTCCACAAGACCTCACTAGATTACTTAGGCTATTGCATCTCCAATGAAGAAATAGAAATGGATCCAGGAAAAGTGAAAGCTGTGTTAGATTGGAAACCTCCAAGCACTTGCAGACAACTACAAAGCTTCCTTGGATTTTCCATTTTCAAACAGAAAGTTCATTTCAACTTTTGTAGAAATTGCCCTCCCATTGACTGGGCTATTGAAAATGGGGCCTTCTCCAATGAAGCCAAAAGCAAACCTTTGAGAAATTAAAACAGCTCTTTGCCCAAGAACCCATACTGCAACACCCCAACCCAGAATGACCATTCATAATCGAGACGGATGCCAGTGATGTAGTGATAGCTGCAGTGCTACTGCAAAAGAATGGAGAAGGCCACTTCTTGATATGCACTTACATCTCCAAGAAACTCACTGCTACTGAAAGGAGGTGTGCCATTTGGGAGAAAGAAGCATTTGCGATCAGGTGGAGCCTGCTTACATGGAGACATCTCCTGGAAGAGGGGGATATGCCCAAGGCCTGGACTGATCATAAAAACCTCAAAGCTATCCACGCCCATCAAAGACGATCCCTCAAACAAGTTTGCTGGGCACAATACTTCCAAAGATTCCAATTCAAACTTAAACACATCCCTGCAGTGAAGAACTTGCTGGCAGATGATTTGTCAAGAAAACCACAGTTCGATAGTAAGAAAGAAGTTGTTCAATCCATCATTTCTTCCTCCCACCAAAAGATGGCCCAGGTCACCACCCAAAGCCAGGATAAGCTGATGACAGCAATGAAATCGGCACTCCCGGCAGACCCGTGACTCAACAATAACAAGGACTTCTAATGATGAGCGGTGGCTTAGCCTGGATGGGATCCAAGTTGTACATCCCTGTGGGGTTGAGGCTGGAAGTCCTACAGCGAAGCCATGATGTCAAACTAGGAGGCTACTTTGGATTCCTAAAAACGCTCCACCTTGCCAGGCATCAATTTTGGTGGCCAAAGATGAAATCAGAGGTGGAAGATTACGTAAAAAGCTGTGCTACTTGCGCAACGATGAAAACACGGCTGGGGAAGCCCCCTGAACTACTAAAATGAGTGGCCAGCCCTAGCCGACCATGGGAAGAGATCACAATAGACTTCATTTTCAAGCTCCCAGACAGCAGTGGAAATAAAGTAATCGGAACAGTTATTGATTTGTTTTCCAAGAAGGAGCTTTTCATCGCTTGCTCAGGGTTGCCGACCGCAAAGAAATTAGTGAAAATGTTTGTGAAACACATTTATTGCCTGCACAGGGTGCCCATGAGGATCATTTCAGACCATGGAGTTCAGTTAACCACCAAGTTCTGGAGAGAGTTCCTAAGGTCCATTGGATCCACACAAGGACTCAGCTCAGCATTTCACCCCAGCATTTCACGGCGCAGCGGAGAGAGCCAATGCAATAGTGCATCCAGTGTTACGTGAACTATCAGCAAGACAACTGGTCGGACTTGCTATTCTTCGCTAAAGTGGTGTACAACTATGCTGTCCACACCAGCACTGGATTAACTCCTTTTCCAGATTGCCAGTGGCATGGAATTTGTTCCCATGCCTGAGCTGCCTGGAGAACCTCCCTCCTCCATGTCTCTGAATGAATGGATGGACATGCTAAAGAAAGGATGGAAAAATACGAAGTTGTAAAATATCAGTTGTCACAGGCCCTGCCAATACATTGACTCCAAGGCCCCCCTCCTCCCAACTGAATGGCAGTATCACTTTTAGGGAATTTGATTTTCTCAGAGGGCTTCCTTAAGTTGACACCTTTTCTTGATTTCACCATCAGAATGAGGCCAAAACAGCCAAGGAGGAGAAGACTTCCTATTTTGCAATGGCGCAGCAGGACCCAGACAGGCAACCTAGAGAGGTTCTGATCTGAAAAAGAACAGCACAGCCTGTTAATCTTTTCAGCACCTCTAGTGCTTGATCCTATCGCAGCAAAAGAGACACCAAACAGAGGCCCAGCACCTGGAATTCCACCCAGACTCCACCTGGCAAGTAGGACAGGTGCACCAAGCTGTGCCCACAGTTGCTTGGGCTGATACCCCAATGAACCAGCTGAAGCTCCTGCCTGATCTTCAAAGGCTGATCCCAACACAAGGTGGTTCAGCATGAGTCTTTTGATAAATCTTCTCATAGTGAGAGCAATCCACCCATGGAACAGAAGTTGCCTTCAGAGGTTGTGGGAGCTTCATCCCTGGAGGCTTTCAAGAGGAGACTGGACTGCCCTCGGTCAGAAATGGTGCAGGGTCTCCTGCTTGGTTGGGCTATAAAACCTCCAAGATCCCTTCCAACTCTGTTAAATACTCAGCATGGCTAGTCTAGGGAAGAGAAGGACCAGGGGAGACAGGAGAGCATCTTCCAATATTTGAGGGGCTCCCACAGAGAGGAGGAGGGGGGTCAAGCTATTTTCCAGAATACCTAAGGACCAGACAAGGAATAATGGATGAAAACTGAACAAGGAGAGATTCAATCTAGAAATAAGGAAACATTTCCGACAGGGAGAACCATCTACCCATGGAACAGAAGTTGCCTTTGGAGGTTGTGGGAGACTTTCAAGAAGAGATTGGACTGCCCTCTGTCAGAAAGGGTGTGTAGGGTATCCTGCCTGAGCAGGGGGTTGGACTAGATGACCTCCAAGATGCCTTCCAACTCATTTATTCTGCAATTATCAAATGAGATGGAACTGAAACTCAGATGCTAAACATTCAGGGCTTCTTCAACCACAGAGGCAAGAATGTGCCTAGGGGGAAAAACATTTTACTGGTGGGTTTTATCTTATGAGTGCTGTGTTGGTGTCTCGATTCAGCCCCTTTTTATCAATTAATGCTTGACAAGAGATCCCCTGCTGTGGGAATCTATGGAGCTACATAACAAGATAAAATAGATCAAGATAAAATAGATCCTAAGAACATTTTCAGTAGTTCGGGTAGTCAAATTCAAATTTCAAATTCAAATTTATTAACCGCACCCTCTCCCCACAGGGACCCGGGGCGGTGCACAGGAGAAGCTAAAAACAATATACAATAAATACAAATACATACTTTAAAATATAATTAAACAATGTTACCCGTGCTAAAAATGATTAAGAACCCATTAAAATACATTTAGAATCAATAGACAGAGAGAACTATTCAAGGCCGGCCAGTCGAAAGAAATAGGTCTTCAATTTTGTACGGAAGGAGCGGAGGTCAGTGGTCGTTCTAATATCAGGGGGAAGGTCGTTCCAGAGGGCCGGGCCCGCCACAGAGAGAGCCCTTCCCCTGGGCGTCGCCCGCTGACAAAGTCTAGTGGACGGCACCCGGAGAAGTCCCTCTCTGTGGGAGCGAATCGGTCGTGAGGATGTATGGGGCAGGATCCGATCTCGCAGATAGCTAGGTCCTGAGCCATGGAGCGCTTTAAAGATGATAACTAACACCTTGAAGCGCACCCGGAAGACGACAGGTAGCCAGTGCAGGTCGCGCAAGAGCGGTGTAACGTGGGTAAACCTGGTGGTCCCCATAATTGCTCACGCGGCTGCATTCTGAACTAACTGAAGCCTCCGGGCGCACCTCAAGGGGAGCCCCATGTAGAGAGAGTTACAGTAGTCCAGTCGGGATGTCACGAGGGCATGAGTGACTGTGCGAAGGGCGTCCCGATCCAATAGGGGGCGCAATTGGCGAACCAGGCGAACCTGGTAAAACGCCCTCCTGGCCACGGCTGTCACTTGCTCTTCCATAGACAGCCGGGTATCCAGGAGGACACCCAAATTGTGCGCCCCATCCACAGGGGCAAGATGTTCGCCCCCTATGGCCAGCGTTGGAGAGAGCTGGTTGAATCGGGCAGCCGGAAACCACAGCCACTCGGTCTTGGTCGTGTTGAGCCTAAGTCCGTTACTTCCCATCCAGATCCGCACGGCTTCCAGGCACTGGCACATCACCGCTACGGCATCGTTGGGGTGGTTTGGGGTAGATATGTACAGCTGGGTGTCATCAGCGTACAGGTGGTACTCTACCCCAAAACCACGGATGATCTCACCCAGCGGCTTCATGTATGCATTAAACAGGAGAGGCGAGAGGACCGACCCCTGAGGCACCCCGCATGTGAGGGGTCTCGCGGTCGACCTCTGCTCTCCTGCCCGCACAAATTGCGATCGGCCAGAGAGGTAGGAGGAGAACCACCGTAAAACGGTGCCTCCCACCCCCAACCCCCCCAGCCGATGCAATAGGATACCATGGTCGATGGTATCGAAAGCCGCCGAGAGGTCTAATAGGACCAGGATGGAGGAACATCCCCCATCTCTGGCCCTCCAGAGATCATCTACCAACGCGACCAATGCCGTCTCGGTGCTATGCCCGGGCCGAAAGCTGGACTGGCGCGGATCTAGATAGCCAACTTCCTCCAGGTGACGGGGAAACTGTTGTGCCACCACACTCTCAACAACCTTCGCCAAAAAGGGAAGGTTGGAGACTGGACGGTAGTTGTTCAAAAGAGCTGGGTCCAAAGAGGGCTTCTTGAGGAGGGGCCTCACCATAGCCTCTTTTAGGGAGGCAGGCAAGGAACCCTCACTCAAGGATGCGTTGACAACCTCCTGGAGCCAGCCTCGTGTCACCTCCCAGGATGCCAGTACATGCCAGGAGGGGCACGGGTCCAATAAACATGTGGTGGCTCGCAGTCGCCCACGTAGCCTGTCCATATCCTCGGAAGTAACGGGGTCAAACTCCTCCCAAACAAGATCTCTCTCGTGGCATCCCACTGGGCCATGAATGTGGGCTAGCTCACTCTGTATCTGGGCGGTTTTCTCCTGCAGAAAAATCACAAATTCCTCTGCTCTACCCTGTAGCGGGGCTTCCCGTTCCCTCTGTTGAAGGAGGGCGCGGGTCACCCTAAACAGGGCGGCAGGGCGGTTTTCTGCGGATGCTATGAGAGTGGCACAATGATGACGTTTGGCCACCCTCAGCGCCACAATGTAAGTCCGTAAATGGGCTCTTACCTGTGTCCGGTCAGATTCAGAGCGGCTAGCCCTCCATCTTCTCTCTAGGCATCTCTTGCGGCGTTTCATCACCCGCAGCTCCTCAGTAAACCAAGGAGCCAGGGTGGTTCGCCGCCGCGAGAGAGGCCGCAAGGGCGCGGCCCGATCTAAGGCTCCCACGGCCGCACTGTTCCATGCGGCCGTGAGGTCCTCCATCGGGGCGCGGGTCAGGGATACAGGAAATGGCCCAACCGCTGTCTGGAACCCATCCGGGTCCATCAAGCGCCTGGGGCGGTACCAGATTGGTAACTCTGGTTCCGCCTCCCCGCGGAGGGGAGCAGCGGTCGGAAAGTCGAGCCGGAGAAGTGAGTGGTCTGACCATGACAAGGGTGTGATGACTATGTCCCCTGTACCCAGATCACTCTTCCATTGGCCCGAGACAAAGATGAGGTCCGGCGTATGTCCACCCTTGTGGGTGGGGCCCTGAATTACTTGGGTCAGGTCCATGGCCATCATGGAAGCCATGAACTCCCGAGCTGCCACGGATGATTCGCCCAACGATGGCAGATTAAAGTCCCCCATGACTATAAGTCTGGGGGTCTCCACTGCCACCGTAGCGATCACCTCCAGGAGCTCGGGCAGGGCTGCTGCTACATAGCGGGGAGCCAGGTATACAACCAGCAAGCCCAACTGCCTCCCTAGGCCCCACTTCACGCAGAGGGACTCACAGCCGGAAGTCTGAGGCACAATGGTCTCTCTCGGCTCAAGGCCTTCCTTAATAATGACGGCTACCCCACCACCCCTGCCTAGGGCCCGCGGCTGATGAAATGCGTGGTAGCCTGGTGGGCACATTTCAACGAGGGGATGTCCTCCCTCGTGGCCCAACCAGGTTTCCGCAATTCCTACCAGGTCCGGCTCCCCCTCTGACACAAGGTCACTAATGAGGGGGGCTTTGTTGACAACGGACCTGGCGTTGCAAAACATCAGCCGCAGACCCTGGCTCTGTATTCCCTGGCCACCTAGCCTGCGGGGGTTGTGGCACCCGACCGTTTGCAACCAACGGCTGCGTGCCACCAACCGGGAGGATGAAAATTGTCTCCCCTCGGTCCTGCCCCTCCCCACGACCCTCTGAATTGGTATGCCCTCCTGTGGAACGACTCGAGTATCCCCCTTCCTTTCGCCTTCCGCTTCCCGCCGTCGACTGCTATCCTGGCCCTTACTACTGATCGCTGTTTCAATCTCCATCTGTCTATATCTACCCCCCTCCCTTGAGCCCCCTAAAAAAGATAATTTAAATAAATTAAAAACTAAAAATCCCCTAAGGCCGCGCTTCGCCCATCTCTTCGGATTCACAATACCGTCATCGAGATGGGCCCTAGATAAATCAAGGGGCCATACCTGCGAGAGCGGGGACTCTCGCAGCAATAGCAGGCTTGCTCTGGAATACATTATTAAATAGATAGTTAAAATTCAATAATTATACAGATAAAATTCGGGTGGGTTTTGGGATAAATACAGATGTTAAAAATACAGATGTTAAAAGTCATTGTAGTAGTAGTAGAACTTTTTTTTTTTGAAAAAAGTTTTATTGGTTTTAACAATTTATATCAGGAAAGGGGTAGATAAGGTATCTTCTCCGGGTGCCGTCCACTAGGCTATGCCAGCGGGCGATGCCCAGGGGAAGGGCCTTCTCTGTGGTGGGCCCGGCCCTCTGGAACGACCTTCCCCCCGAAATCAGAACAACTACGGACCTCTGCTCCTTTCGTCAAAAACTTAAAACACACTTTTTCTGCTTGGCCGGCCTTGGTTAGTCTCCGTCTAATAGGGTGAAAGGGATTTTAGGTAATTTATATTTGGGGATTTTAGCGCAGGGATAATCTAGTTTAATCTGTTTTTATTCATTCTATTTATGTATTTTTATAGTTATTTTAATTTCCCTGTGCACCGCTCCGAGTCCCCCTGGGGAGAGGATGCGGTATACAAAGAAAAATTATTATTATTATTATTATTATTATTATTATTATTATTATTATTATTGTTGTTGTTGTTGTTGTTGTTGTTGTTGTTGTTGTTGTTGTTGTTATTATTATTATTATTATTATTATTATTATTATTATTATTATTATTATTATTATTATTAAATATTTTGGAGCTTCCACATCGGGTTTGATGACTGCCTCCGGGTCTTCGTACATATCTCATTAAAAAAAAATTATTAAAAGGAAGGGGTACATACATTTTAAAATCATAAATTTTCATATTATTTTATACATTCAATTACTTTGTACAGTTGACATCCGTACAGGAATTACCATCATAAAATATATATATATAACAAATTATTTTTGCGATCTGAGCCTCTTTGCTATAGTCTCTTCCTCCTCCCCCCCACCAGCAGGCGGACCCGTGGCCCCTCCCATTCCCATCTCATCGTCATCCAGGATTGAGGAGTGTTTTTTAAGAAAATTATGCGCCTCTTCAACTGTTTTGATTCTAACTCTTCCTCCCTCCCAGAATACCAGCATCCCTTCGGACATCAACCACTTGAACCACACCCCCTTTTTAAACAATTTTTTAGTTAAGAAAGAATAGTTCTTTCTTATATCTCTTATTTTCTTTGGGATCTGCTTCAATATGGCCACCTCGTTTTGCTGATACATCAAAGGACCCACTCTTTGCGCTCTCAGTATCTCCTCTCTCGTTGACCTTCTTATAAATTTAATATGTATCTCTCTGGGTACCTCATTTATTCTGGCAAATGCTGAATTAATTCTATAAATCAAATCAAAGTCCCCCCAAATAAATTCCTTATCTTTCTTACTGTAATCTGCTAACATAGTAGCCATCACCTCTCTTAAATTTTCATTCGGTAATTCAGGAACATTCTGAAATCTTAAAAAGAAAGACATATGTTCAAAATCAATTTTAGACATTTGACCAGTAATATCTGAAAGTTCTTTCTTAAAGTCTTTTATCTCTTCCTTCATCTCAACCGTCCCCCCTCCCAGCCCCACAATTTTTTGTTTATTATTTGTTATTTCTCTTTGCGCCTCCAATAATTCCAATCTTGTGCTTAAATTGTCTTTCCGGATTTGTTGCATTTCATTCATTATCCTCTGAAACATCTCCTCTACATTTAATGGCTGAGGGTTTGGTAACTTAGGATCCTCAATTTCTGTTTCCTTCTGTAGCATTGCTGAAATCTTTGATTGTGAGGATGGACTGGGTCTTGTAGATGTTGGAGCAGAACTTGATTTCCCAGATGGGGGTTTCCTCGAAGCCATAATTAAAGTTTTAAGTATCAGTGCGTAGAGAAGAAAAAAGGGTAGTAGAACTTAATACCTTTAGCAAATATATATTCTGCCAACTGTGTCTTCCTCTGCCTCTCCCTGCCTGCTTCTCCCATCCCATCAGATCCCACCGAATCGGCCTGCTTGGACCCCTATTTGTATTCCCAAGGACAGAAAAACGTCCAGCACAAACTCATTTTAAGGAGACTATCCTGGACGCCTTCCTAACCAGGGTTTCTGCTACGCATGTAACATTGAGATGAAGGTCTTGGGAGGCTGAGGATGGGATCTTGGGCTGGGATCCGAGGTCCAACTGGATTTCATCCTCCCATCTCCCTGGAGGGCAATTCAACTGCCAAGTTCCATTCTCACACGCATTGGGAGTGCAAGCCCCTCTCAGAGGAGAGTCTAAGAAGCGTCCTGAGCAGGAGAAGAAGAGGCACACTTGGTGAAAGACCACAAAAGCACCGGAAGGCCAAAGGGGAAGGGGAAGTGGCAACAGCGGTGATTCAACGAATGGATTTGGTTAGATTAGACCACAGAAAATATGTGTCATCCATTTCTGTCACAAACAACAAACCCACAAGAATCCTGCTTACAACCAAGGCGAAGGGACAGGTTTACTTCACTGGGCTTGGCAAATCCTCATCTGTGCCAAAATTCCTGGCATGGAAGATGGTCAGCAGGGTGGAATGGGGAGGAAAATAGTGGGATTGAAGGGAGTGGGAGGGGGGGAATATTAAGGCTATCCAGATCAGAACATCTTGAACAAATTTGCATTGCTGAAATGGACAAAAAATTCTGCCCAAATGTCAGATGGGTTGAGTGTGCTTAAACAGACGTTAAGGGGAGAGCAATAGGTGAGCCCCTCTGGGTGGCTCCATTCAGTGTCTCTTCTGAAAGTGGACACCTGCCAAAAGATTAAGATTAAGATTTATTCGATTTGTATAACCGCTCCTTCTCCATCGAGATGGACCCAGGGCAAAAAGAACCCTCCCTACCTGTCCACATCACCCAGGGCAAAAGAGGGAGGCCAGGAATTCCCTGTCAACGGCTAGGATACTCACCAAAACCCTGCAGGTCAAAGGACTCACCTGTCCACTTCCATTTTGTTTTGTGAAATGATTTGTGCTGTGCATTGACCTGAGTCCTCTTGCTCTAGAGGGCTGAGATGTAATTCTCTGCAGCCCTTGGA
The DNA here is from genome assembly GCA_039707465.1 of Rhabdophis nuchalis. Lineage (NCBI taxonomy): Eukaryota > Metazoa > Chordata > Lepidosauria > Squamata > Natricidae > Rhabdophis > Rhabdophis nuchalis. The sequence goes on along the minus strand of CM077662.1, from coordinate 12,478,666 downwards.
GACTCTCACTCTGTTTTGAAAGGCTGGGGTGTGTGTGTGTGACTAGGAGGCCACAGGGCTCCCCATAGGGCACCGCAGCAATATGGATTGTCTTTTTGTCTATTTTACTCCAGGAAATCTTTTTATATGGTGGAGTTTTCCACACTTTGAAAGTGATCCACCAGGACACTGTTTTGTAATTTAGTCAATTAATTATAGGTATTGAGATATTTTAGCATTTTACTTTTTGTATTTATAGTCCTTAGCAGTCTAAACCATGTTATTTAGTCTTCAAGAAAATGTTTTCAAAATGGTATAATGTGCTCACCTGTGATCATAATGAAGGTATTATTTTTGTAGATCATCCTTCTCTTATCCAAAGACCAAATTGTAGCTAAGTAGCTCAGTTAGCTCCTTGGGGAGTGGGGGGGGGGGGAGAGAAAGTTCCTCCTAACGTTTATATCTATTCTAGTAAAGATCATGTTTTGGGTCCCAAACTTCAGTGTTGGTTTGATGCTGAACCTGAAGCTAGAAATAGCTTACCTAAGAGAAGGATTGGGAACCACAAACTGAGCATGATCTTGTGTGACATGTCAGCAAATGGCATTCAAGAAAAAGTGAAGAGAAGCTTAGTCTAACTTTTGCAAAATGTACAAGGACTTCCTCTTCCATGAGGAAGAGATTGCAGCTACAAAATTGTGCAGCTGCTTTGAAGGGGCGAGTTTCTCCATTGGACATTTGAGCTCAGAAGTTTCCTTCTAGTCACCGCAATGTCTGTTTTCTATTGTTGAAGGAGACAAACTTTGCACAGGCCCAGAAAGGATGAACCAGCCTCACTGAAGGGGGTTGCAGGCAATAGGGAATTTTAGCTTAGGTGGGTTGTATTTTAAATGTTTTTAAATTTTAGTACAGGTTTAATTTAATTCATTTTTAACTTTGTATATATTGTATGTTTTATATGTTTTTTTAATTTTTCCTGTACACCGCCCCGAGTCCCTTTGGGGAGAGGGGGCGGTTTATAAATCGAATAAATTTGAATTTGAATTCAGCCAGGAATACTGTAAGGATTGCTTCTCCTAGCTTAAGAAAGTGAAGACTCTTGAAATAGAGTGTTTCAAAAGGAAGCTTTTATTAAGTAGAAGGTAAGCCATTAATGTTAAAGTAACATCTGAATCCCCATAGGCAATGCAAGTACAATTAAAGCAATAGAGGCCCCTCCCATTAATCAGAATGCAGATTTTAGCCAATACACAAGTGTGAAAGTGGTTCTTTTACCAGTTGCCCTAAGAACTGAATAAGCATCCTTTCCCATGGCTATCTTCTGTTAGACATTAAAGTGAACCATCCCACATGGCCATCAAAACATTCCCCCAAAAGGTGAGGGGATCTCAAAGTGCTTTGGTGCCAGGAAACCAGTTGTAAAATATCAGTTGTCACAGGCACTGCTCATAAATCGACTCCAAGGCCCCCTTCCTCCCAACTGAATAGCAGTGTCACTTTTAGGGATCTGACAAATACACAATAAGAAAGTAAGCAAATCAAAAATATGTCAACAAATTGCTTAAAACAATCTTCTCAAAGTTTGCTAAGCCCGAACAGAAACCAATTTAAAAACAGCCAGTAAAACAGCTGACTGGTATTAGGGGAAGGTCCTTTGCTCCACATGGGGGTTAGGTTTTGCTTTCTAGCAAAGAAACACAATGACTATTTTTTACAAGGAAAACGAATGTCTCTTTGGTAAAAGAATATACCCAAGAAGAAAACGGGCTAGCCTTTGTTGAATGTCAAGTTCTCAAATAATTGAAGTATATAAACATTGACATGTGAAAGCATCAAAACCATTATACATTAAAGTGTAATTTTCCTATTTCCCTTCATTTCCACTAAAGCCCATTAGAAGCAGTGCAAGATCAGAAGACATGGAGAGAGATGGCTCATAGAATTGCCAAGAGTTGGAGGGAACTGAATGGATAACATCATCAAAGCCCACCAGAAACCCAGGGAGACACATTTAAAGGAAAGAGTCACTCAGATTTGAAAAGTTTACAAACAACTGGAAAGCTATTAGACAAAATTTCCTTCGCTTTCTTTCAAACCTCCCACCTTATCCCACTTATCCTCCCAGTTGGCTTAAAGATGGCCACAGTCAAGCCTTCATTCGTTTGTGGCCAAAGCTGCTCTGTTTTCCATGTTTATCTTCTCTGTCACACCCTCCAACTCTTTAATATTAAATAATGAAGCAAATGTCTTGCTGGGGAGGGGCTCTTTGGGGGCTACACAAGGCAGAAGTGAAAGCAGTAGCAGAAAAGCAACATTGACCACCCTTTGAACCTTCCCTCCACTAGCCAAATTGGTAATAGATTTCTTTGGGTTGTCCACAAAAGCATCCTTGTCTCAAAGGCTCCTCTTAAAAGCTGCCCAATATCTCCATGGGCATCTGGAATGAAGGAGCAGGAGGTAAAGCCATCTTAGGGTTCTCTTGTGTGGGTCCAAAGTGGGGCTGGGCCAGCCTTCTTCCTCCTACAGCTGTTGGGAAGAAAACCAAGATGATAGTTGAGTTTTAGGAGATATGAGGCACCAGAAGTCAAGGGGCCACCACTTAGACCAGATTGGAAGGTGCAAAAGGAGAAGGGGAAACTTGGCTGCAACATTTATATTCATTCATGTCTCGTCCATCAATGCCTTCATGAAGGAGGTGGGCTCAAAGTACAACCCTAGGTTGATCCTGTGGCATCATTTTGTTCTAACCACTCTTTATGCCTCTCCCCAGACATTCTGTCTTGAGCAAGGCAAATCTGACTGGGATGAAAGAGGCTTTGTGTCGTGCAGGGACTTGGGATCAAACTCAGCCTGTAGATCCTGAGAAATAAAGAGAATCTCCTTTGGGGAAGAAGGAGAAGGAAAGAAGAAGAAGAAGAGAAGGGTAGGGTTTCTCAGAGGGCTTCCTTGGGATGGTACCTTTTCTAGGTTTCTCCATGGGAATGAGTTCCATACAGCCAGAAAGAAGGAGACTTCCCCCTAGGCCAAGGCACAGCAGGGCCCAGAGAGGCAGCCTGGAGAGGTTCTTGGCCTGTCCTGGAAAAAAAAAAAGCACAACCAAGAATGTTCTTTTTGCGTCAACTCAGGAAGCTGAAACTGCCCGAAAAGTTGCAGATTCTGTTCTACAGAGGAATCATTGAGTCTGATATCCTCACCTCCATCACTGTCTGGGTTGGCTCTGCAACCCAACAAGACACACACAGACTTCGGAGGAGAATCAGAACTGCAGGAAAAACAATGGCTACCAACCTGCTTTCCATTGAGGAAAATGCCCCTGCACGAGTCAAAAAGAGGGCTGTGAAAATATCTACACACCCCTCGCATCCTGGATGGAAATCCTTTCAACTCTTACCCTCAAAATGATGCTATTGAGCAGTGATGGCGAACCTAGGGCACGCGTGCCGCCACTGACCAATTCTGAGGGCACACAAGGCTTGCCCTGTCAGCTATGCTATTAAAGGGGATCCTGCCTGATCGCTAGAATCCAAAGGGAAATAAGGAAGGCGGCTGCCTTCACCGGTGAAAGACAAGAGGCAAAGAGACAAGTAAAGAGGTTTCTTTCACTCATGCTGGCTGCTGTTTCTCCCCTCCCCTGTGCTATTAAAGGGAATCCTGCCTGATTGCTGGAATCCAATTCTTTCCTTGCCGTTTGTTTCCCCCCCCCCTCTGTGCAGGCAGCTCTCTCCTCATTTCCCTTTGGGGGGGGGGAAACAGAGCAGCCAGCACAAGTGAAAGAACCCTCTTTTACTTGTCTCTCTGCCTCTTGTCTTTCATCCATGCAGGCAGCTGCCTTCCTCATTTATCTATTGACTAGTGCCCAGGATCCTCTTTGATAGGGGGTGTGGGGTGTTTAACAACCGGACTCACACCTGCCGGAGTAAAAAGGATTTTTGGGGCAGGAGCATACTTGAGCATGCCCAACCCTCACTCTGGTCTCTGCCCATTTGTGGCAAAGCAACTTCTCCCCTTGCTGGGGTCAGCCAAGGAGAAGCAGCCAGATCAGAGAGTGGCAGGAAAGCCTTGCGCAAAAATGCACGGTCCACAGTGGTGAGGGGGGCATTACGTTATGTGGGTGGGCACTCGAGTGTGTGCGATAGCGCCTACGCGCATGTTTTTGGCACCCAAGGTGAAAAAGGTTCGCCATCACTGCTATAGAGCACACCAAGGCAACTAGACACAAGAACAGGTTTTTCCCTGAACGTCATCACTCTGCTAAAGATTTAATTCTCTCAACATTGTCAACTAAGGCTACATTACTTTTACTCTTAGTCTTCTCATTGTTCCTATCGCCCATCTCCTCCCACTTATGACTACAGGACTGTAACTTTGTTGCTTGTATCCTTATGATTTATGTTGATATTGATTGTTTCCTGATTGCTTATTTGTATCCCATGACTATCATTAAGTGTTGTACCTTATGATTCTTGATGGACTGTATCTTGTCTTTTTATGTACACTGGGAGCATCTGCACTAAAGACAAATTACTTGGGTGTCCAATCACACTTGGTCAATATTTATTTATTTTATTAATTTATTTTATTAAATTTATATCCCGCCCTTCTCCAAGAGGACCCAGGGTGGCGCACAGGAATTTAAAATGCATGCAAAACAAATATAAAATTTAAAAATTCATTAAATATCCATCCTGTGCTAAAACCAGATTAAAAACCCCTAAAAATAGAAGCTATCTAAAATAGTCCCAGCGGAGGTTACACTAGGCCGACTTGATGAAAGAAACGTGTCTTTAGACACTGGCGGAAGAGGCGGAGGTCTGAGATGGTGCGAAGTTCTGGGGATAGGTCGTTCCAAAGGGCGGGGCCCGCCACAGAGAAGGCCCTTCCCCTGGGTGTCGCCAGTCGGCATTGTCCGGCCGACGGAACCCTGAGAAGGCCCTCTCTGTGGGAACGGATCGGTCGGAGGGATGTATGGGGCAGGAGACGGTCTCGCATATAACTAGGTCCCGAGCCATAGAGCGCTTTGAAGATGGTCGTCAAAACCTTGAAGCGCACCCGAAAGACCACAGGAAGCCAGTGCAGCTCGCGCAGGATCGGTGTTATATGGGAGAGTCTAGGCGCTCCCGTAATCACCCGCGCGGCTGCATTCTGAACTAGCTGTAGCTTTCGAGTGCACCTCAAGGGAAGCCCCATGTAGAGAGCATTACATTAGTCGAGTCGGGATGTCACGAGTGCTTGAGTGACTGTGTGAAGGGCAGCCCGGTCCAGTAAGGGGTGCAATTGGCGCATCAGGCGTACCTGATGAAACGCCCCCCTAGCCATGGCTGCCACATGGTCCTCCATGGACAGCCAGGAATCCAGGAGGACACCCAAATTGCGCGCCCTCTCCACGGGGGGGCGGTGTTTTGCCCCCAATGGCCAGAGTTGGAGTAATCTGGCTGAACCGGGGTGCCGGAAACCACAGCCACTCGGTCTTGGATGGGTTGAGCTTGAGTTTGTTACTACCCATCCAGATCCGTACGGCCTCCAAACACTGGGACCACACCTCGGCGGCATCGTTGGGGTGGTCTGGGGTGGATATGTACAGCTGGGTATCATCAGCATACAGATGATATCCCACCCCAAAACCACGGATGATCTCGCCCAGCGGCTTCATATATGTGTTGAATAGGAGGGGCGAGAGGACCGACCCCTGAGGAACCCCACATATGAGGGGCCTCGAGGCCGATCTCTGCCCCCCTACCAACACATATTGCAACCGACCAGAGAGGTAGGACGAGAACCACCATAGAACGGTGCCTCCCAGCCCCAACCCCCCCAGTCGGTGCAATAGGATACCATGGTCGATGGTACAATAAAGAATTCTATTCCTATTCCTATTCCTAGAGTAGAATAGAATAGAATAGAATAGAATAGAATAGAATAGGCAACAAGCAACAGGGATCCTTTCAGCTTCAAAGTGTATTCAGGTCGCTTTCACTTTTGTGCTTCACAGCTTGCAAACGGACCAGGGGGAAAGAGAGAGGTTGGAAAATACATTCCAGACAATAACAAGAAACTATTTCATGGGAACCAAGAACACGCCAGCCAGAGTTCACCAAATCTTCCCACAACAATACCTGGACACCTAATTGGACAGTGTGTGACCTATACTGATGGGAGGATTCTATTCTTTAATTATACTGAATTGCCCAGAGCTGGTTTTGCTTTCATTCTGTGCTGAAATAATGTACTCAATAAAGGTTTGCATTAAGACATTGGGTCATCTCAACAGTGCTTGGTTGGTTGGAGACCCATATTTGGGAGGAGCCAGGAAACAGGACCCCTGAATCTATTGTCCCTCAGCCTTGCTAGGACTGACTCTGAACCTGGTCCTTCGCATCCAGGCCCTTTATAATTATCTACAGTTCAACAGTTACAAGACACACTTGTAAATTTTTCTCTGACCTTTACTACAAGGCAAAACTATTGCAATAAAATCAGGAGAAATGGGATCAAAATTAGAGCATGGCATTCATTCAATCACAACATGAACACATTCCTAAATCAAGGTTTCACAAGTGCTATAATCATCATCATCATCATCATCATCATCATCATCATCATCATCATCATCATCAATTGAATTAGTACATATACAGTAATATGCATATAATGAGAAGAGAGGTGACTGCTTTCCCCAGATTAAATGGACAGCTTGACCAGAAGCCTTTTCTGTGCTTTATTGGCCATGGGTCCAGTTTTCTTGCAGCTTTTCTATCTTCAGATACTTAGCCACTGTAATTAAATGTTGGGCATGGTGCTTCTTCCTTCACAGAGGCAAGACGCCTGCTGGAAAAATCTCCTACTGGTGGGTTTATTTTCTAAATGCTGAGTTTGATGTCTAGGTTCAGCCACCTTTTATTCATTAATACTTGACATGAAGTCCCCTTGGGAACTAAAGAGCAAAAGATCAACATGAATTCTACTGGATTTTTTGTGGTTCTGGGTCATAGATCTTAAGGTCCCCAATTCATATCGTCTCTGCCTTTCATCTGCTCGTATGTCTCTCCCTAACTGTGTCTCCTCATCCCACCAGATCCAGCAGAATCGACCTGCTTGGAGTCCCGTTGATTTGGGAGCGTGATCAGGTGGGGCCAGGAAGTCAACCAATTCTGTTCCACCCTTGGGATCATCATTGCAATGAATGTGAAGCCCAACACTTTCCCAACAATGATTCTCCTGCAGAAATAACCATCTCTGGCACCTTTGTTCTTCCAACTCAAGATCACCTTCATCTTCAGCCCCAAAGCCTCTTTCATGGAGGGGAAAACTTACCAGCACAAACTTCCTTTAAGGTGACTGTCCTGGATACTGATTCAGCTTTAGTGTGTGCTTTGCAAGTGACTTCAAGATTAAGATTTTGGGAGGTGATAATTGTCTCAGAATTGAATGTGATCTCGAACTCTGATACCCATCTGAATTTCACCGCATCTACCCAGTTCTCTGTAGAGCAATTCAGCCTCCATTCTCTGTTTTGAGTTCCAAGAGGAGTGCAGGTCACTCTCAGCTGAGAGCTCAGGAAACGTCCTGAACAGAAAATAGAGAGACACCATTTGTGAAAGACCACAAAATCACCAGGAGGCCAAAGAAGAAGGAGAAGCAGTAACAGCAGTGGTTCAATGAAAGCTTTGCTTAGATTAGAGCAGGGAAAATACGTGTGACACGTTTCTGTCACAAATAACAATTCCATAACAATTGTCCCTCTCATGTATGACATTCATTGTGAAGGGGGAGGACCACTATGGAAAGTAAGGAAGGTCCCCCTCATCCTCCATCTCAACAAATCCCTCTTTATATCAATCCATGGATTGATGGCCCTCCAGGCTCACCTCCTCAACAACCCCTCAACTCTCTCCCAAAGAGTTTGGGGCTCCATCCACAGAGAGGATCCTGAACTGCCTCTCTGGAGATTCCAGCCTCAAAGCAAACTCACCTCTCTCTTCCCAACACCCCATCCAGCAATCCATTTGGCCTGGCCAAGTCCAGCCTCCATGGAAGGAGAGGCCTGGAGAGATCTGGGCTGGATCCCCACAGGTCACCTTCCATGGGGGAAGATTTCAGAACACAACTTGAACTCCACTTCTAACCAAGCAGCTCCAGGCATGGGAGATGGTACGGAGGGTGGAACAGGGAAGAAAATGGTGGCATTGGTGTGCGTGTGCAAATATAACCAAGGCTGGTTCAGACTATGTTTAAACTATTTGATTAATAGGTTTGCATTTAAATACCCTTATCTGCTTTAAAAAAAGAATACAGAAACTTTACTCTCGGATAACGGTTCAAAAGAATGGAGCAGCCGATGTGAAGCTCTGGGCTCCATCCAGAAGATGCATCTCTTCAGAAACTGGAAAAATGGACAATCTCCCACAACAGAAAAGCCTCCCACCTCTTCACATCACCAGGGCAAAGGAGAGAGACTAGGAATTTGCTGCCATGGTTGGGATGCTTACTAAATATTTTCAGGTCAAAGGTCTTATATTTCGGCTGTTTCTTTCCTTGAACAATTTTTGCAGTGTAGATGCCAGCATCCTCTTCCTCTAGATTGCTGAGTATTAATTCTCTGCAATTCTCAGAGATGCTCAATCGTCTCAGTAATGCTGGTAGGTGAACCTGGAGATTACATGGAACGGAAAGTCTCATCCAGGCAAATTTGTCAGTGCCGTTTTTCATCCAGAAAATTTCTTCAGGTGGCTCCACTTCGAAAGGTTTTCTCCAAACAGGGAACACTCCGAAAGTGACAAACTCCCCAAGAAAACCTTTTATGACTTCTGGTTCAGAAGCTCCTGCAAGAAAACAGAGGAAGCCTTCAACAGACCACAGACTGCAGACCACCCAACCAAACAGAGGAAATCAATGCTAATCAGTTGACAAATACATGTAGGAAATAAATCAGCGTAGTAATGGGGGACTAATTCCCCTGACATCAACTCGGAGGCAAACTCTGCATCAATTGGAAGATCAAACAGGTTCCTGATGAGCCTAAATCAGTGATGGCGAAACTTTTTTGGCTCATGTGCCATAAGCGGGGGGAGTGCAAGGGCATTGTCTGCGGGCATGCCACACCCATAATACAATGTGAGACACACACACCCTGTTATGCGTGCTGAGTCCTAACAAGGAGAAGGGCGGGGTATAAATTCGGGGGAAAAAAAAAAAAGAGACACTCCCCCCATTTTTTCCATGCTTTTGTCACCCTCCCCAGGCTCCAGAGGCTTTATAGGAACCCGGGAAAGGCGAAAATAGCCTCCTCTGCCCCCCTGCCGGCCCTCCAGAGATTTCAGAAGCTTCCATAAAGCCTCCGGAGTGCAAAAAACTGCCGTATGGGTAAAATGGAAGTCCTGGAATGGACTTCCGGTTTTCTTGTAGGGCCGGTTTAAGCCCACTAGAGCCTTCAGGGGCCTTCCGGAGGCTTCCACGAAGGCTCTAGAGGTCAAAAAACAGCCCTATGATCAAACCGGAAGTGACTTTGGCAAATGGCCAGAAGGCTAAAGTCATTGGAAGAGACAGTGTGCAATTTCCCTATCTGGAAAAGAAGTTTAATAATATATTAAGGGTGCCAGAAATGAAGCATAATTCATTGAGTGCCTCTAGTTTAGAGAAGCAAGGATTTGAGACCACATTTGCAAATGGGAGGTATCTCATAAAGAGAAATGGGAATATTTGTGTGCAGGGCATAAAAGAAGATAACCTTTATGTGTTGCAGGGACCAAAGTTTCAATGTGCCCCAAAATTTGGGATTGTGGTACAGCATGATTCATGTGTTCACCTCTTGCATAGAAAGCTTGGCCATATCAGCTTCAGAGTTTTGCAACGGATGGAACAGTTTGCAAAAGGATTAAATTTAAATGGATGTAAAGCATATTTGAATTGTGCCGTATGCAAATCATCGAAGTCCAAGGCATTCCCAGTAAGCAAAAGTAGCACAAGGAAGACAACAAGAGCTCGAGAGCTGATACATGCATTTGGTTGGGCCAATGCAAGCCAGTTTGGGAGGTATGTGCTGTCATTGTAGACATTGTTGTCCCCAAAACTGGGCTCTTGCTTGCTGTCAAAGCAGCTAAGTCACCGGACACAAGGTGTGATATAGAATCATACTTTTATTTTGGTACCAAGATCTAAGGACCCCGGTTTGAAAAGCTAACAAGGGCCCAGAGTAGAATCTTACAACAGTTTTGATATTTAAGGGATGGTCACATTCAACCTTTTGCCCTTTCCCTAATAATGCATGCATAAGAGATCATTTTGATTGGTTATTTGGATTTCATGTCACTTGTTTTTCACCCCATGTCATGGGTATCTTGCAAAGTATGCCACCTCTATGTGGATTTGGGGGGGGGTTTCTTATAAGTGAGCTATTCTTGTTCCTAACATCCTGGCTAGTGGTTAAAAGAAGCTCACTTTTGTCCTGCTGTTAATGTGCAGCCCCCCTCCTTCCTATTGCAGAGCAGAATAAAAGAACAGTTTTTTCTGAGACATCTCCCCCGTGACCCCCTTCCCTCTTCAGTAAGAGACAGGAAAGGAGCAAAGCTCTTAATTGTCAAGGCAAAGAAATGAAGACAAAAGGAAATGTTTTATCAGAATTCATATTCCTCACTCTCATGTCCATTCCATCCACACCTGGGTCCTATCTCCAGATGGGACCCTTCCTCTGACATACATCTGGTCATACATTCCATCATCTGATCCTTCAGCTACAATGAAGGACTCACTGCTGGAGGACTCTGGGATGAATAGGTCATATTGGGGTGAAGCCATGTTGACTGCTAATTGTTTAATCAATAGGCTGTGGAGCTCCTCCATTAATGATGCTCCATATGCAGTGCTATATAGGAGAAGGCCATCTCTGGCACATTTAAGGGTTTTTGGAAGCAATGCGTGGGTGCATATCCCAAAACCAATTAGAAGAAAGGGACAACCAAAGGCTAGAAAGCTCAAGTGTATGGGCTATGAGCCAGGCTCAAAGAGCTATCGCTTTAATGATGGAAGCAAAAGAATAGTGATTTCAAGGCCTGCAATTCTGGAACAGAATTGATATAAATTTTTGGAATGATTCACTTCGGGATGGTGATCCACTTAGTGATGGTAACTCACTTAGTGACAGCAACTCACGTAGTGATGGTGTCAGCGTTCGGGGAGGAGAAGCTGAAGAAGAAATGAAGCAAGAGAGGGTTGAAGCAAAGGAGTAGTCAATGCCATCCAGGTCAGAGCGATGGAACAAGGGGATTCCACCTGACAGGTATTCTGCTAGTGAAGTCCAGTTGTGCAATGTATGAGCCAGGGAACTATCAGGAAGTTTTGCCATTTCCTAAAGTGTCAGGTAAAGTGGAAGGAAGCCATGGACAAAGAAATGAAATCCATGGGTGAACATAACATGTTCATTTCTATGCCTTTGACACAAGGTAGCAACTCTATAGGGTGCAAGTGGGTATACAAGAAGAAAGTACCACCCAATCATGAGATACGATATAAGGCAAAGTTAGTGGCACAAGGTTTTTCAGAGCTGAAAAATGTGCACTATGATGAGGTGTTCGCACCAACAGTAAAGAGTGAAAGCGTAAGGCAGTGGCACATGGCCATTAAATTTGGCATTTTGACATAACTTTGACATAATTCTAAACTAGAAATACAGCTAGTGAAACGCAACTTACCAGCTCCTAAGAGAATGACTGATAACCACAATCCAAGCATAATCTTCTGGGACATGTCAGCAGCTGGCATTTCAATAAAACGAAGCAAAGTCTGCAAATTTCTGCAAAATATAAATACTCTGGTTGATTTGCATAATATCCTAATGAGGCTCTCATGTTTCTCAAAAGTCTACAGCCTCCCTTTCCTGCATGCTTTCTGTGCAGTGGAGTTGAAGGCTGCCTCTTCAGTGGACGAGAAAATGCAACTGCAAGTATTGCAACATTTTATTTATTCAATTTATATGGATACCCATGAAAACTGGAAAACTGAGGACTAGGAGGCAGGTAGGGTGAAGTACATTTCAGTTTATTGACAGCAGTGGAGGCAAAGACAGATCTTGAGCCTTTATAGTCCACAGCTGCCTCTCTGTGGGTCGAGGCATACTTCCAGATGATCAAGGCAACGTTTTCCTTGTCAATCACAAATTATTGATGAGCCAACTGTGATTCATCTTGAAAACAAATCCCCCACAAACAAACAATTGTGTTTTCTGCCCATCGAGGTACTATAATTCCCTGCAGGCGGATCTCTGTTTTGGCTCCTTTGCCCAGTCCTGCTGTGAAACTGCCATGCCAAGTTAGCAGGAAGCAGTGCCAGAGCTGTTCTCATTGTCTTGTTACATTTGTGCCAGATGAAGAAGAAGTGCCTTCTACAGAAATGAGATGCCTTCTCCGCAAAGGTGGTTCCTTCTTTGTATGGACATCTGGGAAACATCTGACATCAGTTCTGAGTGACAGCCATGGATTTGTAGAAAGACTCTAAGTAATCTGGATTGTGGAGAGACTGATCTATACATGGATTACTGTGTTGACTGTATTAAACACCAAACCAGTGGCTCACGTCCCTACAACCACAACAACCGAATAACCAACAATCGACAACCCCAACAGCCCAACAACCAACAATCAACAACCCCAACACCCCAACACCCAAGACAAGGCATGCAGAACCCCCAAGATCACCCAGGTTCACCTCTAGAGTCTTTAAGTGCAAACTCTTCAACGCAAGAAGCCTCGCAAATAAAATGCCTAAATTTCTTCTCCTATTAAATACCTCAATTTGACCTTTTATTTGTCTACAAAATGTGGTTAAACAAATCCTTTCCAGACTCCATTATCACCACAAGTGACTACCATGTCCAGCTGATGACTGACTGTGAAATCCAAAGAGGAGGAGGTGGTGTTGCCAACTTCTACAAAAAGTCCCTAGATCTGAAAAACATTCAAGTAACGCAAGAGCTTGCTCTTCCTGAGACCATTATCTGTGATCTGTCACTAAATACCACAATTCACTTCCTTTTACGTCACAGAGTCCCTGATTATGGTCTTGATCATGCAAGTAAACTGGGTAGATTACTAATGTGGGCAGCCTCATGCCCATAGCCCATTATCTTTCTTGGTGATCTCAATTTACCTCTTATTAATTGGACCCTAAATGAGTGCACAACTCAAACAATACATATGACCCTGTTTAATGCCATCCCTACTTTAGGACTTGCTCAATTGGTAACTATTAACACTAGATTCAATCTTCTGCCACAGTTGAAACATAATTTATAGCCTTCATATCAAAGAGCCGTTTTCCAAGAGTGACCACAGCATGGTTGACATTTTCCTAAATTTGCATCCATGCAAAGAATCTCATGATACGACTCCTAAGCACAGCTTCAAAATAGCAAACTACGACCTCATAGCTGCCCACCTCTCACCTCTAGATTGGCAAATCCTATTCAATGACTGCAACACTGCAGGAGACCATTATGACACTTTTCTACTCAAAGTTCAAAGAGTCATTAATCTATATGTACTTTACAAATACATAATACATGTATTTGATGTTCTGATTTTTATTGCCAATGTGTAGGGCAGAGCATTTGTTAGCAGAGATTTGGAGTTGCCAATTGTTTGACCATTCAGATACATAATCTAGGTTGTTTTGTAGAGTAGTAGAATTTTCTGTGGTGTTAAATAGTTTTACATTGTAGGCAAAGAGGATGCAGCTGCTAATAATAATAATAATAATAATAACAACAACAACAACAACAACAACAACAATAATAATATTAATAATAATAATAATAATAATAATAATAATAATAATATTAATAATAATAATAATAATAATAATAATTTAATTTCTTGACCGCTCCCTCTCCCCGGAGCGGTGCACAGGGAAACTAAAAAACCAAAATATACAATAAATATACAACATCTTAAAAACAAATTAAACCGTACCTGTGCTAAAATACCCATTTTAGACTAAAATTCCCACTAAACAACTAAAACCCCATAGAGAGAGACTACCCTAGGCCGGCCAAGCAGAAAAGATATGTTTTTAATTTTAGACGGAAGGAGCGGAGGTCCGTGGTCGTTCTAATGTTGGGGGGAAGGTCATTCCAGAGGGCTGGGCCCGCCACAGAGAGAGCCCTTCCCCTGGGCGTCGCCCGCTGACAAAGTCTAGTGGACGGCACCCGGAGAAGTCCCTCTCTGTGGGAGCGGATCGGCCGTGAGGATGTATGAGGCAGGATCCGATCCCGCAAATAGCTAGGTCCCGAGCCATGGAGCGCTTTAAAGATGATGATTAATACCTTGAAGCGCACCCGGAAGACGACAGGCAGCCAGTGCAACTCGCGCAGGAGAGGTGTTACGTGGGTAAACCTAGAGGTACCCAGGA